>JALMGJ010000001.1:142953699-143562866 GCA_023362775.1 Charina bottae
GAATTCTCTAGCATTTTTGGATTTGGCCTGGTCTAATATGCTCACGGTTTCCCAGTTGAAAGTATGGTTAAGTCTGTCCATGTGTTGTGAGATTAAGGAGTTTTCATCATGTCTTCTGACTGCTAGTTGGTGTTCGTGGATGCGTTCTGCTAGTCTTCTGCCAGTCTGTCCTACATAGTGGCTGTTACAGTCCTTACACTGTATGTTGTAGATAACTCCTGTTTTTTCTTCTTGGGCTACTGGGTCTTTTGGTTTACTTACAATGTTCTGAAGGGTTTTGGTTGGTTTGTGTGCTACAGTGATGCCGTGTGGATGTAACAGTCTATTAGTAGTTTCTGAGATGTTTCTGATGTATGGCAGTGTAATCCTTTTCATAGCTTCTGTTGGTTTTGCTGTGGTGGGTTGAGTGGTCAGGCACCTTTTGATAAAGTTGTGTGGATATCCATTTTGCTGGAATTATATTATGCTATATAAGTGGTCTGTTTCCTTTTTCTGGTGTTCTGGGTTGCTGCAGTGTGTTTGTGCTCGTCTGAATAGTGTTCTTACACAGCTCCTCTTGTGTGAGGTTGGGTTATTGCTTAGATAGTGGAGCACTTGGTTAGTGTGGGTAGATTTCCGGTAGACTTGTGTTTCTAGAATGCCATCATTTCCTCTACTGATGAGGATGTCCAAGAAGGGTAGTGTGTTGTTGTTTTCTTCTTCCCTTGTGAATTTTATTCCTTTGAAGATGTTGTTGATGGCTTCATGTGTTTCCTCCAGTTGATCCTTTTTTATTATGACGAAGGTGTCATCTACATACCGGATCCATACTTTGGGTTGTATGTGTGGGAGTGCTATCCTTTCTAGACGTTGCATTACTATCTCTGCTATGAGTCCTGAGAGTGGTGATCCCATAGGTGTTCCTTTGATTTGTTGGAATATTTGTCCATCAAACTGAAAGTAGGTGGTGAGGCAGAGGTTGATGAGGTCCATGATTCTGGGTATTTTGATCTTGGTGTATCTTGTTAGGTCGGGTGTGTTACGTAGAACTGCTGCCATGGATTCAATCGCTAGTGCTTGGTCTATGGATGTAAAGAGTGCAGTGACATCGAATGACACCATAATTTCATCTTCATCTATTTTTATGTCTTTGATTTTCTGGAGGCACTGTAGTGGGGAATTGATAGAGTATTCACTCTCCTCTGTGCGATGCCCAAATTTTCTTGTAAGTTTTTAGCTATGTTGTATGTGGGGGTGCCTGGTAATGATACAATTGGACGGAGTGGTATGTCAGGCTTGTGTATTTTGGGGTGTCCGTAGAAGCGTGGGATGATAGGTCCACTGCTTTTCATCCGCCTCTGTTCTTCTTTACTGATTTGACCTTTCTTGGTTAGGTCGTTGAGGATTCTTTTGACCTGGCTGTCAAGTTTCTGTATCGGATTGGAGTTTACTGGGGTGTAAGTTTCTTTGTCCTCCAGTAAATCTTTTTTTCCATGGAAACAGAACCAACTGAAAGCAGAAGAAAGAGTAGCCCTCAAAAACCTAAAGATGGACCAAAGTATCATCATCCTCCCAGCAGACAAAGGCCGCACCACTGTCATTATGGACAGATCACAATATATACAAAAAGCCAAAGATTTACTGGAGGACTAAGAAACTTACACCCCAGTAAACTCCAATCCGATACAGAAACTTGACAGCCAGGTCAAAAGAATCCTCAACGACCTAACCAAGAAAGGTCAAATCAGTAAAGAAGAACAGAGGCGGATGAAAAGCAGTGGACCTATCATCCCACGCTTCTACGGACGCCCCAAAATACACAAGCCTGACATACCACTCCGTCCAATTGTATCATTACCAGGCACCCCCACATACAACATAGCTAAAGAACTTACAAGAAAACTTGGGCATCTCACAGAGGAGAGTGAATACTCTATCAATTCCCCACTACAGTGCCTCCAGAAAATCAAAGACATAAAAATAGATGAAGATGAAATTATGGTGTCATTCGATGTCACTGCACTCTTTACATCCATAGACCAAGCACTAGCGATTGAATCCATGGCAGCAGTTCTACGTAACACACCCGACCTAACAAGATACACCAAGATCAAAATACCCAGAATCATGGACCTCATCAACCTCTGCCTCACCACCTACTTTCAGTTTGATGGACAAATATTCTAACAAATCAAAGGAACACCTATGGGATCACCACTCTCAGGACTCATAGCAGAGATAGTAATGCAACGTCTAGAAAGGATAGCACTCCCACACATACAACCCAAAGTATGGATCCGGTATGTAGATGACACCTTCGTCATAATAAAAAAGGATCAACTGGAGGAAACACATGAAGCCATCAACAACATCTTCAAAGGAATAAAATTCACAAGGGAAGAAGAAAACAACAACACACTACCCTTCTTGGACATCCTCATCAGTAGAGGAAATGATGGCATTCTAGAAACACAAGTCTACCGGAAATCTACCCACACTAACCAAGTGCTCCACTATCTAAGCAATAACCCAACCTCACACAAGAGGAGCTGTGTAAGAACACTATTCAGACGAGCACAAACACACTGCAGCAACCCAGAACACCAGAAAAAGGAAACAGACCACTTATATAGCATAATATAATTCCAGCAAAATGGATATCCACACAACTTTATCAAAAGGTGCCTGACCACTCAACCCACCACAGCAAAACCAACAGAAGCTATGAAAAGGATTACACTGCCATACATCAGAAACATCTCAGAAACTACTAATAGACTGTTACATTCACACGGCATCACTGTAGCACACAAACCAACCAAAACCCTTCAGAACATTGTAAGTAAACCAAAAGACCCAGTAGCCCAAGAAGAAAAAACAGGAGTTATCTACAACATACAGTGTAAGGACTGTAACAGCCACTATGTAGGACAGACTGGCAGAAGACTAGCAGAACGCATCCACGAACACCAACTAGCAGTCAGAAGACATGATGAAAACTCCTTAATCTCACAACACATGGACTTAACCATACTTTCAACTGGGAAACCGTGAGCATATTAGACCAGGCCAAATCCAAAAATGCTAGAGAATTCCTGGAAGCTTGGCACTCAGACAAAGCAGCCATCAACAGACACATAGAGGTTAACAACATTTACATACCATTCATAAGAGACAATAGAATAGCCAGAAGACCAGAACACCCCTGGGCCAGCAATCAACAACAAGATATGCATAGATTAACAGCAAGATTAGCAGCAGAGGAGCAATCAAACAACACAATAGACCTTAATCAAGGAACTATTAACTCAGTCAATCACCCAAACAGCACACAACAGCCCAATCAAGGAACTACCAAGGAGAGTACAAGACCCCCACCAACACAGGCAGGACAAGCCAGGGTATATAAACAGACAGCAAGTTCCACTCCCTTTTCGCACTGAAGATGTTGCCTAGCCTGGCAATGAAACGTCTGCATGAAAACAACAAGGCTCAGAGAGCACCAAAGACTCCCCAAAACATACTCTCTTTACTCATTTCCTGGTATCAAATACAGTAACTCATTTAGGTAAGTTCAAACACAAAGCAACTCACAAATAGCAAGGAACATACTTCCAATTATCAGTTGGTTACTCCATGGTTAGTTAAGCTGTGGACTCTCCATTCTGTCCAGACCTTCTCTGCATACTGTGTCCTTGGACTCCACATACTTGACATACACAAATTGCAAGGAGAAGTGCTCTTGCTGTGACTGTCTCATAGCTCCCAACCCTGGCTTTGTTTGGAAGGAAATCCCACTGAATTTAATGAAGTGACAAGCATGCTTAAGATGGCCAGCTGTAGGGCTGATGCTCACATCCTGCTAACCACACTCACCATTTCTGCAGGTCATGTCCTAATGTTGGCTCCTACTTTTCATCCACAACCTGCCATGGAGGTAGTATACATTCGAATTAAGCTCTTCTGGTTTAGAAGCAGCCTTTTCCCACATCCTCCAGTGCAAGTCTTGCTATACAATTGATGTATGACTGCTCCACAACATTGCTAGCCATGATGCAGTCGGCGGCTGGGTTATAATCAACTCCTATTAGCCACCTGAGGCTACTGTGAGCTCAAGCCTTTTCCTCTGGTCTCTGTTTTCTAAGGCGATTCCACCTTGGGCAGGCAGAAAATCTGGCTCTTCAAAGCAGGCTCTCCCACTCCACCAAAGAGCTACTTCTCCCCACTTCTCCTGCCATGCCTGGCAGACCTAGCAACAAATCCCTAGGAGGCCAGGGCCCAGGGGATGGCAAAATAAGTGGGGAAGTAGCTTTCCAGCCAATAGTGCTCCAATTTCACAAATCGGATCCGTGGGGTCAGAGAACTAGCAGCTAAAAGGCTACTTCCCTCCCCTCTCTTCTACTGAGAGAAAAGGGAGGAAAGAAAAGACAAGTAGGAAGTGTCTGCTTATCCAACAGTTCTCCAATCCTGTTTAAAGCGAGATACTGGTTAAAGAGGCACTTGAACTACAATTGAAAATACAGTTTCCCACTCACTTCTCTACCCCTCATTCTCTTACACCAGGGAGAAGGGAAAGGGAAGTAGCTCTTTAGTTCCACCAAATGTAAAGTTGCCCATCCCTCCATAGATCAGGGACTAATCTGTCAAGGAGCATTTTTGACACATGTCCTGAAGATTTCCAGAAGGTGCTTGGGGGCAGGGGGGTGGGTAAGTTTTGTTGTTGTTGTTCAGTCGTTTAGTCGTGTCCGACTCTTCGTGACCTCATGGACCATAGCACGCCACGCCTTCCTGTCCTCCACTGTCTCCCGGAGTTCACTCAAATTCATTCATTCAACCGCCCAGAGTCTGCCATGGTAGAGATGGGCGGTGATAAATCCAAATAATAAATAAAATAATAAAATAAAATAAATGTTCATTGCATCGGTGATGCTATCTAGTACTGCTTGGTAAAGCAAGAGAACATTATCTGCTTTACTGGAAAGGAAGTGTCTGATTCGCAGAATGGGAGGGTGATAGCTTTACCCTCTGTATGCACAAGCCCTTTCCTTAAGTTGTCTCACATAAACCTCCGAGGACAGCACAATTCACCGGCCTTATTGCTGAAGCAGCACAGGGCTTCAGAATAGGGCACTATTCTGCCTCAGCAATGAGGATGGGACAAAGTCTGCTGGAATATTTTTTGTGCTGCCCCATGAACTGGAGGAAAGTGCATTCACATAGCCATGAGGAAGAGCTGTTGGAGTCAAAAGAAGTGTTGGCTGTCCGGCAAATTGCTCTTTGACAAATTGCTGTAGTGATGGTTGAGAAAGAACCTTCTGTTAAAATTGGCTGAAGACACTTCAAATCATAGCTCTCAACTAATACCAATAAATGCTCCAGACAGGTTACTTTGCTTAAAGAACCCCCTAAATTAAACTATGACATATTTTGAAAAGTTGCTGGAAATGCTATTACCTAAAATCAATTTTATCACATTTCTTCAATTTCTGCTCTCAACTCTGCACAATTATCCAGGAAAAGGAAGTATTTGTACCACTTTAATAAAAAGAAAGGAGAAATAAAGAGGATGTGAAACAGAGCAAAAAGAAATTTGTTACAGAATGCCACAAATGTATGAAGAGTTACAATTCACATTTTCCTAAACACACTCCATAGCTTGACATTCTTATAGTCAATGAAATACATATTGCCTTCTTTTTGGAATTCTTTTGTTTCTCAATTTTCCAGAGTGCATCAGCAATAATATCTCTTGTTCCTCAGACTTTTCTAAAAGCAGGTTGAACGAATAATGCTATGGTTTTGGCTGAGAATTGGAGATTTATAGCAAATGCTGGGTGGAGTGTTCTTTGCAACTATGAGTATGAATTTGAGTATGAATGTATAGATAACCAAGGAGGTTGTTTGACGGGGGAAATAAGAGTCAATGTCGCAAGTTATACAGAAATTCCCAAGACTGCAGAAATACATTAATTTATGTCCTTTAGTAGAATGTCTACCAAAGTAGGGGAAATGGTTGGAGAAATTTGAAGATGTGCAAAAGCTAGTAGAAAGTAGTATGTCATCTGTTGCAAGGAATGGATATTTATCAAAAGAAATTGCCCTAAGAAATAAGAGCATGCTTCTGCTCATCTTGTTCCTGATAGTTCTCACACAGTTCAAGGGAAACATGATAGCAGATCAGACTATCGCATAAGGAAAGATGGACACTAAGCCTCCTGTCTTAAGGGGGTCAGGGAGCCTGTTACTTAGGGAGAGAAAAAGCACAAAAGGATTTGAATGTTAATTCTGTAGATAAGGCTTGCCCTCAGCAGTTGTTGGGATTCTTTTGTTATAGCTTCCTAACTTTTCTTCAATAAAAATGATTTATCAGAAGTTACTGGATTACATCCCACTTTCTAAAGGAAGTGAAAAAAAGATGTGCCTCGAAGCGCTGTCCTTGGGTTAGGCGAGCAGCAAAGACTGCCAGCGAAACGAGGGCCGATGAATGTCGGAGGACATGGCGTTACTTCGGTGGATTGAGAAGGAGCGGTCGCGTACAGACGTGGACGGAGATGGCTGGCTCTCTTCTTGCGCTAGTTCCTCCGCAGCAAAAGGAGCAGGAGGTGCAAAGAGAGGAGCCGCAGTCTGAAACCGGGACGCCGCTCGTGCCACGTGGTCGAGGCTCCCCCTCAGCCTATCCCCCATCAGGGAACGGGGACAAGCCCTCTTCCACGCTTTCCTACGGCGCTGTGGGGATGTGTGACTGCTTCCGCAGGGTGTCCGCAAACCCAGAGCCGGAAATTCATAGACAGCGAAGTTTCGGCGCGCCCGAGTGCTTCGAGTAAACGCGAAACGGATACGCAAAGCGGCAATGAGGCGCTTTAAGCACGAGCAATGTCAAACGGGCCCCTCCCATACCGTCTCCCTTCCCTTGCAAGGCGAGTCCCTGCATTTGGTGGTGGATGGAGAAACCCGGATTCCGCAACGTTCTATCCTCCCCCCAGCCGCGAACTCTCCCAGACGAAGCGAACCGAGCAAGCATGAAACAACGAGGGAAAACGGGGGTGGGTGGGGGGGCGGTGAGGGAAGAGATTGGAAGAAAGGAAGACGAGATCCACCACGAGCACGTGACAAGCTGCAGGCGAGGAGGAGGAGGCGGTGCGCGGGCTAGCACCGCGCCTGCGCCCCTTCAGGCGCGCCGACGACGTCACATGGGTGCGTGCGCACGTTCTCTCCATCGGATAACACGATTTGACTGTGAACATAGCAGGAAGGGGGAGGGGGTTACATCGTCCCACTCGCGATCGCACGGTAACTGCGGAAGGGGGGGAGCGGCGCGGGGCTGTGTGTGCGCGCGGGGGGGGGAGAGCTTTACCCTGCTTTCGACTGACGAGCGAATCGCGCGCAACTTTCCGCGTGTCTCGCATACCTCCTGCTGTCTAGGCTGCTAGCTGAGAAAATTAACACCCGTTTGCGTCGGCCATGAGCGTCGGCTCGAAGCCCCTGGGGGGAGGGGCGGGAACGGGCGGGAGTGCGCGGCGCCTCGCGTGTCAGGGAGGTTCCTCGCGCTACATGCGGAGCACGCTTTTCGAGGCGCCGTCGTGTGTGGGGCGAGGAGCGGCGCCTGTGCTCCCACTGCCAACCCGGGCTGCGCAGAAGGATCGCACCCCGTAGCCTTCGGGGAGGGTACGTGCCTGTCGCACGCTGGGCGGCCGCTGGGTCTCGAACGCGCGCTTTTGCCCTTCGGGCCTTCGGCCTTTCCTTCGCTGGTTTCCCTCTCTTCTTTCCCCGCCAAGCGCCTCGTTTGTTGACTCAGCCGCGTGTGGCGGTTTGGCTGTGCGTGGGGACCGCGTACATTACCTTTGGTTAATCGGGCCAGAGCTCTGCGCTGTTTAAGGTAGGGCCGCAGGACACCCTGAACCACAATATGTGGGCTTCCACTCTAAACCACAATTCACACTCAACTGCAGACCCAACTAGTTTGCCCAGTTTATCATTCTGTGTATCATGCCAGCTTAGGAAATCGGGTTTATTCCATAAACCATGATTAAGTTACCCAGAGGTAAATGTGTCGTGCGAGTGCAACCTTAAAGCGGGAGGAAGTAATACCTGAAGAGGCAGTCTGCAGCTGTCTTTGGGACCATGTGACTTTTCTAGATGACTAGTTGAAAACTCAGGAAACATGAACCAAGGTCTACTAGGGTGCTGGATCCGGACTGCAAAAATCCGGATGACCACTGAATGTACATAAGATTGTAGAAAAAGTAAAATCTACATTTCAGATATATTAAAGTATTTTATGAGTCTTATTACTGCTATGATCTTGTATATTAGTGTTTGAGATTCCTTTTAAATTATTGCTCTGAATGATTTATGATAGAAATAATTAGCACTTCATTTGGCCCTTTGGTAGTTTTTTCCATGCTCTAATAAAATGTAATAAAATTCCACAAGCCATTTTGCTCTAGACTGCTGAAAGTCAACTTTAATAGATTTGCTGTGAAGTAAATGGTTATGTTCATCCATGCAAAGACTGAAGCAAAATAAGGCACTGAGTGACATGCAGAGATTCTGGCATAATCATGGCAAATTAAACTATAAAAATCATGATTTAGTGTAGTGTGCAGATCCAGTCAGTGACTGATTCAAGGTCATTCAGTTTTGTGTTTGTGGATTTTAATGCATGATTTCCTGGTTTCCCTATTCCTTATGTCTATGCAAATACTTTAGGAAAAAAACTCATGATTTTCTTTTAAGGAATGGGAGTTATGTTTGAGTTATCAATTTGGTATATTCAAGCTGTAGTAGGAGTAGTACTTTCTTTTTTCCAAAATTATTAAAATATTCTAGGATGGTAGACTTAAAATTATCATGCTCATCAATCCAATCATCTTACTTGTATTTTGGTGTAACAGCGTTCTGTTGAATTAAAGTCGATGATCAGTCAGTACTCCTCCATTTTACCAGTAGAAAAGTCCAGTTTTGAGTAGAATCTGATAGTGCTGTGTGGCATGTTCAATTTTTTTTAAATGAGCCCATTAAGAAGCATATATATTGAAATCAGGTTCTTTTTGTGATTTGGTACATTTTTCAACTTAAGTAATATGTGTATATAAATAAAGTTGCATATTATATTTTTGGAAATTATTGGTCTTTTTTAATGTAACTTTTTAATATGGCTGGCTATTGCTCATTCTACTTGTATGTATGCCATTTTAATTTTGCATAAATATTTCAGTTGTGCTTTTCTTTTTAAGGTACAGTCCTAGAAATAAATGTATTGGTCTTTATCCAGTTAAACAACTGTAGAAAGGAACAGATGGAAGGTGATTTTTTGCCCCTCTCTTACAAATCTCTGCCAGTGCATTGGGGAAGCTGGCTGAATAGAGTGGGCTACTTTCAAAGTTCCCTCCTTCCCATGCCTGGCATCATTCCACTTAACTTGGTCTTCCAAGGGGATTCCTTTCCATATAAATTTTTCTCTGGATTTGGCTTCTTTTTCTTTTCTCTTATTACAAAGTTCACTGAGCATATTAAACCATAAATTGTGGTTTACAAAATAATAGCTAGATTCACATAATAAACTATATTATGGCTACTCACTAAGATATTTTTTCTATTTTTAAAAATTTTATATGGATTTAATTGCAGCAAATGGAACTTTCGTAGTTTCATTGTAAAATTAAAAAATTGTAATATGTATTTGTTGTTACAAAGTATTATTTTCCCTAAATTGGTGGGTATATATACCATACCTACTTTGCTCACAATTTTGCATTCATTCATAATATTAATAAGGTATGGTTGGTTTGCTTTTCAGACTAAGAATTGTGCCCTTAGCAATTTTTTACAGAACTGGCTACTGTGGCTTGCTCAACAAACTATGGTTTCAAAATCTGAAGTACCTTAAGGAGTTTACCCAGCAAATGTCTGTATTTGGATGTAACCTACACTTAGCATTTAATACAGTGAGAACAAGTCTAGTCTCCCCTCCCTATGCTTGTATGTTTCCCTATGTTCTCCTCTTGTATACTTATAAGGAGAAATTTAGAATTTATTGTATCATCTGAACCCACGTAAATTGGTTAATCTTGGCTTGCTGAAAAAAAAGCCAGTGTCCAAAATAACGTTTATGAAGCTGTCTTGTTTTCACTATATTTTTTGTTCAATCTAAATGGAAGTGATGGCTCAGCGGGTAAGACGCCAGGCTTGTCGATCGCAAGTTCGGAGGTTCGAATCCCTAGCCCCGCATGACGGAGTGAGCTCCCGCTCTTGCCAATCTAGCAATTCGAAAGCATGTAAATGCAAGTAGATTAATAGGTACCACTTCGGTGGGTAGGTAACAGGGTTCCGTGTGCGTCATGCCGGCCACATGACCGCAGAAGCGTCTTCGGACAATGCTGGCTCTTCAGCTAAGAAATGGAGATGAGCACCGCCCCTTAGAGTTGGACACGGCTGTGTAGGTGGAAACTAAAAAAATGGAAGCAGAATTTCTTAATCACCCTGTGGCTGTCCTGGAGGGAAAAAAAAGACTGTGAGAGGGTGTGAGCCCAGTAAGAAGCTATGGTTTTTCTTGTAATGTTGAACTATTGCTTAATGATTGAACCAAGCCACTGGAATTGTAAATATTAGATTCAATGAAAAGTTTGGAACCCACAATGTTCTGAAATTTGAGAAAACAAAGGATGGTTATATTTTGCAGCCATAAAATAAACATTCATTTTGAGACCATGATATGATCTCCTGTACTATTCCCCTTTCCACTTCCTGGTTTGTTTGAATTGGAAGTTACAGTAAATTACAACTATGATGAATCAGGGAAAAGGTGTGGAAGAATTTACTTTTTTATCATTTTAGTTAAGAAGATCAGAACTTGACACTTACCTGTCTTTCACTGTTATGATGAGCCAGCAGTGCAAACATTGCCAAAACACACTAAAATACTATCTACCATGCTAAAATATCCTCTACATTTATTTAACAATTACTGTATAGTCACTAGTTAACTGAAAAGCTTTATTCCAAGCTGATGAATCTAGTGTAAAAGTTACACTTATTTTAATTATTCTTAGAATTCATACTTGGAAATAACTTTTCAAGATGTAACACTGTAATGAAAATGTTTATAAGTAGTCCAAGAAAAGGGGGTGGGGAAATGAAAGCAATTATTATAATTTATTTATTTATTTATTTATTTACTATCCTGCCTTTATTATTTTTATAAATAACTCAAGGCGGCGAACATAGCTAATACTCCTTCCTCCTCCTATTTTCCCCACAACAACAACCCTGTGAGGTGAGTTGGGCTGAGAGAGAGTGACTGGCCCAAGTTCACCCAGCCGGCTCTCATGCCTAAGGCGGGACTAGAACTCTCAGTCTCCTGGTTTGCTATTGGCTCCTTCCTAGGGCTGAGAGACAGGGACTGGCCCAAGGTCACCCAGCCGGCTTTCATGCCTAAGGCGGGACTAGAACTCTCAGTCTCCTGGTTTCTAGCTCTTTGCCCTAACTACTAGACCGAACTGGCTCTCAGTTTGTAATAATACTGAATTACATATGATATTTTTCAGAGTAAAACTATAATACGTTTTACCTTTAAAAAACAAAACCTAGAATACAGTTACGTGTTTAAATACAAATTATGCTATATATAAGATTAAATAAATACGCTTCTTGTGTGCCTCCTTTTACCTCTCCCCCCAATTCTTTTCTGAAGCATCCAGAACTGTCCGGTTAGCCCAAGAACAGAGGCGAGTCAGTGTATTCAGACTATCAGTTCTTTATTTGCATAACCATACAGACTGAATCTTGCCAGACTGAATCTTTCCTAACTAACCTAAGGGGAAATACTCCAGGGGCTCTACTGCGGGGCTACTCTAACTTTCTTTGTTTGCCTGCCAAGGCTCTCAAGGCTGTGAGCGCGTTTCTGTCCTTGGAATGCGCTCCCTCCTTCCTCAGCTCTGAAATCCTCCACAAGTACAATTTTTATTCCTGCTTTTCATTCAAATTATTGAATCAAGAAGTCATAATTAAATAAACTAATAAAGATAAAAACAAAATGCATATAGTAAAAATATTTGCATTTAAAGACTTGGCTAAGAAAAATATCTTAATTTGTGTTCTAACTTGGTTGGAGTACAAGGAATAATAACAATAATGTGCTAATTGGAATTGTCAGAAGAGTTGCAACACTATTGTATCCAACCCGGTATTTCTTAAAAGTAAATGTATGATCCTGTGAACTAGTTCACCCCTAATGTAAAGTCAGGATTTTTGTTCATATTTTTAAAAATAAGCCACAATGATTTAGTTTATAAAAACTAAGTGATTTTGATTTCTGTGTATTAAACATAATCAGTTGTTTGACATACTTAACTTTTGTTTTCTATTTTGACAACTTAATAAGTTGAGTAATGTCTCCACATACAATAGGTTGTGGAAATAGAAGATGACTGTAACAAAGGTTTGTCAATACAAATATCCTAAACTATAGAAAATATAAAGCAGTGGTTTAGCTTGCATTTGCAAAATTTCAGATCAGATACTGTATTGGACATATTTTTATGTGGTGCTATCTATTGAAGTTGGATCTGTTGTATATAAGAAGTCTTACCTCTTCTCCAGCACTTTGGTTTTTGAACTCCCCCCCACCCACCTCCCTCCATCTGCCCTTTTGGCTGCCCTGCACTCCACCGCCTCTGCTGCCCCCAGCTGACCTTTGGTGTCGTCTTCTTCCCGCTGCTGATGAGGTGCGCCCATCCTGGCCCTTTGCAAGGCAGCTGCTGACTGTGCCTTGTCATCAGCAGGAGGAAGAAGGAGGGGAAGGTCAGGTGGGGGCGGCGGGAGCGGCAAGGGTGGGGGAACGCAGGGGGTGGCGGAGCCTAACAACCGCATTGCTTAGCGACAGAAATTTTGGTCCCAATTAAGGTTGTTAAACAAGGACTACGCCTAGAGTCCTCCGTTAGGGAGGGGATAGGCGGGGTATAAATACAATAATAAATAAATAAAAATAAATACCTGTATATCCATGCTTACTATTCAGCCTTGAACAGAATTTGGAACTATGGCTAAAGTAAGCTTCAGCTGTAGTTAAAGGATAGAGGACCAATAGAGCTTGATTATCTGTGATCTGTGTTGGAAATTAAATGTGTGAGCCTAGTTCGTTTAGACCTTTTTATAGTTTTCAGAAACATTGACTATGGTATCTTTTTGGACTGTCTGGCAGGAATTGAGCCTTGTCAGCAACTTCTTTCAGTAGTTCCAATTGTTCTTGTTCGTTCATATCCAAAAGGTGGTGTTGGGAGGCTGGTGTTTCGCATCATGGTTGTTAGCCTATAATGCAGTGCTTGGCGACACACCAACGGGGGCGCGGCCTCGTGTTTTGTGCTAAAACCCAGGCACACAGTTTGGAAAGCTATGCTATAATGTCCCTGAGGGTCTCTTTTAATCATTATGTTATATAATATTCAAATGAGTCTGTTGGAAAAAGTCACCTAGTATAATGTCATCAATGTATATTGATGTAATTGAGCTCTGTTGCTCTTTGTTACCTAAGTCAGGCAACTAATTCAAAGAGGTTTTTCTCAGCTAACTGCCCCTCCAGTCAAGAACACACAGACAAAACAGGCAGAAAGAAAGAGGCTGCACGATACCAAACTGAAACAAAGCCAAATAAAGGCAAACATATTCCCAACCGGTTAGATCGTTTCATAGAACAAATCCTTTTTTAAAAAAATATATTTTATTCAGTTTCAAAATATATAGTTAAAATACAATATAGAAAAGCAAGAAGATAGAGCTAAAGGAAAAAGAAACAACTGTAACAGTGGATAAACGAAAGATGTGTTCCGACTTCATAGAACAAATCTTAATTCTCAACTAGGTCCCTTGTTGCCAAGATTTGTTTTGAAACTTTTTCAGGGTGCAGAACTTGCTTATTTTAAAAAAAAATTATCAGAGCCCCTAACCAGGAGGCAAAGCAATGAATTGTCATGAGCACAAATGCCCCTGGAGGGGGGGAATTTCTGAATATCAACTGACAAGACTTACCTTTTCTGCTGCACCTTAGAAAAATTGCTATGCATATCTGAATAACTCTGGCTATTTTTGGGGGTTTTTTTGCCCATAGTCTCTTATGGAACCTCATGTTCTTGTGAAACCCTACGGTTCCGTGGAAAGACCCAACGTGGCAAGCAGCCCCAGAGCTGTGCGGTTCTGGGGCCGCTTGCCGCCCTGCAAGGCAGGGTGCAGGGCGGCCAAAAGAGCAGAGATGGGAGGGAGATAGGCAAGTGAGGGGAGTTGGAGGCAGTCCCTTAGGCTCAGGGCTGGGAGGGACCAAACCTGGAATGGCTTGGGTCCTCGGCTAACAATTGGTGGAATTTGCTTAATGACAGCAACAGGGAGTGCTGGGTTGCCGTCACTAAGCAATGTGGTCACGTGACATTGCGCTTTATGACTGCATCACTTAGCAATGGAAATTCTGGTCCCAGTTGTCATAAGTCGAGGACTGCCTGTAATTCTGTTACTGTGAAATGTTATATGGGAACCCATGATAAAGAAAGTAGCTTAACTATTTTGTATGAATGTTATTTCATTGATTTTTCTCCCCTACAGATGATTAAAAATCAGTGAAGTAAAACTACCAGAATTGTGAAGTATGGAAAATATTGGAGATATTTCAACTATTCCCATAATGGAGAAACAACCAGTTATATTAGGAAACCAGAATAGTGGAACTATGTCAGGCACAGCACCTGCTCTTTATGTTCTTGTGAAGCAGACCACTGGAAAACCTGACCAAGGAACCTTGATTTCAAATCAGGATAACTGCAGTCTTAGCAGTGCAGCAGTGCCAATGAAATCTAAGGCAAAGACGTACCTTCCAGCTGATTGCACTTCAGGAAACATCACTGTTATTCTGGACAACAATAATATGTGGAATGAATTCTATCATCGCAGCACAGAAATGATTTTGACAAAACAGGGGAGACGAATGTTTCCATATTGTCGTTATTGGATAACAGGCCTAGAATCCAACCTCAAGTATATCCTAGTCATGGATATTTCTCCTGTTGACAACTTCCGCTATAAATGGAATGGTCATAGTTGGGAGCCCAGTGGAAAGGCAGAACCCCATGTGCTGGGAAGGGTATTTATTCATCCTGAATCACCTTCTACTGGTCATTACTGGATGCATCAACCAGTATCTTTCTACAAATTGAAGCTTACTAATAATACACTGGACCAGGAAGGGCATATCATTCTGCATTCCATGCACCGCTATTTACCTCGACTACACCTGGTGCCTGCTGAAAAAGCTACAGAGGTTATCCAGTTGAATGGTCCTGATGTCTGTACTTTCACTTTTCCACAGACAGAATTCTTTGCTGTGACTGCCTATCAAAACATCCAAATTACACAACTAAAAATAGACTATAATCCATTTGCTAAAGGATTCAGAGAGGATGGTTTGAGTAGTAGACTTCAGCGTGATGTGAAGCAAAATGGTAGCTCAGAGCATGAAGGCAATAGTGTTACTAGCTCTCCTAGCAATCACAGACATCCTCCTGAAGGGGATATTTTGGATCCAGCACGGAGAGGACTAGATCCATCACTTAGTGGGATATGTGACCCAGATCTGGAGAGAGAGTCCTTTAGTCCATATCGTGACTTCTTACATTTTATGGAGACAGATGTGCATGCAGGTGATGATCGAGGATTAAAGGAAGAAGCATCAGAAAGGTGGGGTTATGTTTTTTTATTTAAAGATAATTAGTATTCATATCAACATTATTTAAACAAATACCCATTTCACAATGGTGGCTCTAGGCAATGAATAGAGGGTTAAAATCATAAATGACACAATTTACAAAAATAAATAGCCAAAAACAATATATGCCTGAGGTCTAAATATCCCACTTCCAAACTTGCTTGCCGAAAAGATTGATGCCCTTGAAGATTAGCTCTTGCTTGGTATTATTCACTCAGTGAACTTTAACCCTTTTTGTAATGCATTAATCCTTTCTCTTGTGTTTCCTGCTACCCCTTCCTCATGTCCATCCAACTTTCTTCCCTTCTTCTGACTCCATGTCCATCCTGAGGTTTTGCTGGAAAGAGGAAGGGGAATGTATAGCCAATTTATTTATTTGGCCTAGTCTTCTTTTGGTGGAAAGAGTATATTTTCTCTTCACAAGCCAAAACTTTAAAATTGTTCTATATTAACATTGCTCTAAATGATGAAGTAGCCATTCATAAAGTTGCTGCTGAGTTGACCTTAATGCTAGTGATGTGTCGCAATGTCTTAATGATAAAGAGTAATGCCTAAAGGGAGAGGGTTTTTTGTGTAATCTAAGCCTGTTCTAAAAGAGAGAAGGTGAGATTCTGCTTGTTTCTTCAATTGAGTGTTTTCCTTTTTTTTTCAGTCCAATATCTAGCCCTTGTCAAAGAATGTCATATGTGACATCCCAGCTCAATCCAAAGGGAGGAATCAATGTGTCTGTTAAAGAAGAACCATTAGATAACTATGAATATGGACCTCTTACTTGCACGGAAGGGGTAAGTGTGAAGCAGGAAGAAACCAATAACGTCGCAGAAGAATATTCCAACAGTGATGACTCCATATTGGAGCAGCAGCTGGAGAAATACAGTGAAATAGGCAAAATGGATATTGAGTTGCACAGGGAACAACAAGCAAGCCAGTTGGGTGTTGCCAAAGCTAAAATGCTAAAATTGGATAGTGGGAAGATGCCTGTAGTTTACCTAGAACCCTGTGCAATCACCAGGAATACAGTGAAAGTCTCTGCTCTTTCACAGGCCTTACTGTCAGCTTCTAAGAATGAAAAGTCTCCACTGATTCATTCATTAGATACTTTCTCTGCTCATTTTGAAAATAATGGCATCTCTAGTCCTTTTGCAGCCAAGGAAACAGAAAAGATTACAACTGATAAAATGGTATCTGAAAAGACAGCACCACAGATACCTTCAGAAACTGATGTGCTATGGAGAAATACTGAAACATACAGCAGTCTCACTACAACAGAAAAAGAATCTAGTTGTAATCTCAAGGCCACTGCCACCAGCAGCCTTTCTTTAGCTAAAGTTATCTTTGATGAGCACCAGACAAATGTGCTGAAGACTCATATTTCTAGCAAGAGTATTGCTGGCAATCAAAATGTTGGGGTGTCAGGCCCAAGGAAAAGAGGAAGACCACGGAAAATGAAGTTATCTGAAGCTGGGATACCACCTAAATACATTGCAAAGTCCATCACAACCAATAATTATGCCTCTTTGGGAACTGGTAGTACCCATTTGGATGTTAAACCTGATCTTGAGGATGTGGATGGAGTGCTCTTTGTATCCTTTGTATCCAAGGTAAATCTATATCCAGAATTTAAGCTTATTTGGGGTTCTGTATTATAATTCTTGCCATTTTCAAATGTAATAGTTTTAATGTGTATACCTACATCAGTTTTTAAGTTAATGTCAGTGTGTAGCTTCCTGTAACTTTGGATTGCCTTCAGTATAAACCCTGCTTAAGCATTTTGTCAAAGTATGTTCTTTATTGCATATAGGAAGCACTTGATATCCACACTGTTGATAGAGCTGAAGAAAAAGAATTGCAAAATACACTGAACAATTCACTGGCTACGTGTAATCCATGCACTGATTCAGGTAACAGTAAGAATTAAATTGATTAGCTAATATATATCAAATTACTAGTTTTATCAGTTATAGGTTCTGATTATTAACAGAGTTAGAGCAGGATTAGTATCTTCTTACCCATTCAACGGGGCATTGAAGCTTGGGATATGGGGGATCTCCCATTGAACTCAGTCTGGGCATGATCTCCCAACGGGGGATTTTCCTCAGGATTACAGTGGGGAGGCCTGGAAGGATTAAATTACCCCTCCTTACATTATTATCAGTTCTTCCATCTAATATAATTTTCAGCTTAGACATTTTATACCCCTAGTTTGGTCCCAAGTGGCTGTCTTTCTCCCCCTCTATTATAAAGAAAGAAAGACATTTCTTGAATCTATGAATTCCTGCTAAGCTTGCCAGGCTGAACAGTACAATGTAGTGAATAAATTACTTTTGTTTTCATTTTATGGGCCCTTGTCTCGTAGATTAAATTTCTTTTTTCCATACAGTCTTAATTTTCCTAACTAAAATTGGTTGGGAATGTATTAATATATAATACATTCCCAAACAATTTTATTGTTTTTATAACAATTTATATAAAAACAATTTATATAAAAATATGTAAATGTTTGGCAGATGGTCAAAGGATACAACAGCTGGAAAAAGAATTGTTAGAAGATTTAAAGTCTTTTAAGTACAAACAAGTAATACATCCAAGTCTTCAAGAAGGTAGGTATAAGTTCTATGAAATACTCCTGATTTTCTTGTTATGTAAATTATGCATGTTGTATTATTTGTCATGTATTGGATATGAAGACTAGATTGATGAAAATTCAGAGATCTACACAGATTGTCATTTTCATTGCTGTCAGAATAATGTGCAGTTTGTATCAGATGGAAATTAATTTGGATAGATTTGAGGCTGAATCCTCTACAAAACATACCAGTTGGATTGGGATGTAATATCTCTGAAAAGCATACTAGTTGAGTTAATACAAATACTATTCATAAACTGTAGTCTACGTTTTCCCTGTATAACTGTTTTAGTTACATAAGCTTTTATTTTGAGCAATCTGATATTTATTATTCAAGAGGATTACTGTGTAGTCTTTGAAAAAACAGAATCCCAGTTGGGAAGCATAGTTATAGCTTATTGCATCTCTTGACTATCTTTTTATCTGACTTCAGTGTCTGATACCATCTACTTGGTGATCTAGAGGTGGTATAGAGTGGTAACAAATAGCATAAAACAATCAAATTAAACCCACCCTTAAAGCATAAAATGAATTAACTTCAGCAAGATTTAAATTAAGATAAAAATTAACATAAAATTCAGTGCCCCTCTTCCTGAATAGTCTTCAAACTCCAAAAGCTTGTGGGGAAAAGCCATACTGCTCTTCCGAAGATGACAAATGTGGGAGTTACCCAGATCTTAATGAGGAAGCTTATTCCAAAGAACAGAGGCCGCCATGAGAAGGTCTGCTTCCAGGCTTCTACCCCTCTAATCTTACAACTGCAGCATTTCCTCTCAGGTTGAATGAATAGAATTGAAAGATTCCCTTTAGAAGAGTTATTCCCAAAGGTAGCCTGACTTCATGACCTATAGAGCTTGCTGTGTTGTGTTGTGTTGTGTTGATTTGTATTTATCACACAGGCTTATATGTCACTCCGGTTGTATGCAACTTTATAACCTGTATAAGTTAATACTAGCATATGGACCAGTACTTGGAAATCTCTTGGCCAGCAATGCAATACAGGGAGTCCTCGCTTAACCCTAATTGAGACTGGAATTTCCATCGTGTGTGGCGAGGCAGGAGAGGTGGTAGCTCCCCAGGCAAAGGTAGCATCTGTGCACATCTCCTGCTCCGCTCTGGGTAGAGATGTATAACTCTATCATCAGCATATTGATGATACCTCACCCTGAACTGGCCAGTGACCTTCCTAGTGGTTTCTTATAGAAATTAATACCATGGAGGAGAATGCCAAACCCCATAATTTCCCATATCAGAGCAAAAACTCAATGCTCACCCCCCCTTGCTATCAATTGGAACTGCCAGTTGACCTGGGAGTGTGACCCTCACAAACAGTGCCTCCAACTCCCAACCCTTGTAGGTGATCTAGGAGCATATCAAGGTCAAGCTAAGTGCCACTGAGATATTTAATAGGACCAAGAGAGCTGTGTAACCTCCATCCAGATTCTGATGGAGGTCAAGAGCAGTTTCTGCCCCATACCCAAATCTGTACACTTGTTGAAAGGGATCCAGATAATCTGCTTCATTCAGGGTACTTTGCAGCTGTAGTCCTACTAACTTTTCCAAAACCTTCTCTAAAAAGATTGGAGATTGGGCAGAAGTTGTCCAAAACAGTAGAATTGAGAATTTGCCTTTTCAGGAAGGGATGCTCCATTGACTCCTTCAAGATGGGAAGCGAGTCCCTTCTCTTAATGAAGTATTAATCACCTCTCTTTCAACCATCTTTTGCTGTCTTAAGGAGCCAGGACAAAAGTCTTGGACAAAAGGAGCTGTTGATGCTCCTGGCTGCATTTGAAAGTTTTTTTCCCCGCTTAGTCGCTCAGGGAACCCCATCAAGTTCCTATGGACTCCTATTGCCTATTGACTCTGATTGGTTGGTTGATTGATTAAATTGATGCTTTGCTACTGTGCTCATTTAATTACTACAAAAAAAAAAGATTCTGAGCATCGGAACATGCAAAAGTGAAGGAAGTTGGAAGCTGGAGACTCTTCCAGATGGATTCCAGAAATAGATGAATAGAACTGTGCATGTACTCCCAGCAAAACAATCCTAAGAGTTGAAGAACAGGGACAGTATAACAGGACACCAGGGGCTGTAGTAGAATTGGGAAGTTGTGAGATTGTCTTGCGAAAATGTGTTTTTGCTTATGGATCCAAGAAATACTGTCAGTGGGAAGTGGAAAGGAAAAAGCCAAATCCAGGCTTTGTAGGCTTAATTTGGATTGTGTCTTCAACTTTGGTCGTGAGATCAGGTATTTAGGGTAGATTGCTTTTTCCCTCCCCTTTTCAGTACTGTACCTTTCTCATTAAGTTGAACTCTGGTGATGAGTTATATCAACATATAAATTGGGTATTGATACTGTTTAATGAAGCCATACTTATTGCCAGCTAGATTTCTTCTTAAATTGCATTTGAAGCTGTTTTGCAAACAGTTATGGGGAAACTTTGTAGCATTAAATTTGGTTAGCTTTGTATCCATGTAATATTTAATTATGGTGGAATATTTTATACTGGAGAGAGAAGCAATTGTAGCTTTAAGAAGCTTTATATTCTGTAAAATGAAATTCTGGCAAGAGAAAAGATGACAGTGATCTTGATTATTTTTTTCTTAGCGTTTTTCTGATATACATACAAAATTGTTTTCATAATGGTATAAAAATTTCAGGTAGCATCCTTCCTTCCTTCCTTTTTTTTTTTTTGCAGTGGGTTTAAAATTGAATTTTGTGGACCCAGCAATGAGCATTGATCTGAAGTATTTGGGTGTGCAGTTGCCATTAAGTTATTCAGATGATTCTGCTTCATGGAAAAATGTAGGAACTGATTCCAGTTCTGTTGGTAAGTCAGCTTCTTAATAAGGGATGCTTAAAATGAGTTGCAGAGTAGTTCTTTATCTTTGAAAGAGATTTGCAGCAGTACAGCATGTTTTGTTTTTTGTTACCATCTATAGATGTATTGTTCAGTAATGTGGCTGTGTTTATACATTGTACAGTACATGGTTTGTTTTAGCTGTAGATACTGGATGAATCATAGTAGCCAGGTCCACCCATATTAAAACATAAACCATGGTTTATTGTAGTGGCTGGGCTCACATGTTGTACTAAGCTCAAAACAAACCACAATATGGGTTAATGTAAATGAGCCCAATCTGCATTTATAACAATTGGATGCTCCCATAAGCAGTACATACAATATTCTGATATTAAACATTTATAGAGTTTGACTTGTATTAACCTCAGTGATCTAAATGGAAATACATACCCAATTTGTAATACTGCATTATATCTCCAAAGAAAACAAAAATAAAAAACAGAATATATATTTGTAGTATTTTTTTCAGAATTACAAACGTAACTAGTTTATTTATTTAATAACAAATTTATATAGCCGCCCATCTCACAAAGTGTGACTTTGGGCACTGTACAGTACATAAAACAATAAACAACATAAAACACTAAGTAAAAACAGAAAAACAAAAAAGATAAAAACTCAAGAAAGCGGGAGAGACAACCATCAATTAACATCACACAACCATCTTGCCGGCTCATCAACCCATGGGACCCCCAAGGTTGATGGAAAAACCACATCTTGAGGGCTTTCTGGAAGGCAAGTAAGGATGTGGCCAATCTCACCTCAGGGGGAATGATGTTCCATAGGGTGGGCGCCACAGCAGAAAAGGCACACCGCCTGGGTCCTGCCAGATGTAGCTCCTTAGTAGACAGGACTCGCAGTGTACCCCTCCTGCTCAACCTCAAGGGACAGTTAGATGTGACTGGAAAGAGGCAGTCCCTCAAATAACCTGGTCCCATGCCATGTAGGGCTTTAAAGGTCAAAACCAGCACCTTGGATTGCACCCGGAAGCAGACTGGCAACCAGTGCAGCTCACGGAACAGAGACTTAACATGCGCCATCCTAGAGGCAAACATAACTGTCTGCGTAGCCACATTCTGCACTCTTCAAGGGCAGCCCCATGTAGAGTTATGTTACAGTAATCCATTCTAGAGGTGATCAGGGCATGAGTAACTGTGAGTAGAGTCTCAAGATCCAGGAAAGGGCGCAACTGGTGCACAACATGAAGTTGCACAAAGGCCCTCCTAGCCATGACTGCCACCTGTTCTTCGAGCAGGAGTCACGAGTCTAGAAGAACCCCAAGATAGTTTTTATTTGGCTATTGTCTTAGCAACATTTCAAGTACATGGTGGCAGCCATGTATTTATTATGTGTGTACCATATTTTATATTGAGCACATTCTTTAACCTGTTTATCAAGCCAAATGATTGCACAGTTGAGTAATCTTTTGTTCTCATTTTTCTCCACTCACTTATACTGCCAGATGCTGGACTTCACTTTATTTCAAGGACTGGAAAGACAAATGACATCACAAAAATAAAGGGTTGGCGAGGAAAAATGCATAATTCTTCAAAAAGTGAAGGTAAGAGGAATGTTTTTGATGCAGAGTGTTACTACAAGAAAATGAAATGAGAAAATGAGAGAAAGAATGCATAGAATTTATTTATGAATTCCAAATGTTCTGTGTCTATAGATCACAGAGGGTAGATAATAAGTTGTGCAAAGGTATTTTCTATTTTTGAAAGAAATTTATTTATTTTTGGAATTTTGGTAGATAGAAAATACTCAAGATTTTTTTACCACAATTTAACTAAAATCAGACCAAAAATGTATTGTATTATTAATGTCAGCCCCTTCATGGATCACTGCCTTGTCGTGGCGAAGGGGCTTGCGTAACTCAATGAAGTCAGGTCAAGAAGAACAGGTCATGATGGAGAGTTCTGACAAAACGTGGTCCACTGGAGGAGGAAATGGCAAACCACTCCAGTATCCTTGCCAAGAAAACCCATGGACAGTATCAAAAGGCTAAAAGATATGACGCCGGAAGATGAGCCCCTCAGGTCGGAAGGTGTCCAAAATGCTACTGGGGAAGAGCGGAGGGCAATTCCGAGTAGCTCCAGAAAGTGTGAAACGGCTGGGCCAAAGCCGAAAGGACGCTCAGTTGTGGATGTGTCTGGAAGTGGAAGGAAAGTCCGATGCTGTAAAGAACAATATTGCATAGGAACCTGGAATGTAAGAACTATGAATCAAGGTAAGCTGGATGTGGTCAAACATGAGATGACAAGATTGAACATCGACATATTGGGAATCAGCGAACTAAAATGGACAGGAATGGGCGAATTTAATTCAGGAGACCATTATATATACTACTGTAGGCAAGAATCCCTTAGAAGAAATGGAGTAGCTCTCATAGTCAATAAAAGAGTGGGAAAGGCAGTACTGGGGTACAACCTCAAAAACGACAGAATGCTTTCAGTTCGAATCCAAGGCAAACCATTCAACATCACAGTGATCCAAGTCTATGCCCCAACCACTGATGCCAAAGAAGCTGAAGTTGACCGGTTCTATGAAGACCTACAACACCTTCTAGAACTAACACCGAAAAAAGATGTCCTTTTCATCATAGGGGACTGGAATGCTAAGGTAGGAAGTCAAAAAATAACTGGAATAACAGGCAAGTTCGGCCTCGGAGTACAAAATGAAGCGGGGCAAAGGCTAATAGAGTTTTGTCAAGAGAACACGCTGGTCATAGCAAACACTCTTTTCCAACAACACAAGAGACGACTCTACACATGGACATCACCAGATGGTCAATACCGAAATCAGATTGATTATATACTTTGCAGCCAAAGATGGAGAAGGTCTATACAATCAGCAAAAACAAGACCTGGAGCTGACTGTGGCTCAGATCATGAGCTTCTTATTGCAAAATTTAGGCTTAAATTGAAGAATGTAGAGAAAACCACTAGACCAATCAGGTATGACCTAAATCATATCCCTTATGAATATACAGTGGAAGTGAGGAATAGATTTAAAGGATTAGATCTGGTAGACAGAGTGCCTGAAGAACTATGGATGGAGGTTCGTAACATTGTACAGGAGGCAGCAACTAAAACCATCCCAAAGAAAAAGAAATGCAAGAAAGCAAAGTGGCTGACTGATGAGGCTTTACAAATAGCTGAGGAAAGAAGGGAAGCAAAAGGCAAGGGAGAAAGGGAAAGATATAAACAACTGAATGCAGAATTCCAGAGAATAGCAAGGAGAGATAAGAAGGCCTTCTTAAATGAACAATGCAAAGAAATCGAGGAAAACAATAGAATGGGGAAGACTAGAGATCTCTTCACGAAAATCGGAGATATCAAGGGAACGTTTTGTGCAAAGATGGGCATGATAAAGGACAAAAAAGGCAGGGACCTAACAGAAGCAGAAGAGATTAAGAAGAGGTGGCAAGAATACACAGAAGAACTATACAAGAAAGATCTTAATATCCCTGATAAATACGATGGTGTGGTCACTGACCTTGAGCCGGACATCCTAGAGAGTGAAGTCAAGTGGGCCTTAGGAAGCATTACTAACAACAAAGCTAGCGGAGAAGACAGTATCCCAGCTGAGCTATTTAAAATCCTAAAAGATGATGCTGTTAAAGTGCTGCACTCAATATGCCAACAAATTTGGAAAACTCAACAGTGGCCACAGGATTGGAAAAGGTCAGTTTACGTTCCAATTCCAAAGAAAGGCAATGCCAAAGAATGTTCAAACTACCGTACAATTGCGCTCATTTCACATGCCAGCAAGGTTATGCTCAAAATCCTACAAGCTAGGCTTCAGCAGCATGTGAACCGAGAACTACCAGAAGTGCAAGCTGGGTTTCGAAGAGGCAGAGGAACTAGAGATCAGATTGCCAACATTCGCTGGATCATGGAAAAAGCAAGAGAGTTCCAGAAAAACATCTACTTCTGCTTCATTGACTACGCTAAAGCCTTTGATTGTGTGGATCACAACAAACTGTGGCAAATTCTTAAAGAGATGGGAGTACCAGACCACCTTACCTGTCTCCTGAGAAACCTGTATGTGGGTCAAGAAGCAACAGTTAGAACCGGACATGGAACAACCGACTGGTTCAAAATTGGGAAAGGAGTACGACAAGGCTGTATATTATCACCCTGCTTATTTAACTTATATGCAGAGTACATCATGAGAAATGCCGGGCTGGATGAATCACAAGCCGGAGTTAAGATTGCCGGGAAAAATATCAACAACCTCAGATATGCAGACGATACCACCCTAATGGCAGAAAGTGAAGAGGAACTAAAGAGCCTCTTGATGAGGGTGAAAGAGGAGAGTGCAAAAGCTGGCTTGAAACTCAACATTAAAAAAACCCAGATCATGGCATCTGGTCCCATCACTTCCTGGCAAATAGAAGGGGAAGAAATGGAAGCAGTGACAGATTTTATTTTCTTGGGCTCCAAGATCACCGCAGACGGTGACTGCAGCCATGAAATTAAAAGACGCTTGCTCCTTGGAAGGAAAGCTATGGCAAACCTAGACAGCATATTAAAAAGCAGAGACATCACCTTGCCGACAAAGGTCCGTATAGTTAAAGCTATGGTTTTTCCAGTAGCAATGTATGGCTGTGAGAGTTGGACCATAAGGAAGGCTGAGCGCCGAAGAATTGATGCTTTCGAGCTGTGGTGCTGGAGAAGACTCTTGAGAGTCCCTTGGACTGCAAGGAGGTCAAACCAGTCAATCCTAAAGGAAATCAACCCTGACTGCTCATTGGAAGGACAGATGCTGAAGCTGAAGCTCAAATACTTTGGCCACCTAATGAGAAGAGAGGACTCACTGGAAAAGACCCTGATGCTGGTAAAGACTGAGGGCAAAAGGAGAAGGGGACGGCAGAGGATGAGATGGTTAGATAGCATCACCGATGTAATGAACATGAATTTGAGTAAACTCCGAGAGACAGTGGAGGACAGGAAGGCCTGGCGTGCTATGGTCCATGAGGTCACGAAGAGTCGGACACGACTGAACGACTGAACAACAAATTAATGTCAGGCGCTCTCCCTTAGCTGGCTCACTCTTGATTGAAGCTTCCCAGGTACTTGACATGGTAAGGGTAGTAAGGAAATCTTTATTATACATTAAGACCATATAAACCGGTGCTTGTCCACTAACAGAATGAAGGTGTAGTCACTTCTTACACCCTTTTAAACTTCCTTCTTAATTAAACAGATGCTTCTTCCTCCAGTTGTTCCCATAGCCTAATGGAAACACTACTTTGTCCTTCTCATACTTGGTTCTACAAGGCTGTTGGTCACTGATATATTCAGCATTCCTGCCCTGGGAAACTCTTGCTCTCAGCATCTCTCCCATAATAATGTTCACAATTCAATAACCTCAGCAACATTAGCAACACTTGTGTGCATAATAATGCATTCACACATTTGCCTTGGAATTACTGTGCAACCCCCTCCCCCCCGGTATTTTGTTTAAGAAGCTGCTGACAGGTGAGCACCTTCACAGGCTCTGAAGTGTTTTTTGTCTTCAAATCTGAAGGGCTGCACAGCCCTAATATCTACTTGTTCCGGCTTTGCTAGAACTAAGAACGATGTAGTGGACTACGATGAAGGAGACCTAAGTTCAGCTCTTCCCTTAGTCACAGAAACATTTTGGATGATTTGGGCGAGTTACTATGTCAGGCCAGTGTACCTCACAAGGATTACTATATAAATCAGCATGATTTCCTGGAGAAAAATGAGTAAATACTTGTATATTATATAAATGGATCATAACAAATTGTGGCAAGTTCTTGGTGGTATGGGGATACCAAGTCATCTTGTCTTCCTCCTGAGGAATCTGTATAACGACCAAGTAGCAACGGTAAGAACAGAGCACGGAACAACGGACTGGTTTAAGATTGGGAAAGGAGTACGGCAGGGCTGTATACTCTCACCCTACCTATTCAACCTGTACGCAGAACACATCATGCGACATGCTGGGCTTGAGGTTGTATACTGTCACCCTACCTGTTCAACTTGTATGCAGAACACGTCATGCGACGTGCTGGGCTTGATGAATCCAAGGCTGGAGTTAAAATCGCTGGAAGAAACATTAACAACCTCAGATATGCAGATGATACCACTTTGATGGCTGAAAGCGAGGAGGAGCTGAGGAGCCTTATGACGAAGGTGGAAGAAGAAAGTGCAAAAGCTGGGTTGCAGTTAAACCTCAAAAAAACCAAGATTATGGCAACCAGCTTGATTGATAACTGGCAAATAGAGGGAGAAGAAGTGGAGGCAGTGACAGACTTTGTATTTCTAGGCGCAAAGATTACTGCAGACGCTGACTGCAGCCAGGAAATCAGAAGACGTCTACTTCTTGGGAGGAGAGCAATGGCAAATCTTGATAAAATAGTTAAGAGCAGAGACATCACACTGACAACAAAGGTCCGCATAGTTAAAGCAATGGTATTTCCTGTAGTAACCTATGGCTGCGAGAGCTGGACCATAAGGAAGGCTGAGCGAAGGAAGATAGATGCTTTTGAACTGTGGTGTTGGAGGAAAATTCTGAGAGTGCCTTGGACTGCAAGAAGATCAAACCAGTCCATACTCCAGGAAATCAAGCCAGACTGCTCACTTGAGGGAATGATATTAAAGGCAAAACTGAAGTACTTTGGCCACATAATGAGAAGACAGGATACCCTGGAGAAGAAGCTGATGCTAGGAAAAGTGGAAGGCAAAAGGAAGAGGGGCCGACCAAGGGCAAGATGGATGGATGGTATTCTGGAGGTGACGGACTCAACCATTGGGGAGCTGGGGATGGTGACGGCCGACAGAAAGCTCTGGCGTGCACTGGTCCATGAAGTCACGAAGAGTCGGAAATGACTGAACGAATAAACAACAAATTATATAAATAAATCCTCCCATAGTTACCATAGCTCCTCTGACATCCGTAATTGGTGCCCATAGAATCCTACCTATATTTGGGACTTCCGGGGGATGGCGAACTAAAGATGCCTTTTAAAGGACACTAAGTTTGCAAGTCTCACTTTCTAATCACTTTCGGAAATTGCCTATTAATCATCTTAAAGCTATTAGAGACCTTTGGAACAAGTTTGAAAAGTCGCCAGGTGAGTTTAGCTTCAACTCTGAACAAAAGAAAAATTAATTATAAGCTTAAGAACTGAAAGAATTTGAAATAAACAGCAAAAAGCTAAATAAATATTTGAGCTAAGAAGGTTATAAATGGGTGAAGGGTACAGTTAAATTTGGAATATTGACTTTTACTATAAGATTTTGGAATTAACTATAAAAAATAAATAGCTTCTTCGTGGGAACCAGACTTACTTTGCCTATCTTAGGTTATTGTAAGTCAAAGATAAGCAATTTTATGATTTTAGAAACTGGACACTAGAGGGGACTAAAGATTCTAAGTAGAAGGGAAAAAAGATACAAGCCTTCTTTGGGTGTCGGTTAGTACTGGGACTTACAAAATGACACAAAACATCATAACATTGGAAATATTGAAGGAGATCTTTGAAGAATGGAGCCAGAAATTATTAGCTACAATGTCAATAGTGTCAGTAATGATGTCTGGCTCTATGGATAGGCTATGTCCAAAAGATGTTAATGAGGGAATGACAGATGTGGAGCAAATTTTGTCTGACAAGATAGATAAAGTATTGAAAGTGGAACTACAGGACAAGAGAATTATTTGGGAAAGGACGCTTTATTGGATATGCAAAAGAAACTGGCTGAAGTTTTAAAAATTAAAGGGAAAATACAAATGACAAATCAAGAGAATGACCTGGAAAATGTTTTCTTATTGGATCTACAAAAGAGGCTTGTTAAAGCCTTTAAGAAGTCTGTGTGATGGGATAAAGAAGAATGGAAGATAAATCAAATCCTATGACAATATTTGAATGAATTAAAGATTAAGGCTGTTAGAAGTAAAAGGAAGGAATATAAAGTTGGTTTATTTGATCAAAGTTAAAATAAGACATTTTTTGCAAAGTTCTGGCAACCCATTATGGACTTTTTGCTGACAGCAGGATTGAAAAGTTGATGTTTTATGGATTTGCTTTTAGATAAGAGATGGGATATGGGATGAAGAGATATCTATTTGTAACCTTATAGGGGGTGAAGAGTTACTAAATTTGTCTATACTTGTTGTAATGAAGGTTGGAAAGCACTTCTGTTATATATTTTTCTTTATTCTTTCTTTTCTTTTTTCTTTTTTCTTGCACTTTTTATTCTATCTATTCTCTTTTCTTTCTTTAATTTGTATTAGTTTTTGCTATTGTAATAAAAATTCTTAATAAAAAAATATATACAGGAAGAATCCAACCTATATTTTAAAAATATTTATGGTTATTTTTTAAAAACTTAAGTGGCTGAAAATCACAGACTCTTACAAGATTTCAGGATTAGATTTCAAAATGCCATGAAGTTTCAACCATTTAATTTTTGTAGTTTTTTTTATTTATTTAAAAAAGGTAGTTATATCATTACTTGAATTAGTGATAGCACCTGTCTGAAAAGGTTGATCAGTAATTTATTCAGTCATTCATTAATACAGGTAGTCCTCGAGTTTGGCCATTCGTTCAGCGACTCTTCGAAGTTACGACGGTGCTGAACGAAGGGACTTACAACCAGTCCTCGAAGTTCCAGCCATTGCAGCACCCCCACGGTCACGTGAACAAAATTTGGGCGCTTGGCAACCAGTTCACACGACCGGTTGCAGTGTCCTGTGGTCATGTGATTGCCATTTGCAACCTTCCCTGCCAGCTTCCCACAAGCAAAGTCAATGGGGAAGCTGGCAGGGAAGGTCACGTTGCTCAGGTAAGTCTCCTCCCCACTCCCCTGGCCTTTCTTCGCTCGCAGGTACCACACCCTCCTGCGCTTGCACGCATCCCGTGCCCTCTTTATCCAGCCTCCCTGTGCTTGCACACGCATGCACCCTGTGACCTTTTTCCCTGGCCTCCCTGTGCTCACACACACCCTGCGCCTTCTTTAACCAGCCTCCCTGCACTCACACACAGGCACGCTTGCGCACCCCGCGCCCTCTTTCCCTAAATTTATTGATAAGCATTAATATACAGTAGGTGTTAATAAAATTTCTTTAGAGTAGAATATGCAGAAACTGCACTTCTTTAACATGCACAAAGTGTAAAGTTTCAGTCAGAAAAATAAAGTGTTTCCTGATGGTAATTTAAAACTAAAAAAAAGCTTGTAAAACCCTGTAACTGTCTAGCAGAGAGGTAAAGCAAGGAACTCATCTCTCTCTAGCTGAAGATTCAATCCAAATTCAGCATTAGAAATTTAATGACTAAACAGCAACTCTGATTAGATTCTCATAATACTATACATTTTAAACTTGGGTTAACAAAATGTACTGTGCTCAAATAATTATGGCATAATGTGATTCATTATGCTAAGATAACGTTTGGTTCCCAGAAGTTGCAGCACAGATATGCTGCTAGTGATTTGGGAACTACGTACTGTACTATACTTAAAAAGATAAGTAGCGATTGATAGCCCAGTACTCCATATATTTGTCTAACTGCCTTTTAAAACTACCTTAGTTGATAAAATTAGCTGAGCAGTTGCTGTAGTATATTATAGAAAGGGAAGAAAAATGGAACTGAGTCTTTTCAGCCGACTATGCTTAAACAAAATAATTTCAGAAGTTTTTAAAAGTTTGTTGAATCAAGATTGCTTTGATGAAACATTAAACGCTGTAAAATCTTAATGTAAATTATTACTATTATTTATAAAATATTTTCCTGCTGAATACAGAAATGAAATCCGCAAAACGAAAGTAAATCTAAGTTATTTAAAAATGCTCAAGTAAAATTTACATTGCCTGTTAAAGCCTATGTGATACTCACTAGGAGTGACTGCCATAGTCAGATATTGCTAGGGAAAAAAAACAGGTCTAGCTTCTTTTGGTGGTGGGCCTTAGAAAAGAACCTCAGGTAAAATATCATACAAGACTGCTACAAATGTTATTTATAGGTTTGCTCTTTGGTGAAAGAAGGAAGCATTAAGTCATAATTAAAACATAATTGTTACAAAATTCAACTGCCGAGCACTTATAATAATGGTTGTCAAAATGGTTGTTAAACTACACGCAGTTGTAGAGAGAATTTTTCTTGCTTTATATCGTTTTATTCTTCTTTGAGAAATAATTTTGGACAGAAAAAAACTGAAAAGCTTTTATTTGTTTTTGAGACTGAATAAACAACAAAACAGATGAAAAAGATGGTGTCAGCTTTTTGATGAAAATGATTTTGAAAAAGCTTAAAATAAGTAGCTGCTTTATTGTATATGGACCTACTTTCTAAAAATGAAATCCGTATCTCTTTCTGAAAAGTGATGAATATCAGCAAAGCTACATTATGACTTTTGTGGTCCCCAAGCACTTTTGCCTTCATGGGCCCCTCCCTCCATAAAAATAATGGTATTAAAAATTATATTTCATAAGATTTTTAATATTTTCTTTGTATTTTTTACAGAGAAATAAGGAATAGTATATGATATATGTATTATTTTGTAATAATCAGTTGTTGCCGATAAATTATGACAGAGCTTTCCAAACTGTGTGTCGCGACACAAAAGTGTGTCGCCACACACAGTCTGGTGTGTCGCCACACAACCTGGAAGCGCTGATCATAAAACGGCAGCAGCGCTTCCAGGTTTTTGCGCGCTGCCGCAAAAGCGGCACTTCCGGGTTTTCCCGTGGCGACACACCAACCGCCGTTGGTGTGTCGCCGCGGGAAAACTTTGGAAAGCCCTGAAATATGATATTACATATAAAATGTACTTATCAATTTTTGGCACTAATTAGTGTAATTACTACACTACAGTAATTACTACACTAATGTAGTGTAATTTTCCAAATTAAATCGTATCATAAACTAACTACATTCCATTATATCATAAACAAAATTAACTCACCTTTCTCTACTCTTTGTTGAAAGTGGGTTATTAAAAGAAATGTCCATTGATGAAATCATCCAAGAATTTGCCAATAAAAAATGTTGTAAAGTAAAAATTTAGCTAATAAATTTGCATTCATACATGGAAATGTTGCTACCCAAATTTAATGATATTTACTTTTCTCTTAAAATTTAATACACTAAGCTCCTGTGAGAATTATTAAATTATTTCAGTGGTATTTAATATGTGACTGAGCTTTTAATTTGAATTCTATATATATTTTATTAGTATTTTAACTATTTCAGTTCTATTGTGTATATTTTCAAGGCCAAAAAGCAAGACAAGAAAATTAATAACTTCTTCATTTTTATTATTTCTTATTAAAAAACATTAAAAACATTTTAAAAAATTTTGGGGTCTAGGCATTGTACCTTTTGTATCTAATTGATAAGTCAATCCTGAATATCAGACAAGAATGTGCTCTTTTTTAACAGTGGAACTAAATAGAAACTTATAAGGTAGTGATTTAAAAAGTTAAAATTGAATTTGACCAAGGAATGATTTAAATAATGGCTTATAAATCAATATAATTTACATAAAATCCCCTGGGCCTCATCTCCTTGGTGTATTAGAAAGCAGCATGTTGCTTCTAAAACTTGCAATTATTAGACAATGATCTGAGCTTTTTTTATCAATATCTCCTCCTTTCAACTTTTGAGGGTACTTAGGTTTTCCAACTCTATATAAAAAAGAAACAAGTATCTGTAAGTTCTGAAAGGTTTCATAACTGCAATCATAGTTGAAATCTGTTATAATATTTATTTCGCTTTACATCTATAGTAATGGGGAAAAATGTTTGGTATCTCAGCAACTTCCTATAGCATTTCTAAGCCTTAACTAAATATTCTGAAAGTTTTGAAGTATACAGTGAATGGAATTTGTGCAAGCATGTTGCCAACTTGAGATTTGAAGTACTCTTAATCTAAAATGTATTTTTATGATTATTCAGGCATCATTTTAGAAGGCTTGTTGAAGAATCGATCTGCCTTCTGCAGTGACAAACTTGATGAATACTTAGAAAATGAAGGAAAGCTGATGGAAACAAGCATGGGATTTTCTCCTAGCACATCTAGTTCTCCTGTGGTTTATCAGCTTCCAACTAAAAGCACCAGCTATGTACGGACATTAGACAGTGTTCTAAAAAAACAATCCATTGCTACTAATTTGAGTTCTTACACTTCCAAGCCTCTTGGCTTACCTTCTATTTCTAAAAAGAAAAAAGAGAAAATTAAGAATAAAAAGCAAGCAGTCTCAAGAGGCAAAGAAAAATCTCCCCACAAAGATATAACAGGTTTATCTGTTGCAAAAAAGCAGAAACGCAAATTAGTCTCAGAAGAGAAAGCTGCTAAATCTCAGCCAAATGATCAAACAGTTAATGAGAAAGATGCTTTAATGATGTTGGGCACAGAGGAAAATTTGCAGAGTGAACAGATCACTGTGCGTCAGGTGCAGCAGCAACAGAGCAGTCGCTTGCCAACTTTATCCAAGACTCAATTGAAACTGCTGGATTTAGAAGATTGTGCATTGTGGGATGGCAAACCACGGACATACATTACAGAGGAACGAGCTGAACTATCTTTGACAATTTTGCTGACTGCTCAGGTAAGTTTAAAGGATGAAAATATATGTTTTGCCTAATCTAAACAATTTTGTAAGTGATTCCAACAATAATTACCTTGTATAGGAAAACAGAATAAGCTTCAGCTTCCTTTTGAGAGTCAAAAAGCATAATGTCATTTTTGGGTCATTCCCCTTTCTGAGTAGATTACTGTCTTAGGTTTACTTGGATGCATTGTAGAGAAAATTCCTACTGAGACTTCCCTCTCCTCTCTCCTTGGAAAAGGACAACAGCTTCATAGAGCTATAGAATATACTTAGAGTCTCCAGAAAGCTTGTGGGTACCTAAATCCATTACACTGATAAAGGCCATACTTCAATAAATAAAGTCTATCATGGTTTAATTATTTAATTATTTATTTATTTTAATCCCGCCTTTATTATTTTTATAAATAACTCAAGGCGGCGAACATACCTAATACTCCTTCCTCCACCTATTTTCCCCACAACAACAACCCTGTGAGGTGAGTTGGGCTGAGAGAGAGTGACTGGCCCAAGGTCACCCAGCCGGCTTTCATGCCTAAGGCGGGACTAGAACTCTCAGTCTCCGGGTTTCTAGCTCAGAACCTTAACCACTAGACCAAACTGGCTCTCAATTACCTTGGTTTTCTGTTCCATTTGTTTTGTCAGGCTCTATTTTCTCTGTTTCGTCTTCCATCCATCCATCCCATCCCATCCCATCCCATCCCATCCCATCCATCCATCCATTATCCCGCCTTTATTAATTATTAATTAATTATTTTATGTTGGTTATTATTGAAGGTTAATATTATAGTGAGCAGCTCCAGGATTATTTAGGTTTTATTAAAATGTATAGATTGTTCCTTGACCTAGAAAAAAATCAGAGAAAATGTGTGCAGTTAGTTTTTGATATAGCATACACATTCATTTTGGTTGTATTATTCCTATAATTTTGTAATGCAAATAAGCTGATTTTAGTATTCAGAGTAGGTATTTTAGTCTGTTGAAGTAAACATGTCAGGATTGTAATGCTGTTTTTCTGCAGTAGATTAATCACCACTGGATTCTGAATGCTAACTTGTTAAATATAATTCTTTGTCAGTAATTCTGTAAGCTACAGTACATTATGACATTTGCTTTTCATTTATGGCTTTGCAAATAATTGTCTGAATATATAACAAAAGTATGTATTAACATTTTTTCAGGCTTCACTCAAAAACAAACCCATTCACAAAATAATAAAAAAGAAAGCACCACCGTGCAACAATGATTTTTGTCGGCTTGGGTGTATCTGTTCTAGTTTAGCTCTTGAAAAACGTCAGCCAACGCACTGCCGCAAACCAGATTGCATGTTTGGATGTACTTGCCTAAAAAGAAAAGTTGTCTTAGTTAAGCACAAAAAGTTCCAGGAGAAGCCTCTGCATGGGAAACATAGATTATACCATGAAAGAAACCAGGAACAACAAACATGCGTAATAGCAAAAGATGAGCAAGAAAAAATGAAGCTAAAAGATAAGAAGAGGAAAAAGAAGGTTGAATATAGTAAGTATTGATCAGTTATTTAGCTTACTAAGCCATTCAGTAGCTGTATTCTTTATTTTTCTCAGAGAGATTGTGGTATTCCAGCATGCATCTGAATTATGGAACTGGTCTACAATATAATTTCTAAATAAAATCCGCTTATCAATTATAACCATGTTAATAAGACTCACTCTTGTAAACCACTGGAATTTCAGTTCAGGAGATGATTTGGAAACCTAATGATAGGTTTCCAAGAAGCAAGTATAATCAGAGTAGAAACAGCAATGTGGAGCAACATTGGCTTCAATTATCCTTTTTCCTTACAGGTTTAGTTTTCTTAGTTTTAATAGATAATTTTATTTCCAGGTGAAAAAATTCTATTCTGCAAAAGTTTAATCAATATGGATACAGCTCAGTTAGCTCTGGGTTGTGACCAGGCCAAGTCAAAGCTATTTTTTTCTATTTTCTGTTTTGCTTGTTACTTTTTGTTATTAATTGTGTTCTTCTGTTTATTATTTTTGTTTATTTTTTTTGTAGTTAATGAAGGAGTTGTATTTTTTAAAATAGTTATTTGGAAGGTGTTTGTTTGTTTTACTTGTAATAAAATAAATAAACAAATAGGCCAAGTCAATGCTAAGGCAGCCTTAGATAAGGAGGTGCAAGAAGTACAAACTTAACTGCCAGGAAGTATTTATCTCGGCAGCCAATCTTTTAGTTCACGCAATTAGATATTTTTAAGTCAAATTGAAATAACAAAATGCAGGGCAGCTATGTTGTTAGTATGCTTTTATGTGATAGTAACATATGTACTGGAAGGGAAATATAAGTCATTTCCCAGGAAGTTTCAATTTAATGATTTAAATCAAAATGTATTTGCTAATCAAGGAGATTCTGTAATAATTATTTCTAGTAAAAGTGTATGCTTGTTTGACACAATTTGAATACTCGTTAGTACTCTTGAGATGTAGATTTCATTTTTAGAAGATACACAGTATGGTTGTGCAAAATGTTTCATTTGAAATATAAAACTTTGTGAGAGCTCCCATTTTGAGTATAAAATAGGTCATTTTGAGCATCTTGGAAAAGGCCTGAGCATAGAATAGCCTGTTTCAAGTCTGACACCGTATCCTGAGTTCAAAACAGCAGTTTGCACTCAAAAATATTTCATGGTTGAAGTGGTTCAAGATGAAATATTTTGTATGCTTCTAGAATGTAATATATTGTATAAAACAAATTATTTAGTTAGATTTTTAAAATTTTATTTTGATAGAAAATTGGATTGATCTTATTTCAAAGCGAGCAGATAATACTTTTAAAGTCATGAAGAGCTGAATTGGCTTCAGTACAATTAAAAATTAAAAAGGCGATTTCAATTAAGTGAGCATAGAAATTAAAAATATTAGTTGGGTAGTGAATTTCATTTTCATCGTTATCTTCATGTTTTTTCAGAATATGGAAATAAATGCAAGTTTTGTTGCTTTTCAGATCCCAGATTACTTCTTAATTTTAGATGAATTACTGCAAAGGAAAATAAACATCTTGTCAATACTAGCATAAGAAGCTACTATTGTTAAATTTTGATTTGTCAGTATATTTTTATTATAGATTATTATTATTATTAACAATAAGAAATCTTGAGCATTTTTCTATAGACTTTTAAGTAAATCCATATTAACCCTACAAGTGCTGAACAGTATATCCAGCCCGACTAAGGATTTCCATGACCTAGACAGGTGTTGGCACAAGATAGAAATATCAGTGTACATTTAGAATAGAAAAGGAGCCTTAAGCCACAACTACTTACAAGATTGTTACAGTGGTTTCTACTTGCATTTCAGGAGTAGATTGCCTAAAAGATACGTTTAGTTCTGAAGGTCCCAAGCACAGTGATCAGCTCCTACCAATAGTGGTTTTGAGTCAATCATCCTTTCCAGGGGGGTGATCTTCAGAGAATCCTGCAGGCCCTAATCAACAGGGATGCCAGCCTATTGAGCTGTAATCCAAATCAACCATTTGTCTCAGAGGACCTGGTCTGTGTCCTGTTTGGAGATTCTATAGAAATGTTCTTTATTAAACAAGAAGTTACTTACAGAAATTTAGTCCATTAATTCACACACATGTAGAGCATCTTCCAACAACTGGATGTACTGGAAGGAAGGCTCTAGGCCAAGGGTCGGAATTGGCGGCTTGCGAGCCAGATCTGGCTCTTTGGCCTCCTGACGCTGGCTCTTTTTCCATCTTTGCCGACCGACATCAGAAAGCCGGTCTCCGGAAGCGGCGCGAACCCTGGAGAAGACGCTGAGACAGAGACGCTGATTGGTGGAGGCTCAGAAGGAAGGGCGCCCCCACCAATCAGCGTCCCTGTTTCTTCTCCAGGAGAAGAACCCTGGAGAAGAAACGGAGACGCTGATTGGTGGCAGCGCCCTTCCTTCTGAGCCTCCACCAATCAGCGTCCCTGTTTCTTCTACAGGAGAAGAACCCTGGAGAAGAAACGGAGATGCTGATTGGTGGCAGCGCCCTTCCTTCTGAGCCTCCACCAATCAGCGTCCCTGTTTCTTCTACAGGAGAAGAACCCTGGAGAAGAAACGGAGATGCTGATTGGTGGCAGCGCCCTTCCTTCTGAGCCTCCACCAATCAGCGCGCGCCAAAGCGCCCCCTTCCACGCGATTGGCTCCCGCCCGCAAACCCCGCCCCCTGGCTCTCGAGCACTTCAAAATGTGCACGAGCATACCAAAATGGCTCTCGGCTCAAAAAGTTTGCCGACCCTTGCTCTAGGCCATTCTTCTGGCAACCGGTATGCTGAGCTGGAATGCTTAACCAGATTCCACTTGAAGCAGCAAGGCAGTCAGGACTGGAACTGTTAGATAGAACTGAACTGGAACTTCAGGGTAGACTGGACTGGATCCACTAGGCGACTGGACTGGAACTGCAAGGCAGACTGGACTGGAACTGCAAGGCAGACTGGACTGGTTCCACTAGACAACTGGACTGAAACTGTAAGGCAGACTGGACTGGAACCACTAGGCAACTGGACTGGAACCACTAGGCAACTGGACTGAACTGGACTGGAACTGCAAGGCAGACTGGACTGGAACCACTAGACAACTGGACTGAAACTGTAAGGCAGACTGGACTGGAACCACTAGGCAACTGGACTGGAACCACTAGGCAACTGGACTGAACTGGACTGGAACTGCAAGGCAGACTGGACTGGAACCACTAGACGACTGAAACTGTAAGGCAGACTGGACTGGAACCAGTAGGCAACTGGACTGAACTGGACTGGAACTACAAGGCAGACTGGACTGGAACCACTAGGCAACTGGACTGGAACTGCAGGGCAGACAGGACTGGAACCACTAGGCAACTGGACTGGAACTGCAAGGCAGACTGGACTGGTTCCACTAGGCAACTGGACTGGAACTGCAGGGCAGACAGGACTGGAACCGCAAGGTAGACTGGGCTGGAACCGCAAGGTAACTGGACTAGAACTGCAAGGCAGACAAGACTGGTTCCACTAGACAACACTGCCTGAAAGGCTAGGCAGAGCAGGACGCGCTAACTGGAAACCCCCCAACGTCGGAACACGACTGCACAGGGTTAGCGCAACAAGACACACGAGGGTGAACGGAGTATTTAACGGAAGCTTCGAAACGCTGCTTTGCCAAGGCTGCTGAACGATGTGAATCTGACAGCGCAAGCTGACGAGAAGCCAAAGCGACCGAAGCTTTCTTGACTGGGCTTTTCTGAAAGGCTAAGAGATAAGGCTTCGTTCCTTTTGATGATGAAGCGAACTGGGCTTCTGATGCAGCGGGGGTCATCTCTGAAATGGTGAAAGATTCTGACTCCGATTCCTTTGTGGCTACAGGAGAGACTTCCAGGCAAGGCGCAGGCTGGCAGGGATCCGAAGAAGCGGTTAGCTCACTGGAACTTCTGCTCGTAGGATAGTTTTTTGTAGGATAATTCCTTGTAGGATGGTTGTCTCCGGCGACTGGGTGCTTGCTCTGGCGTCCTTTTATCTTCCTTTCCCGTGCCTTTTCTCCTCTGGAGCCAATCGGAGTTCTTTTTGCTTGGCGCGCTTCTCAGCACGTCTTTCTCTTGTGCTGATTGGTGCAGAACCAGGAACTGACCTGAAGGTACCAATCAGCTCTTCCAAATTCTCCCGCGCAGCTGAGTCATTCCCGGGTTCGTTGGATTGCACCTGCTCCCCAGGCACCTGACTGTCTAACACCTGCTCATCACGAGTTTGTCCGTTAGCCCTGTCCTTTTGACCCTGCTTAGCACAAGCTTCCCCCAGCTCAGAATCAGAGTCAGAGTGGACTCTGACAGTCTGGGAGGTTTTCCCTCAACTTGGAAATGAGGGCAATGTGACAACTGGTAGATGCCGTCATGCCACTGATAGAAAGGTACCACGTTCTGATTTTGGATTGACAGTATCTTCACAAAAACGTACCTGAACAATCAACGGGAGGATAAGGAGATGAAAGTGGCTGCAATGGAGGTATCTCACCTGCTTCTCTGGCAGAAAGACATCCTGCCTTCTTAGCGGTGTTTGGAAGACATTCTCTGCCCCAGGCAGAGTAGACATTGCACTCAGAGGCATTGTAGACAATCACAGATTTGTGGACAGTCCTTATGGTTGACCTTTCTGCAACAAGAGAGAACAGAACAGGAAGATGACTCTTTCACTTCCATGATGTGAGGGAGAAGGGACTGATGCTCTTGTGGCTCCTTGGCTGCATAAGCTACTGTATGCTTTCCCACTTTCCCCAGTTTTATCAAGAATGATGCACAAGGTAGCAAAGAAGGCGCAAGAGGAATAATCATTGCTTCCTTTTGACCCAGGAGACCATGGTTCTCAACCCTGTTGGAGATGAGTATTGAGCATCTGGCATTGTGAGAGCCCCGGTACTTACCTGGCAACCGGCCGACATGCTGGACTCCGAACCGGAAGAAGAGCCAATCACAGGAGGCAGCAGGCTCAGCGTTAACTTGACTGGGGACCCGGAAACGCTGATTGGCCGAGGCTCTGAAAGAAATACGCCTCCGCCAATCAGCGCGCACCAAAGGAGAGCGGAAAGGCGGGCAGAGCAACGTGAAGCTCGATTGGCCCCCGCTCTCCCAAGGCGCGAAAAAAGGAATAAAAAGCCGGCGAAACTTACCTCAGCTGCCGGAGACAACCGATCCTCCTCACGACCTGGACCCGTGCCCTCGCCTGATCCTCCCGCCACGCACAACAACCGGACCGACCCTAGCCAAGAGCTTCGCAATGAGGGAAGCCCTGCGAACCGCCTGATAGCCACTGAAGAGACCGAGCAAAGTGAAAGTTCCACAGACCTGTCACCGCCGAGCGCCGAGCCTTCTCCTGCCGCTGCGTCTTCGTCCAGTGAGCTTTCCGTTCCAGGGCATCTTCCGGAGCACTCCTTGTTTCCTGAGGAAAAGGCCACCACCGGGGTAAGCACTGCTGCCTTGCCTGTTTCCGTCCCGGCTGCCCACGCCACAGATTCTCCTCAGGTTTCCAAACCTGAGGCAACTGAAGCCGGCCAGCAGTGGGTTGCTTTCGTCAGGCCCCGGTCTACCCCTCTAGCCACCAGCCATAGTCCTCAACCTAACCCAGCTGGCGCCGGACATCAGTGGGCTGCTTTTGTTGGACCCCGGTTTACCTCAAGTCCTACCTGCCCAGCTAACGAGACGCCTGCGGTCACCTTGCCTGGTACCTCCAGATCAATCGTAGTTCCTGCAACCCCTCTGGTCCTTCCTGCCCGGCCAGTAGAATCCGCTGTACCCGTGGTTATCCAGCCTGCAGACGAAGAAGAGGACTGTATAAACTGGGCTGCTTGTGTGTCTGTATAAATAAAGTTACTTTCCATAATGCTTCCGTGTCAGTCTTAGTCGGAACAGCACAGGCATCTTCTAGAGTGGCCAGACTCCCATCCTGCATCCAGACCCAGGGTGGCTTCATATCAGCACCTGGAACTTGAATAGGGGCAGCTCATAGAAGCAGTTGTTCCCGAAGTGTTAATAGCGACCATCTTAGTGGCTAGGTGACCAAGCTTGATTCACATTTATTAGTTGACACAGAGAGCTTTTCTTTGTTGATGCAGGGGGAAGTTGTCTCCAACAGAAACAGGACTTCCCCAACTCTTAGCTTTCCTTTAGATGGACCCAGACAGCAGAATGAAAGACAACACATTGTGGAGGCAGGCAATTACTCTTAGATCTGTATTTTGGGATGAGCTGAGGCACCTGATCCTTGTGAATCCTTAATCTTAAATGTATTCTTAGAGGGGTCAAATTAATATTTCTTCATGTTATCAATTGCTTTATTTGCTGGGATTTATCTTTAGTGTTGAGAGCCCCAACAGTAGCTTCCTTCAGATCCAATAACAAGACTCCTATTAAAGATTTGTGTATAACAACTTTGTTGTGGCTGTTACATGACACTGAGTTTATATGCTGTTATGAGAACTACAGAATTGAATATGGTAGGATATAAAGTTTGTGCCTTTCTTTCTCAGTTCTTTTGGCCTTGCTGCTATTTTAGAGTGCAGCCCCTGGCATGCCACTCAAAGGCCAAGTATGGCCCTAAGCTAAACCTGAAGAAACTTGTGCACCTATGTTTTTTCCCATCTTATCCCTCTTTTTCAAACAAATACAAATTGCTTAGACTTAAAGGTTTCTCTGTAGCCTGTGGTGCGTGGAATCAGCTGTCCCTCTATATCAAAGTTTTGTTTATGTTTACTGTGCAAGAAGATAGTTTACTAAAGATACTTACTTCAGTACAGCAATACCTTCTGAAGCCGAAGAATAGTATATTGCAGTGTTTCTTAAAGTGGGACTAGGTTCCTAGGACCCCTGGGAGTCCCCCAAGACCCTGTCAGGGGTCTGTGAAATGAAAATTATTTGCCAGCCTTTGTTTAAAAAATAATACAATATTAAAATCCTATCAAACAATCGTGAGAAGTGGTAGTGGCAGCAAATGCATCTATTTTAATTTTTAATATGGTAAATATTGATAAATATAATCCATACAAACAAAACGTCTTTTGGGGTCCTCCATAATTTTTAAAAGTGGGAGGGGATCCTGAGAGAAAAAAGTTTAAGAAACACTGGTATATTTTAATGTTGCTACACATGCAATATTTATATGAGAGTTGAATGAAAAGTAATGCCTCCAGTGTGCTAAATTGCCAAGAGAAACTTACAGACAGGCTAGAACAGAGCTTTCCAAACTGCGTGTCGGGACACATTAGTGTGTCGGCTGCAGTGTCTGGGTGTGTCGCGGCTGCTGCTGCCTCTGAGCCCTGCCAGGATTCCGCACAGGTCCTCATGCCTGCCTTGTGCCTTGCTGCCTCCAAACCTGCTGTGATTCCACGCATGTCCTAGTGCCTGCCTTGTGCCTTGCTGTAAGAGTGTGTCGCGAAATGATGCCCTGCTGTAAGAGTGTTGCGAAATGATGCATGTCTAAAAAGTTTGTCACCAACATGAAAAGTTTGGAAAGCTCTGGGCTAGAAGCTCTGATGTGATCTTTAGCATCTGTTCTTTCACTTCAGTTGGTGGGAAGTTGCTGTGAGAAAAACTGTATTGCTCTTCATGAAATGGAAGCCTGCAGGCAGTACTCAGTGTGCTTTAAACATTGAGTTATGATTGAATTTTTTATTGCCAAAGGAGTCCCTCTGGTTGAAATTTACTGCCAAATACAGGTTGTTTATGGTGGTGGTGATGTTGATGTGAGTACAGGTGGTCCTTGCATAATGACCATTCATTCAGTGACCATTTGAACTTGCGACAGTGCTGAACGAGTGGTACTTACAACCAGTCCTCAAAGTTCTGGCTGTTGCAGTTTCCCTGCGATCATGTGATTGCAATCCAGGGGCTTAGCGCCTGGTTCACAATTAGAACATCACAGAGTTATGTGGTCACCATTTGCAACCTTCCTTGCCAGCTTCCCACAAGCAAAGTCAACAGGGAAGCCCGCAGGAAGTTGCAAATGGCAACCACGTGACGTCCTTGAATAACGATGGCACTTAACGACGGCAACTGGGAACTGCCGGAACTGCCGTCGCTAAGCAATCTGGTCATGTGGCATCATGCTTTATGACTGCATTGTTTAGCGACATAAATTTTGGTCCCAATTGCCGTTGTTAATTGATGACTACCTGTATTGCGTGGCACTAAGATGGTGAACTGGGAAGAACTGATTTGTGTGATCAAGAACAAAGTGGACAACCTATGACAGCAACCAACAAGTTTTATGTAAGAAAGGTTGATGAGCTGATTAAAGGTAGTCGCCAGATCACTCAAAGGGAAATTGTTGTCTTGCTTGGCATTTCATAGGAATGTGTGGGTGGATCATATTATTTAAGTTCTTCAATATCACAAGACTTGTGCAAAATAGGTTCTTTGCATGCTTATGGCAGAGATGAAAGTTTCAAGAGTTTAAATTTGCCAGCAATTTTGTCACACTTAGAGAATGAAGCTGCAGAATTTCTTCACAGCATCATGACAGCCAACAAAATGTGGGCTCATCAGTCCATGAAATATCACAAATCTTCACTTGGGGAAAAAAAAACACAGGGTTTGGCAGGAAAACTTTTGTTGTTCATTCAGTCGCTTCCAACTCTTCGTGACTTCATGGACCAGCCTACGCCAGAGCTTCCTGTCGGCCGTCGCCACCCCCAGCTCCTCTAAGGTCGAGTCCGTCACCTCCAGAATATCATCCATCCATCTTGCCCTTGGTCGGCCCCTCTTCCTTTTGCCTTCCACTTTCCCTAGCATCAGCATCTTCTCCAGGGTATCCTGTCTTCTCATTATGTGGCCAAAGTACTTCAGTTTTGCCTTTAATATCATTCCCTCAAGTGAGCAGTCTGGTTTTATTTCCTGGAGTATGGACTGGTTTGATCTTCTTGCAGTCCAAGGCACTCTCAGAATTTTCCTCCAACACCACAGTTCAAAAGCATCTATCTTCCTTCGCTCAGCCTTCCTTATGGTCCAGCTCTCGCAGCCATAGGTTATTACGGGCAATACCATTGCTTTTAACTATGCGGACCTTTGTTGTCAGTGTGATGTCTCTGCTCTTAACTATTTTATCAAGATTTGTCATTGCTCTCCTCCCAAGAAGTAGACGTCTTCTGATTTCCTGGCTGCAGTCAGCGTCTGCGGTAATCTTTGCGCCTAGAAATACAAAGTCTGTCACTGCCTCCACGTTTTCTCCCTCTACTTGCCAGTTATCAATCAAGCTGGTTGCCATAATCTTGGTTTTTTTGAGGTTTAACTGCAACCCAGCTTTTGCACTTTCTTCCTTCACCTTCGTCATAAGGCTCCTCATCTCCTCCTTGCTTTCAGCCATCAAAGTGGTATCATCTGCATATCTGAGATTGTTAATGTTTCTTCCAGCGATTTTAACTCCAGCGTTGGATTCCTCAAGCCCAGCACGTCGCATGATGTGTTCTGCGTACAAGTTGAATAGGTAGGGTGAGAGTATACAACCCTGCCATACTCCTTTCCCAAACTTAAACCAGTCCGATGGCTGTTGTGGGTCTTCCGGGCTGTGTGGCCGTGTTCTGGAAGTTGTGGTTCCTAACGTTTCGCCAGCATCTGTGGCCGGCATCTTCAGAGGGCAGGAGCACAGACAGAAGTGGTCTCTCTGTGCCCAGGTAGAGTGGCAATGTTTGTTTTCTATTTATAGAGCTAAGTTATAGGAGATTAGGTGGGGTTTTTTGTTGTGTTGAAATGTTAACAAGCTAATTTCAAGGATTATTTTCCTCTTTCTTTTATTAAATTTTCCCTGCTTATAGTTGTGGAGGTGGAGGCATTACTTTTCATTCAGTCCTTGTAGTTGTCTTTCCCTGTGCTTTCACTTGTTCATGAAGACTGCTCAACATTTCTTTGATTGCTTAAGTAAAACAGACTAACACTATAAATAAATAATTGTTTTGCTGGGAGAAAAATCTTATGTCTAGGCAGTAGTTTGTGGGTATGGAGATTGTATTGTTGAAGGCTTTCACGGCCGGAGTTCAATAGCTGTTGTGGGTCTTCCGGGCTGTGTGGCCGTGTTCTGGAAGTTGTGGTTCCTAACATTTCGCCAGCATCTGTGGCCAGCATCTTCAGAGGGCAGGAGCACAGATAGAAGCAAAATCTCTGTGCCCAGGTAGAGTGGCAATGTTCTATTTATAGAGCTAAATTATAGGAGATTAGGTGGGGTTTTTTGTTGTGTTGAAATGTTAACGAGTGGCTGATGAGTGTGATTAGCATGTTCATTGTGAGAAGTATTCCCATGTCCTGGTGGTTGGACTGAGTTCGTTGACCTTTTGCAGGCTGTGTTTTTCAGGACTGGTAGCCAGGTTTTGCTAATTTTTAAACTTTCTTCTTTTTTATTGTAACTGTGCTGGTGTTTGTGAATTTCAATGGCTTCTCTGTATAATCTGGTGTAGTGGCTTTTGGTGTTGTCCAGTATTTCTGTGTTTTCAAATAGGATTTTGTGTCCCGTTTGCTTGAGAGCATGTTCAGCTACTGAAGATTTTTCCGGTTGCTGTAGTCTGCAGTGTCTTTCATGTTCTTTTATCCTGGTGTGAATGCTTCGTTTTGTGGTTCCGATGTATACTTGTCCACAGCTGCATGGTATGCGGTATACTCCTGCAGCGGTGCGGGGGTCCCTCTTGTCTTTAGCTGATTTTAGCATTTGTTGTATTTTTCTGGTGGGTCTGAAGACTGTTTGAAAGTTGTGTTTTTCCATCAGTTTTCCCATGCGGTCAGTGACTCCTTTGATGTAGGGCAGGAATACTTTGTTTGTGGGGGGCTGTTTTTCTTCAGTTGGATGTTGTTTTCTTGGTTTGATGGCTCTTTTTATTTCATTCTTGGAATAGCCATTTGCCTGTAGGACCCAATTCAGATGGTTAAGTTCATTGTTGAGAAATTGGGTTTCACAGTTTCGATTAGCACGATCCACTGACCGCATGGGAAAACTGATGGAAAAACACAACTTTCAAACAGTCTTCAGACCCACCAGAAAAATACAACAAATGCTAAAATCAGCAAAAGTCAAAAGGGACCCCCGCACCGCTGCAGGAGTATACCGCACACAATGCAGCTGTGGACAAGTATACATCGGAACCACAAAACGAAGCATTCACACCAGGATAAAAGAACATGAAAGACACTGCAGACTACAGCAACCAGAAAAATCTTCAGTAGCTGAACATGCTCTCAAGCAAACGGGACACAAAATCCTATTTGAAAACACAGAAATACTGGACAACACCAAAAGCCACTACACCAGATTATACAGAGAAGCCACTGAAATTCACAAACACCAGCACAATTACAATAAAAAAGAAGAAAGTTTAAAAATTAGCAAAACCTGGCTACCAGTCCTGAAAAACACAGCCTGCAAAAGGTCAACGAACTCAGTCCAACCACCAGGACATGGGAATACTTCTCACAATGAACATGCTAATCACGCTCATCAGCCACTCGTTAACATTTCAACACAACAAAAAACCCCACCTAATCTCCTATAATTTAGCTCTATAAATAGAACATTGCCACTCTACCTGGGCACAGAGATTTTGCTTCTATCTGTGCTCCTGCCCTCTGAAGATGCTGGCCACAGATGCTGGCGAAATGTTAGGAACCACAACTTCCAGAACACGGCCACACAGCCCGGAAGACCCACAACAGCCATCGGTATGGAGATTCTTTATTGAAAAATAACTTCATTTTTTTCTTAGCTATTTGTGATACAGAGCCAGAAATACCTGTTAGGAATTTTCCATTGTGGGTAAAAAAAGATGGAGAGATGGATCCAGAACCAATTTACATCCCAACACCATCAGCTGTTGAAGCAACAAAAACTGTGATGCCACCAATTCCAGAGATCTTACCAACTGATAATAAGCCTGCAGCAACTGAAGTTAATTCAATGACCAGTGGAGTCAAGGCAGCACGAGTATATACACCTAGACCCAATCCAGTGGTAAGTAAAAGAAGTAAGGTTTAAGGCTAAACCAGAAATACAGTATATATCTTTTTAGTCAAAGCTAGACATATATTACTAAAGAAATAAAAGGTCTCCTTGTTTAAAAAAAAGGACCATGGTGGGAAAGAGGTGTAATGAGGATTGGAAATGCTCTCTTTTTTTCAACTTCATGAAGGGGTGTTCTGTAAAGAATTTTCAAGAATCAAAAACATCTGGTCTGGTAGAACAGTAATTTGAAATTGTTAAAGAATCTAGCAAATTTGGTTGTCAGAAGAATATAATTTTGAAGGCATAGTCATAGTAAAGAATTACTAACCCATGAACCAGTACTGTTTGTTATCAAAACTTGTTTTATTTTTATAGCATTATTCTCCAGTCATGGGAAAATGACTTTCTCATTGAAAGAGAATGCTCCACGCCATGCCTGAATATTGGGTTTTTCTGGATGAATAGGTTTTATGACAGCAGATGTACTCATGATTGCTCAGTCCAGTTTATTCATAGATGAAATTGCTAGAAACTATGCTGTTCCCCCAAAAGAGATAAGAGGTGTGGTGGAAGTGCTATCTTGAGAGGTCTTAAATAGCCGTTGTCAGAAGATAGCTGTCTCAACTAGATAATCTACTGATGGTTACTTAGTCTACGTGTGGTTTATCTCAGAAGACATGTTTTACTGGAATGCACATCCATAAAGAACTGCAGCAGATTGGTTTGGGGAGGAAGATGAGATAAATAGGAAGGAATATTATGAACACCACCTGGAGCTCCTGAATGAAAGGTGGGATATAAATTGAATATAAATGACATCATATTCTTCTTGAACCGTATGTTATGTACATCTCCTAAATAACTCCAAATTGCAGTTGGCTGAAATGTGCTGTTCAAGTATATACAGTAGTAGTATAACAAGGCATGTAATAGCAAGTTTTATTTAAAGCAGGGTTATATAACCAGTGCCACACATTTTTTGTTTTGGTTCCAGAGCCTGTCCCAAAGATGCCACTGAACTGTAAATTATTATGTAAAGTAATCACATTATTTCGTATTTCCTTATTACTTTCCTTATAATTAAGGACATTTAAATTAACGTGATGTGCGACTGTACTAAACAATACATTAACTTGAAAGAAATTTTATTTGTCTTCACACTGCCAGCTTTTAGAGTGTTGCCTCCACATGCTACTCAATAGTTGAGTGCTTCTGTCAGCTTGAGAAGAGTTGTATACTCCTAATATAGAGCATTACCAAGCCGCAATGTAGTACTTTAATCAGAGTTGTCGTTGGGTTGAATTTTAACAATATGATAGTAAATTGCATTTTAGCAATAGGAATTTAGGTAGGGGAAGAGATAGTCTCAATGGATATATAAGTTGTTCAGAGTAAAAGAAAAAAGTAGCGATTTTTAAAATGTGGTTTAAGAAATTGGGCTGTGAGGTGCCACTTACTTAGATGGAAATAAACCTGAATAAATAGATTCTTAGAAGCTAGCATTGGAGATCCACATAATAAAAGGGAAATTACTTCTGCACTGTTTAACTGAGCAACATGGTGAATAAAATAATTTTCTTGTATTTATAACCAATATAAATATGCATGATCTTAACATACTTTTTAAAAATAAAAAAATGTTTGAGAAATACAAATGTGAAAAACACCTTTATTTCAGAAAATGTTAAGATCAACAGTGATTCAAATAAAATGTGAATGTAGTAGGTAAGCACCTTAAATATGTAAGTATATAAAGTTTGAGTCTCAATTTGGGGGGCCCTGTAGATTCACTGTATATTTGAGTGTATTGTGAGCACCTTCACAAAATGCTGCAGTGGAAGAAGGTTTACAATTTTTTGCTTTTGCAGAAGAAGTGGTAAGACTAAAAATCAACAAAAATCATGCTTCAAAAGCTTGCATGTCATTTGGGAATTGAGCCACAAATACAAAAATGCTCCTTTAAAATTAAAAGTTTGTAGTCTCTGTGTGCAGTCCCAGGATAAAGAAGGCACCAGGATTATTTTAGGAATTCTGTAGTTTGACTAGAAATTTGATGGGTGCTAATCTGCCCGCTTCTATTCTCAATCATTTTGTTTTATTGTTTGTTCTGAAGTATTGTTTGTTATGTAGTTTTTATACAGGTAGTCCTTGAGTTACTACCATTCGTTCAGCGGCTGTTTGAAGTTACAACGGCACTGAACGAAGGGATTTACAACTGGTCCTTAAAGTTCCGGCCGTTGCAGCACCCCCCATGGTCACGTGAACAAAATTTGAGCGCTTGGCAACTAGCTCACACTTACGACTGGTTGCAGCGTCCCACGATCACATGATTGCCATTTGCAACCTTTCCTACTGGCTTCCCACAAGCAAAGTCTGGGTTTAGGACAGCCTGGATTGCCATCACTAAGCGATGCGGTCACGTGACATTGCACTTTACAACCACATCACTTAGTGACGGCAATTCTGGTCCCAGTTGCAGTCCTAACTCGAGGACTATCTGTATAAGTGAGTTCAGGTCTTTATGAAGAGTGACTAAATTTCTGACTCCTCCAGTAACAGTCTATATAGTTTTTCTTGGGGGATTTGTGATTATATAACTCTGCTATATTGCTACATGGTTTCCACCCACTACTTTTGTTAAACACTATTGATTGGATATCTTGGAACCTGAGCATTTAACTACTTTTGTAGGGCTGTGTTCACCTCTGTTTCTAAGTACCTGCTCCATCTCCTAAAAGTTACTTTGATATTGTACCTATGCATAGGACCATGAAGAATACATATTGCTTTAATTTTTTGAGCAGTCATCTGTGAAGTCACACAAATTGCCTTTTTTCCTGTTGCAAGTGCTGCTATGCACCTGTCTTTCGTTTTGTTTTAAATCTCTCTTTTTTAAAAGTTTAAAATGAATAGGAGACAGTGAGACACACCCTTTGACCATGTAATTGTAAGATGGCTGTCAGGATACCCATTAAAACACTGGTTGTAAAATCTGTGGCTTGAATCATGTCAACTGGATTTTTATTTTCTCAGTAGAAACGTTTCACTCCTTATCCAAGGAGCTTCTTCAGTCTGAGTAAAGTTAAACCTTTGTACAGGAAACCTTTGAGTAAACCTTTGTACAGGAGGATGGCCCAACACAGGAGAAGTAACACCACAGGACCAGAGTCAGCAGTTTATCTTCATCTAAAGGAAAAAGGACACTCATTTGAGGACATTAATGTTCACATTTTAGACAGAGAAGATAGGTGGTTTGAGAAAGGGGTCAAGGAATCCATTTATGCCAACTTGGAAAATCCTTCCTTGAATAGAGGTGGGGGCCTCAGGCATAACCTTTCCCCTATCTTCCTTCCTGCTTTGTCTTCTGTGCCTAGGAAGATTAAGACCATTTCGCAAGCTCAACAGCAGCAGGGTAATCTTAACGATCCTCCTTTAGATGATAAAGGGACTTAGAAATAAACATCTCAAAATAACCATGACCTAGCCCCAGGTGCAAGGTCACACAGCCACCCTAGAAACATATTTAAGGATTCCCTTACTAACTTTACTCAGACTGAAGAAGCTCCTTGGATAAGGAGTGAAACGTTTCTACTGAGAAAATAGAAATCCAGTTGACATGATTCAAGCCACAGACTGTTCCACCTGGATGACTGAGAACCTTCATCGACATACTGGTTGTAAAAGTTTTCAAAAATAGTTCTGCAGTTTTACAGAATCCAGATGTGACTGCATAAATGACCAGTTGAACTAGTTACAGATAAGAAATCTGTCTTTCTTTTCTCACAAAACTGTTGTTTCACGTGTGAGAAATGGTTGGGTTTTCCCCAAATCACTTTAACAAGCTTCTCTAAAATGTATTTACCTACATTTATAGGACTATCATACCCAGTCATGTTTCCCAATGTATATACCCAATTTGATTCCTTTTTTATTAATGATTCATCCACTCATTTTCCTTTATCCAGCCAAGGAATCTTTGTTTGTTTGTTTGTTTGTTTATTTAGAACATTTATATGGCTGCCCAACTCAAACAACATGACTATGGGCAGTGTACAAAATCATTAAACAAAAATGCAAAAGAAAAACAGCACATACCAGTAAAGCAAACTAAGACAATTAAAAGACAATTAGGACTAAAATATTTTATATCTCATATAAACGCATCCTGATCCAAGTGCCCAAGGAAAGAGCCAGATCTTAACTGCCTTTCTGAAGGCCAGTGGGGTTGCGGTTGACCATCAGTGGTCAGGGAAGATCATTCCAAAGGGCAGGGGCTGCCGCTGAGAAGGCATGCTTCCTAGGCCCCACAAGGTGACACTGTTTCCAAGAAGGGACCCGGAGTGTGCCCTCTTTGTTGAGGGATGTGGGATGGGCAGATAATTTTGGGAGAAAGCAGTCCCAAAAATAACCCATTCTTTTGCCATGTGGGACTTTATAGGTGATAACCAGCACCTTGAATTGCACCTGGACACACATAGAAGCCAGTGCAGCTTGCATAGTAGAAGTGTTACATGGATGTAATGAGGAGTTCCCATAACCACCTGTGCTGCTACATTCTAGACCAGTTGATTACCCAGCTGAATCCATTCTGTACGTATGGTCTTTCTTGCTGGGTGCACTCTCTCAGACACAATCACATATCCCATCTTTTAAACATGTGTCTCATTCCTTCCCAGCTGCACCATTGCCCAACCAAACTTCTCTCCAGTATCTCTGTTCCTTCCATCTTTATTTCCTCTAGCTTATCAGGGGCTGATGAAAAGGGGTTTTTTCCCCCCACTCGTTCAGATTATTTTTTCCCAGGGTAGCTAGGTGTGTAACAAACTGCAGTGCTGGCACTCACATACTCAACCTATTTTTAAAAGGGGCATTAAAAGAAAATGGCTGAAGTACTATTTATTGATGCTGTTTCATGGCTCAGCTTTGGGCAATCAGACTGGCTTCATTTTCTTGCTCAGTTGGAAACATTTCTAATAAACATTAGATACCTTTTGAAAGAAGCTGCTTCCTTTTTATAGTTATATAAAAGGTACTTACATGTTCAAATGACAGAAATGTGACTTTCATTGACATTCATTTAACTAAAAGCTCATTTTGCGTGGTTTATAGATTCGAGAGGAAGATAAAGACCCTGTTTATCTATATTTTGAAAGTATGATGACTTGTGCTCGTGTGCGAATACATGAATGGAAAGTACGGGAGAAAAGTCAGCAGGAAAAGTGCCCCTGGAATTTTGAAAAACATACTGAAAAGGTAAGATATTATTGACTATTTTTTAATGTATATCTTTAAGAAAAGTGAGAAAACATAGTTATTGGGCTGAGCTGATGTTAAACTAGCTAGTACTGTAATTTGGGACATGTTCAGGAACGACCAAACCAGATATGAAGCTAACCTAGGGAAAAGAACCTACATACTACCAAACTAAATTGTTAATGTGCTTTACTGCTGACCAAATCAGTAATTATTAATCTTAACATTCTGCAAGTCCCTCAAGACCTGGCTATGTGATCTGGCCTGGGGGTCCCAAGGGACTGGGAAGATTTTGCAGTGACTTTCTTGCTACGGTTAACATCATCCTCTTTTGTTTTGTGTGATTTTTTATAGTTTTTTATAGTTTTTAATGATGATTGTTATATATGTATTTATTGGTTTTCTTTTTGATTGAGTGTTGTACACCACCCAGAGTTGCTCTCTGTGAGATGGACAGCTATATAAATATGATGCAATAAATAAATACATACATACATACATACATACATACATACATACATACTTATTTATTCTGTGTTTGGAGCCTTTGGAATACTGCTGGGAAAATTACTAGAGTCAGGAGATGTAGTTCAGCCTCCCCCTCCCTTTCAAAAGGCCATAGATGAGATCCTTGGAAGGTGTTGATATCACCAGAAGGGGTATGACCAGATTTTTTCAGCCCTTTATTTTTGTGGTAGAGGGATTTGAAGTTGAGGATGTTAACAGGAGGACTATATAAGGCAAACCATTCCATTTCCCCTCCCTTACATTCCTTGACCTGTTCTCCCCCCCTCCAAAAATAATAATTTTGAAGGCCAATTTTGGGCCATTTGTGGTGGTTTTAAGGATGAGGATAGTGGGTTGCCTCCCTGAGGCCTTCCACTGCCATTCCTTTCTTAACCCCCTGAAAACATTAGAAGGACATTTCTGGGGATTGTAGGAATAGGAGCCTCCTACATGCTTCCTAGGGGCGTGGTGGCTCAGCGGGTAAGACGCCAGGCTTGTCGATCGGAAGATCGCAAGTTCGGAGGTTTGAATCCCTAGCCCCACGTGACGGAGTGAGCTCCCGCGCTCGCCCCAGCTCTTGCCAACCTAGCAATTCGAAAGCATGCAAATGCAAGTAGATGAATAGGTACCACTTCGGTGGGAAGGTAACAGCGTTCCGCGTGTGTCATGCGGCCATATGACCGCGTAAGCGTCTTCGGACAAGGCTGGCTCTTCAGCTAACAAACGGAGATGAGCACCGGCCCCTAGAGTTGGACACGACTGCACAAATGTGCAGTCAGGTAAAGGTACCTTTACCTTTTTTTTACATGCTTCCTGACCCCATCTTATTGAGAATTAGAAAAGAAAAGCCAAAATACCTGGGCAGCCATGTTTCAGCAGTACAATACAGTGTTGCTGGAGGGTCACAGAGTTACCTTATTAACTCGGCTCGTTAAAAGAAGTTTCACAGGTTCTGAGGATGTTTTCATTTGCATTTGCTTTTTATTCTTGGACTAGAATCCTAACTTCTCTAGAAGAGTTACAAAATTTCTTTCATCTGACATTGCTTTACACAGGAAAATACATCCCTAAATATAATATAAATTATATTTTCTCATGAATATACTTTTTAATGTTTTCAATGTTGTTTTATCTGTTGTGTCACTTGTCACTGATCACAGTAGGGTGTGTGTGTGGGTGTGTATATACAGAGAGAGACACACATTCAGTAGTATGTAGAATTTTTTAGATTTTTGTATTCTGCTATTTGTATTTATAGTGTTTAGCCATCTGAACCATTTTATTTACTTCTGTTGATTTTCTACTACTACTGTTTTTCACTCAGACAGCTTATATTATTAATTAGATAGTTGATGAAGAGAGATTGAAGAAACTTGGTTATGTTTAGCCTTGTGAGAAGATAACCAAGAGGCTTCCAGTGGGAATGGTGGACTGAACGGCTGCGTTCGCTGGTTCAGTGGGTGGAGCGGACAGCGCTGTAACTTTTTTCAGGCTCAGGCAGGTTTTCCTGAAGCCCAGAAACGTTCTCCAGATCAAGGAGAATTCCTGGAATCATCCCATCTGTCCTCCGGACAGCTGCTTGCAGCCAGAAGATCGCAAACAGCATTTCGCGTTCGACTGGTAAGAGCCAGCTGGGAGGCAAGGACTTCATCACTTTCCAAGCTGCGCTGTAGCCTTAAAGGGACACTAAGTCCGGCCACCCCATTTCTAAATCACCAATTTGTATTTTTTTTAAGCATACGTACTCCAAGAGAGGCTTTCTACAGCAAGGAGAAGCTGGTTCTCTTGGTGCTTAATGTTATTTTTGGGATTACTTCTTTTTAAAAGAATATTTTTTTTAACTCTTGGAATTCGTTTTCCTTCCAAAGGAAATTCCAAAGATTGAGACTAAAACAATTGTCTTCCTGTTATTATTTTTGTGGTAAATTTGAAGATATCAGCATTTTGCTACACGTTGAGTCGGCTGATTTGAACCTTCAGCTTCTGTTTTCACTTTCCCTTGACTGTCTGTTGACTGTCTCACTCTCACTTTATGTAAACACATTCCGGAATTCCTTCATATCTTCGACTTTCGCTGGTTAAGCTCCTAGGGGGCGCCATAATCTACTGCTTGAGACATGGAGGATTTCAGACAGATTCTTTCTGATCTTCACCAGGATTTTAAACAGATTTCTTCTGACTTCTATCGGGCTTTTATGCAAGATATCCAGGATATAGTGGAAAATATGAGATCAAAAATGTGCCATCAGGTTGGGGATGTGGTGGATGAAATTGAGGAACTTAGTGAAAGAAACGTTTTTTTCAAGACAGAGATTGGGATTTCTATCAAGATGCTGGATAAAGATTGGATAATGGAGTTGGAGAAATCTAAGGGAGAGAATGATCTGCAAGCCATAAGTAAAATTGATCTCCTGGTGGAATGCCATGAAAAGAACCTGGAATCTTTGAGGGGGGCAGTTGGGCTGTCTGATTTTTTCAAGAGGAAAGCTCTGTGCACATTGTGGGGATATGTAAGTTCTTTGGTTTATTTTGAAGTGGGATAAGGGTTGAAGAATGTTCATCTGGTTTGCTTTATTCCCTTTCAAAGATATGGAATTACTGTTTTGAATTGTTTCTGTTTTTTCATTGTATAAAGATTGGGATTATTAAAATTGTTGTATTATTAAGTATAATAGACAACTTACAGTATGTTTTAATTTGATTCTCATTATAGTAGGCAGAAATAGTATAGAATAGTGGTAAGAAGGGAATAAATATGTGTTATCTTTTGGAGGGGAGAAAGATGTTCAGGAGGTTTACATGAACTTTTTTCTTTATTTTAATATAAGGGGGAGAAGTAACTGTACTTAGTAATTTTTATTATGTGTTAAAGTGGAATGATTTATAGAAATAATGTGATGTTTTGGTTTAATATAGAATAAGAGATTGATTATGGAAATTTTTGTATATTATTGCACTTTTTTTAGTTTTTTTCCTTGTAGGTTTTTTTTTTGCAGTTTTCTTTTCTTCAAACTTAATAAAATTTACTATAGAATAAAAAGATAAGATAACTAAGAGTAAATACGATAGTTACCTGAAAGGATGTCATATAAGAAAGGTCAGGACCTGTTTTGCCTGTTCCAGAAGGCAGGACATGGAATAAGGGATTCCAGTTGCAGGAAGCAAAAGGTTAGGAGGGACGAGTTCCCTGGATGACTTCAGGAGAAGCTGGACAGCCATCTGTCTGGGATGCTTTAATTGGGAGTCCTATGCTGAGCAGGAGATTGGACTCAGTGGCCTAAATGGCCATTGCCAAATCCCATGATTCTGGAAAACAAATACTTTCTAGTTTTAAATTAATAGAAGGCATATTTTCTTTCTTGGATTAACAAAAGGAAAATCTTGCCAGCGAGATTTGCCCTCATGGGCATTTTTGGCTTCCCAGTATTTGCCAGTGCTTCAAAACCTCTGTGGGCAAAGCTAGCTCTGTTCTGCAACTCTTAAGATCAGTGGTACCTTTTCCCAGGATTTTGTAGCATCTTCGGTAATCTTAGGTGATCTCAGAAAGCGAAGCTGAGTTAGATCTGGTGAGTACTTGAATGGGACTCTACCAAGATGGGGCTCCACCAGGACATATCAAGACTGTAGATTAGAATGGGAAGCCCAAAAAACATTTTGGTAAAAAGCAAGCATCTCTCCTGGGTTTATTACCAATGCCTGAAAGATGGGTCTGTGTCAATACAGAAAAGGTCATGCCTACAGTCCTTGTGAAAGTCAGGTGAATATTTGGTTCTATGTGAACAATGGCAATACAGATAGTCCTCGCTGACTGACCACTCGTTCAGCAACTGTTCAAAGTTGCGATGGTGCTGAACAAGGGGTACTTTCAACCAGCCCTTGAAGTTCCAGCTGTTGCAGTGCCCCCACAATTACGTGATTGCGATTTGGGCGCTTGGCAACCAGCTCACACTTAAATGGATGCAGCATCCCACGGTCACGTGATCGCCATTTGTGACCTTCCCTGCTGGCTTCCCCCAAGCAAAGTCAATGTAGAAGCTGGTAGGAAAGGTTGCAAGTCACTGGTAAGTCCCCCCACCTTCCTGCGCACCATGCCACAGCCTCCTTCTCTGGCCTCCTTGTGCTCAAACGCACGCACCCAAGCCCTCCTTCCCTGGACCACCCTGCGTTCACCCCCCCCCCCAGCTCTCCTTCCCTGGGCCTCTCTGCTTCCATGCATGCACTACACGCCCTCCTTACCTGGGCCCCCCTGTGCTTGCACACACCCACCCGTGCCCTCCTTCCATCAGCTTCTCTGCACACCCACTCCTTCGCTGGGCCTCCCTGCACTTGAACGCAGGCACCCAAGCCCTCCTTCCCTGGGCCTCTCTTTGCTCACACACACACACCCGCACCACCCCCTTCCCCAACTTGTGTGGGGCCTGTGTTGGGCTTCCCAGGGCCTTCCCCACCCCTTGCAGCACCCCTGTGCTCCTTACCTGGAACTCCTGCTACTTCCCGCTTAATGACCCACGCATCTTGGGGTTAGGATGGCAACCGGGACTGCACTTTATGTGATGCCACACTTTATGAGTGGATTGCTTAGTGACGGCAGTCCTGGTCCCAATTGCCCTTGTAACTCGAGGACTACTTGTATATCCCAATACTATGTGACATGTAATCTATAAATCAGAAAAACCACCGGTTTCTAGCTTTGCCATATATGGATCATTGTAACTTGAAAAATGAATAAAAGGCATGTCTCATTTTGGAGTGTTGGGATTTAAATATTAATTTCAGGTAAGTATATTGGGAAACAAGATACTCAAGTTATAACCAGATTTTAATATATTTTTTTCTATATTGCTTCCAGGAGCATGATGCTGAACCCCAGCCCCTGAAAATTGAAGAGGATAAAGACCCTGGTGGTAAAATTAAAACTTGATCTTAGTCGTTAGGTTTTCAAATTGTGGGTCAGTTCAGTCACATAGAATTTGTAGAAACGGCAGAAAGACAGATGACAGTGAAATAAGGTAATGCCTAATTTTTGCAAACTAAACAAAATTAAATATTTTCTCAAAGGAAGAGACAAGGCAGACCTAGACTAAGGCAATGTAAACAATGTTTTCCAGGGGAGAAGTTGGATAGATTTAATGCATATTCCTATTGATTCGTCCTGCCTTTAATGTGACTACATTAATTTTGACCTAGACCCAGAAATGGTGAATAATTTGTTATTATTTTATTATAACATTCCTGCATCACTCTGGATTGTTCTCTGAATAGTTCATAAATAAAAGTCAAAACTATGAATTATTTTAAAAATGTAAAAGTGTAAATATATGATGTTAACCTTCGCAAGGAAATACATAGTGAACCTTCCACAATTCTGAGGATTCTAAATAGCATATGGAAAAAATTACATTTTTTAAAATTGACAGCAATCTATAAATTTAAAAAATAATACCTTTGGTTATTTTTTAGAAGTTTAGAATACAGCAAACTTCCAAGTTTGGCAGTTTTTAGTAGAATATTGGTTGATGTTCTTGAGGAACACCATTTTATAAAAGCCTATTCATAGTAGGTATGTAGGGTGAGAAGTAAAATTTAAATGCGTAAAATTCCTTCATGGCAACTACTTTTTTGAATACATAACTGCTAAATTGCTTAATTCATAAAATGTTTTACTTAGCATATGTGGAGTCCTTGGTGCTCTCTGAGCCTTCTTGTTTTCTTGCAGACGTTTCATTGCCAGACTAGGCAACATCCTCAGTGCGAAAACATATTACACTACTATGAAAATAAATGATCATAGATAGGAATTGGTTCAAATGTGTTTACTTCAGCAGCACATATACTAAAACTGGAACAATACAGTTAAGTTAAAATCTTATTTAGCTTTTTGCAGTTTTATTTCAAATTTTTAAGCTTATAGTTAATTTTTCTTTTATTCTGGAATGAAGATAAACTCACCAGGTGGCTTTGCAAACTTGTCATTTTGAAGATCTCTATTAGCCTTAAGATAGTTAAATAGATAATTTCCGAAAGTGATTAGAAAGTGAGGTTAGCGAACCCAATGTCCTTAAAAAGGCTTCACCACAATTGAGAGTTTAATCACTTCCCTTCATCTCCCAGTGGTCAAACCTGTGAGAAACCACTGTCCTGCGGTCTCCTCGCGAGGAACAGCCGTCCAGAGCACAAGTGGGAGATCTCCTGTCCCCTCCTTTTCTGGAGAGGTTCCATGGGACCGGTCTACTCGCCGGTCCTTTGGTCGTGGCTGCGACATCAACTCTGCTAGTTTGGAGATGTGTTAGCTTGCCATTCCTCACCTGGAAGTCAAATAAGTGGTGCATTATTGAAAATGTAAATCCTTTTGACTTCCAGAGGAAGAAATGGCAGACTGAAGTTTTGTGGAGCCAACAACTGTGGTGAAGAACAAAGAGCTGGTGAGTAGACCGGTTCTTCAAAACCTCTCCGGACAGGAGAGGATAGGAGATCGCCCACATGCGCTTTGAACACTTGCTCCTCGCGAGGAGACCACAAGACAGCGGTCCCCAGCAGGTTTTGAGCACTGGGAGACGATGGGAACAGCCATCTTGCTTGCAACCGCAGTCAGCGCCTTTTAAAGGACACTAAGTTCGCAAACTTCCTTTTCTAATCACATTAAGAAATTGCTTGTTAGCTACTTTTAAGCTGCTAGAGACCTTCAGATCAACAAGTCTGAAAGCACCAGGTGAGTTTTCCTTTGATCCTTAATTAAAGAAAATTTTAATCATAAGTTTAAGATTTTTTTTAAAAAAATTGAAATAAACTGCAAAAAACTAAATAAGACTTTGATCCTAGAAAGGTATAAACAGATTAAGGGTCCAGATAAATTTGGAATAAGATTTTGGAATTAATTACAAAGAATCCTTCCCATGGGAAATAGATTTGTTTGGACTTTTGCAAGACAAAATAAAGATAAGCAATTTTAAAAATTGGACACTAGAGGGAACTAAACAGTGTCAATAGCAATGTTTGCTTCTATGGATAGACTGTGTCCAAAAGATGTTATGGAAAAAATGGCAGATGAAGAACAAGTTTTATTTGATAAGACAGAGGTGGCATTGAAAATGGATCTACAAATGAGAGATTACAAGAATGATATGGAAAAGGATGTCTCACTGGACAGATAAAAGAAACCGGTTGATGTTTTAAAAATGAAAAGGGAAATACAAATAATAAACCAAGAGAGTGACCTGGATAATTCTTTTATATTGGATTTACAAAAGAGGCTTGTTAAAGCTTTGAAAAATCTTGTGAGAAGGGACAAAGAAGAAAAGAAAATTCTATGACATTATTTGAATGGACTAAAGATTAAGACTGTTAGAAATAAAAGGAAGGAATATAAAGTTGGTTTATTTGATCAAGGTTAAAATAAGATACGTTGTTGTTTTGGGCGCTTGGCAGCCTGCCCGCACTTACGACTGCAGGAGTGCTTCAACTCCCTCCACCCGCCTATCTCCCTCCCATCTCTGCCCTTTTGGCTCCCCTGTGCTCCGCTCGCCCTGCCACACAGCCGGCCCTGCCGCTCCCAGCTGACCTTTGCCGTCAACAAGCTATTATATAATTTTGGAAATATTTGAAAGGATTGATAATTATACAGTATATTGGTACAATAAAATATGAGCAGTAAGAGTAATAGAAATGTTGACAGAGAAAATTAGATTGGCAAAAACTAAATTTTTAATAGATCTAGTTTTATGGCTGTTGTGGGTCTTCCGGGCTGTGTGGCCGTGTTCTGGAAGTTGTGGTTCCTAACGTTTCGCCAGCATCTGTGGCCAGCATCTTCAGAGGGCAGGAGCACAGATAGAAGCAAAATCTCTGTGCCCAGGTAGAGTGGCAATGTTCTATTTATAGAGCTAAATTATAGGAGATTAGGTGGGGTTTTTTGTTGTGTTGAAATGTTAACGAGTGGCTGATGAGCGTGATTAGCATGTTCATTGTGAGAAGTATTCCCACGTCCTGGTGGTTGGACTGAGTTCGTTGACCTTTTGCAGGCTGTGTTTTTCAGGACTGGTAGCCAGGTTTTGCTAATTTTTAAACTTTCTTCTTTTTTATTGTAACTGTGCTGGTGTTTGTGAATTTCAGTGGCTTCTCTGTATAATCTGGTGTAGTGGCTTTTGGTGTTGTCCAGTATTTCTGTGTTTTCAAATAGGATTTTGTGTCCTGTTTGCTTGAGAGCATGTTCAGCTACTGAAGATTTTTCTGGTTGCTGTAGTCTGCAGTGTCTTTCGTGTTCTTTTATCCTGGTGTGAATGCTTCGTTTTGTGGTTCCGATGTATACTTGTCCGCAGCTGCATGGTATGCGGTATACTCCTGCAGCGGTGCGGGGGTCCCTTTTGTCTTTAGCTGATTTTAGCATTTGTTGTATTTTTCTGGTGGGTCTGAAGACTGTTTGAAAGTTGTGTTTTTCCATCAGTTTTCCCATGCGGTCAGTGACTCCTTTGATGTAGGGCAGGAATACTTTGTTTGTTGGGGGCTGTTTTTCTTCAGTTGGATGTTGTTTTCTTGGTTTGATGGCTCTTTTTATTTCATTCTTGGAATAGCCATTTGCCTGTAGGACCCAATTCAGGTGGTTAAGTTCATTGTTGAGAAATTGGGTTTCACAGTTTCGATTAGCACAATCCACCAAGGTTTTGATCATGCCTCTCTTTTGTCGTGGGTGGTGATTGGTAAGTAAAGCTTACTCCTTCCACTTTTTCTCAACGAAAAGGGATCCCATTCTTTTTCAGAAAATTCTCACAGGAATTTCTTTCAATACAGCTATATCCACATTGTCAATGTTGAGTTTAGAGTCAAAATGAGCTTGTAAAACCAATTATCTTGTCTTCCTCCTAGCAAACTGTACAAGAACATCTCTTGGCTTCTTATTTATAGCTGCCTATCTTGAGTTAATACAAAAGACTTTCTCTATTTTCCCCATCAGTTTATCATCCTCCCATTCAATTAGGGCCGCCAGAGCTTGTGGAATCTTATCTTTATCAAGATTTTCCTCTTTATCTTCAGGGATCCCCCTGAGCCTTAAACAAAACTCTGTCTCTTAATTCCAGCAGTGCGATTTTATCAAGCTCCTTTTCCCTTTCACTTTCCAGTACATCAACTCTGCTAGTTACTTCTTTCACTCCTCTTTCCATTTTCTCTAATTTCAGCTCCAACCTTTTCTCAAAATCCGTAAATCTTGTATCCATCTTTTTCTCAAGCTTTTTCTCAAGCTCATCAAGGGATTGATTAATAGACTGTGTAAGTACATTGTGTACATTTAGCCGCATACTCTTCAAACATACCCTTTAACCAATCAAATTCACCAGAACCACGCCTTTGTAATCTTCTCGAGGCCATAATTTTAACTTTTTCTTCTTCCCCCCCTTTTTTTCTTTTATATATATAGATTTAAAACTTCAATGCTTCAGTGCTTTGAAATTTAATACTTTGGCTCCCTCTAGTGACTACCAGTGGTAATGAAAATGAAAATTGATTCCAATGCAAGAAAGGGGGGGGGGGAGTTTCTAATAACAAGGTATCCAATTACAAAGTCACAAGTTGAAATCAAAAGTCTTTCTATATCAGTGTTTACATAAAGTAGCCAATCGTAGCTTGAAAAAGAAACCGCAGCAATCCCACAGCGTCTAAAAAAAGACCAGTCCCAAATCATTTATTTGAATATTTTATTCTTTTTTTTTTCAAAGCTAAAAAATGAAAAGTAAAAATAGTCCCAACTTTTAATCCCTTAAAAAACGTTTTAATAAAGCAATTTACGTAACTTTCAGATTGCTTGCTCAAATTTCAATCCTTTAAAGCATTTAAGACATGAAAAGAAAAGAAAATCTCAAAAATAATGAAAAGTCGACCAAGAGAAGCAGTATTTCTATACTGGAAAGAGCCTCTTAAATTCAATATTTCAATAGTAAAGAAGGTGATTTTAGAAGTGGGATGGTTGGAGTTAATGTCCGATAATTGGCTTCAACGCGGCTTGGAAGAGATGGGAATCCCCCTTCTCAGCTGTTCACTCACCGTTTGGTCGCTGAAACGCCGTTCCGCGATCCTCTGGCGAGAAGCAGCTGTCCAGAAGACATGAGGAATAATTCCAAGAATTCTCCTTGCCTGGAGAATATTTGTGGGGCTCTAAGGTCCTGCCTGAGCATCCAAGCGAACGCCGCGTTGGCGATCCTAACCAGAGCTCGGAAGGATTGTTCACTCCGCCATTAATCCACCACCGGAAGTCCAATAGATCTAGTTTTATAGCCTACATTTTCTAAGATTTATTATCTCAGGATGTTAAAAAATATATGGGCAATATAAAAACCAGATGTGTTTAGCATAAGCCTAAATATTATAGGTATATTGTTAATAAAATAATTCATGATACTGCTTATTAAGATCTACTGTTTTGTTTTTGTATTTTCCTTTGTGATTTTTTTTCATGATGAAAATAATAATGGAAAAATCCAGGCTGAATTGTAAGCTTATAAAAAGTTGCAATATTGCAGAAACCTTTTTCCATTCTTTCCTAGAGAAAAGCTGGTGGTTTTCCTGTAGTGCTGGGGATCCATCCACTTCTTATGTACATCATATTACTCCAGATGGCAAAAACAAACTAATTGAGATTATTTCTGATTGCAACTGGGAGGAGGATCGTAATGAGATCTTGAATATCTTATCACAGCATATCAAGAATAAGATGCCTAAATCGCTCAAAGTAGGGCATTTTCTTATTGAGCTAGAATCTGAAAGTAAAACCTGGGATGAAAAGCACACACCCATCTATTCCTCACGAGTGAAAATCTCCATGCCACCATGCCAGAACAAAACCCAAAACCCTCCTGTCGCTGTTGAGTCACCCAATGCTGGATTGTCACCATGCAAAACGACAGAAAAAATGATTTTAACACCGGACGTATTACAGGAACAGAGGAAGAAAGGTTTACCGTTTTATGCAGGACTTTCTTCTGCAGGAAAGCTGATTGCTAACACACGCAAATATGACTTGAATCCCTCAGGTTTGATTCAGGTAGGTTTTGGGGAGGGGATTGTTCTGGGCCAGTTTGGTTTTCAATATATAGGATTCTCTCCCCCCCCCCCCCATGTTACTGAATTTTAGCACAGCAATACTTTTTTTAGTTATTGTTATTCTTAAGTGGAGAAGGACAGAAATCATGAATGGGTTTCCTGATCTTATTTGTAGTGACAAAAGAGTCACTTTAAATTTTGTGATTACTTGAAATTAGTTGATTCTTTTTTACACAGATACTCTTGCAACATTATAAACAGATGAGTTTCTTTCTAATTTCTTCCCTATTAACGTTGACTGCTGACTTTAACCTATTTTGCCCTAACCTTGGCATGTTACTGAAGTAGAAGGCAGTGTGTTAAACACTCATAATTATGAGTTTATTCGTGCCTCTTGAGCTAACAGGAAGAGTAAATAATTAGCTTGGAAATTCTTCATTTATCAGTCAGAATAAATTTTTGTGCAAGTATCAGACATCTAGACTTATGAATAAGGAAATAGTTTTGATATTTATTGTTTAATTTCTAATCTTATTTTATTAAGTGAAGTTTTTCCCATGGAAAGGTTTTAAAAATAAAACATATGACCAGGCTCTGAAGCATGAGAAGTACTTTATTTAAATGTAAGATGAATTAAGAATATGTTTCCAAGCAGCAGTAATTCATGTTGCACTGCAAATTGCTTTTGACATTGAAACAAATTTTAGAAGCAGTTCAGTGGAATTGATTGTATTCTGTTGCATTAAGTACAATCCAGATCATCTATATCCTAGACTCTGTTGAACAATGCTATGCTAGTGGGTGTGGCATTTTGCCTCTTTTATTTCAGGCTAACGGTAAAAATTATCCTCAAGCCAAACTTCTTTTGGGACAGATGGGAGCACTGCATCCAGCCAATCGTCTAGCTGCTTATCTCACAGGTAGACTGCAACCAACAGTGCTTGATCTCTCAACAGTGATCTTCAAGATAGCACCCAATAATAAACTTGCTGCTTCTGAGTCACTGTCAACTGAAGTGTCCACATCAGAAACACCTAAAACTCCATTTTCCGGTGATACTACATCAGTCTCCACTGCTCATGTCTCAGCACAGAGACAGATAGGTATGTTGGATTCTTTTTTTTTCTTTTTTTGTATTGTAAAAGGGATGAATGAAAAATGAAGAGTATTTTATTCTATCATGTTGTATAGTGCCATTGATTCTAATATGCTACTAAACAATCTTTGGAGGAAATGACATGTGTTTAAATGCTAAACAAGAAAAAATTAAACTAAAAGCATGACAATTTAAACATAATATTTGCTTCTGGTAATAAGCAAGTTGTACTGTGGTTTCCAAAGTTGTCACCTGCGCACAGTAGCTCCCATCAGAACTTACTGAGGCCACTACCAAGCTAGCTTTATTTTATGCAAGGAAAAGAAAGACGGGAAATAGTTGAAGAAAGATGGAATCTTGACCAAGGGCCTTTAAAGCTACAGACTTCTGACATTAGGATCGGCTTCTGTGTAATTAGTTTTTCTGCAGGGTAAGCTTTTTCTGTCTTATTTAAATCAGTGACACAATTTGTACTTTCTTAAATAGAAGAAATGGTCCTTACTGAAAATCTGATGGAAAACCTTTTTCCTACAGAGATTCCTGGAATAAGTTTGTTGAAAATGGATTGAACATTTCTCCATTGGAGTATTTTTTTTCCAGCTTGTGAATATTTGTATACCCAACCTTGCTATTAGAAGCTTAGGTTGTCAAGTGTTAAGATCTTTCCCAGCTTAAAATGGTGTGTCAGCTGTGCCATTTGTAATCATGATTTGATCCACTGTTCAGCTCGCAGTTCTTGAAAATCATTTGAAAGCAGAACACTAAAGCCAGAATTTTGATAAGTTCAAATTGTTAGATCATATGAGTCTTTTTTCAACTGCTTTGTTTATCAGTTTGTTTCTAGATGTAATTTAGGTTATTAATTACTACTAAAGCCCTATAAATAGCTTGTAATCATGGGACCGCAGTGGCTCAGTGGTTAAGACGCTGAGTCAGAGGCCATTAAGGCTGAAAGCTCGGCAGTTCAAATCCCAAGAGCCCGAGCTGCGTGCCGGAGTGAGCTCCCCGCAAGTTGTCCCAGCTCCTGCCAACCTAGCAGTTCAAAAGCATGCAAATGCAAGTAGATAAATAGGTACCACTTCGGTAGGAAAAATCACAGGGACATGAAAGGAGCCGCCTCGGGCGTTCCCTGGGCAATGGTGATGTAACGGGCAAATCCTTTCACTACAGAAGCGCCGGTGCTTCTGACACACACACACACACACACACACACACACACAAAGCTTGTAATCAAGGAACTTTCTCTTCCCATCTGAATCTGCCCATCCAGTACTCCTGTATGTGCCAATTCCTTCCAAGGCATAGTTGATGGTGGCTCCATATAGGGGGTCCTTTCCTTTGGTAGCATCCCATAGATTTTCCTGCTACCAAAACTATATTTATGAATACTCTGCTGGCATTTTAAATCCTTTTTCTTTCAATAAGTGTGTATATCTGGTGTTAATTTAATTTATATGTTATGATTATGCTGGTTTTCTTGTATCTTTTTTCATATACTGCTTATACTTATTGTTGAGTTATATAGTTTATGATGGAGGCCTTTAAAGGCTAACTCTTGGATTCTATTTGTTACTTGGATGCAGAGAAATACAGAGGAGTTAGCGTTTATACAGGATGTTTTCTGTTACCAGCGATATTCTGATACAGTTCTGATATAACCATGAGTCCAAAAGCATCTTGGAACTGCTACACTGAGAGTCTATAGCAGGGCTTTCCAAAGTTTTCCCGTGGTGACACACCAACCACCGTTGGTGTGTCGCCGCGGGAAAACCCAAAAGTGCCGCCATTGCAGCAGCGCGCAAAAACCCGGAAGCGCTGCTGCCGCTTTCAGTTTTTGCACACAGCCGTTGGTGTGTCGCCACGGGAAAACCCGGAAGCGCTGATGATGATCAGCGCTTCCGGGTTGTGTGGCAACACACCAGACTACGTGTGGCGACACACAGTTTGGAAAGCTCTGGTCTATAGACATCTGATATACAGTGCATTCGGAAAGTATTCAGACCCCCTTCACTTTTTTCAATTTTGTTATGTTGCAGCCTGATACTACAATTGTTCAAATTCATTAATCTACACTCAGTACCCCATAATGACAAAGTGAAAACACAATTTCAGAAGTGTCTGTAAATTTATCAAAAAGGAGAAACTGAAATACCACATGTACGTAAGTATTCAGACCCTTTGCAACAACACTTGAAATTTAGCTCAGGTGCCTCCCATTTTTCTTGATCATTGTTGAGCTGTTCCTACACCTTGATTGGAGTCCACCTGTGGTAAATTAAATTGATTGGACATGATTTGGAAAGGCACACACCTCTCTATAGAAGGCCTCACAGCGGACAATTCATACTGTATCAGCAAAAGCCATGAGGTCAAAGGAACTGCCTGCAGAGCTCAGAGACAGGATTATTGCAAGGCACAGATCTGGGGACGGCTACAAAAAAAATTCTGCTGCACTGAAGGTTCCCAAGAACACAGTGGCCTCCATAATTCTCAAATAGAAGGAGTTTGGCACAACCAGGACCCTTCCAAGAACTGGTTGCCCAGCCAAACTGAGCAATCAGGGGAGAAGAGCCTTAGTAAGAGAGGTGACCAAGAACCCAATTGTCACTCTGACTGAGCTCCAGAGAGCCTGTGTGGAGATGAGACAAAGTTCCAGAATGACAGCCATCACTGCAGCCCTCCACCGATCTGGGCTTTATGGCAGAGCGGCTAGACGGAAGCCTCTCCTCAGTGCAAAACACATGAAAGCCCGCTCGGAGTTTGCAAAAAAGCACCTGAAGGACTCTCAGACTGTGAGGAACGAGATTCTCTGGTCTGATGAAACCAAGATTGAACTGTTTGGCCTGAATTCTAAACGTTATGTCTGGCGGAAACCAGGCACCGCTCACCTGCCCAATACCATCCCAACAGTGAAGGGTGGTGGTGGCAGCATCATGCTGTGGGGGTGTTTTTCAGCAGCAGGGACTGGGAGACTGGTCAGGGTTGAGGGAAAGCTGAATGGAGCAAAGTACAGGGATATCCTCAATGAAAACCTGTCCCACAGCGCTCAGGACCTCAGACTGGGCCGAAGGTTCACCTTCCAACATGACAATGTTCCTAAGCACACAGCCAAGACAGCACAGGAATGGCTTAGGGACCACTCTGTGAATGTCCTAGAGTGGCCCAGCCAGAGCCCTGACTTGAACCCTATTGAACATCTCTGGAGAGACCTGAAAATGGCTGTCCACCGACGGTCCCCATCCAACCTGATTGAGCTTGAGAGGATTTGCAAAGAACAATGGCAGAAAATCCCCCAATCCAGGTGTGCAAAGCTTGTTGCGTCATACTGAAAAAGACTCAAGGCTGTAATTGCTGCCAAAGGTGCTTCAACAAAGTACTGAGTAAAGGGTCTGAGTACATGTGGTATTTCAGTTTCTCCTTTTTGATAAATTTACAGACACTTCTGAAATTCTGTTTTCACTTTGTCATTATGGGGTACTGAGTGTAGATCAATGTGACAAAACATGAATTTGAACGATTGTAGTATCAGGCTGCAACATAACAAAATGGAAAAAAGTGAAGGGGGTCTGAATACTTTCCAAATGCACTGTAAAAATTCCACTATTAATAGAGGTAGAAACATTTCTCGTAATTTTGAAACAACAAGGAAAAATACTTTGTTTCTTGAATTTTGGAAATTTTGAAATATATTCAATAATTATTTTGTCCAGATGCAAATTGTTTTGATAGTTTTTAAAGTATATATAACTTGATTTGTTCTTTAATATATAATTAATGGGTAAAATTGAAAAATATAGCGTATACTGATAGTTATAAATGTATTCCTTAAATTTACTTTAAAATGTCTTTAATTAATGCTACAAATGGTAAAGCAACCAGTTAAACTCTAAGAGATGTTGCATCTCTTCACTTTTGTTTAATTAGGAGAAACAGTTTGACAAAAAGTTAATACTGAAAACAGAACCATCTGTTGTGAGGTATTGCAAAAGTTGTGATGTATTCTGAACAGATACAGAAAGTACTGATTTTACGGAAAATACAGATAAAATTTGGCAGATGGAAAAAAACAAAGTCCCAGAATTCACATTTTGTCACATGAGACCTGATCTAATCAGCCTTATTTTCTGAACCTTAATTACTGTCCTTATCATAAATTTCTATTTTATCATATAAAATTCAATTCCTTCCAGTAGGTCTGACCCCTCTAGTCCTGAATGATAATTTTCTCTTTCCCTGGAATGGCCCAATTAACAAGCCATTCAGGTGTAAGGTCACACAGCCACCCTGGAAGACATATATGGGGTCCCCTCACCAACTTTTTGCCCAGACTGAAGAAGCTACTTGGACAAGCAGCAAAACGTTTCAACCAAAAGAAAGAAATCCAGTTGCCATGACTCAAGCTGGAATGCCATGACTCAAGCTTCAGACTCTCCCTGGAAACAGGCGATAGAGCATAAGCTGGCTTTATATGGGTTGTCTCCATTATTTTTAAAATCGTTAGGTTATGATCAAGCCAAGCAATTGGTTATTAACAGAATCAGACATAAGGAATTCTAGCTAGAAGTTAATAGAATACTTAGAATACTAAGTTAATAGAAGCCTTCGACAATACATTAATAGAATACCTTTACACAGCAGGAATCAGATAAGATGGGGTACATAGGAACCAGCAAGATATTTGAAAGACCTAACCTTTCCTAAGATTAGAATAGCATTTTTAGAGCTAGATTTAATATCCTTCAGCACTCCTGCAAGGCAGGTATAATAAAACCCACTTAGCAGAAAGAATTTCTACATGCGGCACTAAGGAGGTTGAAGACATCACTTACGTTCTATTGTGATGTAAATAGTATAGGGATATTAGATCAACATATACAGTCAGGACCAGAAATATTGGAACAAGGATAACTGTTTTGGCAGTTGGCCTCTGTACACCACCACATTGAAGTTGAAAGGAAACACACCCAGATGGGAGCGAAGTCAGGATTTTCAGCTGTAATTCAAGGGGTTTGACAAAAGTGGGGCACTAACCATTCAGGAAGTACAGCCAGTGGCATACCCATACACCGTTGGTAGGGAATCGTAGCATAGATCATATTGCTACGGGGCCAGCCAACCCCAGGAGGCACTACCGCCTCTGTTGTCCCAGGCCTGGTGGCAGAGCCAGGTCTTAAGGGCCTTCCGAAAGGCCAGAAGTGAAGGGGCCAGTCTCACCTCTGGGGGTAAGATGTTCCATAAGGCGGGCGCTATCGCAGAGAAGGCACGCCTCCTGGACCCCGCTAGATGGAATTCTCTTGTTGAGGGGGTCCGGAGCATGCCCTCCCTGCATGCACGGGTGGGGCGGGCCGACATTATCGGGACGAGACGGTCCCTCAGGTACCCTGGTCCTATGCCATGTAGGGCTTTAAAGGTAATCACCAACACCCGGAAGCAAACTGGCAACCAATGCAGCTCGCAAAGCAGAGGTGTTACATGTGCCGATCTCCTGGCACCCATAACTGCTCGCGCCGCCGCATTCTGTACCAGTTGAAGCTTCCAGATACTCTTCAAGGGTAACCCCATGTAGAGCGCATTACAGTAGTCTATATGGGAGATGACAAGGGCGTGAGTGACTGTTCGGAGGGCCTCCCGATCCAGGAAAGGGCGTAACTGGTGCACAACTCGCAGTTGTGCAAAGGCCCTCCTGGCCACGACTGCCACCTGCTCTTCGAGCAGGAGTCGCGAGTCCAGGAGGACCCCCAGGTTCTGCACTGGATCCGAGTGAGGTAGTGCAACCCCACCCAGAACCAAGGTTGACAACTTCCCGGATTTAGTGGGGCCATCAATCCACAGCCACTCCGTCTTACCAGGGTTCAGTTGAAGCCTGTTGTTCCCCATCCAGACCCCCACAGCCTCCAGACACTGAGATAAGGCATCGACCGCATCACCTACTTCACCCGGGATGGAGATGTATAACTGGGTATCATCAGCATATTGGTGATACCTCATCCCGTGGTGACGGATGATCTTGCCCAGCGGCTTCATGTAGATGTTGAATAGGAGAGGAGAGAGAACCGACCCTTGCGGCACCCCACAAGTCAGGGGTCGCGGGTCAGCTCTCTCCTCCCCTATCAACACCGACTGGGAACGGCCCCGGAGGAAGGAGGCGAACCAGCGCAAAACCATGCCGCCCACCCCCAACTCCCTGAGCCGTCCCAAAACTATACCGTGGTCGACGGTATCGAAAGCCGCTGAGAGATCTAAGAGAGCCAGGATGGACACACTCCGTCCATCCCGCTCTCACCAGAGATCATCCATAAGCGCGACCAATGCGGTCTCCGTCCCATATCCCGGCCTGAAACCTGACTGAAAGGGGTCTAGATAATCCGTTTCCTCCAGAATGCTCTGGAGTTGCCACGCCACCACCTTCTCAACCACCTTTCCCAAAAAGGGAAGGTGGGAGATTGGGCGAAAATTGCCCAGGATAGTAGGGTCCAGGGACGGCTTCTTGAGGAGGGGGTGCACCAGCGCCTCCTTGAAGGCCGCCGGGAACACTCCCTCACTCAAGAACAAATTAATCATCGCCTGGACCCAACCACATGTCACCTCACTGGCTGATTTCACCAGCCAGGAGGGACATGGGTCAAGCTGGCATGTGGTGGTGTTCACAGTCCGGAGGATCCTGTCTACTTCATCAGGCGCAACAGGATCAAACTGTTCCCAGATAACATGGTAAGTACGAGCCCCTGGCATCTCCGCAGATCCTGTCTCACGCTTGGGGTCCAACATGGAATGAATCTGAGTGATTTTGTCCTGCAGATGCTCAGAAAACTCTTCCGATCGGCCCTGTAAATGGGTCTCCCCCTGCTCCCGACCCAAAAGAGATCTTGTAATTTTAAAAAGGGCCGTCGGGCGGCATTCTGCGGACGCAATAAGAGCGGAGAAATATTCACGTTTCGCCGCTCGTACCGCCAGAAGGTAGGCCTTAACTGCGGCTCTAGATTGTGTTCGGTCAGATTCAGTCTTCGTCTTTCTCCATCGGTGCTCTAGACGTCTCTTAACCCTTTTCAAAGCCCTTAACTCTTCCATAAACCACGGAGAGCGGCGGGCCGAGCAGGGCCGGAGAGGTCGCATAGGTGCGATCTTGTGCCAGGGCTCCGGCCGCGGCTTTATTCCAGGCTGCGGCCAGGAGCTCCACTGGACCGTGAAGCAAGTCCTCGGGAATAACCCCCAGCTCCTTCTGAAACCTCACTGGGTCCATCAGTTGCCGGGGGGCAGACCAATCGAATAGGTCCTGCCTCCCTGTGGAGTGGGGCAGCACAAGAGAGTCTTAGGGTCACCAGGGCATGGTCTGACCATGACAATGGGGAAAGATGTAACTCTCCCCTCAGATCACATTGCCACTGCTCAGACAAGAAAACTAAGTCTGGGGTGAGACCACTGTCACGAGTTGGGTCACAAATAATCTGAGACAGGCCCATAGCTGCCATGGTAGCTATGAACTCCTGAGCCGCCTCCGAGGCCCGCCCCAGAGACGGCAGATTGAAGTCCCCCAGAACCATAAGTCTGGGGAACTCCACCGCCAACCCCGAGACAGCCTCGAGCAGCTCAGACAGGGAGGTTGCTACGCAGCAGGGAGGCTGGTACAGCAGCAACACTCCCAACTGTTCTCGTGAACCCAACTTGAAAAACCCGGCCACTTGTGGAGCAGCGCCCCTGAAGGCCACAAGAGACTCTCGGATGACCACTGCCACCCCTCCTCCCCTGCCCCGGTGTCTCGGCTGATGCCAAACCTGAAACCCGGCTGGGCACATTTCCGAGAGGGCCACTCCCCCCTCTGGACCCAGCCAGGTCTTGGTAATGCACACCAGTTCGGCCCCCTCATCCGTGATCATGTCACTTATAAGGGGGGCTTTGTTGTTCACCGACCTGGCGTTCAACAGCAGCAGTCGGAGACCGGAGCCCACGAGGATCTGCTTACCAGGGCCTGGGTGTGAATACGGGGGGGCGGAACGCACTACCGGTAACAAACACCGGCGGCGCCCCGCCTTCCCTGATGATGGCTTGCCATCATACCGTCCCCTGCCCGTCACCACCTGAATCAAATGGCCCGCCATGTAGCCCCCAGAGATTCCCGGCTCTGACCCAGTATCCTCCACTCCCAGGCCTCTGGGATTCTTGGGCTTAATTAAGGGTCCCTTATCCCAACCACCCATCATGCAATCCCACACACTCTTGGGTGGTGGTAAGACCCCCCAGTGCACCAGCTCTCGCTCTCGGAACTGGTAGGGTCTAGCACCACCCCATTCACACCCAGTACCTCCCCCTCAACGTCTCTCACTGGTTAGGGAGAGGCACAACCAGTCACTCCTACCCCACCAGACTCTCATCTAGGGGGTACTCTTCCACCCTCATACAATCTAAACTCCCCCTTCCTCGTCTCTCACTCGGGGGGGGAGTCCACATTCATACCAAGGGACCCCCGCGAGCTCCCTGCCACCTTAGATCAATGGGACAACATCTAGTTCTTGCAGTCTTACTTAGTTCTAAATTCAGGGCTATCAGATCGCCAAGCCCCAAGCCTCCACCAGAATAATTCGGGGTTAGTCCGTATGATTGATCTTATTCTTATGCCCTGATCTACTGGGCTATCAGTCCGGCCTCCGTCCCATCCGCGTCTCCCAGGGCCGCCGGGTTTGTCACTAGTCCCAATCAGCTCAAACATCCGGAGCCTCCGGGCCCACCTCAGAAAATGGCCCGGGAAAAAGTCCAGATTGTGGCAGGGGGCCGCCTCGTCCGTCTCATTCGACTCCGGCAAGCCCCCCCAACTCCGCCAAACCCAGCACGCGCTCCGTGGCCTCCGGCCGCCCCTGATGGCCTTCGGTAGCTCCGAGGGCTCCGCTGCATCCGTCGGGCTCCCTGCTGTGCCGCACTGGGTCTGCTAGGCCACCCCCAACTCCACCAGCCTAGCTCACCTCTGACGGCCTCCAGGCTCCGGTGGTCAATTTCAGAGGCCTCCAATAGCCTCCAGCAGCTCTCAATGGTCTCCGCCGGCCCGACTCGAACTCCGTCGGCCTCCAGCAATGAAATTCAGAGGCCTCCGGTGGTCTCCCGTAGTCTCCGGCCTCCGGCGAACTCCAGGCTCCAGGTTCTCGTCAGCCCCACCGGTCTGACCAACAGCCCGCCTGTGGACCTCGGCCGCCTACAGTTGTCTCCGGCGGCTCACAGCTCAATTATTATATTATAATTGTCTAAATTTAGCTTTAACACATAGTTACCTGTGTATAATTGTATTTAATTGATTAGTTTGATTTTAATTGTTATTTTTATTAATTTTAAGTTGCTGGTCATTGACCAAATAAACAAACATTCATTCATTCAATACCCTTTAACCAAAAATGTAAGAATTCTCAAAACAGCATAAACATTTAAACACTTTTAGCCAGTTAACCCACTTCAAAGTAAACCAAGGCATTTACATACTGTATCTTAGTATAATGCACAGAACTTTCTTCTTGTCAATTTCAAATTTTACAACCTGCTTTAAAAAGTCCAAATATTCTTCAGAAATCTTCCAGCCTTTAGAGCTTAATTCTCTTTCTTTTTTTTCTTTTTCATAAGTTTTATTGAATTTTAAAATACATATTAAAAGTTAATACAAAGCTTAATTCTCTTTCTTGATCATGGTATGGTGGCAGCACAATCTTTCCAAACCCTCTATCTTCAACTGTCCACAATTCAGTTTTCCCTTGACTATTTAAATGCAAGTCACCAATTCTCATCTTTTTCTTTGAAGAGGCCACTTTATTCTTAGGATAATTTTCAGCCTTTTCCACTTCTCTCAATTTTTACGACAATTTGGACTCCACAAATTCTGAAAAATGATTCAAGACTTGGGGAACTGCATTGTAAACATCTTTGAATATCAGTTTAATTTCCTCCATACTTCTGCACAGTAGATTATGGCACCCTCTAGTGCATAGCTTTCCAAACTGTGTGTTGTGACACAGTACTGTGTCGCCTGCGGGGCCCAGGTGTGTCGTGAGAAAACCCGGAAACATTGATGGCGTGCCGCCACCATCGCACGCAGCAGCGCGTGTGGCAGCAGGCCATCAGCGCTTCCAGGTTTTCACGCGACACAGCAGGACACCGCCACCGCTGCCGTGCTGCGCGAAAACCTGGAAGCGCCACCATGGCGGCACACAAAAACACAGAAGCCGTGCGAGCAGCAGTGGCGCTTCCAGGTTTTCGCGCGCTGCCGTTGGTGTGTCGCCAAGGAGAAAAGTTTGGAAAGCCCTGCTCTAGTGTCTCAGGAAGGTAAAGTCCATTGACACTATAATCAAGCACTTTCTCCAGCCCTACATCTCCAATGTAGCCAATCAAGAAAGTGGAAAGTAATAACAAATAACGTTCCCATGGGAAAGTGAAAGCAAATAGGTCGGAATTCCAATCCACAGATTCAACGAAGAAGAAAAGATTTTATATTCCTCAAAAATCACTTTAATAAAAAACAATAAAAATGCAAAATTCTTAAAATCTCAACATTACAAATTATATATAAAAAAGGCATATCACCAAATTAATAAATTCCAAAAATAATGAGAGTCACCAAGAGATTCCACATTCCTTTGTTGTAAAAAGCCTCTCTTTGGTAAAATCAAACAAAAAATAACTTAGTGTTATAGAAATGGGGTGGGCAGCTTTAAGGTCTGTTTTCAGTTTCAGCGCGGCTTGAGAAAGGGATGACAGCCCTGCCTCCCAGCTGATCACTCACCAGTTGATCGCAAAACACCGTTTTGCGGTCTTCTGGCTGAGACCAGCTATCAGGAGAGCACATGGCATGATTCCTGGGGTTCTCCTTAATCCGGAGAACGCTTCTGGGCTATAAGGAAGCCTGCTTGAGCCCGAAAAAGATGCTGCGCTGACAAGTCAATCTGCAGACAGCGGAAAAACCAGCTTGAGCCGCTATTGGTCCCCACGGGAAGTCCCTATTTTATAGATTTCTTAAAATGGAAGATTTGTATTGAGACAAGATTTCCTACCCTTTTACGTGATCATTTATTTCATTATTTGGTGTACGCTAAAACCTCAATTTTGAGGACCTTGGATGCAACAGACAGAATTTTCGTATTTACATCAATTTACATCATGATGCAAATGATGTCATTTGCACAATAACTCCACTGCAGATGATGTACTCTGATTTAATGAAGATTGGGACTAAGAGGCCCCTTCTACCCATGCCTGTGTTAAACTGAGTTTCATTTTTTAACAATTTCTTTTACATTATTATGTTTTATTCAAATCTAAAATATTAGGGAATACTTCATAATTCATTGTTTAAAATTTTCAGAAAAAATGTTTTTTCTCTCATTTTTCTGTGATTTTTTCCCCAGATGGCTGTTGTGGGTCTTCCGGGCTGTGTGGCCGTGTTCTGGAAGTTGTGGTTCCTAACGTTTCGCCAGCATCTGTGGCCAGCATCTTCAGAGGGCTGCCCTCTGAAGATGCTGGCCACAGATGCTGGCGAAACGTTAGGAACCACAACTTCCAGAACACGGCCACACAGCCCGGAAGACCCACAACAGCCATCGAACTCCGACCGTGAAAGCCTTCGACAATACATTTTTCCCCAGACTTTGTCATTACTATCTATTAATCCTTTAACTTCATATCAGCAAACAGTGACATACCGACTTTGAAATATTTTATTTAAAATCTTTTAAATTTGCTTTTGCTTGTGCCTAATCATTTTTATAGATATTGCCCTTACATGGATTCATAAGGGAAGCATTTAAGACATGGGCAGGATAACAGAGTTTCTTCTGTGTTTGACCTCCTTTACTAGGAAAATGCAACCTAGAATTGATCACTGCCATACTTGTAGAAAATATAAAAGAAAAACGATTAATATATTGACTTTGAAAATCTTTCTTTTCAGCTCCTCGGCTATTACTGGATGATATGACCTCTCAATTGGTTATGAATACAGTTAGAGGTCTACAGAAGAAGGCTCCTGAAATTAGATCATCCCAACCTCTGACAGGACCACAGAAATTTAATACCAAATCTATCCCACTTTCTGCTGGTTCAACTGCAGTTGTTACTACAGCTGCTACAATTTCTGTGGCATCACTTCCTGTAACTATTCCTAGCCCTTTACAGAATAACAATGCCACCTATCCTTCTGACATTGCTTTAACAAATACTGTTGGAAAACAAGAAATGAATACATCCTCAACTACAGCTGCTGTTGAAATAACAAAGCCAGTTACAACCATGGTTTTTGCTGAGTCTTCAACTCCAGTTTCTACAGCTGTATCCACAGTCACTGTGACCTCACCAACTTCATCAGTTGGCTGTGTTCATCCTCCTGGACTCTCAGGAATTCACAAAAGCCCTTTGTCAAATCAAAAACAGGGTAAAACTTCTACTTATCATCACTTCTTGCTACAAAATTTGTTTTGACTGAATCTTTGCATTGCCAGGTCAGCCAACCTGTGATGACATAGTGGAGTACTTCCTAGACCAGTGCTTTCCAAACTGCCGCCGTTGGTGACACACCAACGGTGGCGGTGGTGCATGCAGTGGTGGGGGCATGCACAGCAGCGGCGCGGGGATGCGCATGGCAGCGGTGGCGGCGTGCACGGCGGCAGTGCGGGGGGACGCGGCGGCCTCCACTAAAACGCAGAAGTGCTGATGGCGTGCTGCTGCCACCACCATGCACGCCCCTGCCGCCGCTTCTGGGTTGTGTTGCGACACACTAAACTGTGTGTTGTGACACACTAAACTGTTGCGACACACAGTTTGGAAAGCTATGTCCTAGACATACAAACATAATCATGAGGCTTTCCTGGGAGTTTAATTGTTCAAAGCCAATTTAAATATGAAGTTATTCATACCAGCCCTTTGCTGTCATACTGAAAAACAAAAGCAGGCATTGGATTATATAGGTGAAAGCTGAAGATAATTGATAATTACTTATTTCAAATATTTTTGTAAAGGTTGTAAACTCAGATTCAAAATTTGTACAGTATCTCTATAAAATTACATGCATTAAGCAATATTTATTAAATAGTTAAATATACCAAATCAATATCCTTAAATCCATACAACTAATTATAAAGTAGTATTATGGTTTTCTTGTGCTATTCAGAAAATTCAGGCTTGTCAGGTGCTCCTTAGAGGTATTGAAAATGACTCATTTGGCAATAATATCCCCTGCAGTATGTGATTGTTAGATAAAGTTTTCTGTCCTCTCAAGTATAATGAGATCAAAGAAGCTCTCCTTATCTGTGTGAAGCCTTGAATTACTGTCCAGAATCTTGTGCAGCATGCAGTTGCTCCATTCTTTGAGTATGAGTCCCATGGTAACAAGTTAATATAAAAAGACTTCTGTGGAGTAGAAAACATATGAACCGTAAGGTTAGAAGAAGCAAATTTTATTTAGTGATCATGGGCTATATGGCTGGGACTAAATAGAATTAGAAACAAGATCTGGAGGTTCCCAGAATATTGAATATATTAGTGTAAATTCTTTTTCCATGTAGGTTTACATAAACGTATATGCACACCATATTAATCTCCTCCTTCCCAGTGATCTTAAGCAGAGAGGCTGGGAGAAAGAGGGAAGAAACTACATTTCTATCTATTAATTGGGAATGATGTAAAACAGCGGTCCCCAACATTTTTGGCACCAGGGACCGGTTTCGTGGAAGACAATTTTTCCATGGACCGGGGTGGTGGTGGTTTCGGGATGAAACCATCGGAAGTGGTAAATAAAATAATGGGCGGGCCATGCGCGGACTAAAATAAGTGTCGGATTCTGACTTCTCATAAGGAGCGTACAACCTAGATCCCTCGTATGCGCAGTTTACAGTAGGGTTCATGCTCCTATGAGAATCTAATGCCACTGCTGATCTGACAGGAGGTGGAGCTCAGGCAGTAATGCGAGCGATGGGGAGCAGCTGTAAATACAGATGAAGCTTCGCTCGCCCACCGCTCACCTCCTGCTGTGCGGCCCGGTTCCTAACAGCCCGGGGGTTGGGGACCCCTGATGTAAAACATGAAATATCCCTCCTATTGTTTCTGCTTAAAATTTGCCATGAGTAGTGGGAAACTAGCAGTCTTGTTTTCTGCTTACCAGATGTTGAGGCTGATCACCTGACTGATTTAAAATGTGGACAGAATTTCCTCAGTTCTATAGAGCAACAGCGTCAAATTCAAATAGAAATGGGGCCGCTAAACAGTACAAAAGGATCCCTGTGGGCCGCATATTGACTTTGAAAACCACACGTGTTTATTTATTTCTTTTTTTATTAATACATCAACACAACAATCAGATAGGATTAGATATAACTCAAACATAAAAACAATATGAATTTGACTTTGTTTTCAATATTTGTGTATTTATATATATTTGTGTGTATACAGTACGTGTATACACACACGTACACATACCCTGCATTGTTCCCTCTAATTTCTGACATCCCATGTGTGGAAAAAAAAATGTTTTGTGCAGCATTCATCAAACCAAGTACAAATTTGTGCACTACAATACAAGAATATGAGTAAATTGCAAATACATGTAATAGTGACATGTTAAAGTATTTCCCTGTTTCTTAGTTAAAGTATAGACAATAGAAAGTATAATAGTATGTCACATACACGCTTGAAAGCTATGCCTTCAAGTCTTTTGGACTCCTGGCAACTACCCCCTGCGCTTCTCTTAGTAGCACTTGGCAGAAGTTACTTGGCAGTTCGTTCTTCCTGGGGTGAGAAAAATGACTGGCCCAAGGTCATTCAGTTGGCTTTGTGCCCAAGGCAGGCCTAGACCTCACCATCTCCTGGTTTCTACACCTTAACCACAGCACCAAACATACATGCTTACAGATTATAATATAAACTCACTAGTCACTGATAACTGACTAGTATATAACTGCTATATTTTGTAAGCTCCTTCCTTCCTTCCTTCCTTCCTTCCTTCCTTCCTTCCTTCCTTCCTTCCTTCCCCCCCCCCCCCCCATTCTTCTCTGGATGTATTCTGAACATATTTAAACTTTAATTATTATTAATATAAAATTTGAAGCTTTTATAAAGTTAACAATGACCATGGGCGTTGTGCAGCCTGAAACTCAACAGATACTAATCCAGCCTTTGTTGAAGGGAGGAGAGAAATTAATTCAGCCTGTTTTGGGGAGAGGTGCCCCTTTGTGCGCTGGAGGCCCTGAGGTCTGGAGCAGGTCGGCTGCTACTCAGGGTGCTGCCTGCTGTCTGGGGAGGAGGCACAAGCTCGCCGCCTGAGCTTGACTGCAGCAGCCCAGGGCAGGCGAGGCTGCTGCAGCGCAGGCTGAGCGGGAACCCCTGACGCGTGGTGCTCCTGCTCCGCCCGCGCCGGGACGGCACCAGGCGGTCTTGGCTGCTGCAATTTATCTCCGGCAGCGAGCTTGCACAGGACTCCTGGCGAGTCGCGAGCCCGGAGTTTTGGTGATTGGTGACTAAATGTATTATTATTTAGTTTTAAAATGTAATATATCTCTGCTTTGTTGCATTTTTATTTTATTTTCTTAAATATTACCCAATTCCATTTCAGTGTAGTTTGGGCCGCACTTGGGAGTGTTGTGGGCTGCATATGGCCCGCGGGTCAGGTGTTTGACACCTCTGCTGTAGAGCACACCTTCTGTTGACTTCTCCTGTGTTGGCTGTTCTGTCAGAAGGCAGCTCAATCATTGTTTAATTTCCATTAAATGTTTCTATTCTGTTCAGCCCAGCCCAGTTTTGTTCTTCAGAAAGTTCTTTATTTTATAATTATAGTCTGTCTGAGGAGTGTACAATTTCACTCAGTCTGAGGGCCACGTTAGATTTTGTGTGGCATGATGAGGTCTGTGCTCCAAAAGAGAGCAGGAGGTATGTGTGTGTGTGCCTGCACACGCCTTCAAGTCAGTCTTGGCTCTTGGCAACAACTACATGGCTACATGGACAAGTCTATGAAATTTTTCTGGAAACATTTGGGAATGTTTCCCATTCCCTTCTTCGTAGGGTGGAGAGAGAGTGACTGGTGCAAAATCACCTAGCTGGCTTTGTGTCAAAGGCAGGACTAGAATTCCCAGCCTTTAACCACTACATCAAACTGGCTCTAGTTGTTGTTGTTGTTGTTGTTGTTGTTGTTGTTATCATGTCCTAGCCAAGGACACGTGGACATATTGCCATAACATATGTGCTGTTCCAAGCAGGGTAGTCTGCAAAAGCAGGGGTGTCAAATCCTGAAGTTTAAAATTTCTAAATACTTGGTGAACCCTTTTAGAATTGTACCAATTATAATTGGTATGAAAATTGATTTTTTTCCTCCATAATCTTTCAATCTCAATTAGTATATCACAATATTTTGATATTTTCTCCAGTTGTTTTTCATCAATTCTGTTGTCTCCAGGTATTGCCACATCAATGAATCCCACCTCCTCCTTTTCTATAACAGTAATGCTTGGGTCCTCCTATTATTACTATTACTGTACTATTATTCAGCTTTATACATTTTGGGGATTGTAATAATGAATTGTCTTCCAGTTGTAGATTCTTTCTTCATAAGTAGAGGGAATAAAGACATGGAATGTTTCTTGTCCCTTTAATTCCCCACAAACGCAAAAAGGGACCCACATTTTTTTCTTCACCCACTTTGGGAAGTGCTGGTGACAGCAAAACTTTGCATCTCAACTTTGTATAATAGTCTGCAAATCTTATTATGTATAAGAATTGGTTAAGAAGGGTGTTCTTTTCTAATACTACAGGTGCTACAAGTCCTCCAGGTTTGCCTCATGGAGCAGAGAATCGTATGGGAACACGATTACTTTTGATTCCAGTACATCAGGGTTCTCCTACTTTGCGACCTTCACAAAATATGCAAGTTGCTCATGGCAAAAGAATGATTTTACAGCCTTTGAGGCATCCAGGTGCTGTTAATCTCTACCGACACCCCAGTGGCCAGATTATCCAACTTGTTCCCTTGCATCAACTTCAACCTGCAGGAGCACAGCCCAGTTTACAGCCCATAATGCTCCGTAATCCAGGTACAGAATACAGCAAATACTTTGTTACTATTTTATGAGATTGTGCAACTAAGTCTAAAACAGCAAATCCTGCTATAATTGTGCAAAATACATTCTAATGGACATACGCTTATGTATGTGTGCACAGGGATGTGGTTGGGTTGGCCCTCCTGGAGTCCTTCAGTTTCGGTCCCTAAATCCTTCCCACACAATCCCTATTGTTGCATAACCTTGGAGGCAGGGTGGCCTGTCTGGTCACTGCTGACACTCTTCTTTACAAAGAAATTTGCTCTCTGGATCTTTTCCTCAGGAGGAGGCACGTGGGACCTCCTCTCTCATCCTGTAGCTGGCAGAGAGACTGGGATACATAGTAGGCTAAGTTCTCTGTCAGAATGAGATTCCAGAAAAAGATGCAAGTTGTGCATTATGTAGGCTAAGGTTAAGGAGCTAATTGAGAATTGAAAACAATTGGAGAAAGAAAAGTGATGGGTCCTGAAGGATTTTTAACTCACAGCTACTCTTCCAGGCTCAAGTACACACCTAGATATGCTCACAGTACAGATAGAATAAAATAGGGCTAAAGATACAAAGAAATAGCTTGGACTGATCATAATATAAATAAACAAAAGGACTCTAGCTCTATATTTCCTTAGATGGCTATTTCCTTCTGATTCTCCAATCCTTCTCTAGATTAGGGAGCAGTTTTTAACCGGCAGGAGCCAAATTGGGAAGCCAGATATCTCCCTGTAGTGGGAGGCAAAAGAACAAAGGCAAAATGGAGCTGCCCCCCTCCTTCTTTTTAAAGTTCACCTGAGGGGGAGGGAAATCTCCCTGTTCCTGCTGTATTGTCTGGAGTTTGATTTTCCCCAGGCTTTGGCAAGTTTAGTTTTGATTAACTGATACCTGAACTTCTGGGAATGTTTTTCCCCTTCAATACTTACATTATTTGTTACTAGAAGGTAAATATACTCCTTTAACATAAGTTGTATTAATGCAAAAAACAACAACATAAACATCTAAACAAAAAGAAAATGGATCTTTTTGCATCAGTGCCATATTCACGGGTCATGAGATTTGAAAGGACGTTTTGGTAGGTTAAGTAGTAAGCTGTAAACCATTTCAAAGTTATGAGAGTAAGTGCTGAATACATCTTCTCCAGAAGAACATTTTAATGATTGAGTCTCTGCCATCTAGAAGGCTGTTTTCTCCAGTGCCACCCAAAACAGTATTTCCAATGATTATTCCAATATATGGACTTGCAGTCAAATGTTTCCTTTTTTGCCCAGAATTGTATCACTGCTTCCCATCAGCCAGAATATTTTCTTCTTTCTTTCCACTCCTTTAAAGACTTCTGTACATTGGCTTTCTAGCTTGAATGTATGGAGTTCTTCAGAAAGATGTCAACACTCGTGAGACATTCTTTCCTGTTGCTCACTGAGTGGTAGAAACCACTTCCTTCATGAATATACTTGCTAACTTACCACAGCCAGACTAAGTTGGTGGTTCTTCTGTTTGAGCTGTGGCAACGTCTACTGCCTTCCTCAGAAGGACACTCTTAATTTATATTAATTAGTTAACAGCCATCAAAGTGTTAACTATTACAGGGATACTGTTTTAGTGATGTTGTTAATGATTTCACTATTTTAGTCAATATTGTTATATTGTGAATGCTTTTATTTCTGTTAACTGCTGAGAGTAACAAACGTATAACAGTTTAAAAGTCTAATATACAGTATAAATATTTGTCACTTGGCAAAGTGGACTCAGTCACCTATTTTTGTCCAGCACTATAAGTTAAATGTAAGTTCTTAAGAGGTGTGTTTTGTAGCTGGGCAGTTTTGTCCAGTTTTCTTTGAACTGAATTATCCTCATCAGTCAGTGTACTTTTGTCTACCATTAAAGATACCTGCTGTAGTTTAAGGCCATGGTTCCCAAACTCTGCACAGGGCCGCCACACAATATTTTAAATTTTTAAGGGAAATACAGCAATACTGGAAATCTGTCAGACACTGCGCAAACTACTAGCTCAAGGTGGTTCACAGCTTTGGCCTAGGGGTGCCATGAAAAAATTACTGAGACATGAAGAGTGCCATAAACCAAGAAAGTTTGGGAATCTCTGGTTTAAGGAATTGAGGTAAAGCCAAGAGGCACTACAATGAGAATGCTCAGTGAGGTCGGATTCACTTTGTGAAAAGGCGCTCAAGAAGGACCATTCTAAACAATTGTCTGCAAGTACAACATCTATTTGTGTGACTGTACAAATGACCACTTTAAAAATTTAAAGTTCTAGGAAGAGTTCTGAGGGGGTTTGTTTGTTTCTGCCTTGGATTTGATAGTGCATTAAAAAAATAAGAATGCTTATGTTGGGGGGGAAATAATTATTTAGCAAGAAATATTTTTTAAATTATTTTTTAAATTATTTTGTTACAGGCTCTGTGGTAGGAATCCGATTGTCTGGACCTTCTAAGCTTCCTGAAACATCTGTATGTCAAGCTTCTGCTGTTTCATCTGTGACCTCTACTACCCTAACAACTTCAATTCTGTCCATATCTCCTTCAATTTTGTCTGTACCCTCAAATGCAGAGAACACTTCTGTTTTGTCAGGGACAACCACTGCAGTATTATCAGAAACTCCAACCACCGAGTTGTCTTTAATGCTCTCCATGTCCTCTAATGCTTTATCCATATCCCCTTCTACTGAAACATCTTCATTTTTGTCCATGGGCTCTACTACTGACATTCCTTTGTTGCCCATTACCTCTTCTACTGCACTTGTACCGTCCTCTGCTGCAATTTCATCATCCCTACCCTCTTCTATGCCTATTTCCCCTACCATTAAGTCCCCTTCAGGTTTGACTGTGTCACCTATTGCTGCTACTACTCTGTTGCCTATGCCCCCTTCTAATATACCTATGTCTACTGTCATTGAGAGCACTTCTGCTGCTCCTGAATCCCCTGTCATGAATTGGACATTACAGGACATTAGAACTACAACTGTGCATCCTGCTTCAGTAACTCAAGCAACACCTGTTAATTCTTCAGGTCCTGTGTCCCCAACTGGTACTTTGACTCTGAGAATTTCTCCTTCTGGAATAAAAAACAATTCCAATCAAACAAATTCCCAGTCTAAAATAAGATGTAGCACCAGTGGGCTACAAAGCAATATAAATAATCTAATATCTCTACAGTCAGGTAGTTTTGCTTTGCTTCAGTTTCCAGGGCAGAAGAATGTTCCAAGTTCCATTGCAAAGAAAGTTGCATCTCTTGAGATTAAGATTTCGCATAAGAAAAATGAGGCCAGTGCCAATAAGTTAGAAGAAAATTTGATATGTTCACAAGCAGCAGAAATTACTGAGTCAGAAATCACTAAATTGAAAGAAAACAAGCTACCATCACCTAACCCAGACTTCCATTCTGAAGAGATAACATGTAACAGGAATATATCAGATATAGTTGAAAAGGATGCTGAAATGTTGAAGTTACCAAGTTGCGCTCCCATGTTACAGGGTAATATACAATCAGACCACTCCTATACCAGTGAGAAGCAAAAATGTGAGGAAAATGGAGCATTGGTTAAGACAAAAAATCAAGAAAAAGAACACCCCTTAGATAAAGTTCCATATTCTAAGGATGTTCATGAAAAATGTAATGAAGTTGCAGTTCTTGCCCATAATATATTAGAAGAAAGGTCAATGCAAAATCCAGTTACTGAATCAAAAAAAGCTGAACAAACACCATTAGATACAGAAGCAGGATTGATTACTGAACAGTCCTGGTGGAAACCATGGGGTAAACAGAAAAGAAATCTAAATAATACTGAAAAGCTGCAAAAAAAGACTAAATCTCTGGAGCCATGGAAAAATGAAGATCCAGAATTACCAAGACTGAACATGAAGGAAAAGTGTGGCTTTGTGGCTAAAGAAAAGGACAAAGAAGAAGTAAGTGAGAAGGCTAAGATCACTATTGGAAAAAATAAAAATAATGCATTAGGAAATGAATACCTGGATAGTGATCGTGAAAATGTATATGAAAGAAATACTGGTTATCAAAGTAACTGTAACTCTTCTAGCTATGAGAAAAGTATTAAAGATATTCAGGAAGGTAATCAAAATAAGAATGATGAGCATAAGATTAGTAGAACTTGGGACAAAATATCCAGACAATCCTTAGTTGTGCAGAACAAAATCAACATGGATGCTGATGAACTTGCAGAGAAATCAACAAAGTCCATGGAGCAAAATATATGGAAAACCAAGTGTCACAGAAAAAAATCCTCACCTATTATTGACATTACCCGGGATGATACAGAAAAAGATGAAAAAACAGAGGAATCTTGTGATGAGATGATTGATGAAGTATTTGGATATCAAAGTGAGGATACAATTAATGTTGAAACATTGGTAAGTATCCAAGTCTTTAAATTAAAAAATATATATTTATAGATTTCAAAAATATTATAGAACTAATCTGATAACTGTCTAATCAACAGGGCTTCAATAAAAATGATGCTAGATATCTGAAAATGTTACGTAGCTCTCAAAAATAGAAGGTTTGGTTTAGAACAGGGGTACCCAACCTTTTTGGCATGAGGGACCGGTTTCGTGGAAGACAATTTTTTCATGGACGGGGGGGGGGGTTTGCAGGCAGGAGCCAATCTTGCAGGCAGGCTGGGGGCGGGGTGGCGGCCCGGCTCCTAACAGGCCATGGACCAGTACCGGTCCGCGGCCAAGGGGTTGGGGACCGCTGGTTTAGAATATTGCAGTATTCTTTCCACTGTTCCTTTTTTTTTATGAAGAATTTTATTAAGTTTAGAGCAGAGATAAAAACTACAGAAAAAGAAAAAACTACAAAAAGAAAAAAAGTGAAAAGTACAAGAAAAGAATTTTGAGAGATTACATAAGAAGTGACTTCCGACTTTCAACAACAAGAATATATAGCAATTTCCATAATTAATCCCTTACTCTAAATTTAACCAAAATCACATTCTTTCTATGAATCATCCCATAGACATTTTATAAATCAATAAAAACAGTTGCTTCTTCCCCTTACATATAAAGGAAAATAAACAAATATATAAACCTTCAAATCAACTCCCCCCCCCCCCCATAAGGACTCATTTATAAAATGTTTCCCTCCTATCATTATTCTGTACATTTCTGGCCACTATGTTAACAATCAACTTATATAAACATTTAAAAAAGACATTTAAATTATCTACTTTTGTGTTTAACACTACAATCTTAACCCTATTAAACATTAAAGAACAAATTTTAATTAACAATCAGATTATAAAAGCATTTAAAAACATTTACATTGTCTACTTTTATACTTAATACTATTGTTTCAATCTTACCCCTATTAAACCTTAAAAAGCAAACTTTAAATCATTACAGAAAAATAGAATCATATAGCCTTAAGATCAATCTACATACTTATTCTTAATTTCTTAAATCATTACTAAAAAAATATAAAATCATAGTCTTAAAATCAATCCACATGTTTATACTTAATTTCTTATCCCATCTCAAGATGAGTACTGTTACTTCAATCTTACCGCTATTAAACCTTAAAAGGCAAACTTTAAATAATTGCAAAAAACTTTAAATCATTACAAACAAGTAAAATAATAAAGCCTTAAAATCAATCCAGATATTTATTTTTAATTTCTTATCCCACCTCAAAATAAACCAAAGCATTTATTTGTCTCCATATTGTACATAGGAGATTTTTTGTAAACAAATCAAGAAACCCAGCTGCCTCCTCCAAAAAGTCAACAGTTATCTCCTTCTCAGAACAGACAACAAAGTAAACAAACCATTCTTGCAAGTTGAGTTGTAACTCCTCCATGACTGGCATTTCTTCACATTTCTCACATTCGGGAAGAATGCTTGCCAACACCGTTGATCTTCAGGCTACAAGGTGACGTTGTGAAGTACAAATGGGATGATTCCGAGTGTTTTCTATCCATGAAAACACTCTAGGGCAACAGGAAAAGCCTGCCTGTGCCTCCAGAAAAAATCCACACTGTTAGGTCTGCCCGCTGATCTTGTGAGTAGTGTATTCAGTCAGCCATCTTCTCACCAGAAGTCCTTTCCCCTGTGTTTCTAAAGTGATAAAAATAAATAAATAAATAAAATTTACTTTTGTTCATATAATTAGAATCACATTAAGATTTAAGCACCCAAAACTAGGTGGCTGATTATGTTTGGATGAGGTAGAAATGCAGTCAACCTTGATTAATACCTTCCTCAAAATTATTACTATTATTAGTCCCACCCCCACCCGGTACATACGTATCCTGCTGAAGTGCCTAAGGCTAGTACATGAATGCTATCTCAAATTGCCAGGATTGAAATCCTTTTATCCTTTGAAGCATCTTTGGAAAGGTTGTTATGTTTCCCTTTTGCCTCAAGTGCTTTCCACCTTCATGACAGCTCTTGTAACAGTTGCTTTCCTGAAATAGCTTCTCTAGCAAGCAAGGAGGAGCCTTTTGGGGATCATGTTCATGGTTGCCAGTAGGTGAGGCCCAAGTGATAGGGACAGGTAATAAGAAATAGTTCATTTCTCTATCTTACATCCTTTATCTACCAAAGAATTCGTGAATTGTCATTTAAAATTCCATAATATGACCTGACTGCCAAACAGGTAGCTAAATGTGTAAGTCTTAATATTCTGTGAATTTTTTTATAGCAGGGATGGGCAGAATGTTAATTTTTGAGTCATTCTCATTGGTTTTTACTAGAAATCTGAAGTCATTAACTAGAGATAGACATTGAATAGTCTCTTAGAGAAGCAAACGTTGCACATACTGTAACATAATTCATACTAGGACCATTTAAAGGTCTTTCATACAGAAATGTAATTCCATTCTTCCCTTAAGCTTGCTTCTTCTGCATCCTGATCTAAAAGAGATAAATCTTTTTACCTCTTTTAGATAAGTGTTTTAGATAAGTGTTTTAAGTGTTGCTTTTGTTAGAAGGTTGGAAATCAGAAATCCTTGCTGGCCTACTGAAAATCATTCAAATCTACCAGTAGTAAAAAAACTTTGTGGTCTCTGTGATTCATGATTCTGTATAGAGCCCTGTTCAGAACCTTCAAGAGCGTACAGAATGTTTTTCAGGAACCCCACGTTATGCATACCATGCGTCAAGGTGTAGCTCTCACTGAACCATTGTTTCAAAGAGCAGCACAGGATCTGAAGGAATAGAGACCAAGTGAGCTAGGAGGCTGAGTTGCAAGAATTCACAGGAGACCACAGAAAGAACTGCAAACAGATGCGAGTAACCAGTTCTTCATTGTAATTTCTCTAATTTACACATGGATGTTCAATGGGTTTCTATCTGGAGAAAGGACTGTCATTAGGTGGCAAAAGAGAATAGATTACTTTATTTATTTATCCTATTTATAGAGCTGCCCATCTCACATTCATTACAACATAAATATAAACAGTATCAAAAAATAAAACAGCCATACAGACCATACAAATGTTAAAAACAATTAAAAGCCATACAGTACAATCACTGGGAGAGCACAGCCATTCAAGAACAGTAATGGTGGATGAAATTTGTTGGTTGTGGCTATTCATTAAAAAAAAATGCAGAGGGAAAGTCCACAGCCACTAAACAGGCCTTGAAAATTGTGAGATGGTGTCATATCATTGAGATAAAAGGCAAGAGTGTAACAGACTCAGTGAAGGAAGCAGTGTTTTCAACAGAACTGAGGGCTTGGGGAAAACAACAGGTAGGCAATTTTATGTCGTTAAAGTGGAAACCGGAAATTGACTATGGAAGAAAGTCTCCAAATGAACCACCACGATGTCCATCTGAAGTACAAGGGAGAGTCTTCATAAGTCACAAAGTTCTCCAGCCCCATGAGCCAACCTGAGGGCTACCTAAAAGAATACCTTGAACCGGTGGTAGCCAGCGGGCTCAAAAGATTTCAGTGTTAACGGAAAATAAGGGAAAGATCCTATGCCAGAAATGGAAAGGAAGTTGAATGACAGGCCAAACTTTCATTAAACATTTAATGGGTTGGAAAATGCACTCTCAGCACAAAACTCTTGCTCCTCCTTGGCAGTAAGATACACCTTTATTGAAGAAAGAGCCAAACTCAGCAATTTTAAGTTTGGGGAGAGAAGCCAAAATATAATAGACATGATGCTGTAAAGGATTAAACTATTGCCTCTGAGCAAAGTCCACAAAATATTTCCATTTGGAAGCATATAGAAGAAGCCAACATAACTTGCTCTACTTTTCCAGAAAATATTGCAGAACCAAATTACAAGTTATAAGGCAGAGGAATCAAGGCCCATATGGAAGACTTGTCACTGATGGACAGAAAGTTTTGAGGCAGTTTGGAAGGCAGGTCCCAACAGGTGTTACCTTGTGTCACAACAATTGGTCTTGGGACTATCCTAAGGAGATTTGATGAACATCCCACCAGTAGAAGGATTCTTTGATGCAGTGCAAAACTGAGGATGAATGAATGTCCTACGCCTATATTCAGAGAAGTGGAAGCAGGGCATGTTCTCAAAATTAACAGTACATACAGGGCAATCAATTATACAGTAAAAGTAAAATACCCGTAATATATAATTAAAATAATAAAATAAAATTAAGCAGAAATGACAGTAATAAACTTATGGCATCGTTTCATCCTCCATGGGCTTTCCAAAAGAATTCCGCCTTTAGAAGGTGAAGGAAAGCCAGTACGATGGCGGCCGCTGTGATTTCCAATAGATGACTGTTGGAATAGGATAGATAGTGTTCTGTCAAGTGTCCAAGCAGTGATCAGGTGCTCAGGCAATTGGTTCTTTTAGATCCAGAGACAATAAATAAGCACACCAGTGGATAAAGAGATTTTAAGCTTTATTATAAACTTAAGCAAACAAATTTAAACAGAAACACAGTTTAGGCAGATTAAACAGAAGCATGAAAAGCATAGCATAAAGAGAGAAAAATCATAACATACCAAGCAAGTTGGTACCCAATCACCCATAGGCTGTCAGGAGCCCCTTAATAAAGACAGCGGAGATACCCCAGGGTGGCTCAATTTCCACAGCGCTCAGGTCTGTGCAGAGCTCCCAAACTCAAAAGGCAATCCTAAGGTTTTTATCAAAGTCTGGCCTTAAAGCCTCGTGACCCTGTTTCCATGGTACAGAGACTGCAGGATCTGACCTTGACTGGATAGTTCCCAGAGTCTGGAGCACCTGTTTATGACATAATCCAAGAGCCTGGGAAGCTATACAGATAAGCTAGTGCAGAGCTTTCCAAACTGTGTGTTGGGACACGTTAGTGTGTCGGCTGCAGTGTCTGGGTGTGTCGCGGCTGCTGCTGCCTCTGAGCCCTGCCAGGATTCCACGCAGGTCCTTGTGTCCTGCTGCCTCCAAACCTGCTGTGATTCCACGCAGGTCCTAGTGCCTGCCTTGTGCCTTGCTGCCTCCAAACATGCCCTGCCAGGATTCCGCACAGGTCCTAGTGCCTGCCTTGTGCCTTGCTGCCTCCAAACCTGCTGTGATTCCGCACAGGTCCTAGTGCCTGCCTTGTGCCCTGCTGTAAGAGTGTGTCACGAAATGATGCCGTGCTGTAAGAGTGTGTCGCAAAATGATACATGTCTAAAAAGTGTGTCACCAACATGAAAAGTTTGGAAAGCTCTGAGCTAGTGCTTAACAAAAACAATCTTGGGGTTTTCTCTCCCCCCCCCCCATTTCAAACAGAAATAAAAAAACAAGCCAGCTAAACATTAGTATAACTCAAAATAAACTCTAAGCTTTTTCGTGTGAAGGAGAAAACTCAAAATATGTCACTTAAACTCCTCAAAATACAATAGTCTTCCGCGTTGCCACTACAGTTAGTTCCACTGGGCCCCTGTAAGCTTCAGCCCCACTCCCAATCTTGTCAAATGGGGAATTAAAGCTTGTTATGTTTTTAATTGCTTTTATGGATGCTTTAGCATATTTTTATAATCTAACAAAGCAATAAAGGGAATAGGTGAGTTAGAAAACTTTAAAATTAAATAATTTAATATAAAACCATTTATCAGTCTGTTTCCCTGAGTCAGGGGTCGGCAAACTTTTTTATGCCAGGGGCCATTTTGACATGTTCGAGGGCATTTTGACATGCTCGAGAGCCAGGGGGCGGGGTTTGCGGGTGGGGGCCAATCACGTGGAAGGGGGCGGGGTTTGCGGGCGGGGGCCAATCGCGTGGAAGGGGGCGGGGTTTGCGGGCGGGGGCCAATCGCCCACACTTAGGGCCTGCTGCCGCCATGCCTGCCACCCCCATTGCAGTGCCCGCCGCCGCCACGCACACCATGCCCGCTGCCACGCGTGCCCCGCCACTGCACCTCCCCGGGGTCCGAGTAACCCGTGACGGGCGGGCGGCGAGCGAAGCGTCGCCCCGCCTCCTCCCCCAGGGACCTTCATGAAGACCTCCATCCTCGCTGCTCCCGCCGCCGCCTGCAGGGGCGGCTGAGGTGGAGAGCGCCCCATGGAAATCTCCCCTCTGCAAAATCCCCCGGCAGAGCTCCTCCCGTGACCGGCGGCCCGCGAGGACCGGCCAGGGAAGGTGTGCGGGCGGAGCTGCCCGCCTGGCACTCGGGCGCTCCGGATGGGGTGCAGCGGGACGGGAGCGTCACCGGCGGCCTGCGAGGACCGGCCAGGGAAGGCGCACAGGTGGAGCTCCCGTCCCGCTGTACCCCAGCCGGAGCGCCCGAGTGCCAGGCGGGCAGCTCCGCCCGCGCGCCTTCCCTGGCCGGTCCTCGCGTGCCGCCGGCGACGCTCCCGTCCTGCTGCACCCCAGCCGGAGCGCCTGAGTGCCAGGCGGGCAGCTCCGCCCGGGCGCCTTCCCTGGCCGGTCCTCGCGGGCCGCCGGCGACGCTCCCGTCCCGCTGCACCCCAGCCGGAGCGCCTGAGTGCTAGGCGGGCAGCTCCGCCCGCGCGCCTTCCCTGGCCGGTCCTCGCGGGCCGCCGGCGACGCTCCCGTCCCGCTGCACCCCAGCCGGAGCGCCTGAGTGCCAGGCGGGCAGCTCCGCCCGCGCGCCTCGCCCAGACATGCCGCCAGCAGCAGCAGCAGCAGCAGCTCCCAAGGCACGCTGGTCCCTCCTCCGTCGAAGGGAGTGGCAGAGAGCCCCGCGGGCTGTGCGCGAGGTGTGGGCGGCTGCGGGTGGCCCCGGCCTTGGAGAGCGTGTAAGAGTTTGGGGGCGGGATCCAATCGCGTGGAAGGGGCGGGGGTTAGTTCAGCTGCGGAAGAGCCACACTCAAGGGGCCAAAGCATGTGGCTCGCGAGCCGCCATTTCCGACCCTTGCTCTGAGTTACTGTTTCTAACTAGCTTAAGTATTTTGAACTTCTTCATTAAGCTACATCCATCATTCACTTTTCTTTCCTACAAATTGTCTTTTCAATATTGTAATATCTTGGATATATGTATATTCCACCAGTACTCTTAACAGGCTGCCTGACACTAAAATACAGCAGAACATCAAGGTGAAGCCTATGATAGTTGTGTTGGAACTCTGAATGATCCTGTTTATTAGAACTTCAGTTATTCAAGTCTTGGCTGTTTGATATAGTTGTTATTTCTATTTTTTTAAAATGACGTATAGCCTTAACTGTTCAGTATACATTAGAGAATTGTTGAGAATTAGGTTGAGGCATCAGGCTAGAAATTGGGACACTGAGTTCTAGTCCCGCCTTAGGCACAAAGCCATCTGGGTGACCTTGGGCCAGTCAGCCCTAGGAAGCAAGCAGTGGCAAACCACTTCTGAAAAACCTTGCCAAGAAAACTGCAGGGACTTGTCCAGGCAGTCTCCAAGAATCGGACATGATTGAACAGATAAAAAAAATTGAAAATGTAAATTCTTATTCTAATTGTTATTAAATAGGTTATATGAGTGGGACATCTTGAAAGAATTTACTGTATTTCATTACTTTGTTACAGAATGAAAGTGAATCCAGCGAAGCTGAGGAAAATGTGGACATTGAGACTGTGGAGGAATTCTCAGAAAAAGTTAATATTGCTCGCTTGAAGGCTACGGCTGCCCATGCCTTGTTGTCCAAACAGTTGTAAGTATATTCCTTTAAAAACCTGAATTGTACTATTTTTTTGTAATTTCGTATTTGCAAAGTCTCAGGCTTTTGTTGTGTAAACCAGGGGTCCCCAACCTGTGGGCCGTGGCCTTTTAGGAACTGGGCCGCGGGGCTCCAGCCTGCAAACCCCGCCCCTTCTGTGCGATTGGCTCCCTCCCGCAAACCCTGCCCCCTTCCACGCAATTGGCTCCCACCCGCAAACCCCAGTCCACGGAAATCCCGGAAACCCCGCCCTCCCGGTCCACAGAAATCCCGGAACCCCCCCCCCCCCCCCCGGCTGCGGAAAAATCGTCTTTTGAAACCAGTCCCTGGCGCCAAAAAGGTTGGGGACCCCTGGTGTAAATGTTTGTCCAAATACAGTTTTACTTATCTGAATGAGCATTAATAGTAGGAAAAGCCTTCCATGTTGTTTCAAAGATACATTTGGGTTTACAAGAAAGGTTTGAAGCTTATTTAATGCATGTGGTAACGTTTATTTTTAATTTGCACATGCAAACAAAAGTAGTATCTGCAGATTACATAGAAAGAATAAAAATAAACAAAATGCAACACTAAGTGCAGGAAACAGAATTTTATAGAACTTTATTATTTTTCAAAGTATAATTAAAATATGAAGTAGACAAGATAGAAAACAGAACTAAAGAAAAAAGAAAAAACTATAAAAGTGTTGATAGACAGAAAACAGAAACGGAAAAGTCACTTCCGACTTTTTCCAAGACAGATATAAATGAATTTACAAATCTAATCTCTTACCATTAATTAAACCATAATAACATTATATCTATTAAAACAAACCATTTAATCGCTAAAACCCTAAATCAAAACTTTTTTCTATCACAAGCAAGTACTCTAAAAGTGGTTGCCAAGTAGATTTAAATCCAGAAATAGAGTGTTCTCTTATTAATACTGTTAGTTTACCCCAGTGCTTTCCAAAGTGCCGCCGTTGGCGACACACCAACGGCAGGGGGGGGCGCAGCGGTGGCTGCGGGGGGGCGGCCTCGCTAAAACGCGGAAGCGCCGCTGCCGTCGTCGCCATGCACACTGCCATCCCCGCACGCTGCTGCACGTGCCCCCGTGCCACCACTTCGCGACACACTAAACTGTGTGTTGCAATACACTAAAGCAGGGTTTTCCAAAGTTTTCCCACGGCGACACACCAAGCACCGTTGGTGTGTTGCCGTGGGAAAACGCGGAAGCGCTGATGATGATCAGCGCTTCCGGGTTGTGTGGCGACACACCAGACTGTGTGTGGTGACACACTTTTGTGTCGTGACACACAGTTTGGAAAGCTCTGCACTAAAGTGTTGCGACACACAGTTTGGAAAGCTATGGTTTAGCCATTTGAGCCTAGTCCATTAATTTAACAATCCAATCTTCAACCGTGGGTATTTGTGGATCTTTCCATCGTTGTGCATATAAAAGTCTTGCAGCTGTAATCATATATACAGTAACAGCAAAGCTCCATGTTGCTTCTCTAACTCCTTTTCCATCAAACCCAGAAGAAAGAGTTCTGTTTTTTTTGTATATTTACTTTAAGAATCTTTTGAATAATAATACATATTTGATCCCAAAACTTTTTAGCCTTCTCACAAGTCCACCAGAGATGATAGAAGGTTCCTTCGCCCTGTAAACATTTCCAACAAACATTAGTTACACCATTGTACATTTTTGACAACTTATTGGGAGTTAAATACCAACGATACATCATCTTATAAAAAATTTCTTTCAGATTATAATTCAGCGTAAATTTCAAACCTTTAGTCCACATATTTTCCCATTGGTCCAGCATAATATTATATCCAAAATTCTTAGCCCATTTAATCATGCAATCCTTGACGTGTTCATCTTCCATATTCATCTGTAACAACATCTTATACGTACATCTTAGTAATAACATGGTCATACAAAGTTCCTTCTCAAACAGTTATTTCATTAACAAATTTATAATTCTTTTTATCTACTTTAAAACGTTCTACCAGTTGTACATATGTGAACCAGTGACATATAAAACCTTCCGACTCTAACATTTCCCTTGTTTTAATTTTGGTTCACCATCCTTGAAGTTTAGCAAATCTTTATATTTTAACCAGCTTATTCCTCCCACATTTTCTCTTCTAACAAATGCTTCTTGAGGTGACAACCATAATGGTATATTAGGAGACAGTCTTACCTTATATTTATTCCAGATTCTCAGTATGGCACTCCTAACAAAATGAAATCCTTGTTAACTTTAACTTTATCATACCATAAATGGGAGTGCCACCCGAATCTTAATTCATATCCTTCAAGCTGTAGTAGTTTCTTCTTCTTCTTTCGTTTCAGGAATCCCCCTGAGCCTTAAACAAAACTCCTTATCTCTTAATTCCAATAATGCAATCCTATCCAAATCGTTTTCTCTTCCCCTCTCCAATGCATCCACTCTATTGTCAACTTTTTAAACTCCTCCTCCCAATTTCATTTCCATTTTTTCCAATTTCTGATCAAATCTTTTTTCAAATTCCACAAATCTTTTATCCTCCTTTTACCCCATTTTTTTTTCCAATTCTTCAAAAGATTGGGCAATAGATTGTGTGGTTTTTAATGTAAACTCTTCAAACATAACTTTTAAAAAGTCCAGTTCGGTAAAGCCATGCCTTGTTTGTTTCCTCGTAGTCATAATTTCCTCTTCTTCCCTCTTTTTCTTTTATATATGTAGAAATTAAAAAGAAATTATATGGTTTCAGTGTCCCAATATTTTTTAAAAAATTCTAATGCTTTAAACTTTAATGCTGTCCAAATATAGTAATTACAAGGGAAAAAACTCCAATATAAGTAATAGAGAGGGGAAGTTATCCAATCACAAGCCTTGGTTTAAACCGTAAGCTTTCCAGTATCAGTATTTTGAAACAATATCCAATCACAGCTTAAAAAAGCTAGCCACAACAAAACTTTCTCACACAGTCTAAAAATAGTTCCGATCTCCAATCCCAACAAAGTCTCTTATTTAACTAAAAAATCTTTTCCCTTTAAAAAAATAGAAAATAGAGAACAATTTATTCCCTATTTTTTTTTTCAATAAAACAATGTACCTTTCAGATTTCTTGCTCAACTTATAATCCGTTAAAGTAAACAAAGCACGTTTAAAAAAATAAATCCCAAAAAATAATGAAAAAATCAACCAAGAGAAACTAGTATTTCTGTATTGGAGATAGCCTCTTAAAATCCAATAATTAAGGCAAAAAAAGTGATTTAAGAAATGGGGAGGCCAGAATCACTGTCCCTTTAAGGGCTTTCATACACGGCTTGGACAAGATGGTTCTCCCGCTTCTCAGCTGTTCCACTCACCATTTGATTGCAGTTTTCACTACCCTCCAGCAAGCTGCAACTATCCAGAAGACTTGAGGAGTAATTCCTTGAATTCTCCTTCCCGGAGAATATTTCGGAATCTCTCCTGAGCTACCAATTAAATGCCATGCTGTCGATCCTAGCCACGGAACCGGCTAAGATTGTGCTTCCACCATTGAAGTCCCCCACCGGAAGTCAGCCCAAATAATTTAGAGCTCTTAAAGTTCCACTCCAACACTTCAAACTAAGCTTGGAAACAGATTGTATTCCAGGGCAGTTGCTAAAGCACTGGCATCATCTGATTACACTAACCAGTATTAGCTAGTAGTTAAGTATTTTTATTTTGGACTAGCTGAAATTTCTGAACTGTTTTCAGAAAAGGAATATAGTAATCTGTCCTGGTGATTGTTGGAGGAAAATTCTGAGAGTGCCTTGGACTGCAAGAAGATCAAACCAGTCCATACTCCAGGAAATCAAGCCAGACTGCTCACTTGAGGGAATGATATTAAAGGCAAAACTTAAGTACTTTGGCCACATAATGAGAAGACAGGATACCCTGGAGAAGAAGCTGATGCTAGGGAAAGTGGAAGGCAAAAGGAAGAGGGGCCGACCAAGGGCAAGATGGATGGATGGTATTCTGGAGGTGACGGACTCAACCATTGAGGAGCTGGGGATGGTGACGGCCGGCAGAAAGCTCTGGCGTGGGCTGGTCCATGAAGTCACGAAGAGTCGGAAACGACTGAACGAATAAACAACAACCTGGTGATTACCAGAGAATAGATAACAGACATCAGGCTATTACTGTCCAGAAAGAACAGCAGCTAGTATATTGAAAACTGAAATAAGATGTTCCTAATCTCCAATAAAATGATTGATTCAAAAACACCTCAAGGTGCACACCCCATCTGTCAGACAGATTGATCACAACTGAATTGGGTAGATTTTTGCCAGTAAAAAAAATGTCATATCTGGATTGCTTATTGGTTTATTGACTCATATGTAGTACATAATCCTGCTCAGGTACAAAATCTCAGCATCCATGATTTCAGAAGGATTAGGTCAAAGAAGGATGTAAAAATATATGTAATCTGGGTAGTGATGACACTATAACATCAAATAACCTCTTTCAGCACTTTAATGTTCAAAAACATGGGAGATAAAGATCCCAGAACTGCAGGGAACACCATTTTGTTATCAGGGACTAGAATTGAAGTCACTCACCCCCCCCCTTTCTGATTCTAGGAGCAGAATCATCATAAGAGTGCTCTTAATTTTGAAAGCTGATCCTGAAAGGTATAACTGCAGTGGAGAATAACTCAACCATGCTCCTTTTCCTTCTTTGCTCCAGTCCTTGTTTCATTCTATCTCATGTTTATCCATGTGAGGAGATAAACTGTTTTTGGCAACTCAATTTTAAACTGATTGGGCTTGCTATATTTTCAAGGTTTATTTTCCATTGTATGTTTTATATTTTTAATTCTTCATTTAGTTTCAGATAATGCCAGAATATAAACCCAGGAACTAAAATTATTTATTTTATCTATCAGGCACTTTGTTCGTAACCATTCTAATAAGATGACGACCAAGCGTTATAAGGTAGATTCATGCTCATTCTTCTGGGTGTATTTAGTAATGTGTATTCTCAGTCTAAAGATTCACTAATTTATTCTCAGCTATTTCTAAGGGTAGAATAAAATGTGATACTAGCACTTAACTAACTTGTATCATGCTAACATACTTTCCATGATATTTTGTCTTGCCTGCGTATATTTTTCTGCTGATAATCATGTGGTAATATAACCTTGGCAGCATTTTTTTCTTCCCTTATGTATACGTGGTCAGGCTGAAGTACATGCTTAAAGCGACACAGCAGAAAGCTGTGAGATAATTAGGAGATGGTTCACAGTGCTGGCTGTTACAGAACAGGCATTGGAAATCTCAGTCCACAGGCCCGGCCCATGGAGGATTCCAATATAGCTCACAAGGAGTATAGGGAAACAGCAGCCATTCTCCTAAAGCCATGACCCTCTCCCCCAAGACAGTGAGTGTCCTCAGGAATAGAGATACAGCCTTATTTCCAGTCAGCGCTGATTTGAGATAACCCCAATTTTTATGATCCAGAAAGAACTTTTAAAAAGCCTGATGGCGGCAGGGTGCATCTGTGCCATATGTTGTTTAGTTATAATTATCAGAACAGTGTTGTACAGTGTTGTGTTTTAAGCTATTCACAAGAGCAGATTATTTTGTCTTTTCATAGCAGTCTGAGTTTTCAAACAAAAAGCTAAAGAATGAAGAGGAGGCTTTTGCTAACTATCGGCAAACACATACAGCAAACGAACGTCGCCGTCGAAAAGAAATGAGGGGACTCTTCGAAAAATTGAAAACAACATTAGGATTGCACACTTTTCCCAAAGTTTCCAAGTGTTTCATATTAAAACAAGTTAGTATTTTATGTTAATAGTGCCAAACCAAGGAAAAATACTGGACAGGGTTGATTTTAAATATTAAAAAGGATGAAAAATCTTGCATAACATTAGTAATAAACTTATTGATTACTATGCTTATTTATTTGTTTGTTTATTTATTTATTTAAATGTATTGGCCATCCAACTCCAGTGAAATAGTAGTCTATTTCAAGTCTGTTTCAAGGTAGGCTCATTCCTGGTGACTTTATGGACACCTGTCTAGTTTTCATAGAAACAGTGCATTGTCTTCTTCCAATACATTTTTTAGACTTCCCAATCTAGTTTACAGTCCTGGTATTCTGTTGGGCTCTCATTCAAGTACTAACCAGGATTCAGTTCTGCTTAATGTTTTGAGATCAGTCTAGATTGGCTAGGTGGCAGCACCTGATTAAGCTTATTGGAAATTGGAAGCTAAGCAATGCCATGCCTGTTTTTAATTCTAGTTAATTACTTTTTTAAAATAACACTTTTTTATTTTTATTTTTTAATTTATTTTTTCTGATTTTTTTTTGGAAACTTCCTTGAAAATATCTTGAAGTGCCTAATATATATGACTCAAAAACTAAAATTGGGGATTTTATCCAAGTGTAACTGATCAGTTGTTTCCTCATTGTATATTTGATTTTAAAAAAACATGTATTTTATTGGAATTGCCCTGCTTTGTGCTAGCATATGGCTTGGAGCATATTTTGTTTATTTTTAATTCCTTTCAATATTTTTTTTCAAACACATTGAAAAGCTATTGCCTTTCAGATATATTCTGCTGGAATCTAAAAATAGTTCGTTTTTCAGGGCTTTGAAGAGATCCAGGGTCTAACAGATCAAGCAGACAAACTCACTGGACAAAAGAACTTATTGTTACGCAAGCAGGACATCTTGATTCGTAAAGTATCTGCACTTTCAGGTGAGATGTCAGAGGGAATGAACAGAATAAAATCTGAATTGGCTCCTAGGATAGTGAATCAGTGGAATCGTTTCAAGTGATGGGGAAAGTGTGAGTTACATGCTACATCTGAAGTATAGATTGTCAAATACATGAATGGTCCTAAGATAGAAGCTAGAAGCTGCCAGGCTAGGGATGGGGAGAGAGGAAGACCTTCAAGGAATTATGAACCAGAGCTAGGACCATAATATATAATGAAATGGTTTGGTTACACATGCAGTAATATTATATAACTGAGAGCCAGTTTGGTGTAGTGGTTAAGGTGCTAGCCTAGAAACCAGGAAACTGAGTTCTAGGCCTCCCTTAGGCATGAAAGCTGGCTGGGTGACTTTGGGCCAGTCACTTCTCTCTCAGCCCAACTCGCCTCACAGGGTTGCTGTTGTGGGGAAAATAGGAGGAGGAAGAGTATTAGGTATGTTTGCTGCCTTAAGTTATAATATAATAAGTAATAATAATTTACCCCAGCGAGGCCCGAAGAGTATAGAGCACGTGCATGTGTATGATAGAGAAAGAAAATCTAAAAATAATTGCATTTTGGCTAGTGCATAAATTCCCTTGCAAGTCTAGAATTTTGTAAGCATGATAGTTATGGAAGAGAAACCTGACTACTACTTTCATCTCTAGGAAAGACACAAGAAGTAGTCTTGAAGAAGTTAGAATACATTTACGCCAAACAGAAAGCAATAGTGGCTCAAAAAAGGAACCAGAATGAACAAACAGAACCTATGAAGATGATTGAAACTACGGAGACTGCTAGTCCTTTGGTGGAAAATGGTCCCACGTCTGTCCTTAGAGAGGTGAAGCCAGTGGTTTTATCCAATCAACGTACAAAACCATTGATACTTTCCAGGAAAGGAAACCATGTCACAGGTAGGTTAAAGAGACACAGGAAAAATTTATCTGCACACAACGAAAACATTAAGTTTTTAACCATAGGATATTCCTGAACATAATGCATCTCATGTCTAGAATGCATTGCTGTATTACACAATTACAACTTTGGTATTAAAAAGAAGTAAGGTACAGGTGGTCCTCGTTTAACAATCACGTGTTCAGTGACTGGTCAAGCTTATGATGGCACTGAATAAGTGGTACTCACGACCTGTCCTTGTTGCAGCATCCCTACGGTCACATGATCGTGATTTCCAACATTCCTTGCCAGTTTCCCACAAGCAATGTCAATGAGGAAGCCATCAGGAAATCGGAAGTCGCAGACACATGAGGTCCTCACTTAACGACAGCAACTGGAACTGCCATTGCTAAGCAGTGTGGTCACGTGATGTCACGCTTTATGACCATGTCGCTTAGCAACAGCAATTCCGGTCCCAATTGCCATCAAAAACCAAAGACTACCTGTAATTTATTTATCAGCATAGGAAAATAATGAATTAACACAACACTCCACTATACTTTAGCCTGTATGAAATACTGTAGTGTATTGCAAGGTTGCTTTAATGTTTTCTTTAGATTTTGTTTTCATGCTTTTGATATTTAAAATTTGCAATGTGCTCTGAAATCTACTGTTACGGGAAAACAGTAGTAGTTTATGTTCTCAAAGTGAATGCCAAAATAGATAATATTCCTAGTTATTTATATAATCCCTCCTTTATTATGGCTTTCTTACAGGAGCTCTACCTCCTTCTATAACATTAACAAATGCCAACCTGGTCGTGACTAAAAATGGCCAGGTTCTGGCATTCAGAAGCTCATTGGTGCCAAGACAGGTTACTGCCCTGTCTTCCACATTTCTACAAGCCAAACTCAAATCAGAAACAGAGAGCAATAATGAGACAGTGCAGTCAGGTAAGATGAGAAAACAAATGAAAAAAAATTAAGTTGAACCTGGCCTTACTTACTTCTGGCATGAAGCTTATTAAGATGACAGTGTCCACAAAATGGAAAGTATTATCTCTTGTCTCATCTACAGGTAGTCTTCATTTTCCGACCGTTAGTTCAGCAACCGTTCAAAGTTACGACGGTGCTGAAAAAATAACTTTACAGCCCATTTACTACCATTTATGACCTTTGCAACATCTCAGTCACATTTATTTATTTATTTATTTATTTATTTATTTATTATTTAAATTTATCCCCGCCCATCTCCCGAATCAGGGGACTCTGGGCGGTTTACAGGACAACAGTTAAAATGTATACATAAAATTACAGCAGTATAAAATAATTATAAATCCAGATGGGTATTTAAAATTACGGGATTAGCCATCTCCATGAGGAGCTATCCCTTCCTCCTTCCCATGCCACGCGGCAGAACCAGGTCTTCAGCTCTTTCCTAAAGGTCGGGAGGGAGGGAGATCTGTCTCAACTCTGGGGGCAAGCTGTTCCATAAAGTGGGTGCTGTTACAGAGAAGGCCCGCCTCCTAGACCCCATCAGATGACATTCTCTAATTGATGGGGTACGTAGCAGGGCCTCTCTGGATGACCGGGTGGGGCGGGTCAATAACATGGGGATAAGACGTCTATGAAGGTTCTCAGTCATCCAGGTGGAATTGTCTGTAGCTTGAATCATGTCAACTGGATTTCTATTTTCTTAGTAGAAACGTTTCGCTCCTTATCCAAGGAGCTTCTTCAGTCTGAGCAAAGTTGGTAAGGGAATCCTAAATATGTTCCTAGGTAGCTAGGTAGCTAGGTAGCACACAGCTACCTAGGAACATATTTAGGATTCCCTTACCAACTTTGCTCAGACTGAAGAAGCTCCTTGGATAAGGAGCGAAATGTTTCTACTAAGAAAATAGAAATCCAGTTGACATGATTCAAGCTATGGGGATAAGACGGTCCCTCAGGTATTCTGGCCCCATGCCATGTAGGGCTTTAAAGGTGATAACCAACACCTTGAATTGAACACATGATTGCCATTACAGTTAGTATGCGTTGTCCTGTGCCTGACCTGTGTTTTTTTCTTTCTTTCCCCACTTGCAGAGCAGAAAGAGGGATTGCAAGAAAGCTGTTTGCTCTTTTACACATTGAAAGCAATGCAATCGCACCGGTAACCCAGGACTGGGAGCCGCAGGCACACAATGCAAACAGCTTACAGTACTCTCTTGAAATCTGTTTCTCTCCAATCTCTGCTCTGTGAAGGGGGGGGGGGGAAAGCAAGCGGTTTCTTTTTTTTTTAATAGTAATTTTATTAAGAATTACAATTACAAACTAATACAAACTAAATATAAAAGAAAAAAGAGAATGCAGAAAAGAAAGAGAAAGAGAAAAAGGAAAAGCAAAGAAAGAGTTATAGGAAGAAAGGATAGAAAGACTCAGGACTCATAGCAGGGACTGTAATGCAGCATCTAGAAACTATAGCACTCCCACACATACAACCAAAAGAATGGATCCGGTATGTAGACAAACCTTTCTCATAAAAAAAAAAAGGAACAACTAGAGAAGACACATGAAACATTCAACAACATCTTCAAAGGAATAAAATTCACAAGGGAAGAAGAAAACAAGAAACTACCCTTCCTGGATATTTATTTATTTTTATGCGATTTCTATAGCCGCCCATCTCAACAAGTGACTCTGGGCTGTTTACAACAATAAAAACCATAAAACAGTTAAAACAATTACAGTTAAAACAATTAAATACAAAATAAATATACATGACTGCCCAGTAAGCAATGTATGGATGTTAATATAGCCAAGAAATGGGACCATTCCCATGTTTGGAGCCCCAGGCCCTGACACATAACCAGGTCTTCATGGCCTTGCGAAAGGCCAACAGGGTCGGGGACATCCTGATCTGTGAACGGAGAATATTCCAGAGGGCAGGGGCTACGGCAGAGAAGGCGCGCCTTCTAGTCCCCACCAACCGACATTCCTTGGCTGACAGGACCTGTAGCATACCCAGCCTACCAGATCGAATTGGATGGGTAGAAACAACTGGGAGAAGATGGTCCCTTAGGTAACCTGGTTCCAAGCCATGAAGGGCTTTAAAGGTGACAACCAGCACCTTGAATTGCACCCGGAAGCACACCGGCAACTAATGCAGCTCACATAGCAGCGGTGTTACGTGCGTTGAATATCCGACTCCATTTACTACCCGTGCAGCTGCATTCTATACCAGCTGAAGCTTCCGAATGCTCTTCAAGGGCAGCCCCATGTAGAGCCCATTGCAGTAATCCAGACGCGAGGGCATGAGTGACTGTGAGCAAGGCCTCTCGGTCCAGGAATGGGTGCAGCTGGCGCACAACCTGAAGGTGTGCAAAGGCCCTCCTAGCCACGGCTGCCACCTGCTCTTCCAGCAGGAGCCATGAGTCTACGAGGACCCCCAGATTGTGCACTGGGTCCATCTGGGGCAGTGCAACCCCATCTAGGAACAATGATGGAAAGACCTTATCACCGGAAGGCCCACCAACCCAAAGCCACTCAGTCTTGCTTGGGTTGAGTCGAAGCCCGTTGCACCCCGTCCAGGCCCTTACAGCCTCCAGGCACTGGGACAGGACATCCACAGCATCACTCAGGTGGCCTGGGGTGGAGATATAAGGCTGGGTATCATCAGCATATTGATGATATCTTACCCCAAACAGTCACATCACCTCTCCCAATGGCCTCATGTAGATGTTAAATAGGAGAGGGAAGAGAACCAAGCCCTGAGGCACCCCACAAAGTAGGGGGCGTGGGCGGGACCTGTCTCCCCCATCAACACCAACTGGAACTGACCCAGGAGGAAGGAGGAGAACTCCAACTCCCGAAGCCAGTCCAGAAGGATACTATGATCGATGGTATCGAAGGCCGCTGAGGTCAAGTAGAGCAATGGTGGTCGCACTACCCCCATCCTGCTCCTGCCAGAGGTAATTTAAGAGTGCGATCAATGCCATCTCAGTCCTGTAACCCGGCCTGAACCCTGACTGAAAAGGGTCCAGATAATCCGCTTCATCTAGGGTCCTCTGCAGCTGCCACGCAACCACTCTCTCCACAACCTTCCCTAAAAAGGGGAGGTTGGAGACTGGACGAAAACTATGCAGGCTGGTTGGGTTGAGCGATGGCCCCTTGAGGAGAGGATGCACCACCGCCGCCTCAAGAGCCGACGGAACCACCCCCTCTCTCAAGGAATTATTAACAACCGCCCAAACCCAATCATGTGCCTCCCGGGCAGCCTTGACCAACCAGGAGGGGCACGGATCTAATATAGAAGTGGCCGAACTAGCAGCTGCAAGGGCCCTGTCCACTTCCTCAGGTGCAACTGGATCGAACTCCCTCTGATAACCATGCCAGACTTGGCCCCCGTAGTTTCCACTGGCAGTGCCTTAAAGCTGGAGTCCAATGTAGAGCGAATGAGAGTGATTTTATCCGCTAGATGCGCAGCATATTCCTCACAGCGACCTTGTAGGTGAGACCCGGTATTACTGCCTCCAAGGAGGGACCGGGCCACCCAAAATAGGGCTGCCGGGCAACTGTCTGCGGACGCAATAGGTGCAGAGAAATAACCACATTTCGCTGCCCGAGGTAGGCTCTAATAGCGGCTCTAGCTCGTGTTCAATCGTCTTCACTCCCTGTCTTCCACCAGCAGCGCTCCAGGCATCTCTTAGCCCTCTTGAGCCTCCTCAGCTCCTCCGTAAACCACAGGGAGCCATGGGCACGGAGAGGCCGCTTAGGCACGATCCGATCCAAAGCTGTGGCTGCTTTCTCATTCCACGCAACCACCAAGGCTTCGGCCGGACCGTGCAGCACACTTCCTGGAACAACCCCAAGCTCCCTCTGAAACCCAAGTGGGTCCATCAGTCGCCTGGGGCGGGCCGATCTAATAGGCCCGGCCGATCTAATAGGCCCAGCCTCCCTGCGGAGGGGGGTGTCGCCAGAGAATTGGAGGCTCACCAGGAAGTGGTCTGACCATGACAGGAGAAACCAATACTTCCCCCAATTTCAGAACACACTGCCAGTGCTCCAACAGAAAAACCAGGTCAGGCGAATGACCACTATTATGCGTCAGGCCCTGGATGACTTGGGACAGGCCCATGGCTGTCATGGTATTAATGAACTCCTGAGCTACCTCCGACCCCAACCCCAATGAAGGCAGATTGAAATTCCCCAAGACCATAAGCCTAGGGAACACCATCAACCCGGCCACGGAATCAAGGAGCTCAGGCAGGGAGGTTGCTACGCAGCAGGGAGGCTGGTACAATAGCAACAGTCCCAACTGGTCCCTCTTAGAGCCCAACTTAACGAACAGGGCCCCGCACCCGACAATCTGAGGAGCAGCGCCCCTGGATGCCTCCCAAGTATCTTGGATGACCCCCACCGCCCCTACCCTGGGGTCTCGGCTGGTGCCACACCCTGAAACCAGCTGGGCACATTTCAGAAAGGGGGATTCCCCCTTCCTCACCCAGTCAGGTCTCCGTAATACATACCAGGTCAGCTTTCTCATCCATGATCAGATTATGGATGAGGGTGGCATTCAGTAGCAGCAGCTGACAGCCCAGGGCCTTGAAAGTTTGCCAACCGGGGCCCAGGAGTGAGTTTGATGGGCTGGAATGTGCCACAGGAACAATATACCTGTGGCCCATTCCTCGTTAACGCCTCACCCCTCGTCTCTACCCATCACTACTGGGATGTTATAGACTGCCCTCATCCCTTCAGAGCCCTCCTCCCTCCCCTGTCTAACCCACAACATACAATTCACCAACAAAAACTCCTTAATGTTTGAGGCGCTTCTGCAGTATTAGCACTCGGTGCCTCCGGCTAATCAAGGGTCACTTCTCCTAATCTCCCATCCACCAACCACACCATGCCATAAGCCAGTCCCCTCTCACCAGACCGCTTAGGCCCCAGTTACACAATCCCAGTGATTCAAACCCCTCCCCGGCTCTCACCCATGGGCAGGGGGACAGAATCTCAGGGAACAAGCTAATTCTAACATTACCAACCATTCTATTACAGTCCTTCAATCAGTCTTGGGTCCGGATAACTGCTGATTAGGAACAGTTTATGTGGATAGCGATTAGTGGCGCCTTCCAGCTCTCTGCCAAGGAGGAGGTAAAATGGCTACCCACCCGCGCAGGGGAGGGAACTGCAGCTACAGGGCCCCAGCAATTGCAACCAGCCTGGTCCGGCCCTGCTTCTGCCACAGCAATATCCTTATCAGCAGAGGAAGTGACGGCAAATTAGAAACACAGATCTATCGAAAAACAACCCACACTAACCAGATGCTCAATTACCAAAGTAACAACCCAACCTCCCACAAGAGGAGCTGTGTAAGAATGTAATTCAGATTAGCACAAACGCACTGCAGCAACCCAGAATACCAGAAAAAGGAAACAGGCTGCCTATACAACATCTTCCAACAAAATGGATACCCACGCAACTTTATCAAAAAGTGCCTGACCACCCAACCCAGTCAACCAGCACAACCAACACAAGCTATGAAAAAGAGACCACTGCCATACGTCAGAAACATCTCAGAAAACGAACAGATTATTACAACCACATGGCATTACCGTAAGGACTGTAACAGCCACCATGTAGGACAGACATTTTTTTAAAGTCCTTAAACTTGTATTTAAAACTTCTTTCGCTAAGGATTGAAATCTGTTTCTCTCCAATCTCTCCTCTCTGCAGCGGAGCAAGGGTCAGGCAAAGGAAAGATTGCCTACAGAAATTGCTTGTTTTTTTTTCTCCTCCCCCCCTCAGAGCAGAAAGATTGGAGAGAAAGGGATTTACAGAGAGTAAGCTGTTTGCAAAGTGCACCTGCAGCTCCCAGCCCCAAGCTGGCATGTTCGCATTGCTTTTGATGTGTACAAGACCGTAAGCAGGCACTCAAGCATTCCAAAGGGCAGGGGAATGATTAGGAGACAGACAAAAGCTGAAGGTGTGAAACTGACTAGTCTTGTCTCTTTCCAGTTGGAAAGTACAGTCGCGGTCTTGTGATTTCCTACTTAACGGCCACTTCGCTTAGCAGCAGAGTTGCCAGTCCCAATTAGGTCATTAAGCGAGGAATACCTGTAATTACCAGACAAAATAATTAGAAAATGCAAAAAAAAGAAGAAGAGAGAAACAAAAACACTCATTTTTGGATCTAGTGCTTTAAAAGTATATAATTGGCTTTTGCTAAAGAAGTAGGGAGAAGCACAAAGGGATTGTAAAAGGAATTATACATGTTGTAAATTAAAATATAGATGAATAAAAGTTTCCATGTTCCATTATGTTCTTAAATTCAGGACTTATTTCAAATATGTAGAGAGTATATTTGCCATCCCATTTCCTATTACTAATAATTCTATGCATGTTTCATTAGTTAAGCAATATAAGAATTGGTTAAGAGGAAAGAAAAGATTAATTATAGGTAACAACCAACAATTTGATTTGGAACTGAAAGTTTATTGGCAATCAGTGCAGTGACTGTAAAATTGGTGTTATTCTGCAATGGCTGGATCAACTTGCCAGCAGTTTGGTTGCTGCATTCTGTACCAGTTGTGGCTTCCAGTCATTTTAAATGCAGTCCTGTGTAGAGTACATTGCATAATCTAAGAGCATGGGGATAAGAGTATGAAGGAAAGTTTTGACGCCAATCCCCTTCCAAGTCAAATTACTGGTCCCATACATAATCTCCAGTAAACTAAGGTAAGTCTTTTCTGGCCTTGATTCTGTTTTGTCTTTCTGATATTCAATGCAACAAAGCTATTGTCAGCATTTTGCTGTTTTGGAATGCGGAAGTGCATCTTCATCCTGGTCCACTCATCCAAATCTAATAAACCCTTCCATCCAGAAGCACCACATGCTTCTTAGCTTTCTTCTACAAGCTCTTCACACCAGTATAATAACATCTCTGTATCATCAAGAGAAGAGCCAGTTTGGTGCAGTGGTTAAGGCATCAGGCTAGAAACCAGGGGACTGTGAGTTCTAATCCCACCTTAGGCACAAAACCAGCTGGGTAAACTTGGGCCAGTCACTTTCTCTCAGCCCTAGGAAGGAGGCAGTGGCAAACCACTTCTGAAAAACCTTGCCAAGAAAACTGCAGGGACTTGTCCAGGCAATCTCCGAGAATTGGACACGATTGAATGGATAAAAAATAATAATATATTCATTATAATTCATTATGCCGCTAGTGTTAGTGGCAATCATCTATCTCATGCCTTTGGAGGCTATGACATGGCAGCTACTTTAGAAATATCTGCATCTATACTGACAGGTTTATACCCACCTTCATCTACTTGTGGAATGACATTAAAAATGGCAGAGGTATGATTATCCCAGCCGTGTAATTAACCCTTATGGATGATTAGAATTCTGCTTCATTGTCTCTACGTCTTCTGTTTCTCACAGGATGCTGAAGTGGGGGACTAGATACTCTTTGCCTCATTGGAAGATAAAGGCCAAAACAAAATCATGTTTTGATTGGTTGGTTCATTCTTGGCTAATAAATAAAACTGCTAGAGAAATCTATACAGGACCTAGTGTTTCAGTTGGTGCAAGATTCAGCTGTGATGTCTGACCCAGTTCCTTTGTTACCAGTGCTTTACACAGCAAAGCCCTTCTCAGTGCCTCCAAAGCAGTTACAGGAATCTGTCAAGTGTAGGACAAGGATTGTGCCTTTTAGGGTCAGTGTTTCAGCCCACACCACTAAACCTGATTAATCTCAGAGCTTTTCAATTTCATGCCTAATATTTATATTTAGCTCCTGTAGAAAACAATGACAGAATTAAAACTTTACTCTTCTACTACACTTTCCCTTTGAACCAGACATTTTCAAGCTGGCCTAGCAAAGTATCAGTGTTTCCTTTGGACAAAAGCTTCCTCTTTCTTGATTTACTTTTCTGACATGAGTGAGAGATCATTAATTTTCCATGCCGAGGCAGTCCATGTTGTGAAACAGTAGATCACTGCTATCTATTCTGCTGATTATTAAAACTATAACAGACTCTGTGTTCAAGAATCTGGGGCTTGGACTGAGGTCTTTCAGTTTGATAGCAAAGGTCTCTCATTCCAAAATGGGCATGTGCACCTGTGTGTAGAATTTTTATTTAACCATAGAATGTATGGCTGTCATGCAGTTTCTGCATTTCCTAAGTCAGTACCAATGGCTTCTGAGAAAATATTATATTCAGAAAACCTTAGTATCCAAGAATGGCAGGCATGGTTCTTTCCTGTTTCAACATAGGTGGAAGACTTATCAGCTACCGAGTCATAGAAGATATCCCAGACATCAGAGACAGCTTTGATTCTCCCTGCTTGGACTGTCAAGCCCGGTGAGGCTGGCAAACTCAGGAAAGATCTTTTTTTGCTAAGAGTAATATAACAAAACCTGAAAGGCTGGCAAAGCAATTATCATGTTCAACCTATACCGTGTGTGTGTGTGTGTGTGTGTGTGTGTGTGTGTGTGTGTATGTATATAAATATATATATATATATATATATATATGTATGTATGTATGTATGTATGTGTGTGTGTGTGTATATATATATATATATATATATATATATATATATATATTCAAATTTATTCCCCACCCATCTCCCATGCAAGGGACTCTGGGCAGGTTACAATAAATAAAATTTAAAAACTATACAAAATATCTCACAAGCATAAATAAATAAAATAAAATCCAAGAGGGATTAGGACCCGCAGAATGGATCATGGGGCTACGGGGCCAGCCAACCCCAGGAGGCACTACCACCTCCGTCATCCCAGGCCAGGTGGCAGAGCCAGGTCTTAAGGGCCTTCCGAAAGGCCAGGAGGGAGGGGTCAGTCTCACCTCCGGGGGCACAAGATATTCCATAAGGCGGGCACTATCGCAGAGAAGGCACGCCTCCTGGACCCCGCTAGATGGAATTCTCTTGTTGAGGGGGTCCAAAGCATGCCCTCTCTGCATGCACGGGTGGGGCGGGCCGACGTTATCGGGACGAGACGGTCCCTCAGGTACCCTGGTCCTATGCCATGTAGGGCTTTAAAGGTAATCACCAACACCTTGAATTGGACCCGGAAGCAAACTGGCACCCAATGCAGCTCGCGTAGCAGGGGTGTCACATGTGCCGATCTTCTGGCACTCATAACTGCTCACGCTACTGCATTCTGCACCAGCTGAAGCTTCCGGATACTCTTCAAGGGTAGCCCCATGTAGAGCGCATTACAATAGTCTATACGGGAGATTACAAGGGCGTGAGTGACTGTTCGGAGGGCCTCCCGATCCAGGAAAGGGCGTAACTGGCGCACAACTCGCAGCTGTGCAAAGGCCCTCCTGGCCACGACTGCCACCTGCTCTTCGAGCAGGAGTCGCGAGTCCAGGAGGACCCCCAGATTCCGCACTGGATCCGACTGGGTAGTGCAACCCCACCCAGAACCAAAGATGACAACTTCCCGGATTCAGGGGGGCCATCAATCCACAGCCACTCCGTCTTACCAGGGTTCAGTTGAAGCCTGTTGTTCCCCATCCAGACCCCCACAGCCTCCAGGCACTGAGATAAGGCATTGACCGCATCACTTACTTCACCCGGGACGGAGATGTATAACTGGGTATCATCAGCATATTGGTGATACCTCATCCCGTGGTGGCGGATGATCTCGCCCAGTGGCTTCATGTAGATGTTAAATAGGAGTGGAGAGAGAACCGACCCCTGCGGCACCCCACAAGTCAGGGGTCGCGGGTCAGCTCTCTCCTCCCCTATCAACACCGACTGGGAACGGCCCCGGAGGAAGGAGGCGAACCAGCGCAAAACTACGCCGCCCACCCCCAACTCCTCGAGCCGCCCCAAAAGTATACCGTGGTTGACTGTATCGAAAGCCGCTGAGAGATCTAAGAGAGCCAGTATGGACACACTCCGTCCATCCTGCTCTCGCCAGAGATCATCCATAAGCGCGACCAATGCGGTCTCCGTCCCATATCCCGGCCTGAAACCTGACTGGAAGGGGTCCAGATAATCCGTTTCCTCCAGAATCCTCTGGAGTTGCAACGCCACCACCTTCTCAACCACCTTTCCCAAAAAGAGAAGGTGGGAGACTGGGCGAAAATTGCCCAGGATTGTAGGGTCCAGGGAAGGTTTCTTGAGGAGGGGGTGCACCAGCGCCTCCTTAAAGGCAGCCGGGAAGACTCCCTCACTCAAGGACGAATTAATCATCGCCTGGACCCAGCCACATGTCACCTCACTAGCTGATTTCACCAGCCAGGAGGGACATGGGTCAAGCTGGCATGTGGTGGCATTTACAATCCGGAGGATCCTGTCTACTTCATCAGGCGCAACAGGATCAAACTGTTTAAGATGGAGTTGCTCTGAATCTCATGCTTCTCCCTTCCCCTGGGCTGAGGTATCTCTTTTGCAACAGTCCTTTTTCCTCTTCTGTTTTGACACTGTTACTATTTTCAATTACTTCATAGATTTTATTGCTTTGGAGCTCTGGAATTCACTTCAGGTGTTCTAATTATTCCTCTTGGGCCAGGTAGTCCACATGATTACCAACAATCTCACAATTTTTTTGTATTTGAACAGCAAGGCCGAAGAAAATCACTACTTCTTCTCTGCATCAACCTTTTATTACATGCATTCTGTGGGTTAGGACAGCACTTTGATGGATGCTTTAAATTGGTCCACTACATTGATTCACAAGACACATAAACTATGTAGGGCTTTTGGAACTTTTCCATCATTGTGAACACCAATTAGTTGGACTTCTGCTAGCCTTAAGAATTGCAAGTGCTGTCACAGTGGGGAAAGCATCAGTCACCGATCTCATGGGAAATGCTGGTGACCCAGTGGTGACCCAAATTATGACCAATATCATCCAAGATTTGTGTTCATTGTATCCTTGTGATAGCCTCACCAGCTGGTTGCCCACTTTCTCTCTTGTTTTTACAAAATATATTTGCTTTTTTATTTGACCAAGCTTCCCCTTCATTTAAGAGCCTCGTGTGGCGCAGAGTGGTAGGTGGCAGTATTGCAACCAAAACTCTCCCCACGACCTGAGTTCGATCCCAGCGGAAGCTGGTTCTCAGGTAGCCAGCTCAGGTCGACTCAGCCTTCCATCCTTCCAAGGTCAGTAAAATGAGTACCCAGATTGCTGGGGGAAAGGTTACGGCTGGGGAAGGCAATGGCAAACCACCCCGCTTTATAGTCTGCCAGGAAACGTCGCAAAAGCGGCGTCTCCCCAGGGGTCACATGACTCAGTGCTTGCACAAGGGAACATTTCCTTTTTCCTTCCCCTTCATTTACCACAGCACAATGTAGCATTTGTGATAGATCTCAAGTTTACAGTGTGAAGATTAAGGATGCACCATTATTTTTTCAAGTGGTAGTTCCAAACCTATGGGCATTCAGGAAATCAGCTATGCAAAAGACCTATACTTTGACATTGAACAAATTCCATGCTGTCTTCTCTTCCTGTGCAGATCCTCACATTTTTGGTTTTTTCTTGAGATTGATAGACTCTCTTTCTTCATTAAGACTTTACCTTGCTGCAGTCTCTACATCAGTGCTTTCCAAACTGCCGCCATTGGCGACGCACCAGTGGCAGGGGCACGCGCGGCAGCGTGCGTGACAGCGGCCTCGTTTTCTGCTAAAACGCGGAAGCGCTGATGGCGTGCTGTTGCTGTCGTCGCTGATGCCGCCGCCGTGTGCGTCCACTTCCGGGTTGTGTCGCAACACACTAAACTGTGTGTTGCGACACAGTAAAGTGTCACGACACACAGTTTGGAAAGCTATGCTCTACATATTGAGGTATGATTCGTGGCTCTTCTTTTTTCCCCACACTTTGTTGTAAAACAGTTTTGGAAAGGTACATCCAGTTCTTTTTGCTATTCAGTTGCCTCCTCTCCACCATTTGGAGTTTTTCTTGGGTTTTCTTTATGCTGGAATCAAAATCTCTTGAGCCTGTTGTTTATCCAATCTCTGCAGTAAATGAATGTGGCAATGCTGTAGAGAGCACTTGGGTTAGAGTAAATGGAGGAGCATATAAAAGCAAACTTTATGTTGTAAAGCATTTCTTGCGCATACTATTGCCTGCCCAAACGAGGGGAAATGACTGAAAATTTTCAAAATTACATTGCAGTTCTTTTAAAGAATCATGAAATAGCAACTTGAATTGTCCTGACTTCTGTTGGAAGATAAACTCTATCATGGTACTTCCAGGAAATTTCAAACTTGGGTTGCTGAAAAAAGGACTAGCCACCATTACAAAATAAACTTCATGACTTAGCTGGGCGTGAGTAGCAGTTTCCCCAATTCATACCTTCCAATCCTTGCCAGCTCATGTTCGACACAGGAATCATTCTCCTAAAGTGAGATTCTGGATAGATCTCTCCCGAGATCTGCTTCGCTGAATCTTCCTCTTCTGCAGGGCATTGCCTGGAGCTGAGCCAATAATCTGTCTTGAAAATACAGAGCCTTAATTAATTGCCTCACGTTCTGTTTCTGAGGGACCTTGTTACATTGTTTTGGTTCTGTACCAGCACATTTTCATAAGAGTAGGTCTCTGACTTTATTGGCATCAAGTCCTGTCAGTGTCAGTTAATGGATTTGTACTCCCTGGAACAGTGTGAAGTATAGGGAGCCAGACCATTTCCCACATTGGTCTTCTATTCCATATTCTTCTTGGTTCTCAGTGATGGGCAGTTGACACAACCATCATCTTCTCACTCCCAGCTATCATCTCTTGCTCTTGGTGTTCCTTTGAGATAGAGCTCACATCTGAGCTTCAGCCCAGCATGTCTTTTCAGGAATCAGATTTTTAGGATGACACATTATCTTGACCTAGAGGTTCATCCAGCACCTCTGACGACAAAGGACGTGCTATACCAACTGCTTACGTTGCTACTGCTTCTCCAGTTCTGATTCCATTGTTTCCAGTCCAGCTAAGGACAATGAGGGACTTCTGGGCTAAGCTAGTTTCTAAACCTTCAACTACTTGCTGCATTGACAATCTTTATAGGGTGAGCTCCACTCCTCCGAGCTCTTATAGATGAGACAGCACAATCCAGTTTTCATTGTCAACAACATTCTGCACCCACAGTTTAGGAGGACAGAAAATTGAACACTCTTAAGATTTATTCTTTGGGAGCCCTCTCCACACTGCCAACTATCAACCTTTATGGTGAAGTACCATTATTTGGGGAATGGAATGTTTGCCTTTTGAGGTAGGCGGGGTCAAGAAACAGGCATGGTAGGGATTCCATGAATGCTCTTTATTATTATAGGGGAGAATAACAGAATCTTGAAAGTCTGTCAGAGCTTCTGCCTGCCCCTTCTTATAATCAAGGTAGGATTGTTTTGAGTATTGAGTATTTTTTTTTCTTCCTTTCCTCTTTCTTGGGACTGAGTAATCTTTTTTGAAAATCCTCCCTTAATGGCTCACTCATTCCTTCTCCATTCCCAAGGCCAGGTCAACATTCCTTCAAAGGAGGGAAATAACTTTTCATTCTCATTTGTTAGTGGGCAAGAGACAAAAATTTTCCAGATAAAAATAACTGAAATTAAATAACATGCCAGGCAGTGCATTTGGCAGCTCAGATTATGATGCCTTCCATTATTTTGCATCATCATGCCTGACCCTGCTCCACTGGACTCTGGCTGGAGGCTAAAGGCTAGGGCTGAAGTCAAAGGTTCTTGTTGTGGGGAAAATAGTATTAGGTGTGTTCACCACCTTGAGTTGATCAAATAGATAGATTAAAAAAGGTGGGATAAAAAATGTAATTATAATTATACTTATACCTGATATTTGCTTGGGAGATGATAAATAGATGATATTTATCTGTCGAAGAGGTTAGCGGCTTTAGTTTGGAGGCACAGACTAGAAAGATGGGAATAATTTTGGAGTCCTTTAATCAGTATTCTAACTGATTTTGTTTTCTTTGGCCTTAGCAGAAAATGAAGATTCATTCTTGATGCCAAGAATCGTGAATGTGACATCACTAGCTACTGAAGAAGAAACCAATTTAAATCTGGATGCAAATAAAAGTCCTTATATAATGCTAAATACTGATTCTCAGGCATCTGAGCTTTCCTTGCAAGTTGTATCTCAGGAGACAGGCAATCATAAGTGCAAAGAAAAAGATGAAGCTTCTGAAAAAGAGAGAAACATTACTGGAACAACACAGGAATTGCTTCAGGAAAAATACAGTTTTCCACAAATTCTAAGTGTCTCCAGTTTAAAGCACTCCTCAGAATCATTTGGAACAAAGCTCTGCATTGAAGAATTAACTGGAAGCCAGACATGGGCCAAACAGGTAGATGGAGGAGAATATCAAAAGTCAAATAATTCCTCATTGCAAAAGCTACAGGTTAACAAAGCCAAGGACTCTGGATCAGAAATGGAACTGCAGCAGGTTGCTTCTGTAATTCATGAACCCACACCGGATACAAGCAGTTCAATAGATATAGAGGAGAATGATGATTCAGATGAAACTCTGACCTCACTTCTGAATGAAATTGCATTTCTCAATCAGCAGCTGAATGATGATGCTTCAGACATACCGGAACTTCCCAACCCCCTAAGCTCTGGCTTTTCTCTAGCAGATACGGAAAGTCACCAGGAATCAAATTCAACAGGTGGCTCTGCCTTCCAATTTGGTACAATAGGTGGGAATTTTAAGGATCTTTCTATGGTTCCAGACAGTGGTGATTCCATAACTCCTCTCTTGCTTCACCTGGATGATGATGATTTTCCTGGTGGTAATAGAAATGCAGGAGAGCTTTCATCAGAATCTGATGCTTTAAAAATCATGCTAGGCTCTGAAGTAAAGGACAGAAATTCCAACCTCTTAAAAATAAATGGAAATGGAAAAAACGTGGAATCCTCAGAAAAGACAAGAAGTGTTTCACCTCCCATTCTACATATGAAAACTAATTTAGAAGCTGGCAGCTCTGACATGTCGTGGAGGCCTATGCCCAAATTGGCACCCCTGGGGTTAAAAGCTGCTAATAACTCAATAGATTCTGATGGACAAAGTACTAAAGTGATGCCTGCACTGGCACCTGTTGCTTCAAAAGAGAAAAAATCGGAACAGTCAGCGATTAACCCAAGTCAGGATTCTAAAGCAACAAGCACAAAAACAACTGCAGTGACAGAATCAAATTAATTATTGTGGCTTTACCTTCAAATTTTAATAATTTCTTTCTGACTTTGGAGACTTAATCTAGATGTAAGATACACACATGTATCTGGCTGCTTATGTTACGTTGTCATATATTATAAAAAGTATGGATGTAATTTATGAAAACAAATTTTTGTACTAGAGGTTAAGAGGTCAAATTTAAGAGATTAACCAGGCAGATAAATAATGCAGATGCTTCATTTATCTGTTATTGTGGTAGAACCCTTGTAAAATATTTTGAGGCTCTTTAATCAATTACATGTTTCAGAAAATTCATTCTGGGAAGAAAAAATGCAGAACTAAGCTCTTTCCTTCATACATCTAATGTAGTGAGAATTTTAATTGCTTTGCTCAAACTCCAGTGGAGTCGTTCTTAAATGGCAGGAAAGTTGTCATAGTTATTTCCTTTTTATGACACTGCCACAGGATATCTTTTTTTAAAGTATTTTAAAAAATCAGGAATGTAAATGTTTTGTATAAATATATATTATCGTATTATGCATTCAGGAGCTTAGATTAAAGCATTTCAGCAACAAAGTATTTTCTGTAATACAATGTTGTTTAATTTGTGGACCTTCACTCTAAAGCTAGTGAAATGTGAATAAATTTCATACTGTAAAATGATTTATATTTTTGTATACAGATTTTTGTAAGTACTGTATGTACTGTATACAGATTCAGTTAAAGGAGGAAAAGTGGCTCCTGAACTCTTCTTCTTTCTCAAAGATTTTAACAGAAATAACATTGCTGCATTTATCCCCACTGGCTGTTAAATCTTCAGATAGTTACAGAATTACTTATAGTTTTTAGTTCTCCCTTTAGCGAATGCAATTGATTTAAAAGCTTTATAATATTAGAAAGGAAAAGTTGTTAAGAAATAAGTACTAAGTGTGGATTAAACAATTCATTGTTTTTCACTGCTGCACATATTCCCTTATCCTAAATTTCAGTTTATTGTAAGTTTTCATCTGTTTCTTGATTCACAGTGTTCATTCAGTGCCTTAGGACATGAAAAGAAATCCAGTACATAAGTAGTTAATTAAAATCTGACTGACCTTTGTATTTTAGGGCTCAGACTCCAGTGTAACACAACCCCTTTAAGTGTTTTATCTGGACATGCAACTGCAGATATCCTGTGGACATCAGCAGTGATGGGGCCCTTGTATGCAGAGCTGTAAATCAGACAGCTTTCGTGAGCACAGCAACTCTTTGTTGTTAGGATTTCTCCTTGTGTGAAATTCTGTACTCAGGCATCTTGCTTGTTCAGATAAAAAATCCTGACGAAGGCTTGTGCCAATTTGCTTACCTATATTAAATAAACATAAAATAAATTATGCCAAACATTTCTTTCACGAGACCACCATTACACTAGAAACTTGACCAAAATATAACATTAATTTTTCTTTAATTCTTTTCTCACTCCTTTTGCCTAGTATTTGCTTGTTTCTATTGAGCTACAGAAACTAAATAAAACCCCACTCCTCCACATTTCACTAAGAACCCTAGTGTAAATTATACCATTATTACTAGGATCATTTTACCTCTTGACTAAACATGGCAATTTTAAAGGTGCAGTGCATTATAATGTAATAGGCAGTATAGAATTTCAGGAAAACTATATAAATATTCAAGTATAATGCATAGAACTCTTTAAAATACTGGTACCCAACCACCTCTTTCCATCATTAATTGTGGTCTGCATTTCAGTGATTAGTTCTAAAGTTTTAAAAAATAATACTAGTACATCCTACGACACTATTCCGTATCGTATGTATTTCAAAAATAGCCTTGATGACAATTATGTATAGTTTTTTAGGAATAATAATGCAAGACTGAATTTTATAAGCATTTTCTAATCAAGAGAAGAGTTAAAACTGAGAATTGATGCATTTCACTTAAGCAAGCTTCTTGTAAATTTGATTTTTTATTCATCTGTAAATGGCTGAAATGTTTTTTAATAACACAATGTCAGGTTTTGTTTCTATTATATATTCCCTCTTTTTCTGTATCTACTAAAAACTGGTATTTTTGTAGTTATCTAACCATAAAGCCTATCTGAATAACTGTGAGAGGGAGAATCTGTATAATTAAAATAGTCTTCAACTAGAAAATGGTTTTGAAATATTATTTCTAGGCCAAAAACCAGAGGTGAAACAGAGGATCTTACTGAGTTTCTGTTGATAAAATTCTGGAATGAAATTAGCCCTTGGGGAAAAAAACATTTAATTCTCTTAGCATTGTTATTGTGTTAAGGATTGTTAATATTCTGATAATCTCAGTTCTTAATTGTGATCTGTCTGAATCACACTTGGGGATTATGTACAAAGCTTTGCTCAGAATGTTCCAGAATATTTTGGAGAGCTTTGCCCCTTACTTGGTCTGTAAGTAGATGGTGCTGCTGACATTTCCTTCCATTTCTTTTCTTTGGCATAACAATAGCATGTTGAAATCACTTCTCCAGAACCTTCTGTTCTCTCATCTGTACTAAAACAGACATATACACCCCTTCACGGGGCCATGTGACCTTAAAATCTTTTTCAAAAGTGTTAGAAATGTACAGCAAGCTTCTCCATTGGATAAACACTCCGGGCCTCCTCTGCTTGGATGGACACATGGTGGACTCTTGCCCATACTAGTAAGTTTTTACCTGGCTGTTGAGGGGCAAAAGGTATTTGTGTAGACAAAATGCAGATAATCCATGCAAGGATCAAAAGAATTCCAGCTCACGTTATACTGTACATTTTGAGACAGATAGAATTTGGCACCGAAGTGGTACCATATTTTTTGGTTCTATACATCCTTGCAATCATGATATGTCCCATCCATGTCCCATTAAATCAGCATTTCTCAATTCAAGTTCAGTTCAGGATGGAACAAAGATAACTTTTTGATTCTGCCTTCCCCATCAGTAATAACAGATGCTTCTTTGGCAGTCTGTAGAGAGCGCTGATCAGATTGCAAAGCTCTTTTCTGTATTTAAGGCCATTAAATTTTTGAGGCTTTATCTCCGAAGCAAGTGGTTCAGATCACCTCAGACAGCATAACCATCTACCATGTTCTACACATTGTCTGTTTCTGGATAATCTGGGGATTCACCTGATTGTGATTCACTCACTGGCCAGGACAATCCGTTGGCTGTCTGGGCCATTCCTCTAAACTTGTGAGTGGAAGCTAAAGTGGAGTGTTTTGGTTTCAAAATTCCCTATATAGGAGAATGCGTGATGGAGCACTTTATATTATAAGCCACTCATCAGTATCTAATTTTCCAGCTGTTTCTCTTGACAGTGAGCGATCCACCATATTGTACACGTTTCAACTGATCCTGTTGCTATCATAGGTAAAAGCCAGGAGAATGTTCTGAGCGTATCATTAATTTGAAGGATTTGTAGTATTTGTGCCAACCTTAGGTTGGCTATTTATTTAATTGAATTATTTATGTCCCACCTTACTCCAAGGGCTGAAGGCTACTTAACATGGGGATGTCCCTTCATGTTATCTTCACAATAGCAATCCTGTGAAGTAAATTGGGTTGTGAGTGAGTGACTGGCCCAAAGTCACCCAGTTAATTTCCAGGGCAGTGGGTAGACTTGAACCTGGGTCTCTCCCATCCTAATCAACACTTTAAGCACTACATCATACTGCCTCTCTATTGGCCGGAAAGATCTTATGACTCCCATGCAGCCTAATTCTCTTAGATTTATTCTTGCTCAAACTCGGAGCATGGGGAATACAGCCGCCCAGAGTTCCCCACTGGGGGAGATGGGTGGTCATATAAGTTAAATAAATAAATAAATAAATAAATAAACAAACAAGTGGCAGATACGTTGTCATCAAAGAAGAATGTGTGTGTGTTCAGTGGCTTAATATATCAAGATTAAAAACAAAAGTACAATTATAATCAATCCAATGAACCATTTATCCAAAGACTATTTGCTTTTTTGCAGCTGCATCACACAATTGGCTCATCAAGATTCCCAGCAGCTTTTGCTTAGTATCATCAAGCTTACCAGTTATCTGGTAAGGAATGTTATCTAGATAGGAATGACACTGTAGTTGTTCTAGTTCCTGTTTTGTTACTCTAGAAACAAAATCCACATTCCTCTAATCTTGTGATATGAAGCTTATCTTCATGAATTCTTAGTGACCACTGAAAGATGCCCCAAGATAGAACTTCCGGTCAGAAATGGCGACGCGTTAGAAGAGGTTTTCAGAACTCCGGAGCCTCATCCCAGCTGCGCTCAGTGTGTGGAGGGTCTGGGAGTAAGAGAGAGCGCCGAAATACTCCCCTGGATAAGGGGAGTTCAGAAGATTTCCTGAAAGGGTCGCGGCTCCTCTTAGCTCTCTCATCCTTTCCACCACAAGAGAAGCTGAGAGTTGAAGCGGCGAAAGTGACTGGGGAACAGGCTCTGCCGAGAGCAGCAAGCTCTAAGGTAGAGACTTTAGCGTCAGCTAACTCCGACTTCTTAGATCACTTAGAGGAGAGGGGAGGAGGATTTTTTTTTCTCCCTCTCTTTTTTGTCTTTTTAATTTTTTTTTTTTATCTAAGATCTATCCCTGGACTTTGCTTTTGGATGCTGGTGAGTTGCTTTTTATTCTTTGCCATGGAACTGTTATATGGTGGGAAATTAATGGATGGACTTTGCCTTGTTATGAATGTTCTTTTATGAATTTTGATTAGAAGATTTTTTGACTGAAAAATGGTTTACCTCTCTTTTGGGATTCCAAACTATTTTATTTACTTATAAATTTTTTGATGGATTAACGAATCTTCTGATGGGATTTTATGGTTGAGTCTTCACTGAGTCTAAAACTGCCTGAGAACTGGTTGGATTGTTTATACTTCCTTATCTTGTTTTGTCTGTTGCCTTCTGGATTTCTTTAAAAAGGCTCCTATACCTACTGGATTACAATTGTGTTGTTATGACAACTGTTACTGGGTGATTATATTTTTACTTTTTTCGTTGGAAGAAGGAGGAGGAAGAGTTAAGTGACAAGAAGGGAACTTTTTAAGGTCTGACAGCAGTAACATTGTATTTACATAATGGCCACAAGAGGGAAGAAAGAGAAAGAAATCAGAAGACCCTATTTAGAGGCATTAGAGGGTTCCTCCATAGAAATGCAAAAGATATTAGATGCAATTACAACACTGGGTCAACAAGTGGATAAAAAATAGAAGACATGAAGAGAGAATTGACCCAGGATTTAAAACAGGAATTTAGGAAGGAGGTTCCGAAAGTTAAAGAAGCTGTAGATCATAGCTTTCCAAACTGTGTGTCGCAACACTTTAGTGCAGAGCTTTCCAAACTGTGTGTCGGGACACGTTAGTGTGTCGGCTGCAGTGTCTGGGTGTGTCCCGGCTGCTGCTGCCTCCAAGCCCTGCCAGGATTCCGCGCAGGTCCTAGTGCCTGCCTTGTGCCTTGCTGCCTGCAAACTTGCCCTGCTAGGATTCTGCGCAGGTCCTAGTGCCTGCCTTGTGCCTTGCTGCCTCCAAACCTGCTGTGATTCCGCGCAGGTCCTAGTGCCTGCCTTGTGCTCTGCTGTAAGAGTGTGCTGTGAAATGATGTTCTGCTGTAAGAGTTTGTTGCGAAATGATGCATGTCTAAAAAGTGTGTCACCAACATGAAAAGTTTGGAAAGCTCTGCTTTAGTGTGTCGCGACACAGTTTAGTGTGTCACAACACAACCCGGAAGCAGCAGCAGGGGGGCATGTGCGGCGGTGGTGTGTGTGGTGGCAGCGACGGCGGCAGCGGCGCGCCATCAGCGCTTCTGCATTTTAGCGGAAGCCGCTGCACGCCCCCCCCGCACTGCCGCCACACCCCCCCGCTGCCACACACCCCTGCGCCACCACTGCTGCCGTTGGTGTGTCGCCAACGGCAGCAGTTTGGAAAGCACTGCTGTAGATAATTTGTCAGTTGACCTTAAAAATACACAAGGATGGGTGCAGACGCTAGAATCTAAATCAGAAGCAGTTGTTAAAGATATTGATCAAAATCTAGATGCCATTGCATTAGCGCAGGGCTTTCCAAAGTTTTCCCGTGGCGACACACCAACCGCCGTAGGTGTGTCGCCGCGGGAAAACCCAGAAGCGCCGCCATTGTGGCAGCACGCAAAAACCCGGAAGCGCTGCTGCTGCTTTCGGTTTTTGCGCGCCGCCATGGCTGCGGCGCTTTCGGATTTTCACGTGCCGCCGTTGGTGTGTCGCCGCGGGAAAACCCATCAGCGCTTCCGGGTTTTGACGTGACACATCTGGGCCCCACAGGCAACACACTTTTGTGTCGCAACACAGTTTGGAAAGCTCTGCATTAGCGGAAATGAGGGAGAAAGAATTTATTTTGAGATTGAGAGCAGTTCCTGAACAACCTGATGAGAATACAAGGGAAATGATTGTTTCAGCTCTAGCTAAATTGTTGGAGATGAGAGAACAGGAGCTTGATCTCGAAATTGATAAAAATTTTAGAGTTAATTCACGTTATGCTAGAGAAAGTAAGGTCCCAAGAGATATATTGATACACTTTGTGAGAAAAGTTACAAGAGATCAAGTTTTGAAAAAACATTACAGTGTTGGTTTGAATATAGAAGGAAAAGGAGTGATTGTTTTAAAATAAATTCCTTTAAGAATATTACGAAAAAGAAGAGATTACTCCTTCCTTACAGATAAATTAAAGGAACATAATATTTCATTTAGATGGGAGAGACTAGAAGGAGTAATATTCATGTATAGGGAGCAAAGATTCAGATTAAATTCTATTTCAAAGACGAGAGCTTTCCTGACGAAATATAAGGCAGACCTGGGTGATGTATGTAAAGACTTAGAAGAAAAAGAAATGACCCTAAAAGACACTGAAAGGGGTGAGGACCTTTCTGAGTTGGGCGCGTCTGAATTGGATTAAAAAAAAAAAAATTAAATACGAACATACCTGTGGATTACAAATACCTAACTTGGAATATAAATGGAGAAAATGCTCCCCAAAAGAGGAAAAAGATTTTTCACCTTTTGAAGAAATTGAGATTGGATATAATTTGTTTACAAGAGACTCGTGTTTTTAAAAAAGATATTAACAACTTGGAGAAGAATTTATTTCGGCTGGATTAAAAAAAACTAAGGGTGTTGTTTTGTATATACAATCAAAGTGGAATCCACAATTGATATTTACTGATGATGAAGGAAGATACGTTGGAGTTGAAGTTAATATACAAGGAATTAAAACGTTGATTGTTGGGCTGTATGCCCCGAATGTTGATAAAGGAACATTTTATAAAAACTTAATGGATAAATTGTTGGATTTACCTTATGAGAACTGGTGCCTTATGGGTGATTGGAATGGGGTAATCTCTCCGATGGAAGATAGACAATCTTAAAAAAACCTGAATCTTACACAAGGAAAATTACCCCAAACATTTTTTATCTGAAAGACATGTTGGATTTACAAGATATTTGAAGACTTTTGAATGGGAATTCTAGGGAATATACATACTTCTCAGAGAGATATAGATCATTTTCCCGAATTGATATGTTTTTGATTTCTAAAAGTATGATGATGGATGTTACTAAGGTTGAAATATTATCTAAGACTTTCTCGGATCATAATCCAGTTATGTTGACTATTAAGGGGAAAAGGAATACATTCGATGGAGATTAAATGAGACAATTTTACGGAAAAATGAAACAGTTGACACTTTTTTTAAAAAAGTTAATGTTTTCAATTAAATTTAAATAAAGGTACTAATATTCAGTCTGTTTGGGATGCCAGTAAAGCTTACATGAGGGGCTACTTTATTCAATATAATACACAAATGAAGAGAAGAAAACGAGAGAAAATCCAACTGATTTTAGATTAAATTAAAAATAAAGAGACCTGTTTGAGAGATAACCCATTGGATGAGACTTTGATGACTCAAATTTTTACAAAAACAAATGTCAATGTTAATGATACAGGAATTAGAGACCCAGATGAAATTTGTGAAACAGAAACATTTTGAATTTGCAAATAAACCAGTTAGATGGTTAGCTTATAAATTGCGTAAACAAAGACAAAAGAATTTAATCTCTAAAGTACAACACGAGGAGAATTTTGATGGACAATGTAGGTATTCAAGAAGCCTTTCACTGTTATTATTCATCATTATATAAAAAGCAAGATGTTCCGTTAGGTGATATTGATAAATATCTAAGTAAACAAAAACTATTTGTTCTTACTGATCAACAGAGGTAATTGCTTAATGACCCTATAACACCAGAGGAAATGACAACTGTTTTTAATAAAATTAATAGTGGAAAAGCACCTGGTCCTGATGGCCTGTCTGCAGCTTATTATAAATGTTTTGAAGATGAGCTTTGCCTTCCTTTACAATTGACCATGAATTCGATTTTAGAAACAGGTGTAATGCCTGAGACTTGGAAGGAAGCTCATTGCATTGATTCCAAAAGACCAACAAGATTTGACTTTAGCGAAGAATTGTAGACCAATATCTTTATTGAATAATGATTACAAGATATTTACAACAGTGTTGGCAGAAAGAATGAAAATTATTCTTAAGAATTTTATTCATCAGGACCAGGCTGTTTTTTTGCCCAAGAGACAAATTCGAGACAATGTTTGAAATGTTTTGGACATATTGGAATATTTGGAACAACATAATGAAAAACAAGCTGCTTTTATATTTTTAGATGCTGAAAAAGCTTTTGACAATTTAAATTGGTCTTTTATATTTAAAGTACTGGAATCTATGAATTTTGGGGGGAACTTTATTAAATGGCTTAAATCAATATATACCCCTCAAATGGCCAAAATAATTGTTAATGGGAATTTAAGCAAATCATGTAAAATTCAAAAAGGTACAAGACAAGGTTGTCCTTTATCTCCACTCTTGTTTATATTGGTTTTAGAAGTTTTACTTGGAGACATTAGACAAGATGATGGCATTTCTGGTATACAAGTTAAGAAAGAGGTTTACAAACTAAGAGCCTTTGCTGACGACCTAATCATTACTTTAGAAAACCCATTAGATGGGATTGAGTTATTAATGCAAAAATTGAAAGACTTTGGGTCGCTAGCAGGGTTCAAAGTGAACCTACAGAAAACAAAAGTCTTGACCAAGAATATGGATCATCATCAACAAGAGAAATTGGGAGAATTAACCAGATTTACAATAGAGAAAAAAGTGAAATACTTGGGAGTATATTTAACATCAAAGAATGTCAATTTGTTTCAGAATAAACTGCAGCAAGACTTCTTTATGTACAATTTTGGAAAACTCAGACTTTACCAACGATACAAGAATGGTTGTTAAAATTGATGGACATGGCAGAAAATGATAAACTTACTTGTTTATTGAAAGAAAGCTCAAGTTGTCGTTATTTCAAAGAGTGGAAACCACTGGTGGACTATTTGCGAAATGCAGGAGGGGCGAAGCTTACATGGGGATTTGAAGATTAGGCTATGAATATAATGGGGTATATTAGACAAAGAATTATTCTTATCTATTGCATGAAAAACTAGCACTTAGGACGGATGTTCTTGTTCTTATGACCAGGGATAGATTGGAAGTTACCTATGTTTCATATCTTTCTTTTTTCTTTCTTTTACTTTACTACACTTTTTCTTTCTTTTTATTTTGTATTTCTCTTTCTCTTTCTAACTTTTAACTATGTATTTTAAAATTCTAATAAATAAATAAATAAATTTTATTAATTCTATAAAAAAAAAGATGTCGCAAGATCTTTCAAAACTCTCAGACCTAATTGGCCTGATCCCAGAGATTCAAACTCAATTCATGATAACTAGATGCTTCCCTTTTAACCTTTGTAACCCTCCTTCCTCTTTGCTTACCTTGGATTGCTATTCCTGCCTGTGTCAATTGGTCTACTTATGTGAACCCTTCAAGGTAGGCCAGGTCAGATGCTGCAAGGACTACTGGAATTCTATTGTTGTAGGATATAATCTTGAAAGCTTGCCAGTTTCCCTCTGCCCCCTCTTATACCATACAGAATCATGCTGTTATTTTGAGTTTCCTAAGGCTAAGATGTTGTTTACTGTCTTCTTTATCTGCTAACAGTTCTTGCATTCCTTGGCCAATGTTATCTCTGCCTTCCTTTCCATTTGAACACTTCCCCTTTAGTGAGAATACCAAAGCAAAATAGGAAGAAAAGCTCTGACCTTTCCCCATGATTGATTATCTTCTCCAAGCAGCACATGGGGAATAAAGCCCTTTTTATTGTGTTCAATGAGCCCAAGTTCCTTTTGTGCTTTAACTTTTCTGACTTCCTTTTAGAGATATTAGCTACTTGCTAATATACCACCTTGGTGATTATACCCATCTTCCATTCCCTGCACATGTCCCTTTTAACTCTAAGTCACTTGAAAACTCCTTATCCATCTGCAGTGTTATTCTAAGCTGCCCCCCTCCATTTTTCTCATTGGAATGTGTGTGATTATATTTCCAATATCTTACAGGCTTTTCTTTTAGAACTTCAGAAATCTCCTGAATGCCCCTTTACCTCTGGATTTCTTTCATAGGATCCCCACTAACACTTTTCTAAACTCTCCCGGAATTAAAAGTCAAATGAAATTGTACACATGTTATTGCTTCCACTTATTTTCAGTAGTATCTTGAACCACAAGATGACATGGCCACTCTTTCCCTGGTCTCATCTTCAACATTCTGGAAAATGAAATGGCAAGATCACTGAGGAATTTTAGGAGCTTTGCAGTTTGGGCCAAGTTGGTTTCCAACTGATAGCAGATAGTTGAATACTCCCATTATTATTGTGTGTTTCTTCTTGAAAGTTCTGTAGTCTGGTCCAGAAGGGCACTATCCAGATCTCGACGAATAATGTACACACCCCATAATAACGTTTTGTTATTTCCCCTTCCTTGTTTCCTTATCAAAGTGTTCTCAAGTGGAACATCATGCTCAGATTCCCAGGTATCAATAGATGTGTGCCTTTCTTTCAGCATACAGTAATGCGAAGAGAGGACTCACTGGAAAAGACCCTGATGCTGGGAAAGACTGAAGGCAAAAGGAGAAGGGGACGGCAGAGGATGAGATGGTTAGATAGCATCACCGATGTAATGAACATGAATTTGAGTAAACTCCGGGAGACAGTGGAGGACAGGAAGGCCTATGGTCCATGAGGTCACGAAGAGTCGGACACGACTAAACGACTGAACAACAACAAAACTGTAGTTCCCTTTTGTTAGGTTTCAGTAAAGAGGAAATAGCTAATAAACCACTGTAATAAGATTTGGAAGAGTTAATCTGAATGTTTCAAGGAGACTTTTTCATTCCATGAATAGCTCTCTCAGGGTGACTGCTCCAAAGCAGGAGTTTCAAACTTTTAAACTAATCTGTTAGTTAAAAAAATCCTGGGACCCTTGAGGCAAAGCTCTAGTATAAGAAAATTGGCAGTATTTTTTCCTCCCGAAGGCTTAGACACCCTTGGCTGCCTTGACTGAACGTTTCCCCCCTTAGTTTCTCATGGAAACCCACCACGTTCTGCAGAACAGAATTTGGAAACCTTGCTCTAAAGCCATGCTTCCTTTGACATAACAGATGGCAGTTACATTTCAATGCACCCAAAGAAGACATAGATGATTGGGCCAACTCTTTCCCAAGCATGTTCTGAAATTTATCTGAATATAAGGTTACTCAACCTTTTCTCATTCTATCCTAAAGGGGAATGAACTAACATAGCTTGACTTTTTTTTATTGCTTTTAGGCAAGCTTGACTTTTTTTTATTGCTTTTAGGCAAGCTGTGCTGGAACTAGAAGGAAGATGAAGAGATATTATTTTAATTCTTGCACAGTGCTAAGTTCCTTAGAAGTCTGAAAGGGCCAAGCCTATGTTGTGGTGCAATATCTGAACCTCTCTTTTATATTCAGTTTGAGCATATGTGTAAATAAGTCTTGTATCCCAGAAACAGCATCCATCTCTATCCCAGGATAGTGAATTCTGAAAATGTTAAATGTTTAAAATTCCTTTCTCAGATTCGCTTTATTTTCTAGTCACTTTCTCAAAATGAAACCAAAATAAAATGGCTACTGTTTTAAAGCTACTTGATCCTTTCTTTCCTGTACTGTCTTAAAATTTACTATATTGTTTTTATAATAGAAACCAGAACTATACTCTGCCTTCTAAATAGGAGCATACCATTTCATGAGGATACTAAATGTTGATTATTTACTGTTATCTAACCATTATTAAATACTTAACTTCTATAAGGGGCATGGTGGTTCAGTGGGTAAGATGCCAGGCTTGTCGATCAGAAGATTGCAAGTTCAGAGGTTCGAATCCCTAGCCCCGCGTGATGGAGTGAGCTCCCACACTCGCCCCAGCTCTTGACAACCAAGCAATTCGAAAGCATGCAAATGCAAGTAGATTAATACGTACCACTTCGGTGGGTAGGTAACAGCGTTCCGCACGTGTCATGGCGGCCACATGACCGTGGAAGCGTCTTCGGACAATGCTGGCTCTTCAGCTAACAAACGGAGATGAGCACCGGCCCCTAGAGTCGGACACGACTGCACAAATGTGCGGGGGGAACCCTTACCTTTATAAAATGCAGCTACGCTTCTCTTGATGGGGAAACAGGTGTCTTCCAAGGACCCTCTGCCATTCCACCAGCAACAGCAGCCACTACCACCACCATGCCTTTTACCTAGAGTGGTGTCAAGCAAAACTGCCTGCATACCATTGCCAACCAGTTTGTCTTAAACTGCTGCAGTTATTTAAAAGAAAATATTGGGCTGCTCCCATGAATAAGGCCACCGGTCCTTATGTCAGCAGCAGCCATGTAACTTTTTTTAAAATAATAACTTTATTAAATTTTAAAACAGAGATAAAATCTAGCAGAAACTAATAAAGAGAAAGAACAGAAGTGCAGAAAAAGAAAAGAAAAGGAAGATAACAGAAATAGAAAAAGGAATAACTCCTGACTCCTTTTACAACAGATAGAAGTAAAACTTACATTAAATTCTTACTCTAAGGTTACAAGCAGCCATGCAACATTTTTGAAGAACTTATTTTTCCAAGGTTTTCAATACAATGAACTGAATCAATCAGACATTACCACTGGGAGTAAGTGTGGCCAATGGAAGCCCTGGATCAGCAACTCTGCGAGTTTCCTACTGCTTAAATCCCTCTATTGTGACAGCCTGCATTCAGCCATGGCTCCCTGCTGCTCTTCATGTATACATGCGGAAACCCAGACAAACACTTTGTGCTAGCTAGCTGATAAGAGAAGCCAAGATTAGGGTTAGTTTAGTTTCTCACAGGAAAATGTTCCCATCATAGGAGAAAGAAGGGCAGTTTGGCCCACATCAGAGGTGGAATCTTAAAATATCCACCAACTAAGAACAGCCATGCAACCCCCACCCCCAGAATTGAGAAAGTTTGCTCAATCGTTTCTGCGTATCATAAAATATCAGAAAGAACTCTAGGAGGGATTATCAGAGCTGGAATGGAGGTGGATTTAATGCCTGGCAATTAAAATGGATCTAAATAGTGGTAGATGTTGAAGATTGATGTTGAAATTCCAATCACAATTTTAGATCTCAGGCTGAGACTTTGCTCTGTTCTCTGCATCTTATTGCTAAAAGTGACCTAGAAAAGGTGGAAGAACCTAGGCTTGGCTCGGGCAACTATAAAGAATGTGCCTGAAAGTGAAATTGTCTACTGTTTAATAAAAGGAGTTAATTCAAAGTCAAGTTTGCATGGAGTTTTCTATCAAATCCTGAAAACCCACAGAAAGCCCCAGTCGCACTCCCTAAAGGCAATATCTGATTCTGCAAAGCTTGGAAAATACTTAATGGCAAACAGCAGCATGAACCAGTAGATTTGCACCAAAACACTTTCTTTTACTGCCTCCCAACCCTTGTCACTGCTGGGTGGTCATATGGGAACCCTTCCAGAGTACAAAGCCTTAGATCTGTGCCCCAGGTTCCTTCTGCACCTCTTTCCTAAGGCTGTAGCCATGCAAATCTCAATCAAAAAGAATATAAATACTAAATAGAACGAGGGAGGATGCTCTTAGTAATTAATACAGGTGACAACTTCCATTACTTCATCTCCTCAATTTGTTACCACACACTATGACTTTATAAGCAAATATGTGCAACAATCTACCGGAAATCCTTGAGCCTTAGGCTTAATGTGACACACAAAATGAAGTGTGAAGTGCTGCAGTCATCTAATTAAGTGCAACTAGCACAACAACATCTACTATTATACTTCAAGGGCTGGATGCTGCTTAACATATGACACTGAAACATTTTTAATTGCAATAGTGAGATACAACAACATGTCATGCATTTTACTGATTGGAATTGGGGAAAACTGCTATTTACCATAATGAGTTCATAAGCAGGCCACTGGAATTTAAAAGAGACTATTAAATATAGGAATCTATTTCTTACAGCTAGATGTCCAGTGAGGTTGCCCAGACATGAGGTACTGTACCTCCAAAGTCAGATATCTTCTCCAGGTGAGAGCCAATCACATGCCAGCCATTTCAATGTGGTTATCCCAACTGTGTTATTTTAATGAATGAACAATAAGGGGGAGAGGGTACACATGGTTGCCCCTTCCCTGCATTCATCTTTAAAATAAAACATCTCACAAGCTGTCCTCACTATCTAGTCTGCAACCCTAAAAACACTTAAAAGAGGTAGAGGCTATCAACAATGTAATTATCTCTGTGTAAATGTGCATAGTGTAAGTACTTTTAATCTATGGAATACAGGAGCCAGAAAGAAATGCAGAATTGGGCTGTAGTATTCTGATCACGGAAGAATGTCCAAGAGATATTTGCAAGGTTATTAGGGGATGAAGCATCTAAACCAGAGCTTTCCAAACTGTGTGTCGCGACACAAAAGTGTGTCGCCACACACAGTCTGGTGTGTCGCCACACAACCCAGAAGCGCTGATCATAATCAGCGCTTCCGGGTTTTCCCGTGGCGACACACCAACTGCAGCGCGCAAAACCCGAAAGCAGCAGCAGCGCTTCCGGGTTTTTGCGCGCTGCCGCACTTCCGGGTTTTCCCGCGGTGACACACCAATGCCGGTTGGTGTGTCGCCGCGGGAAAAACTTTGTAAAGCCCTGATCTAAACACACAAGCAATTTATTGGTGATTTTTATACTGTATTTATTGCAATTATTATTGCTGCTTCTGATTTGTAACTTAGCCATTCTGTCGTTTTCTATCTCGGGTTGAATGATGTGCATTATTTTTATATAGTTTTACTTTTAATCATATATGTTAACTGTTGGTACATTGCCTAGAGAACTCCTGTTACTATACAATTGATCAATGGCTAAATACAAACTATGACACTATATTAAGAAACCTTAGGGCATTTAATACAGAACGTAAATTCTGTTACAAATCCCAAGTGGCGCCACAACATGCTGCCTATCAAAAATTATTTCACAAAATGGTGTGACTGAGGACAGAAGGCCTTGTTTTGCTACTTGGCATCTTCTCCACAAGATTGCAAATCACCCCTTATAAAGCATCTGCTCTCCTTGTGCTATAGAGCTTCAAACAGTATGGCTATTCTATGAGGGAGTCATATTTCCTTTTTTTCAGGTAGTAAGGGAAATATTGTGACTGGTCAGAAAGTATGATATGCTTGTGGAGAAAAGGGAGGAGGAGGACTATGGGATCTGGACTAAACTTAGAAATAAATGCTGACTTCTTAAAAAGAAAAAATTATGTGCTCTGTGCTAAAAAGCAACTCTGCCTTTAAGAGGCAATTAAAGGTTAAAGGTTCCCCCCGCACATTTGTGCAGTCGTGTCCGACTCTAGGGGCCGGTGCTCATCTCCGTTAGTTAGCCGAAGAGCCAGCGTTGTCCGAAGACGCTTCCACGGTCATGTGGCCGCATGACGTGCGCAGAACGCTGTTACCTACCCACCGAAGTGGTACCTATTTATCTACTTGCATTTGCATGCTTTCGAATTGCTAGGTTGGCAAGAACTGGGGCTAGTGCAGGAGCTCACTCCGTCATGCGGGGCTAGGGATTCGAACCTCCGAACTTGCGATCTTCCGATCGACAAGCCTGGCGCCTTACCCGCTGAGCCACCACGCCCCCTATTAAGAGGCAATAGGCATGACTCAAAAGCCCCTCCCTGGAAGGACCATTGCCTTCCTTCTCTGCAGGTAGATTTCCTAGCTACCTGCCCACCATAAACTGGATACTGGTGAGGGTAGAGCCCTTGGTCTGCCTGCCCCAGCATTCCTTTTCTTTCCAGCCATGTCGGAACACTGATGGCGGAGGTGAGAGTTAAGATCTCTTCTGATACCAAGGCAGGAAGTTTTAAAGATGACTCAGAATACAGTTTCATCAACCGTAGTAGAACAATTGTTCCAAAAAAAGGAAAAAAGGTGTGACTTTTAACCTTAGGCAGTGTTTGGAAGAAAGCTTTTAAACAAGCTAGTCTCTATCCCAGGCCAAAACCAACCAACCAACCTAGATTTATTGCAGAGATGGGAACTGGTGTGCTCCCATCATTTTAAAACTCTTTGAGCCACAGCCCTGTTTTGAAAAGTGCACTGTTGCTCCCCTGGGCTTCCAGGTGCATGTTCTCTTTCCTTTCTCAGCAGTGAGAAATACTGGTTATGGCACTCCTCTCCTTTCTTCCCACTCATCTTTTAGGGACCGCAGTTAAAGATAAAAAGAGGCAAATGGGATACTAGGCAAAATCCAGTATCTGTTTTTGCATAAACCCCACCATTTGTATAGAAGGCTAAGAGAGAGAAAGGAAGAATATGGCATGTAAAGAAGAAGTGAGAAGAAGCATCAAGTGTTAGAAGGGCCTGTTAGGAAAGGAAAAACAATACTGCATGTTTGTTTGGGCTGCATGTAAGGGTGGTAAGGAAGGACTGAGAAGCATATGAAGATTTGGAATACAGCACTTGTGTTTAGTTACTCTGGCTATTTCTAGTTTGTATAGTCAAAGGCTTTCATGGCTGGAATCCGATGGTGGTTGTGGGTTTTCCGGGCTGTGTGGCCGTGTTATAGCTGCTATAAACACCAGCAGGAACACACACCCTCCACCTGGGCACAGAGAGAATCTTCTAGCTGTGCTCCTGTCCTCTGAAGATGCCAGCCACAGCTACTGGCGAAACGTTAGGAACCAAAACTGCCAGAACACGGCCACACAGCCCGGAAAACCCACAACAACCATATTTCTAGTTTGCTTGGTTTAGCAATCACGTGCTTCAAATTACACACTTACAAAATGTGGGCTGACACCTTTCCTGATAAGACTGTAGGAGGTTCTCTAAACCAGGTCTGCAAACTTGAATGCTCTAGTGTGCCGTCTCATATAAAAACACTAGGCTGCTGGCTAGTGCACTCCTCTACGGTTCTGTTCAAAAGCAAGTCCTGTTAATTTTTAAGTGCAAACCTCATGGCTCAAACCCATGGCCTATTGTTCGGACTATCTTGCTTCTTCCGCATCTGGTGAAGATCTTTGTGTGCTCTTTCGGTTGATCCTACATCAGGTATTACATAATTATAGATTTGGGATTATTTTTTCTATGAAGTTGCGTAATCCTCTTTAAAAGCCATCTACTTTATTAGTCATAGTTACTATTTTGTGAAAGTGCTTTACACAGGACTGTATCTTTCCACATGAACTCACTGCTCGCCTGAAAGGCAGGGCCAGCAACTGGATACATGAAACTTTAGTTTAAGAAGTGTTGCATATATATTCTCCAGTGCAGCAATTTTCCCTCTGATGGGAGATACAGGGAATAATATGGAAGCAAATATAGTCTGATAGGCCAGTGCTTTCCAAACTGCCGCCGTTGGCAACACACCAACGGCGGCGGTGTGCATGGCGGCGGCAGCAGCGGCCTCGTGTTTTCTGCTAAAACCGGGAAGCGCTGATGGCGCACCGCTGCCGTGCACGCCCCCCGCGCTGCCGCCGTGCACATCCACTTCCGGGTTTTGTCGCGACACACTAAAGCAGGACTTTCCAAACTTTTGCCATTGGCGACACACCAATGGCCAGCCCACAAAAACCCGGAAGTGCCACCGCTAGTGCAGCGCAAAAACCGGAAGTGCCGGCGGTGGTGCTTCCAGGTTGTTGCCGCGGCGGCAGCGGCTGCCCCTTCAAAAGGGCAGGCTCCGGGAACCCCGAAAATGCCCTCGGTTCCGGCAGGGAGGCGAAAAGCCTCCCTGCACACGCACACACGTTGCTGGGCTTTCCGGCGCTCAATTTCCACCCTGGCCCCCATCAGCTGTTCCGGGAATCCCGGCAGCGTGCGCGTGGTGAGGCTTTTCGCCTCCCTGCCGGAACCGCGGGTATTTTCAGGGTCCCCGGAGCCTGCCCTTTCGAAGGGGCAGTGCTGCTGCTGCTGTGTGGCAACCCGGAAGCACCGCCGCTGGCACTTCTGGGTTGTCACGCGACACACTTGGGGCCCCCAGGCAACACAGTATTGTGTCGCGACACAGAGTTTGGAAAGCCCTGCACTAAAGTGTCGTGACACACAGTTTGGAAAGCTCTGTGATAGGCACTTTTAAAAATAAACCTGCAGTGGAAGGGTCTGAGATGCAGCTGGGGACCCTGTGGCCATGGTCATCCTTGCAAGTATGTGTATGATTACAGCTGTAACATCTGTTGCAATACCGTGTACAAAACATGTATTGAAATGTGACATTCTGAAACAGAAAAAGGCAGCTAAGAAAGTAATAGGTATTGTGCAAACAATTTTTAGCAGATACAAAGCCATTCAAAGCCATCAATGCCGGATTCATGGAAACAAGCTAATATTGCTCTTATACCAAAGGAAGGTCAAGATCCCTCTTTAGTAAAAAATTATAGACCAATTTCATTGCTAAATAATGATTATATTTGCATCAATATTGGCGGAAAGAATGAAAAATTTTTTGCAAGAATTTATTCATTATGACCAATGTGGATTTCTACCAAAGAGACAGTTAAAAGGCAATGTAAGAGTTGTTTTGGATGTTATAGAATATTTACAATATCATAACGAATGTCAAACAGCTCTTATTTTTTTAGATGCGGAAAAATGTTAAATGTTTCCATGGCAGAGATCCACTGTGGTTGTATTTTGCGTTTGACCCCAGGAAGATGTGCCTAGGACCATTTGAGCCTTACATAATTTACTTTGTGCTGCTTTTAAACATAAGCACACTTGCAGTTTGATTTGTGCTGAGTTAGGCATATGTCTGCTGACATATTGGTCACTATGAGGAAGTAAAGACAGTTGAGTGCCAAAAGAAGTCCAGTATTTGTGTAAACATTTTTAGGAATGTGGCCTAAGACTAGAAATGTTCTTAGATAGCATCCTCATTAATATTGTCGGCCAAGAAATAAATAGACGGGAGGAGATCTGTACCTATCGCTGCCCAATCACATTCTCCATACATAGAAAACAAAGTACAGAGAAAAATCCAGGAATTCAAGCATACTTCCAGTGGAACTATGCATGGGTTAGCTTAATGTAGAAATATTGGTGGATTATACCAGATTTAAAAGGTAAAGGTTCCCCCCGCACATTTGTGCAGTTGTGTCCGACTCTAGGGGCCGGTGCTCATCTCCGTTTGTTAACCAAAGAGCCAGCGTTGTCCGAAGATGCTTCCACGGTCATGTGGCTGGCATGACGCACGCGGAATGCTGTTACCTACCCACCGAAGTGGTACCTCTTAATCTACTTGCATTTGCATGCTTTCCAATTGCTAGGTTGGCAAGAGCTGGGGCGAGTGCGGGAGCTCACTCCGTCATGTGGGGCTAGGGCATAGCTTTCCAAACTGTGTGTCGCGACACTTTAGTGTGTCGCAACACACAGTTTAGTGTGTTGCGAAGTGGCGGCACAGGGGCTCGCACGACTGCAGCGCGGGGGCGGCAGTGTGCATGGTGGTGGCGGCGCACCATCAGCGCTTCTGCGTTTTAGTGAGGCCACCGCCGGCATGTATGCCGCCGCACCCACCCCACGCCGCCGCCGTGGTGTGTCGCCGACAGCGGCACTTTAGAAAGCACTGGGCTAGGGATTCGAACCTCCGAACGTGCGATCTTCCAATCAACAAGCCTGGCGTCTTACCCGCTGAGCCACAATTACATTTAATCCAATGGCTTGTTTTTGAGCCAAGATGATTGAACTGTAAGAGCACTTCAGACAGCATGGTAGCACTGTGGTCTAGTTCAGCTATTACGCTAAGCCACGTTTCATTTACCTATAGTTTACTTGGTTGGGTTCACAGAACATCCTAGATTATAGGGCATGTTTTACAAACCACGTGCTCACATATTGTGTTAAGTCAGAACCAGGCAGATCACACAAGGGCCTAGCATGTAGTGTGAAGGTAGGCAGTTGTACTTGAATTAGGGCAATCACCAAATATGGCTTGCAGGTATGGTGGAGGCCATGCCACTGATTTCAGAATTCCTTCCAGCGTGGTTAAAAAAAGAGGGCTCTTAGCCTCCTGTATTCCATAAAATTCTTAAAGCACAGGGTCCGTGCAGAGGTTAGGAGAAAAAGTTGGCAACCCCACCTAATAATTCAATTAATAATCAAGTACCAGACACCTCAGGTGGGCCCGTGGCCCGAACGCTGCGGCTTGTAAAAACGCGTCCAGGTGTTCCGGAAGCAACGGGCACGGCTTACAAACCGGTTCGTTTTTGCTTGCCGACTCAAGACAGCAGCCAAAGAGGGCGGGCAAAGCATTCGCCGGGCTTCTCCCCCGCCGAGGAAGGAGCCGCCTTCTTCCTGCGGGAGCTCTGCGGTCGAAATATTCATCCCCTCCGCCCGCCTCCCTTGATTTCACGGCGTCGATTTCGGCGGACGGTCTGCTTCTGGTTTCTTCTCCGTTCCGTGGTTTGGTCTGCCTAGGCCACCATAGCCTCCGCGGAATCTGGCTGGCTGGGACGGCTCTGTCAGAGTGAGCCGAGCCCCAGAGGGATATAGAGGCGCAGCAGGCGGCAGAGGGGTCGCCGGCTTGGGGCTTGCCGAGAAGAAACAGCTGAGCGAGGAGGAGGAACAGGGACGATCCGGGGGGCTGGAGCCCAGGCTCTGCGGGGAGGCAGGGATCGGTCTGGCAGGCTTCCCGGCACGGGTGCTCCGGCGACTTGGCCAAACCGTTGCTGTCAGCTGGCGTGAGGAGCGAGGGCTGGCTGCAAGCGAGCAGCCTTGAAGCGGGAAAGCAGCCCCTTTTCTCTCCCCCCGCTTCGCTCGGACCCCCACCCCCGAGCCGCCAGAGGAACTCCCCAGCTTCCCTGCAGCTGGAGGGCTCCCGGTGCCCCCGCGCGTTTGGGAAGCCACGCCGAGCCGGGAAGAGAAGGGAAGGGAAGAAAGACGGCAGGCGGGCGCGCCGGGAAGGCAAGGGCGCGTTTGAATGCGACCGTGGCTGGTGAAAGGACGAAAAACGGCTGCATGGACGAGAACTGGGGGAGAGGGCTTTTTTTCGCTTCCTCTACGGAGCGGCGTTGCCTCCTTTCCAAGGTAACAAAGGTTGATCCCTGGAGGGGCTTCTTTTAAAGCAAGAAGCTGCGTTTCGTGGTTTTAGGGCAGAAAACGGTCTGATTGAATTACTCCTGGATTTCTCCGTTTTCCTCATCCTGTTGGCCTGAAAAGCTCTGGAACGGCTTATGCGTTATTCGACCTCCCTTTGTGCATTCCTCGTTTTCTCTCCTTCGCGGATGGGAAAGAGGTTTTACCCAAACTTCTGTTCGGAAATCTCTGTAGAGTTTCTTATTGACTTCACAATCATTCAAGGTTTGGGGTTGAAGCTCTGATAATCTTGGACCGTCGTGGTTCTCTTTTTAATATGTAAGTGAGGTGTTTGAAATAGTAAATCATTTTTAGGCTTGAAAAATGCCCACTGTATAAAAAGCTGAGTTCAAAACCCTTGAGTTGATCTAATTGCCAACGGTATTATTTTGGTTTACTTGGCTTAGGTATCTGATTTCTGTTTCTTAAAAGGGTAATCCTTAAGCATTTGCAACAACGTACAGTATGTTGTTACTCTACCCAGGGTACGTGTGGAGGGATTTCCTTGGAAATTTGATTTTGCATTCATCTCTAAAATAAGGATTCCCATGCCAAGTATTATGGTTTGACTATTAAGCTATGTTTATAAAGATCTATAATTAACTACATCAGGGTTAATGGAATTCAGTTTTCTACGTTTGCATGGCTTTGAGCTATAGATTAACCACACAAGCTGGATTTGGACAACATGTTTAGTAAAATGTGCTTTATTAATTTGTGGTTCAGTGTCTGAACATACCCTTACAATTGTTAGGAGGAATTGCCCCCCCCCCCCAAGGTTGGAGTAGTATGTTGTCTTCAAATCTTGATGTTTTTGTTACCGTCACATGCACACACCCATTTTTAAAACAGCCACGTTTTTAAACCATAGGCAATGTGGGGATGGTAGTGACTTTACATGAATCCTGATGAAATTCAGTAATTTTTGATAACATTACTTAGTAAGAAATATTAAGATGCCCCTAAGATTGTATTATTGGCTTACCTTGCCCCCCCCCCCCTTTCATTTCTCAAAGGTCTATATTGATCTTGGTCTTTTGAACTGACCAAAGAAGAATTGAGCATAGCCATATTGCAGAGCCACTGTGTCCTGGAGTGGGAGCCCTATGATGAAGTGAAAGGAGGAGGTCTGGAGTCTTCAGAAAGTGATGTGAAATCCAGCCCTTCTAAACTTCTCTGGGGAAGGCGTTTGAGAGGGGACTGCATTTTCTTCCCACCAAGACTATGATGTCGGTTGAAGGCTCCACAATAACAAGCAGAATAAAAAATTTACTTCGGTCTCCCTCTATCAAACTAAGGAGAAGCAAACCAGGGACCAAGCGGGAAGATATCAGCACTAAGGTAAGATCTCCAACTGGGCCATGTCTCTTTTGTAGCATTTTTCACTTGTGGCAAAGGGGTTGTGTTGTGTTTGGTGGTGGTGAAGATGATAGCAGAGGTTGTCACACCTGCCTTCCTGAACTGGTGGGTGTATAATACAAATGGGAAAGTCTCCATTGCTGCTTTGAAGGTACATAAAAGGTTGGCTTTCTACGCTCTATACATCAGGTGATACTGCAGGGGATGTTGGGCTAGAAGAGGTAGAATCAAGCAAATTCAATAAGTCAATCAATGGGGGGGGGTGATATTTATTTTTTTCAGCAATTTGAGGCTGCCCTGCTCCCAATAGATTCTGGGTGGTGAACAATAAAACAATAACACCATTACAACACAGCAACTGACACCATATGATTCCTATAAGAGCCATCAAAACTCTTGTGCTTCTTCCATGCAGAAATTATAGTAAGTGTCTGCTTAGTTAAGCAAAATGTTAATTTGCGTATCTTGTGCCTGTGGAATTGTTCCTCAGGAGCAACAGGTGTCTGATAGATACCTAATGCTGTTTCATTACTTGACACATGACAGCTTCATTTTAATTCAGGATTAAAAGTGTCAAGGAACTAAACATTACCGTAATACTTCCTTGAGATGATGCTATTGGGGTTGTGTGACTTCCTTCCTTTTTTTGGCATTATTTTTTTAAATAACGGACTCGTGCCAAAGATTTTTTTCCCCTTTCTGTGGTTTTTCCTCATTGGTCTGAGAATACTGATGGAGAGAAGCAACCATTATTTTGTTCTCTTTTAGAAGATAATATTCTTTAATTTGTGTACTTAATGCAAAGGAAGATTCAGCTTGACCATACTGAGTAACCATTGAGATATGAGGCTGGAGGCCCACATCCCTGAGAGCTCAGCCATTGCCTAATCACATGCCTTTGCAGAAAAAAAAAAAGCAAATACATCCATTTTTGCACCCAAAAATTGAATGTAATTGCACGTAATTATAAGTAATTACTTCTGAGGGTTTGCTTAAAGCATGTGATACTAGCTGAATCAGGGCCTGTGAAGAAACATGGAGAGACCCACTAGGTGAGACTCCAGAAGATTGGTGTTGCTCTTGTATCTCGGGGCACTATGAATAGCTTAGGTCCCGCAAATGGGAGACTATGAAATGGAAGCTAGAGAAAGAGGACTCGGTTTTGGAGCTTACCTTTATTTTTCTGTACGCAATATGTTTGTTTTCCAGGTCTTTTCAGGAAGGGCCTCTTTTTGTGCAAAAGCCATAGTCACATCAGAGGTGAATGGGTGTGCAGCTGTAGAGTATGAACTCTTAGTGGTATTGGCCTGTGTCTACTGGACAATTAAAGCACATTTTCAAACCTTCCTCCTCACCGAGAAGATAAGGCTCAGCTTTCAATATCTGTTTCTACAGAAGTTACAAGTAGCTGAACCTTGCTTACCATGCCCGTGTCCTTTCAAAGCCTGGATTTTAAAAAATGCTCTCCTTGCTGGGATATGCTCTTTTTGAATTAATTCTATAACGTTTGTCTAATTCTCAGGTGAAAGTGGATTGCTTGTTCCTCTTGATTTTAGATACATCTTTCTTGGGCTAGCACAGGGCTTTCCAAAGTTTTCCCGCGGCGACACACCAACCGCCGTTGGTGTGTCGCTGCGGGAAAACCCGGAAGTGCCGCCATTGCGGCAGCGTGCAAAAACCCGGAAGCGCTGCTGCTGCTTTCGGGTTTTTGTGCGCCGCCGTTGGTGTGTCGCCACGGGAAAACCCGGAAGCGCTGATGATGATCAGCACTTCCGGGTTGTGTGGCGACACACCAGACTGTGTGTGGCGACACACTTTTGTGTCGCGACACACAGTTTGGAAAGCTCGGGGCTAGCAGGATAAAAGGAGCAATGGAAGAATAAAAAATCCCAGAAAAGGGGGAAGCAAATTAATACATGGATGCATGTGAAGCATCCAAGTTAATTTTTCTTGTTTGGTGGCTGGAATGGTAAAATTGAGAAGAGATTATTTGTATTTTGCAATATCTTTATGTTTGAGTGATTAAGACATAGTGAAATTTAAGACTGTGTAGGAGTATATTACAGAGATTCATTGGGGATTTTTTTTTAATCTGTTCAGTCGTGTCTGATTCTCCGAGACTGCCTGGACAGTCCCTGCAGTTTTCTTGGCTAGGTTTTTCAGAAGTGGTTTGCCATTGCCTCCTTCCTAGGACTGAAAGTGACTGGCCCCAGGTCACCAGCTGGCTTTGTGCCTAAGATGGGACTAGAACTCAGTCTCCCGGTTTCTAGCCTGGTGCCTTAACCACTACACCAAACTGGCTCTCACCATTGGGAAAATAACCCCCAACATATGATAGTTAAACCTGCATCCCTCTCCCATAGTCAGCCTGTTTTGTAAAAGAGTGGTATAAGGGGCAAATGAAGCTACATTGCAGGGATTGAGTCCTTGAGGAAAGCAGTGCATTCCTTCCTTCCCTGGCTGTTGGTCACTTGGCCCCCTCTAATAATACATGCCACCATGATAGGTAAGCATGGCTTGTTAAAGAATGGCTGTCTTCCCATAACATACTAAGATAGGCTATTTTTGGACCTAGCATGTTGTAGGAAGCCAGATTGTGGATAAAACAGAGCTTAAAGTGGTGTCCTAAGAGTAGTTTTAACCCCAGGCTAGATGTAGAAATAATCATCTCCAGTTTTCCATGTCATCTGGATCCAGAAGAAAAAGTTATTTTATGCTGAACCCTTCCCTCCAGCCTGCAAACACAAAAAGGAGTGGTTAGATTCACCAGTCTGTATTCGGCTATTCATTTTCCCCATCCCATGGTTGCACAGGGATGGGAGCTGAGATCAAAAGAGAAAGGGTCTGGACAAGGTATTTCCTCCATGCATTCAGGTTAGATCAGATTTTAGATTTTTCCCTGATACCATACATGGATGAGATGGTCAGTTCTTGAGTTGCAACTTTGGTAGGTGCTGGAATACTGAGGAATGTACTGTACGTGCCACTCTTGTCAGACAAGGCTGAGTATGTCATGAGAATACTGTTGATGAAAGCAAGTTTTTATGGAGTGAACCTAGTTGGTTTTATCAAAACTGAGCCAAACTTGAGGGATATAGGAAACTATTTGTATTGGCAATGAGAAACAGGTTTGAAAACACATGTCTTGTACATCATTGTTATACATTGTTATGGGTGGAGGGGCGGGGTTTGCAGGCCTGCTGCTCTGTGCAGCGTTTTTTCCTGACACTGAAGGCATTTTCGGGGTCCCTGGAGCCTGCCATTTCAAAGGGGGCACCCCGGCGGGCCGTGGGGCGGACTTTTCCTCCCCCCACTTTTGCTCCCTGCAGTTTTTTCGGCCCCTACTGGGTAGCTCAAGCACACCTCCGCTTCCCCGCTGCACAGCTGATCGGCGTGGAGATTTTCCACCTGGGGCATCCCCCCACCATCACTTTTTGCGGTGATCTGAGGCTTTTTTGCCTCGCGACCGCAACTTTATTGGCAGAGTGCCACTGTCACGGGATGAAAAAGCCTCAGATCCCCGCAAAAAGTGACTGGGGGGGGAGCCCCGGGGTGGAAAATCTCAGCGCCGATCAGCTGTGCGGTGGGGAAGCGGAGGCGCGCCGGAGCTACCCGATAGGGGCCGAAAAAACCGCAGGGAGCAAAAGTGGGGGGGGGGCGGAGGAAAAATCTGCCCCGTGCCCCACCAGGGTGCCCCTTCGAAAGGGCAGGCTCTGGGGACCCTGAAAATGCCCTTGGTGCTGCGAAAAAACACACTGAGCGGCAGGGAGGCAAAAAGCCTCACCCCGCACGTGCACGCTGCCGCCACGAGGTGAGGCTGATTGGCAGGGGTGGTTGGCCCGCCTCTGCCCTTCTTTGCCATGCGCTGATAGGTGGAGGGGCGTGGTGGCTCAGCGGGTAAGACGCCAGGCTTGTCAATCGGAAGATCGCAAGTTCGGAGGTTCGAATCCCAAGTCCCGCGTGACAGAGTGAGCTCCTGCACTAGCCCCAGCTCTTGCCAACCTAGCAATTCGAAAGCATGAAAATGCAAGTAGATTAATAGGTACCACTTCGGTGGGTAGGTAACAGCGTTCCGCATGCGTCATGCCGGCCACATGACCGTGGAAGCGTCTTCAGACAACGCTGGCTCTTCGGCTAACAAACGGAGATGAGCACCGGCCCCTAGAGTCGGACACGACTGCACAAATGTGCGGGGGGGGGGGGATAGGTGGAGGTGTTTCCCCTTCCGGGCCCCCACCAATCAGCTGCTCTGGCTCACCCTGTGGCCGACTTCCTAACAGCCCGCGGCCCACAGGTTGCCGACCCCTGATCTATATGCCATAGTTTACAGACCACAATAGCTGGCTTTGCTCAATATGCTAAACCCAAATCAAATAAGCCAGGTTCTGTGCTAGCACGAAATGGGAATTCAGTTTGTATTGTGCCATGCACTTCAGACTACATATTACTGCAGAGGGCCATAAGTAGTGATGTGTAAACCCAGGAGTGGATCAATGCCCCCCCTCCCCGTTCAAGATGCAATGTTCATTTTATAACCCTTGTGGAAAAAAGTAGCTTCTCTTGAATCACAAAACTTTCTCAGATTGGCATAGGTGAGTAAACCTTTGAGCAGGATGTGAGTTGAAAGACTGTGTCTTCATCAGAAGAAGAAAAAAAGTCCAGCCAGTTTCTAGCTTTGGTTTTAGGGAAGAAGATGTGGCTCGAAGGATACCCTTCAGACTTGATTCATCTCAAGTTACTCTGGGCTTGGTAACAGTGTTTTCTGTGCATGTTTTATTTCTTGGTGTCCCAGTGCTGTGGCTTTTTTCGAAAAGGGGATGAGCTGCTTTCTAATTGATGACGGGGACTGCAGTGGCAAACTTCCCAGTCAATGTGGTCCCTTCTTTGTCTTCAAGAGATTTTTTGGAGAGACCTGTTGGCAGGCCTGAGGGAGGCAGAGAAGGAAGATGAAGAGTAACACTGAGGCCAGCTGGCTGCCATCACCAGTACAGTCCTGTAATCCTAAGAATTCCGAATTAGTTCCTAATTTCCTAAGTGAAGGGAACCAAGATTGTGCTTCTGAACCTAGCTTAAACTGGATTGTTTAATGACCACAGTGAAACAGTGACTCCCGTATAACTAAATTGCAAGAAATGGGTGTTAATTGAAATAAACCCCTTCAGGCTAGTTGACAAATGTCTGAAAAGCTGTTTTTGATCAGAACAAGCTAATCTCCTGAAAGTACATCAGTGGTTTGGAAAGCAAATTCTCTGAAGTCTCAGCATTTCAAGCTTTAGCGTGGCCCTTCGCAGCCTGGTGCTTTCCAGATGTGTAGGATTTCAGCTTTGATATTTCCCAGCAAGCATGGCTCTTCGGAGAAATTGGCACCTTTGGTAGGTACAGGTTTGGGGAAAAGGGCAGGCATGAGATTATAAAAAACAAGTCAATTTGCTTAGAAGAAAACAAAAAAAATGCTTGGACTGTTCTCGGTAAGAAGCTTTATACTTTGGAATAGCTCTTCACTGCTCTTTGACTTGATAAAGGGCTACGAACAACATCAAAGCTTTTAGAGCAGTGTTTTTCAGCCTCAGCAACTTTAAGATGTATGGACTTCAACTTCCAGAATTCCCCAGCCAGCATGCTGACTAGGGAATTCTGGGAGTTGAAGTCCATACATCTTATAGTTGCTGAGGTTGAAAAACACTGTTTTAAAGAGAAAACTGTTTATGTGTCAACAAGCCATGGTTCCTTCTCCACAAACTCATGAAAACAATGTATTTCTGATTGTCCTTATCTCCACTCTTCTGTTTCTCTTACTTCTGGGCCTGTTTGTAATCTGAGCTATACTTGCAGCCGGGTAAGATGGCAGGAGAGGCCAGGACACTTCAGACTTGAGGGAACTGGTAGAATTTTTTGACTACTACTTTGCAGTTGAAAGATAAACGTTATCAGGGGCCTAGTCCATATCACTTTCTTCAGGAGTTCTGTATTTTTAAATTTTATATGGAGGAGGCATTCCAAAATTGTGCAGTCCCTAGCAGGCTGAAGAAATACATTTTATTCTGCCATTAGACGTATCGGTGTAAAAAACAATGAATGAGGTAGGTGCAGTGGTCTGTCATTCAACCAAGTGAAACTACATGTTTTCTTCTTTCACAAATGTGATGAACTCTAAATTCACAGGGTTTTATTTCTCAAATGCAGCATTGCTGTCATAGTTATCAACCAGAATTAAATACAAACGCATCTTGCAATGTTTTGTCACTCCATCCAGCAACCTTGTTGATATTTCCATCTATACATTTCTGTTGGGTCCTAAATGTGGTAGCCATGGGCAATTTTCTTGAGAATTCTTCTGACAGTCACATACAGGGCAGCTCACTCACAAATGGAGAGCTTACAAATACCTAGACTTGCAACACAGGGCCCACCAAATAACAACAAATCATCCTAGTAAAGTAGATACGAAGGAATGCCAATCTGGTACTAGGACTAGGAAACCAAAGTCATGAATGCTAATACTACTTTTATTATAAGGATACAATAACAGAATCTTGCACGTCTGAATGTGCTTCCCCCTCTTCCTGCTATCTTCGTGAGAACTAGGGAGGGTCTTATTTGAGACACTTGGATGGAGTACAGTTCTGCCCCGGACTCTGATTTCTTTTATCTGATCATTGTCTTGGTAGCGGCTGGTCCTCCTGTTCCTCAGGATTATTTCTTCTGCCCATTAGAGTCTTGGGTTGAGCAAATGAATCATGGGCTCTGTCTCCTGAAGGAACCAACGGGTGTCACCCCCCGGGAACCATCTGATACCAGAGCTTCCTATCCTGCCAACTACGCTAGAACAGTGCTTTCAAAAGTGTCGCTGTTGGCGACACACCAACAGCGGGGGTGCGCGGGGCCGTGCCCGGTGGTGGCGCGGGGGGGTGCGTGGCGGCGGCCTCCGCTAAAATGCGGAAGCGCTGCTGGCACGCTGCTGCTGTTGTCGCTACCACCCCCGCCGCCGCTTCCAGGTTGTGTTGCGGCACACCAAACTCTGTGTTGCGACACACTAACGTGTCGCGACACACAGTTTGGAAAGCTATGCGCTAGAATGTGGTGGAAAACTCACCAATAACTGGAAAGGATCCAAATGATAATTTATCTTCAAAGCTAGTAGGTTACAGTGAGTCACTGGTCTCTTGCACTGAAGAACCCAGAGCAAGAGCTTCAAGGTTACATAGATCTTACATAGCAAGGGTCCTTTTGATGATGTAATGGGGTGGGGAATTGTAGGAGTGTTCGGTGTTTGGGCTTTTTCTTGCTTTAATAGAATAGAGGAAAAAATCAAAGAATAACAAGAGAAAAATACGGAATAATAACAAATTGTATATAAGTGGACTTTTCTTGCATATGTAGTTGTATTATGTATAAAGTTTTACATAACTGTTTCAATAAAATATATTTCATTGTAATTAGCCATAAGTAATCTGCATCTAATAATATATAGAAAGTTGATCAAAGTAGTACAAGGGTGTGCACATCAAATGAATTTCAAAGGGAACTATTTACAACTGATGTCACTAACAGGTAAAGTTGGGGGGGGGAGACATCTTTTAAAGTGTGAAGACACTACAGGAACATCATTTGAAATGCAACAGGCAACTTGGACATGCAGGAGGTGCCAAACAGTTGTTATTCCTGAGATTGAGTAAATTGAGAAGAAAGAAATGGAGGCAAGAGAGACTGGGATTTCTCACAAAGGGCATACATTTTGTTAAAGTAATGTGGAATAATTAACAAGCCATTCACAGGGCAATTAGAAGCATTGGTTCTAATCCTGCCACAGGACATAGAAAAGAATATGCTAGTTTCAGAATTCCAGGCATAGAACTCATTGTAATGACAATCATATTCAGGTTCTTTCACCACACTTAAGTTATCCTTCAGGTGAGTTTTGTTCTGAGGAGTGTATGCTGGTGACAGGGCAGCTATAACTAATACTGCATCACTGCCCTCTCCGTGATTTTTTTTTAATGGTGTGCGTATTAATGTTAGAGTAGATGTGTATGCAGCATTAAAATGATGCTTTGCTTCCATCCTTGTAAGCTAAGTGTCATAGGCTGTCTAGGCTTAATTCTTCTTGGCTGGCTGGCTTGATTATGTCCCATCAAGTTGGCGTTGAGTCTTAGCAAACACACAGTTTTTCTCCAGGATGATCTGTTCAGGTCTTCCATCGCCACTATAATTGAATCCATCCAGCTTGCCACTGGTCCTCCTCTTCCTCTATTTTCTTCCACCTTTCCCAGCATTATAGACTTCTCCAGAGGGCTAGGTCTTTGCATAATGTGTCCAAAACATGATAATTTGAGCTTGGTTATTAATGCCTCAAGTGAGATCTTTGCTGGCTACTGTCATAGAATTTCGGTTGCCTGGTAGAAATGGCATGATTGTTTTTCAAGGAGAATAATATTTTTTCAGATAGTTTGAGTTAATAAAGGGTTGCATCTTAGTATAGTACTGTAATGGAATTAGAAGAGAATGTTGCTAAAAATGTACCAATGATAATACATTTTAAAGAAGACTGAAAAAAATGAGCAAATGCATTGTATTGTTGTAGAAGAGCTGAGGTTTAGGGTTATGGCTAGAAAATAAATACATTTATTTATTTTTCTGGCCACAATCCTAAACCCAGATATGGATATGGATATGGATGGAAGGGAGAACTGAGACAAATCCTGGAATGAAACTCTAGGCCAAGGGTGGTCCTTATTTTCAAATTAAAAATGAATAAGTTCAGTTGGGACTTTCTAAAGGGATACGTGCATCTATCTGTTTTTGATTATCCCTAGTATTTGGAAAGCTGCTTTTGACTATGGAGGTTTCATAGCTAATAAGCTTCCTCTTTTAAAGTCTGAGATGCAGTGTGTACTGTGTGCGCTATCTGTCTTCTAAGAAGCTGAAAGTCATGCCCATTGATCTTATTTTCACCAAATAACAGTGGCAGATAAATTTAGGCTGAGTTTACAGTTTAAGTAGCATTTGCATTTCCCACACTGAAGTCCAATATCCGAACTCCCAAACTATCTAGTAGTAAGTTTTATGAGCCAGACTACAGTTAGAGCTGAAGAGAGAAAGCGACACCTTGCCAAGCAAGGAATTAAAACAACTACTGTTTTAATTTACAAGGCTTCATTTCAAGCTTTTAAGCCATAGCTACCCCCTCTAATGCTGGCCAAAAAGCAGTCAGGTTGGGAGATAAGATTATGAGTGCTTCCTGTTTGTCTTCACTACTGAAGAAATGTCTTGCTTAGAGAAGCATCAAATTACCCTTCAGCAGGCCTACAAGAATAGATTTCTAACATACATACTGTCCTGTATACCATTCAGTGCATATAAACTGACTTCCTATGGAGATGAATAGCATAGTGGGACCACTTACCTGATATTTTCTCTTTTATGGAAAGGACATTTAAGTAACCAAATGCTCACAAATAGCAACGTCTATTAAAGTCTGTGTTCCAAAGCAGTGTTTTTGTGAGGGGAAATATTTGAATATTGACTAAAGATGGGTCACAGAAATTACTAACTGACATTTTTGCTGGTAATGTGAGTGGATGGAACATGAAAAAAAAGGCTATGCATGGCAGGGTTGAGGGAAGAGCAGAAGGGGAAGATGTCAGATAACCTGGGTGGATTGAGTTCAAAGAGATGACCGGAATGTCATTGGAAGAGCTGCAACATTACTAAAAAAAGGCCAAAGTGGTGAATAACTGTCAATATAAAAATATACCCAACATATTAAAAAGGTAAAGGTTCCCCCCGCACATTTGTGCAGTCGTGTCTGACTCTAGGGGCCGGTGCTCATCTCTGTTTGTTAGCCGAAGAGCCAGCGCTGTCCGAAGACGCTTCCACGGTCATGTGGCCGCATGACGCGCACGGAACGCTGTTACCTACCCACCGAAGTGGTACCTATTAATCTACTTGCATTTGCATGCTTTCGAATTGCTAGGTTGGCAAGAGCTGGGGCGAGTGCGGGAGCTTACTCTGCACGCGGGGCTAGGGATTCGAACCTCCGAACTTGCAATCTTCCGATTGACAAGCCTGGCGTCTTACCCGCTGAGCCACCACGCCCCCATTTTACAAATATATTAAAAGTTGGAAATATAAAAAGGTATATAGAAAATAGAAAATGTATGTGTGTGTGTGTGTGTATAAAAAAGTAAAGGTAAAGGTAAAGGTTCCCCCCGCACATTTGTGCAGTCGTGTCTGACTCTAGGGGGTGGTGCTCATCTCCGTTTCTTAGCCGAAGAGCCAGCGTTGTCCGAAGACGCTTCCACAGTCATGTGGCCGCATGACGTGCGCGGAACGTTGTTACGCGGAATGCTATTACCTACCCACCGAAGTGGTACCTATTCATCTACTTGCATTTGCATTCTTTCGAATTGCTAGGTTGGCAAGAGCTGGGGCTAGTGCGGGAGCTTACTCCGTCACGCGGGGCTAGGGATTCGAACCTCCGAACTTGCGATCTTCCGATCGACAAGCCTGGCGTCTTACCCGCTGAGCCACCACACCCCCACCCAACATATTAGTCCCTAACTAATTTGTATCTGCAAACATGGCAGAAATCTTAGCAATGTTCAAGGATCCATTTTGCTTTGCTTCACTTATCCTAAGGGGAGATGGAGCGGTGATATAAATCGAATTATAAAAGAATGAATGAATGAGCCTGCTCCACATCTCCCTACATAATCTGTACATAACCTTGCATCAATTGTTTATGGCATGAAAGAATTCTGGGTAGTGTTCTGGCTCCCTGATAGTATTTCATCCAACTATTGTCTTTACCTGCCTTTTTTCATAAACTATAGGAAATAAGGGGCGTGGTGGCTCAGCGGGTAAGACGCCAGGCTTGTCGATCGGAAGATCGCAAGTTCGGAGGTTTGAATCCGTAGCCCTGCATCATGTGGCCACATGACCATGGAAGCGTCTTCGGACAATGCTGGCTCTTCGGCTAACAAACGGAGATGAGCACCGGCCCCTAGAGTCGGACACGACTGCACAAATGTGCAGGGGGAACCTTTACCTTTACCTTTATAGGAAATTATCAAGGCATGATCCTCTCCGATTTTTTTATAAGCTTCCCTGTGGTCTAAACATCAGCGGCCAGTGAATATATCAGAATGAAGTGGTTAAACTTTTACCTTCTGGGCAAGCATAGAAAGCAAACCTGAGCTTAGTTATAATGTATATAGACAGCAATAGAAACAATCCACACGCTGGAATTATATTTGGAAAAATGAATATAGCCAAATAATTTATTCTTTTATGTTCAAGGGTGAGTGTGGATGTTCACGCATACTGTATTACTGTTTGTATGATAAATATTTTAAGCAGATGTTTTCAGCTGACATTTATTGCAGTTTTAAAATATTCTGTAAATCTCTCTAAGGAAATTTTGATTTTTGGAGGGTTGCATATCATAGATCCAAAGGGCCTATTGAAGACTGAATATGTCTGGGGGTCACCCTGAGTGTTGGGGAGGCAAACTGGGTGAAATGAAGTGGCATGGAGGAGGCCATGACTGAATGACTGAGATAGTGGATCAAATTTATTTGTACTAGTATGATGATTGTATAACTTTTTATCTATTTTAATTATTGTCTTTTTGTAAACCGCCCAGAGTCCTCTTCGGGGGAGATGGGGCGGTGATAGAAATCAAAAGAATAAATAAAAGGCTTCCTATCCATAACCATTGATGGAAAATAAATGACACCTGCGTAGAAAATATCAAGGCTTTAAATATCTGGGAATTGTTTTTCAAACATCTGCTGCTTGGAGTGAACCAAATGAAAATTGTAATTGCTCAGGCCCATATGCAGTTCTGTGTTTTGTTAGATGAGGAAATTACACAACTTTCTGTGAGCTTTGGTGCAAAAGTTTTGCTTTTATTTTAGAATATTATAACCATTATGAAATTAAGCTTCCCCCCCACACACAATTATAGTAGTCTCAGGGGACATGGGTACTGTACCAATGCACTATGACTTGGATACTAAACAGTAAGAATATTTTAGACACTTTCCATCTTCACCATTTAAGCAAGATACATGCTTGTCTCTTGCCATGTACAAGTATTCGGAACATGAAGTTTATGTCCTAACAGTCAATACTGTATTACAGAGCTTTCCAAACTCTGTGTCGCCACACACAGTCTGGTGTGTCGCCACACAACCCGGAAGCACTGATCATCATCAGCGCTTCCGGGTTTTCCCACGGCGACACACCAACTGCAGCGTGCAAAACCCAAAAGCGGCAGCAGCGCTTCCGGGTTTTTGCGCGCTGCCGCAAGGACGGCACTTCTGGGTTTTCCCGCGGCGACACACCAACGCCGGTTGGTGTGTCGCCGCGGGAAAAACTTTGGAAAGCCCTGCTGTATTATTTTAGATAGAAACAAACATAGCTAGTCTAAGTACTTGCTCAACAGAACTTCATAGTAGATTATGTCTGTGGATCTCACCTTGTTCTTAATGAAGACCAACATCTACTTGCTCTCCTCATGCCTTTGGGATGTAATGATGCAGCTTACCTACCCTCTCATTGCATCTCATGAACATCCCTCTTCTTACACGGGTGAGGAACATCTGGCTAGGCTTAAAGCAAAATGCAAGCTAGCAGGTGCACAACTCTCTCTGTTTGCAAAATTTGTACCTAAAGGGTTTTTTCACTATCTTAAAAAAGTATGCATATACTGGAAGCGTACCACAAAGTACCCTTCATCTTTATGCCATTTTGCAAGTACAGAAAAATGTGAAGCATCCATTAGCTTTAGGTTTAAGATTCATACCAAAAATCTTCATGAGTAGAATCTATTACAGGAAAAAGTGGCTGCATTTGCCTTAAATTATAAGCCAGGGATTTAGAATATTTTGGCTGGTTTGAATGACCAGTGTGCACTCAGCCTCTTTCATCATAGTTAGCTCCTTCTATAACTGCATCTAACTAAATTGGATCTGGTTGTCTAAACCAGGAATCCTGGTTTCTTGATCCTTTTATAAATCAGAATTTAGAAAGCAAGAACAAACTGATTTGTCATTCTAGCTCATAAATGGAAAAAGACACTAGGATCCTTAATTTAGACCATATGTTGAACAAACCTTTTCTGGTTTGAATAGTCAGTTGCCTAGCAGGATGGGACAAACGAGGTATATAGAACAACATATAGATTATTTACAGTTAATCCATTGTGAACATGGCTAGAGTCTTGGTAAATCTTCGAGGTCAACAGATTTATGTAGGGCAGAAACAGGCAGTATTCTGGCACTGAGGGGCACACTTAACATTTGAGGGGGGGCACGTTGGATAGGTACTAGGCAATAATCCAAACTGAGTGGGGCCACATCACCCAGGTGGTTGGGGCTGGGATTTTCATTTTTCCCTGGATCTTTTTCACTGAGTTTGCAGGGATTGTTTTGAAAACTATTTTCAGCCTATTTTGATGCTTGCCCGTTTTCATATACTGTATGTCATGCTTTTAAATGGCAAGAAACCATGCTGCTGATCCGAGTGGCTCCATGGACTGCAAGAAGGGGCTTATGCTGCGTAAAAGGATGATGTTGGGGAATGGGCTGTTAGAAATCCAGGAGAGATGCTGTCAGTGCTGTTCAACTGACCAGTGTTCAGCTATTCTAGGTTCTGTAAAGTCCTCATTGGCTGGGGCCTGCTTGATTGAAGGCCTTCCTGTAACAAAAGAATCTAAGACAGTTTAAAGGATTTGCTGTTGTATTAATTCTTCTAAATTAACAGGGAGCTTCCTAAATCCTCAAGCTGCTTTTGAGTCTGGATCTTGGCTTCCATATTTCTTCCATATTAGAAGGGGTAGGGATAATCTCTTGCTGATTAATCTCTTCTTGTCTTTGCTGTCAGTTAGATGCTGAGATGGACTTTATATACACTGCTCAAAAAAATAAAGGGAACACTGAAACAACACAATGTAAGTCCAAGTCAATCACACTTCTGTGAAATCAAACTGTCCACTTAGGTAGCAACACTGATTGACAATCAATTTCACATGCTGTTGTGCACATGGAATAGACAACAGGCGGAAAGCATAGGCAGTTAGCAAGACATCCCCAATAAAGGAGTGGATCTGCAGGTGGTGACCACAGACCACTTCTCAGTTCCTATGCTTTCTGGCTGATGGTTTGGTCACTTTTGAATGCTGGCGGTGCTTCCACTCTAGTGGTAGCATGAGACGGAGTCTACAACCCACACAAATGGCTCAGGTAGTGCAGCTCATCCAGGATGGCACATCAATGCGAGCTGTGGCAAGAAGGTTTGCTGTGTCTGTCAGCGTAGTGTCCAGAGCATGGAGGCGCTACCAGGAGACAGGTCAGTACATCAGGAGACGAGGAGGCCGTAGGAGGGCAACAACCCAGCAGCAGGACCGCTACCTCCGCCTTTGTGCAAGGAGGGACAGGAGGAGCACTGCCAGAGCCCTGCAAAATGACCTCCAGTGGGCCACAAATGTGCGTGTGGCTGCTCAAACGGTCAGAAACAGACTCCATGAGGGTGGTATGAGGGCCCGACGTCCACAGGTGGGGGTTGTGCTTACAGCCCAACACCGTGCAGGACGTTTGGCATTTGCCAGAGAACACAAGATTGGCAACTTCGCCACTGGCGCCCTGTGCTCTTCACAGATGAAAGCAGGTTCACACTGAGCACATGTGACAGACGTGACAGGGTCTGGAGACGCCGTGGAGAACGTTCTGCTGCCTGCAACATCCTCCAGCATGACCGGTTTGGCAGTGGGTCAGTAATGGTGTGGGGTGGCATTTCTTTAGGGGGCCGCACAGCCCTCCATGTGCTCGCCAGAGGTAGCCTGACTACCATTAGGTACCGAGATGAGATCCTCAGACCCCTTGTGAGACCATATGCTGGTGCGGTTGGCCCTGGGTTCCTCCTAATGCAAGACAATGCTAGACCTCATGTGGCTGGAGTGTGCCAGCAGTTCCTGCAAGATGAAGGCATTGATGCTATGGACTGGCCCGCCTGTTCCCCAGACCTGAATCCAATTGAGCACATCTGGGACATCATGTCTCGCTCCATCCACCAACGCCACATTGCACCACAGACTGTCCAGGAGTTGGGGGATGCTTTAGTCCAGGTGTGGGAGGAGATCCCTCAGGAGACCATCCGCCACCTCATCAGGAGCATGCCCAGGCATTGTAGGGAGGTCATACAGGCACGTGGAGGCCACACACACTACTGAGCCTCATTTTGACTTGTTTTAAGGACATTACATCAACGTTGGATCAGCCTGTAGTGTTCTTTTCCACTTTAATTTTTGAGTGTAACTCCACATCCAGACCTCCAGGGGTTGCTTACATTTGATTTCCATTGCTTTTTGTGTGATTTTGTTGTCAGCACATTCAACTATGTAATGAACAAAGTAATTAATACGAATATTTCATTCATTCAGATCTAGGATGTCTTATTTCAGTGTTCCCTTTATTTTTTTGAGCAGCTTATATTGAGGAGCTTAGAGAAAGGCTGAAGGCAACAGTTGATGTGTGTGAAAAGACAGCAGGGAAGCAATTCTCTTATATTTGATAACTATATTTTATTGTGGGTTTCCAATCTCTTCTGGCATAAAATTTTATATTTAAGGAAGGATTATATTAGATGAATTCAGGATGTGGATTAACCAAAAAGACTTGTTCTTGCTCTTCTGGACTGTTGTCTGAAGTTGAAGCATTCTAACACAGATGCGGCGTTTTCCATACTTAAAATTGACTCACCAAAATTAGTCGGAAAGAAATTTGATTTGTGCAGGCTAGATTAAAATAACTATCTACAGTATAGTAAATCTGAAACATCTAGCCAGTTCAAGATCATGGCCCTGGGTTACACAGTGTTAAGCCATAATGTGATTTGTTCAATTCTGGTTTAGCTTAATATGTTAACCCTGCCCTAGAAATGGTAAACGACTGGTTAATTGATTTTTGCAGGTATGTTAATAATGGATATGTCTCCCAAAAGTAATGTCAGAAGCAGTGCTAAAAACATTTTAATAATCATGACGAAGTAAAGGGACAGATACGCCCAAAGTGAGTTGGACTGCTGGTTATCCTGTGAACACATTCAGTATTTTTTTTGGCCACAGAATGGAAGAGCTTTGCCAATTAGTTTCAGGATGTCTTTTCGTCTTCCTAGTCTAGGTACAGCCTGGGATTTCCTGGTAGTCTCGCATCAAGTGACTAACCAAATCTGACCTGGTTTAGTTTTTCTAGGGATCAGGTGCCAAATTGAATTAAACTTGGAATTCATAGTGTACCTTTTGGAACTGCTGTTGCTTAATTTTGTTCTCCTAAATACTCTACCTAAGAGTCAGTGTGGTGTTGTGATAAAGGTTCTGAACTAGAACCAGGGAGAACCAAGTTCTAGCCCTCCCTTAGGCATGGAAGCCGGCTGGGTGACTTTGGGCTAGTCACACACTCTCAGCTATGGACTGGGAACCCAAAACACCTACCTATTTATTTATTTAATTAATTTTTATCCCGCCTTTATTATTTTTATAAATAACTCAAGGCGGCGAACATACCTAATACTCCTCCCTCCACCTATTTTCCCCACAACAGCAACCCTGTGAGGTGAGTTGGGCTGAGAGAGTGACTGGCCCAAGGTCACCCAGCCGGCTTTCATGCCTAAGGCGGGACTAGAACTCAGTCTCCTGGTTTCTAGCCTGTTGACTTAACCACTAGACCAAACTGACCTATCAACTTGCAGTAATGATATAATAATTACAACAGCTCCTTCTCCTCTTCCTCCTCTACCAAGGAACTCCAGATAACCTAATTGTAGCCTAAGTATCTATATACTGCTAAAGCTCTCATGTTTATCTGTTGTCTGTTTGTACCGTCAAGTTAGCCAAAACAGTGCATTATACTGCATCAATTTTTGAATCAATACCTAAAATCCACTAACTTAAAGAATGTGTAAAAAATCCAGGACCCATTACTCCTGTGGAACTGAAATTTCCACGATGCTCAGGCCAGTTTTATTCGCAAAGTTGTGGCTGTTGCAGCGTCCCTGTGGTCACGTGATCGTGATTTCCGACACTTCCTGCCAGCTTCCCACAAGCAAAGTCAATGGGGAAGTCGGCAGGAAGTCAGAAGTCGCTCCCACTCCACTGCCGTTTTGCCCGCCTGTGGTCATTCTGTTTATCTGTTTAGATAAGTAAATATTGACTTATTATTGATGTTCGTTTGCCACTACAATTATTTTTCTATTTATGATATATACTCTTCTTAGATAATCACAAGACCGTCCAGCATTGGGGTAAAAAAATATGGTCAGCCTAAAATTTAATGTTTATTCTGGTCACATCAGATTGTACTACCTTTCTCTTCAAGGATGACCCAATGGGTCACAGGGTTGTCTGGTATAACCCAATACTAGTTTAGCCTAAGTTGCCTAAGTATATAACCTAATACTAACCTAAGTATAGACTGCTAGGTTTAATATGAGATGGGCAAGGCACTAATGCATTCTATTAGTATTACTAATTACATATTACATATTACTACAGTGTTATTACTAATACATTCAGTCTCACTCTCCATTTTGAGACTGATTGTAATCTGCAGACTCATGATTGAAACACTTGGCCTATTTGGGAACTCTCTTCTTCCCAATCCATTTTTTCTTTTTCCAGGCAAGGGGGGAACAGATGGTTGCCTGATGGAGAATTTGGAAGCTAGCTTGGTTTTTTATGTGCTTTAACTGATCTGGAGTCCACTCAGACAGATGGGAAAAAGCATTGTGCAGCTATTGTGTTTCTTATTTATCTCTCTGTAACCGCCCATCTTCCCCTCAAGGGGGGACTCTGGGCGGTTCACAACGTAACATCAATAAAATACAATAAAAACAACAATTAAAATATTGTTTATTTTTCTTAATATTTCTTAACACATTTTTTGTGGAACTGCTTTTTTACCTGTTGACAGTATCTAAAGTGCCAAGCCTGGGTGATCTTCCCCAGATATGTGGGAGGTTCAACACTTGCTCTCAGTCAAGCATCCTTTAATGCCCTTTCTTTGTCATGCCAGTGGAGCAAAACATTTGGGGATTAGCCAGAGACTCCAGGGCTTGTTTGCATTTCTGGCTACTGTTCCCAGGAGGCCTAAAAGAACCAGGGAAATTCCCTTGCTTCTGCATCACCCATTATTGCCTGAAGGTTTGTGGGGAGTCCTTCTGAGGAAAGTCTACTTTCACACCCAGCGTTTTGGCTTACCAAGAGGAGCTGACAAATTGTGCAGGGAAGGAAGTACACACCTTACAAATTTCCAGGCATCTTAGGCTAAACTGGGAATTGGGTGACATATAAATTTAATACATTATTCTCTATTATAAAGTTTGAGGCTCTAGAAGAGTATGTTGTTTTGTAGCGCATTGGTGCACAAAGGCATATTGTTGCCTGGGTGACTTTATGCAGAACCATGACTTAAACCAGAGCTTTCCAAACTTTTCATGTTGGCGACACACTTTTTAGACATGCATCATTTCGCGACACACTCTTACAGCAGGGCACAAGGCAGGCACTAGGACAGAGCTTTCCAAACTCTGTGTCGTGACACAAAAGTGTGTCGCCACACACAGTCTGGTGTGTTGCCACACAACCCGGAAGCGCTGATCATCATCAGCGCTTCCGGGTTTTCCCGCGGCGACACACCAACAGCGGTGCACAAAAACCTGAAAGCGGCAGCAGCGCTTCCGGGTTTTTGCGCGCTGCTGCAACAGCGGCACTTCCGGGTTTTCCCGCGGCGACACACCAACGGCGGTTGGTGTGTCGCCGCGGGAAAACTTTGGAAAGCCCTGCACTAGGACCTGCGTGGAATTCTGGCAGGGCTCAGAGGCAGCAGCAGCCGCGACATACCCAGACACTGCAGCCGACACACTAACGCTGTGCTTTCCAAAGTGCCGCTGTTGGCGGCCTCGGTAAAACGCAGAAGTGCTGATGGTGTGCTGCCGTCGCTGTGCACACTGCCGCTGCTGTGCGCGCCCCCGTGCCGCCACCGCGCGTGTCCCCCCGTGCCCCAGCTTCGCGACACACAGTTTGGAAAGCTATGCACTAACGTTTCCCGACACACAGTTTGGAAAGCTCTGACTTAAACAGAAGTCAGTGTAAGCTTCAGAAGCAGTTAGGACAGGAGGACGAGTTTCTGAACGAAATCCATCTATAAAAAGGCGGATTGTGTGATTTTTGCCTGGAAACAAGGTAGGCAAGAAAGCTAGAAAAAATAAATGCTTGGCCTTTTGGAAATCAGAAAATGCATACATTGCAAATGCAGGTCCCTCCTGTTCTAGAAGCATAGATGGGGGAAGTGAAGGCAAGGCAGATGTACAAATTGCTTGAGTATGTTAGTCTCACTGCTGATTTCTGCCCATAAAATAGGCTTAGCTGTATCCACCAAGGGGAAAAAGCTCCAAAGTGCAAATGGCAGCAAAATATTATACATAATCTATTAACTGAGCTCTGGCTATGTGGTGACACAATGACATTTAAACCTTTATATTGTAAAGGGATTGATGCTTCCCAAAGTTTACAACTTTCCCAATTCCAGCATTGTTTTCATGCAGGACTCTTAGATTAGTTCAATTTGTGGCATCTATGAAGAAGTTTCTTAATTGCTTATTTATAATATTATTTTAATTACTAGTATGTTTTATATGTTGACTTGATCCTGTACCTGGCCTAGAGTACCACAATGGGTATGGGCTATGAATACTGTCTAATAAAAAATGTGAGGCCTGCAACCCAGGATACTTGTATTATGTAATACAGTACATGTATAAGATGGTATTGTACATTATGCAAGACCTCTAAGATCAAGTATATTACTCACAGCATTGTTAACCATCCTCAATGAGGTGAGCATAGCACAGGCATGACTGCAATCAGGTGTTTCTCAGGTACTCCAAATGGTTCAGCTTTCTGTACATTAGTGGAGTGGCAAGGACCTCCGGCATGGGAATATCACAGTGATTGTTTTTCGGAGAATGATTGAATGGTTCTTTATTCTGTTGATATGTAATCCAAACGGTAAAATGCTATTAGAATAAGTGAAGATGTGCTTTGTCTGGATCAGAAATATTTCTAATAGACCAGTCTTTTCTCTGAACTGTGAATTCTGTTGCTTGCTTTATTCTGCACTGATACTAGTGGAATGAATGGAGAGTGGGTGGAAGAAGAGATGGACTGGAAGCTGTGAAAAGAACTGTTAGAGTGCCACAGAAGGGTGTGGAGTTACACAAGTGGGAAGCATGGCAGAGGAGGTTTGGTGGACTGATGAAGTGAAAGACCTTTGAATGGGAGAGATGCATTGGAGGGGATGTCTGCTGTGGAAAATGAAAATGAGAAGTTACCACATAACATGCATAGAGATAAGAGTTTAGGGGTGAACAGTGTAATTGCAGAAAGCAAGGGGTGGTTAAGTTTAAAAGTAGCAAAGAATATACACAGTGATTTTGAAGGAATACTCTTTTATTTATTTAATTTATTTAATTTAAGATATTTATACCCCACCTATCCCCTCCCTAACGGAGGACTCTAGGCGGCTTACATACATATACATTTTTCCATATTATACAATTCACCAACTATACAGTGTAATTAACCCACGTACCAGGAGAGGGGGTAAGGGAACCGGCTCTTCTAAGGCTCCGGACTACAATTCCCAAGATGCCTTGAGCCAGCTGCAGACGTCCTGTAGATGTTACTTCCGGGTCCGTCGTCACCGCCGCCATTCGATCTTCCTCCGATCTTTTATCCTCCGGTGAAACCGACTTCCCGACAGGACGCCAGCAAATTTTCCCACTTAAGGTGGTACACATTTATCTACTTGCTAGGCTTTCGAACTGTTGGGTTGACTTTTAGAAGGCAGGCAGTTTGTATGGCACTCTGCTCTCTCTTGTTTGCTGTGCCCTTCCAACTTAAGCTGCCTGAGACAACTGCCTCGGCTGCCCTTGGTGTTTCTGAGTCGTCTGCCATCTGTGAAATTATGAGTTCTGAAGCTGGATTAGAAAGTAATGTTGTTTTAAGATGTGTGTCTCTAATTCCAAATAAGGTGATTCCAGATAGCCAAAATCATGCTTACTTGCTACCATCTGGATCAGACACAGGTACCACAAAGGGAACCACTACTGTGGAAGGGCTCTTGACTTTGGTGGTACAGTCTGGCAATATTAGACTGGTTTTAATGGCCTTTTGGGCATGGGGGCACTCTAATTTGTCATTTCTCCAAATGGTGCAGGTTAGATTGCACTTGAGAGCACCCATGCTTCTGAATGAGAACCTGGACTACTGTTACTAAATTCAGCATTGATGCCCTGTTTATACAGTAGATTTTTCATAGACATCTGGAAGGTTACTGAAGGGAACAGGCAGGAGAAGTCTTTGCTCTGCTCTAATTGGAATTCTAAGCCTGAAATAAAGGAGGCCTGTTGTCTGTCCTTGGAAAAAGTATCTGAAAAATATCACCCGAATGCACCATTTTTCTTTGGTGTGGAGATAAGGTATTGTTGATTGCGATCATATCCTGTCTTCAGGGAGATTAGCGTGAGAACTGTCATTAATTCCAGATAAACCAAGACTTCAGGAATAGACTGGCTTCAGTTTGCATGTTTAAAGTTTCTCAAGTTAACTCAAAGCTTATGGTAGTCACATTCTTCCTGGGATTCCTTCCAGCATTGTATGTGTATACTCAATCTGTTAGTGATCAAAGATTCTTTAGTAATATTTTACAAATGGCAGAAAGCTGCTTTAGAAAATGAATGTGTATAAAGTTGTTTTGAGGTCGGAGTCGAAATCTGTCAGGGACGTGCAGCTGCCAAGCAACTTGTTCAGCTTCTTTGTGTGCTGTTCCTTCAACAAGAGGCAGTGAAGCATTTTTCTTGCTGAGCCCAGAAGAAACGGCACTTACATGTAGCTATTTCCAACTACTGTGGTCTGAATATATGTGCTTCAGTGTTGGATTACAACTTTCTGGAAATAAACTCCGGGGCCTCTTTGTCTTTGTTAACAATAGCTGTGTATCAGCAGCATTGGTGTCAGTAATATGGGTCTGTTAATGTAAATCAGGGGTGAACATTTTGAAGAATCTCTAAAGTAATAGTAAATAGTCCTCCTTCTGAAAGTATAAAATCTTGGACTTCCGATGGGGACATAGCGGACTGAACAGCTGTGCCCGCGGGCTTAGCGGGCGGAGCTGACAACACGGCAATTTTTTTCGGGCTCAGGCAGGTTTTCCTGAAGCCCAGGAGTGTTCTCCGGATAAAGGAAAACACCTGGAATCACCCCATCTGCCCTTCGGATGGCTGCTTGTAGCCAGAAGATCGCAAACAGCATTTCGCGGTCGACTGGTAAGAGCTAGCAGGGAGGTGGGAACATCATCATTTCCCAAGCCGTGCTGTAGCCTTAAAGGGACATTAAGACCAGCCACCCCATTCTAAATCAGCAAATTTATATTTATATTATTTATATTTATATTTATATTTATATTTATATTTATGCGTACCCTAAGAGAGGCTTTCTGCAGCGAGGAGCAGCTGGTTCTCTTGGTGCTTATCGTTATTTTTGGGATTACTTTTTAAAAATTCTTTTTTAAGTTTTGGATTTTGTTCTCCTTCCAAATATTAAGGAGGATTGGGAGTAAACAATTGTCTTCCTGTTATTATTTTTGTACTAAATTTGAAGATATTAGCATTTTCCTACACGTTGAATCAGCTGATTTGAACATTCAGCTTTCTGCTTCTACTTTCCCTTGGGAACTGTCTGCTTATCACACTTTCACTTTGTGTAAACACATTTCGGAACTTTTCCATATCTTCAGCTTTCACTGGTTAAGTTCCTAGGGGGCGCCATAATCTACTGCGTGAGACATGGAAGATCTTAAATAGATTTTTTCTGACTTCCACCAAGATTTTAAACAGATTCTTTCTGACTCCTATTAAGCTTTTACGCAAGACATTCAGGACATCGTGGAAAATATGAGGTTTGAAATGTGCCATCTGGTTGGGGATGTAGCGGATGAAATTGAGGAATTTAACAGTGATAGAAATGTTTCTTCTAAGAGTGAGATTGGGATTTCTATTGAGATGCTGGATGAAGATTGGATAGTAGAGTTGGAGAAATTTAAGGGAGAGAGAGAGATCTGCAAGCAGCAAGTGAAATTGATTTTCTGGTGGAATGCCATGAAAAAGAAGGGGTCATTATGTATGGGAGGTTTTCTGAAGAGAAGTTGGAATTTTTGAGGGGGGCAGTTGGGCTGTTTGATTTTCCTAAGAAAAAAGCGCTGTGCACATTGTGGGGATATGTAACTGCTCTGGTTTATTTTAAAGTGGGATAAGGGTTAAAGAATGTTTATCTGGATTGCTTTTAGGGTTTGGCTGATGTTATTTGTCTTTAAGGATTTGGATTAAGATTATTAGGGTAAAAATGCTTTTAGTTTTGGGTTTATTAAGATTAAGATTATTAAAATTGTTGTACTATTAAGTATAATGGCAGACAATTTATGTGCTTTTTAGTTTGATTTTTATTATAGTAGACAGAAATGTATAGAATAGTAGTAGGAAGGGAATAATTAAATAAGTGCTATCTTTTGGGGGGGAAGTTGTTTAGGAGGTTCATATGATTTTTTCCCCTTTGTTTCAATATAAGGGGAGGGAATAACTGTACTTAATGATTTTTATAATGCGTCCCTGAAGAGCTTCAGTCTGTTGGTTCTGGTCCTGCTTTTCAGAGCAATAGAGAACAAGTCCACTCCTTCCTCTATAAGACAACTCTTTACCTATTTGAGGACTGCTAAAATAATCTAAACTAAATAGTATATATCTACTATAATGGATAGGGGCGTGGTGGCTCAGCGGGTAGGACGCCAGGCTTGTCGATCAGAAGATCACAAGTTCGGAGGTTCGAATCCCTAGCCCCGCGTGACGGAGTGAGCTCCTGTACTAGCCCCAGCTCTTGCCAACCTAGCAATTCAAAAGCATGCAAATGCAAGTAGATTAATAGGTACCACTTCGGTGGGTAGGTAACAGCGTTCCGCGTGCGTCATGCCATCCACATGACTGTGGAAGCGTCTTCGGACAACACTGGCTCTTCGGCTAACAAACGGAGATGAGCACCGGCCCCTAGAGTCGGACACGACTGCACAAATGTGCCAGGGGAACCTTTACCTTTTTAAAGTGGAATGATTTATAGATATAATGTGGTTTTGGTTTAATATAGAGTAAGAGATTTTTTTATATATATATAAATTTTATTAGATTTTTAAATATACAAAGCTAAAAGTTAGGAATGAAACGGAAATAGAAATACAAATTAAAAGAAAAAGAAAAGAAAAGTGCAGTAAAGGGGAAAAAAAAGAAAGAAAAAGACAAACAAAGAAATTGGATAACTTCCGATCCATCTATGGTCATAAGAATAATATAGATAGTTTGTTTTTACATGCTGGTTATTCATATAACATTCATATATTTTTCTTATCTATTATATACTATTTATATATAATCTAATCGTCAAAACCCCATGTTAGCTTTACTCCTCCTGCTTTTTGCAAATAGTCCATAATATAGAGTAAGAGATTGATTATGGAAAATTTTTGTATATCCTTGCTGTTAAAAGTCAGAAGTCACATCTTTCTATAACTTTGAAAAAAAAAATCTCTTGTTTTTTCACATCTTTTTAGTTTCTCTTCTTATTTTTGTAGTTTTTTTTTCCTGTAACTTTTATCTTTGTCTTGAAACAATAAAATTCTTATAAAAATGAGAGTGTAATATTTTTAATAAGAATTTTATTAAGTTTAAGAAAAAGATAAAAACTACAAAAATTTAAAAAAACTACAGAAGGAAAAAAGAACTAAAAGTGTGTGAAACATAAGAAAAAAGAATTTTGGAAGATTACATACAGAGATGACTTCTGACTTTGAACAGTAAGAATATACAGCAATTTCTCTAATCAATCTCTTACTCTAGATCAAACGAAGATCACATCATTTCTATAAATCTTTCCATTAGCACATATCATTGGCGATCACTCGTAGCCGAGTAAGATTGTCTTTCAAAGGTAAAATTTTAACAGTGGATCCGTAAGTGGCTATAAAGGCCAATTCTGGATCCGCACAACCTCCCACAATGAGGGCATAGGTTTCCAGGTGGGAGACGGTCATGATGAGGGTTTGCCTGACGTGCCTTCCTTTTAGCTCTTTTCTCCCTTTCGCCCTGTACTCGTGCTTCTTCAAAGTTCATAGCACCATTAATAAAGGCTGACCTCCAATTGAAACGCTCATGTGTTAGGGCTTCCCAGTTCTCAATGCTGATATTACATTTTTTTAAATTAGCCTTGAGAGTATCTTTGAATCTCTTTTGCTGTCCACCAATATTCCGTTTGTCACTAATGCAATTGCTCCTTCCCCTTATATAAAGAAAATGTGTGTGTGTGTGTGTGTGTGTGTGTGTGTGTGTGTGTATAAATTTCTAAATCAACTTCCCTCCCCCATAAGACAACATCCATTTAGTTATTTCCTTCCTATCACTATCTCTATATTTCTGTCCATTTTTTTTTGGTCTCCCTGCGAATGTCCCGATCCTCAAACACTCTACGCTTCATTCGGGAGAAAGCTACACTCCCAGAGCTCAGGCGATGCTGAATTTCAGCGTCGATGTCGGCTTTTGTAGATAGATGGCTGCCGAGATAAGAAAAGTGGTCGACATTTTCTAGTGACACACCTTTAAGCTGGACTGATGGCGCTGCGGAGGGATTGGTTCGAACTTGCTGGTAAAGCACTTTGGTTTTTTTAATGTTAATCGAGAGGCCGAGCTTTTCATATGCTTCTGCAAAGATGTTTAGGATAGTTTGAAGATCTTCCTCGGAGTGTGCACAGACTACGTTATCATCAGCATATTGAAGTTCTATAACAGAAGTTGCAATTACCTTATTTTTTGCTTTCAGCCTACTAAGATTAAAAAGCTTTCCATCTGTTCGATATATAATTTCTACACCAGTAGGAAGTTTCTCTTCAACAAGGTGCATAATCATAGCGATGAAGATAGCGAATAAGGTTGGAGCAATAACACATCCCTGTTTAACGCTGGATTCCACTTTAAATGGATCGCTTTGAGAGCCATTGTTATCCAGGATTGTTGCCATCATGTCGTCATGGAGTAACCGCAAGATGTTCACAAATTTATCAGGGCATCCGATTTTCAGAAGGATGGTCCAGAGAGCAGTACGATTTACAGTATCAAAAGCTTTAGTCAGATCAATAAACGCCATGTACAGAGGGCGGTTTTGCTCCTTGCATTTTTCTTGAAGCTGTCGTGCAGTGAAGATCATATCCACTGTTCCCCTGGAAGGGCGGAAGCTATTTTGCGTTTTAGGGAGGATGTCTTCTGATACAGATAGGAGACGGTTTGCAATGATCTTTGCCAGGATTTTGCCTGCTGTGGCTAGAAGGGAGATGCCTCAATAGTTTCCACAGTCTGTTCTATCACCCTTTTTAAAGAGAGTGATAATTATGGCATCCCTAAAGTCTGCTGGAATCTCCTCCCTTGTACTACCAACCCTTCTGTACGCCTGTGAAACATGGACCCTCTACAAACCCCACCTCCAACTTCTTGAAAGATTCCATCAACGCTGCCTCCGAAAAATTCTGCAAATTACTTGGGAAGATAGGCGGACTAATGTTAGCGTATTAGAAGAAGCGAAAACCACCAGCATTGAAACAATGATCATCCAACATCAACTTCGCTGGACCGGTCATGTTGTTCGAATGCCTGACCATCATCTTCCAAAGCAGCTACTTTACTCCCAACTTAAGAATGGAAAACGGAATATTGGTGGACAGCAAAAGAGATTCAAAGATACTCTCAAAGCTAATTTTAAAAAATGTAATATCAGCATTGAGAACTGGGAAGCCCTAACTCATGAGCGTTTCAATTGGAGGTCATCCTTTATTAATGGCGCTATGGACTTTGAAGAAGCACGAGTACAGGGCGAAAAGGAGAAAAGAGCTAAAAGGAAGGCACGTCAGGCAAACCCTCATCATGACCGTCTCCCACCCGGAAACCTATGCCCTCATTGTGGGAGGTTGTGCGGATCCAGAATTGGCCTTTATAGCCACTTACGGATCCACCGTTAAAATTTTACCTTTGGAAGACAATCTTACTCGGCTACAAGTGATCGCCAATGAATTTCTGTCCACTAGAATAAAAATCAAATTATAAATACATATAAATTGTCTGCTTTTATAATCAATAATACTACAATAATCTTAACTCTATTAAACCTAAAACTCAAACAATTTTTATTATATCTTATAAATCTCTAATAAATCTTGCAAATTAAACAGATCTTAAAACAATCCCAATATATCTTAATCCAAATCATTAAAAGAAAGCAAAATAATCATAACCTCATTATCAATCTAGTTATACATTCTTAAATTTTTACCCTACTTCAAAATAAACTAAGACAGTTACATATCTCCCAATTACGCCCAAGGCATTTTTCTTGTAGAAATCACAAAGCCCAACCAAAAATTAAAAATCCAAACCTCTCAGTAAAAAAACAACCACATAACATATTTTTTTCTTTCCCATAACAATCCTTCAGAAAGACATAACATTTCCCCAGAAAAACAAAACTCTTTATAATCTGCAGTTCAGACTGTCGTCATAACCCCTTCAGTTCCAAGGTGTAGTCTTCGCCTGGCATAGTTTCAGTATCACTAACCACAAAAGCATCTCCCTCTTTGCCAAAATCTTCCTCTTCCTCTTTCTTTACCATCTTCAGCCAGATGACATAGTTTAGAAATGATCTCTTCCCCAATATCCCGTATATTTTGCAGAATAACTTGACTGTACTCTGAGAGGGTCTCTTTAAAGGACTGCTTACGCTCACCACGAAAGTCCAAGAAAATCTCTTTAAAATCTTCCATTTTCAGGCAGTAGATTATGGCGCCCCTTAGCTGCTTAACTCACAGTAAATAGGAGTTAACAAGTTAATAAGTTGATACAAAGTTTCCACATCAGATTGAATCAATACTAACAAGCAGATCTCAAGGAAAGTGGACAGAAAACTTAAGAATTAAAAACGAGAAATCCAACATGTAGGAAAATATTCATTCCTTCAAATTCAGTACAAAAATAATAACAGGAAGGCAGTTATTAACTCTCAATCTTCCTTAATCCTCAAACAAGAAAGCAAGCCAAAACTTAAAAAGATTTTAAAAAGTAATCCAGAAATAACAATAAGCACCAAGAGAGTCCATTTCTTCTTACTGTAGAAAGCGTCTCTTAGGGTTCAAAACTTAAAAATATAAATTGGGTGTTTTAGAAATGAGAAGGCAGGACTTACTGTCCCTTTAAAGGGGCTGCAGCGCGGCTCGGAAAAGATGAAATCTCAGCCTCCTGGCGAAGTCTTTACCTGTCGATCATGGACTCTGTCCACGATCTTCTAGCTACAACTTGCCATCCGGAGGACAAATGGGTCAATTCCAAGCTTTTTCCTCAATCCGGAAAAAAGCTCTGGGCTACAGGAGTAACCAGCCTGAGCCTGAAAAAAATGCCACGAAGCCAGTTCTGCCCGTGGATCTTGTGGGCACAGATGCTCAGTCTGCCATATTCTCACTGGAAGTCCCGAGTATAAAATCTTGATCATGGATCTAGGCATCCCTAAGGAGAAGAATTCTGGAAACTGTGTGGTTCTCTGGATGTAGCATGTTCTGAAACAACTTCATGATTGCCGTATTTTTCTTCTCCACTTTGGTAGCATGACAGAGTTTGATGTCATTATTAAAATCTCCCCCCCCCCACACACACACTTTATAGTTAATTTTATTTGTTAGAGAAATACTCTGCATTGTGGATATAAAAGGTGGTTCTCCATTGATTTGGATCTATTTATTTGCTTCTTTTTGGTTCCATTTAAGCTGACATTGGGCAGTTCCAAGTAAGACTAAAATTTTTCTGCTTTATTTACAAGGAGTCAAAAATGCGAACATGTTCCCTTTGTAACTTAACTTTCCCTACTATTTCATTCCTCGTTTTGGAGGAAGAGATCAAGTTTCTCTATCCATTGCCTCTATGATTTACGGTGGCCAACTATTGTGATGTCAGAAACTTACAGAAGTTCCCAGATCTTGTGTTCACAAACAAATAGGAGAAATAAATGATACTTTTGGTGATGTACTGCGTACCTTTATTGGGCAGCATTTGGTTTTATTTTGCTTGTCTGGAATACAGATTTATGAGTATATCTCTTTGCTTTACCTCACTGTTTTCTGATTTGGGTTATTTTTATTGAGAGTGGTGCCTTAAACTATATTTTGGAAGGATGGATTACAAATTAAACAATTGCACAGAACTGATCATCTATCTGTCCTTCCATTGTTTGATTGCTACGTAAAAGGTAGTGCTCCATGTATTTTGGTCATCATGCTAAACCTAATCGGTCCTGGGAAGAGCCCCAGTTTTCTGAACTCTGATTCCCATCATAGCCAGTTACAGTGATTGTGACTTTGTCTTGAGGGCTAAACACCTCACTTTTCATCTGAACAACTGTACTAACGGAGAATGTAGGTTTTATTTTGTTTATTGAAATATGCAAATGGCTGTGATTTCTTTGCTTCAGGCTCCAGATTGAACTGATGACCTGGAAAGCTAAATTAAGTAGGAGCTTTTTCAGGCTGACCTATAAAGTGAAATAGCTGTTCTATAAAAGACTCTATTATATTCTGTATGGAACTTGAGAAGAGATTTGGACCCCGTTAAGAGGCTGTGCTCTTTTGCATGCAGTTTAATATATGGCAGACTCTGTGTGAGTGTTAAAAGGGTTGTGTTGGGGGAAGGTGAAGCTCAGCATGTCCCACAGACTGTAGAAAGTGAGTAATAGCATGCCCATTGCTGCTACTCTGTATGTTAAAATGGGGGAAAAGAGGTATGTCAGAGAGTGCTTGCAAGAAGTATACATACACAAAAGTGTTCCTTTGTTATATCCTGAACAAACAGGATCATTTAAAAAAAAGTGATTCTGTCCATTAGAAATGCACCCTGCATATAGACATGATGAATGCAGCACAAACTGAGAATGATCATTCAGATTGTAAACTAACCTCCTCCATTCCATAGCATGTGTTAATTGATTTATAATTACCTCTTGCTATTACTTGAACATACAAAGAGTTGTCTAGAAGGTAGTAAACTCTGTTCTCTTATGAATCTGCAAATCTCCTTATAATGCCTGAACTATGTTGGAATGCCTCTGAAGATGAGATAGTGGGGCAGTTGATTAGTTTTGTGAACTAGATGTTTGGAGCCAATGTCTTGCTTTGTGCTGGCTGCATTGATTGCCAATTCATTTCTGAGCCTAATTTAAAATTTAAAAAATATTTCCTTTTATAGTTCTGAACAATTTCAGTGAAGTAAATTTGAAGTATTGACTGTGTCCATAAGAACTTGTCTAGCCCATATCCATCTCTGAGACTGGATAGGGCTTCGCCATCAAGAAGGATTCAGTAGAACAGAGCTTTCCAAACTCTGTGTTGGGACACGTTAGTGTGTCGGCTGCAGTGTCTGGGTGTGTCGCGGCTGCTGCTGCCTCCGAGCCCTGCCAGGATTCCGCACAGGTCCTAGTTCCTGCCTCGTGCCTTGCTGTAAGAGTGTGTCGCGAAATGATGTATGTCTAAAAAGTGTGTCACCAACATGAAAAGTTTGGAAAGCTCTGCAGTAGAAGCTAGGAGAAGCAGAGCTTTTTAAGTGATGGCCCTGTGCCTTTAAAATTCCCTCCCCAGCCTGGTATGGCCCTTATACTGATCTCTTTTTTAAAGTCTTATTTACTTTGAGCTATTTTAAAGTAATTTTGGTGGAGAGGTTGGTGTTTCATTACTACTGCTACTATCAACTCTACTTTTCAACAATTTATTTTTTGTGTTGGGAGTAATAATCTATATCTTGCTAATAATTTATTTGCTCTGTTGTTATCTTCTGGAAGCAAATATTCTTTCCAACACTAGAATTTTCCTCAGAATCCATAAATCAGTTCATTAAGGGAAAGATAAAATCATTGCATAATGCTGTTTGGTTGGAAGTGCTTTTTGTGGTTTGTTGGGAAGTGTCCCCTGGGCCTGGCTTCATAATAATTTATTCAGTGAGAAGCAGCAGGAAGCCCTCACAGAAGTTCAGCAGCTTGGCTACTCTTGATCTACACGGATACCCATCTTCTTGTCTGTATGCTTTATATTTATTTGTTTATTATTGACTTATATGGCCACCCACCTCACAAACATGACTTTGGGCAGCTAACAAAATTTAACAATTATACAAAACAGTAACTAAAGACTGGGCTTAATTATCCTCCCAACCCAACAGAGTTGGAGCTAATCTAGTGCTGGGTGGTATGGTGTTCCCGAGAGCAAGCACTGCAACAGAGAAGGCATACTTCCTGGGTCCCACAGGATAGCATTCTCTAATTGATGGGACCCAGAACATGTCCCTCCTTCCAGATCTGATAGGGTTGGGTAGAGACAATTGGAGAAAAGTGGTCCAATTCTTTTATGTATGTCTTGAAATGGAAAAGGTGAGCTGACCCTGTACTTCCACAATCCAGCTGATACAGGTAATCTTTGGCCGTCCTGAAGGCTTCAAATACGTGTGTCAAAAGGGTGAACTGGCATGTCTCTATTAAAAAGAAAACATAGTCCTCCTGAGTGACCCGAATCTCTTTGATTCTCTATTTCTGACTAATCTAAAGTAGTCAGAATCAATCTTCTGTTAATCTACAGAAATTAATACTTCTGGATTTTCTTCCTCATTCTTTTAGGAATGATAAACTATGCCATGTGCTAGAGTTAAATACTTACAAGCAAAGTGACAGCTTTCATAACTACTGGCTGTCCAGGTGGACAGTATCATTCATTACTGGAAGCCATTTGGGATTTACAGCTTTGTACATGAGCTCTCAAGGTGTGAAGGGGTGGTGGTCACCTGTTACTAAATATTTCCTGTGGTGGTTTAAAATGATTTGGGCTGTACTATGGCAAGGAGGACTTCTTTTATAAGGAATAGACCCTTTCTGGAAACATTCCTGGAATACTGACCAGAAGGCTAATTATGGGGGTGGGGTGGGGTGGGGAAACAGGGTAACTGCAGTAATCTCTCTGCTGTTAAACCCTAACCCATGAGGTCTTCTGTTTAGCAGTGGCATGGAAAGGAGGCATGTACAGGATTAACAAGGGGATTATCTGCACAGCAAAGAGACAGATGCTAACATGCTGGGGCATTTGTCTAGGAAATATTTGTATTTTGTTGGGCAGGCAAAACATCCCTATTCTGTCACATGACTTTGTTCTGCTTGCTGGTGTCATCTCTGGCAGCATTATTGTAAACCGCCCAGAGTCCCCCCTTGGGGGCGGGGGGAGATGGGTGGTGGCAAAATTTGATAAATAAATATAAAATAAAATTATGCGATCAAGGAAAAATTATCTATTAAGGCTCAATTCTTTACTAAATCAGCCCTGAGATTTATGCATTCTGAGGAATCGCTCCAAACTTCAAGGACAGGGTTATCTATCAGAGCGTATTTTATAAGATTTGTTTAGTTTCAGAAAGTAGATGTTCTGAGAGAGAAGTAAAAACTGGAGAGTTGATGTCTTCTGGACTTCAAATCATTAAACCTAGACTTGGGAACAAATCACTAGCAGGACTTCACTAAATTTGCATCCAGAGAGCTTGCAGGTTAAGGGGAAATGGCAGAAATATGTCGATGTCACATTACTAATGTTGGCGAAGTGCAAAATAGTGCTTTCATGCCAAGAATCTTCGCCAAGAGTCATGTGTTGAGTGGGTGGCCATATAAATTTAAACAAACAAAGCGTATGCTCTCCTGCTGTGGAATGGTCCTTTTCCACATTGCCACTTTGAACTAGAGGGGTTTAAATGTAAATGCTCCCAGAAACATTTTCCTGATAACTGAGGTTCACGGCATAATATCTGTACCCCAGATTGCATGGGCAAAAGCTATGAGGCAGGTGGTATAGGGCCCCCAAGAGCTGGATATCCTTTTCTTTGTTATAAATGGTCATCGGTGTTGGATTACATCCTTTTTGGTTTCTCCACCCTGGGAGCATAGTCAGTTTTTGCGTTTAACAAGAGAGGGGAGGAAGGCCTTATGGAAGAATGACAATACCCTCACCCTGCTTATTGGGTATGGAGGGAAACAGGAAAGAAATGGCTGCAAATAAGACAGAGATTGGAGATGCAAAGGAGATGTTTGTGGGGGGTGGGGGCAAAGAACAGAATTAAAATACACAGACTGTACATATTGGTAAGGGTAACAGGGTGATTTGCTGTATTTTGATACTTGCTATCTACCCATCCATCCTTTTTATTTCAGTAAGATAACATTAGAAACCACTGCATTTTAAAGTGACATAGTTCCCCCTCCCCTTGGTATTGTCAATTGTTTTCTTTGAAGGCCACTTCAAAGAAGATGAATTTTCTGCATGGATAATATTTACATGCTGGAAGACCGACCACACAGATATTTTCTGCTGTTCTGTAACAATGTGTTTGTGAGTCATGAACTTGCCACAGAGCAAACTGTATGATGATGGTGATCAAACAGATACAGCCTGGGGCTCTCTACATGTGACAGGAATACAACTCCCAGAATTCCCAGCCTGACTGAACACATTGTGTATAAGGGGAGGGACTCTGAAGGAGCCTCACAGTTTCTCATGTTTCTCTACTGCATCTATAATGTTCTCATAATTGCCTGAGAGCTGTGCATTAGTTAATAGCTCTCATGTGGCTGGGAGAATGTAGTAAAGCAAAACAAAACAAAACCCTTAAACCAACTCATGAAACAAAGTGGTGAAACATTATCTACTGGTATGTTATTTCCCTTGATGAGAGATCTCTTGATGTAAGACTATAAATCTTCCAAGTGCTGCTACTGCTGTATTCTTAATTGCTTTCAACATATTTGATCATCGCCACAGAAGCCTCTTTTGGTGTGGAATTCAATCAGATGTGGAAAATTTAAAAGAACCCAACATTGTGGCTAAGTTCACATGATTCTTTCAATGCTTAATAAGCCAGTAAATTGATGAGATATTTTGTCCAGTGCGTCATCCTTCCATGTAAACTGGAAATGGTCAGAAAAAAAATCTAATTAAGCCCAGTGTTTTGGTTTGGGTGAAACTGGAAACTCTGATAACTAGAATAAACTAAGGTTTGAAGTTGGTTTAATAACCTGATTTGTTTCAAAGCTGACAACTATACTTGCCTAGCTTGGATGAAATGGAAAATTATTGCTCATTTACCACAGCTCTCAGTGGCTTGGTTCACACATAATGCTAAGCCTTAATGTGGTTTGTTTGGGGCTGAATTTAACATGTGAATTCCCCCATTATGGTTTAGCAGTATATCTGAATTGGGCCAATATGGTTTGGTCAACATACGATGATTTTTAAAAATGTGGCTTAGTGTTGCATGAATCTAGCTGCGTAACATTAAGATAAGGTTTTATTCATGGTTTACTGAATAAGCCAATATGGCTGATGTCACATATGATAAGCTGAAACAGAATAAATCACCAGTCCAAGATTTAAATTGTGTGTCCAAAGGCAGGGCAAGGAACAAAAGGGACTTAGAGCAAAATACTGTGGGAACACAGCATACTGGCTGGGGAATTCTGGGAGTTGAAGTCCACACATTTTATAGGTGCTGGGGTCAAGAAACACTGTTCTTGGGTTTGGCACCCTCTGGTCCCTCATTATCTGAGACAACTCCCGTCTGCTGCATGTCATTGTCTCTGGGAGCAGCTTCAGTTGTATGTCTGTAGCTTGAATCATGTCAACTGGATTTCTATCTTCTCAGTGGAAACGTTTCGCTCCTTATCCAAGGAGCTTCTTCAGTCTGAGCAAAGTTGGTAAGGGAATCCTAAATATGTTTCTAGGTAGCTGTGTGACCTTACACCTGGGGCTAGGTCATGGTTATATTGAGATGTTATTTTAAGTCCTTTTATCATCTAAAGGAGGATCGTTAAGAACACCATGCTGCTGTTGAGCTTGTGAAATGGTCTTAATCTTCCTAGGCACAGAAGACAAAGCAGGGAGGAATATGGGGGAAAGATTGTGCCTGAGGCCCCCACCTCTATTCAAGGAAGGATTTTCCAAGTTGGCATAAATGGATTCCCTGACCCCTCTCTCAAACCACCTATCTTCTCTGTCTAAAATGTGAACATTAATGTCCTCAAATGAGTGTCCTTTTTCCTTTAGATGAAGATAAACTGCTGACTCTGGTCCTGTGGTGTTACTTCTCCTGTGTTGGGCCATCCTCCTGTACAAAAGTTGTTTGGTTTCTCCAATGTGGAGTTCAGAGCACTCCTCACTGCACTGGATTGCATAAACTACATTGCTTTTCTTGTGTTTTTGAGTTTGATCTTTGGGGTGTACAAGCCTCTGTCTCAGTGTGTTGGTGGGTTTGAAATATACAGGTATGTGGTGTTTGCCAAATATCCGTTTTATCTTTTCAGACACGCCAGCCATGTAGGGAATGACCAGGTTCTTTCGTTTACTCTGAGTCTCAGCCCTATCTGTCGCTGTTTTAGGTCTGGTAGATTTAGATTTGGTGAAGGCCCAATTTGGATATCCACAGGCCTTCAGGGCTGTTCTCAGGTGCTGATTTTCATTCTTTTTGGAATCCATGGAGGTGGGGATGGTTTCTGCTCTGTGTGACAATGTCCTGATGACTCCTAGTTTGTGCTGCAGTGGATGGTGGGAGTCAAACATCAGATATTGATCTGTGTGTGTGGGTTTCCTGTAAATCCCTATTTCTAGCTTGCCACCGGTCCCAATGAGGACTTCACAGTCTAGGAATGCCAGTCTGTTGTCCTTGGTGTCTTCTCTGGTGAACCTAATGTTGGCATCTATAGTGTTTATATGGTCTGTGAAGGCCTGTACTTCCTGGGCCTTGATTTTGACCCAGGTGTCATCCACATACCTAAACCAGTGGGTGGGCACCGTTCCCTGGAATGTGTTGAGTGCTTTCTTCTCCACTTCTTCCATGTATAAATTGGCCACAATGGGTGACACAGGAGAACCCATGGCACAGCCGTGTTTTTGTCTGTAAAAGTCACCTCTGTATGTGAAATAAGTGGTGTTAAGACACAGGTCCAGAAGATGGCAGATCTGGTTTGGGTTGAGATGGCTTCTCCTTTCAAGGGTGCTGTCCTCTTCTAGTCTCTTCCTGACAGCGGATAGAGCATGAGTGGTGGGGATGCTGGTGAAAAGGGAGGACACATCAAAGGAGACCATAGTTTCATCTGTATCCAGTTTCAGGATCTTTGCTTTGGAAACAAATTCTTCCGAATTATGGATGTGGTGTTCAGAGTGTCCAACGAGAGGTGCTAGTATGGTAGAGAGGTGTTTGGCAATGTTGTATGTTACCGAATTGATGCTGCTGACTATGGGTCGGAGGGGTGTTCCTTCCTTGTGGATCTTAGGAAGTCCGTAGATGCAGGGGATGGCTTCTCCAGGATACAGACGGTGGTAGGTAATCCTATCGATGGAGCCATTATGTTCCAATTGTTTCAAACTGTCTATTACCTTTTTCTTGTAATTGTTGGTGGGGTCTCTTTTCAGTTTTTCATATGTATGGTGATCCTCCATATGTATGGTGATCCTCCATATGTATGGTGATCCTCCAAAAGTGAGGTAATTTTATTGTGGTAGTCTGCAGTGTTTAGAACCACTGTACATCTTCCTTGCTTACCTGCTGACAAACCTTCATAGACATACTTCAGTTGTATGATTACCTGCCAGCTTTCCAGGTCTGCCTCTTCAGTATCCAAATCAGAATCAGAGAATCCCATTTGTGTGTGTGTGGGGGGGGGGTTAAGCAGAAATCTGTTACCTGTGTATTTATTTGCAGATTTTGTAAACCATATCTAAACACTAGGGCTCTGGCTGGTGTACAGCAAAGCAAAACACTGGAGGAACAATATAAACAACGTGTAATTAATGTTTATTGTCTGAGTGACTGAACAGCTTTGTCTTTTCCTTTATGTTATCTGAGCATTCCATGTGGCCAAGATTTGAAGTAAAAGAAAGGCTTGGGATTAAGGATGTATTGCCAAGTCACTTCTATCTGGAACATTTGGGAGGTAGTGCTGGAAGAGGTGTTCATTCCTTTACCCTCCACTCCCCAGACAATTGTTTGGTGGTCACATAGATCAGTACAGCAGAGTATCTACTGCATCTACAACACACACCCATGGATTGTATTATAGGATCTAGTTCACGTTTCTAGCCGAAGCCCACACCACAAATAAAATGGTATAATTGCTGGAGAAAGCCATTGCTGTTTCATTTAAAAAGCAAAAGTATAGCTGTACAGGATTGGATTTTAAAATATAAATTTTGTGTGATTATTTATCTAGGGCAGAGCTTTCCAAAATTTTCATGTTGGTGACACACTTTTTAGACATACATCATTTCGCGACACACTCTTACAGCGGGGCACAAAGCAGGCACTAGGACCTGCGTGGAATTACAGCAGGTTTGGAGGCAGCAAAGCACAAGGCAGGCACTAGGACCTGCGCGGAATCCTGGCAGGGCTCGGAGGCAGCAGCAGCCGCGACACACCCAGACACTGCAGCCGACACACTAACGTGTTGCAACACACAGTTTGGAAAGCTCTGATCTAGGGACATTCTTAGGCCACCCTATACCCAATAGACAGCTTAATTCAAGTTACACAGTTCTGCAAGTATACCAGATATTAGGGATAAAATAAATAATGGTTGACTCAGAAGTGGGGAATGGAAGACAACCCCACATTTTCTACTCACAAATGACTTGTCATTGCCCCAGGTAAAGATAAGGTGTGGGAGTCATTGCAGAACTAGTTCTAGAGCTTTGAAGATACTCTCACCAATTACCAATTGTAATTTGTTAAATTGGCATGCAGATGAAACTAACTAATGAATAAGCATAAAGAATTGAAGGTGGATAATCTGTTGTGTGGCGCATAAGTGATTTAGATGTATCAGTACCAAGGAAAAATATCAGTGTAGCTTGACCTTAGATCTTGCCCCATTTAGCCAGAAACTTATGTAAAGTAAATGGAGAGTTTTTAAAAAAACCCTCAGAGTATTATAGACAGCTTAAATTTGATCAGCATTCCCTGTCCAACTGCCTTCCTGATGTTGTTGGGTTCAATTTCCCTTAATCCTCACCCAAAATTGCCACCTGCAAGGGTAGCATTGGAGAGAATAGAGAAGCCAGTATAGATTTTGTCTTCCTGGGCTCAAAAATCTACAGGCATGGTGACTGTAACCATGAAATAAAGCATTGCCTGCTTCTTGGAAGAATAAATATAAACAAAATATTGTAGAGCAGAGACATCATATCAGAGACTTGATCTTCCCAGTCATAAAGGATGGCTCTGAAAGCTGGGCCATCAGAAAAGCTGAATGAAGAAAAAAAAATGATGCCTTTGAACTGTGGTGGTGAAGAAATTTGTTGAGAGTACCTTGGACAGCAAGAAGAACAATTCATTCAATACTAGACGCAAAGTAAAACCAGACAGCTCATTGGAAACACTAATGAGGACCTAAAGCTTAAATATTTTGAAAACATAATGCAGAAATTATAGTCTTTGGAAGCATCTTTTCCTGATGCTTAGAAAAAATGCCAGGCAGTAGAAAGAGGCTGGCAGAAGAAGAAAAATAGATACTATCCTTGATATAATAAGCATGAGCTTACAAGAATTACAAGAATTCAAGGGGTGTGGTGGCTCAGCGGGTAAGACGCCAGGCTTGTCGATTGGAAGATCGCAAGTTCGGAGGTGTGAATCCCTAGCCCTGCGTGTGGAGTGAGCTCCCGCACTAGCTCCAGCTCTTGCCAACCTAGCAATTCGAAAGCATGCAAATGCAAGTAGATGAATAGGTACCACTTCGGTGGGTAGGTAACAGTGTTCCGTGCGTGTCATGCGGCCACATGACCGTGGAAGCGTCTTCAGACAACGCTGGCGCTCCGGCTAACAAACGGAGATGAGCACCGGCCCCTAGAGTCGGACACGACTGCACAAATGTGCGGGGGGAACCTTTACCTTACAAGAATTCAGCAGTACTAGCAAACAATCCTGGTGAATTGTTTTTCAATGGGTCACAAAGAGTTGGAAGTGACTGAACAACAATAAAAAGGGCGGGAAAGGCTTTGGTAAAATTAATTTGGTCATTCTAGGAATTGTAATGTGAATGGGCAGAAAGCAACTAAAGATTTATCTTAGAATGCAAATAAGAGACTTGTTCCTTGGGCTTCCATTATGATTTATTGAGTTGGAAAGAGCCAGAGTCAAATTACCTGTTCAGTGAGGGAATCTAGAATAAAGCATCTACGGGAAGTGACTGTCCACTCCTTGCTTGTATGGATACATCCAGTGGTGTGGAGGAGTTGTTGTTGTTCAGTCATTTAGTCGTGTCCGACTCTTTGTGACCTCATGGACCATAGCACGCCAGGCCTTCCTGTCCTCCACTGTCTCCCAGAGTTTACTCAAATTTATGTTCATTACAACGGTGATGCTATCTAACCATCTCATCCTCTGCCGTCCCCTTCTCCTTTTGCCCTCAGTCTTTCCCAGCATCAGGGTCTTTTCCAGTGAGTCCTCTCTTCGCATTAGGTGGCCAAAGTATTTGAGCTTCAGCTTCAGCATCTGTCCTTCCAATGAGCAGTCAGGGTTGATTTCCTTTAGGATTGACTGGTTTGACCTCCTTGCAGTCCAAGGGACTCTCAAGAGTCTTCTCCAGCACCACAGTTCGAAAGCGTCAATTCTTCGGCGCTCAGCCTTCCTTATGGTCCAACTCTCACAGTCATACATTACTACTGGGAAAACCATAGCTTTAATTATACGGACCACACCTATAACGATTGATTTCACTGTCAAACTGCTGTTGCTGTTAGGAAAACCTGGAATCTGTTTTCCTGTAGTTTACTTTAAGATCATTCTGTATGCTGCTTTCTGGGATGACGGAGAACAGGCCGTAGTTCTGGGGATATTGATATTGATTATTAACACCCCACCCACCCCTGTTTTCTCAGTTTATTTATTTTATCAGGTTTATATAGCTGCCCATCTCACAAATGTGACTCTGGGTGGCATACAATAAACAACCGGTTAAAACCATTAAAACATCAGTTAAATACAATTAAACACAAATACAAATACAATAAAAATAGAGGTTTGAGTCTAAATAAAAATAGAGATAACTTTTCACTGAACCCATTCCAGTTTGACTGAATCTTCCTTAATTGTGATACCTGGGACTGGTCACCGTACTTAAAATGGGATTTGCTGAGGTAGAATGGAGTGGAACTATTATTTCCTGCGATTTGAAAACTATACTTTGATAGTTGTGGAGAAAAACTGTAAAAGTTAGTAGTACAAAACACCTTAGATGGACTATGAGAAAATCTCCAAATTGGCAAACCTGAAATATGGGATGGAGACGCATACTGAGGAAGGGGGATCTACACATTCAGCTTAAAAACCAGTCTATTTGCTCTTAGAAATCACTTCAAGCTGTTTAGAAATTGTTTCTCAATCATATATTCCCTAGTGGAATTTGATATGGCTTGGATGTCCACAGCACTTCAGAGCCAGCTTTTTTTTCCCCTTTCACTCTAACATGTGGAGAGAGTGCCCACTGGAGTGGTGTGATGTCTTACTGGCATATGTTTAAAACACTGGCTGAAACCCAGTAGGGTTTTCTGGCCATTTTTTTATGCTGTGCTGTATTTGTCTGCTCTTAAACGTATATATTTTATTTATTTTATTTTATTTATCACATTTATATCCCGCCCATCTCCCCCACAAGGAGGGACATCGGCTTTCAAGTGTGTTTATTACACACCCAAAAGCATGAAAATATGGAAGCACCTTCCTTTTTTTTAAAGACTTTATTAGAGTTTTAAAATACAGATAAAATACAAAGTATAGAAAAGCTTGAAGAAAGAAAATAAGACAAACTAAAAAGGTGCAGAAATACTTAGAAATACAAAGAAAGTGACTTCTGCCTCCTTCAACACAGATATGAATACAAATATATAATACCTTAATCTTTTACTCTAAACCAAAGCATAACAAACATTATTTCTATAAACAATAACAGTTTAATCATCAAAACCCAAAATCAAAACTTCATTTCTTTCAGATACAAGCAAATAGTCCAGAAGGGGTTTCCACGTAGAAACAAATCCAGTCACAGTGTTTTCTCTTATCAATGCTGTCAGTTTTGCCATCTCCGCCAATTCCAATAATTTCACCATCCATTCTTTCACACTGGGAATTTGTATATCTTTCCAACTTTGCGCATACAAAAGATTTGCCGCTGTTGTGGAGGTACCTTCCTGAACAGAACTCGTTCTCTAGACTGCAGACAATTAGTAAAAAAACCACCTCAGAGAGATGGGATGTAAAATCATAACGTAATACACTATAGATTTCACTATTGTTTATATTTGTATCTGACAATATTTGTATCTGTATGTCATATGAGCCACTTCTAAACCTTTCAATAGAAGGTAAGTATTACAGGTATTATTTTAATGTGTAAAACTTAATAGTTGTGTAGTTTATAAGCACTACTATTCTGGAGAGATATCAGAAGAGGGAAAAGGTGCTTTCATAATTAAAGAGTGACTAACCGTGATAAATCCCAACCTCTTTATTACCTTCTTTATTACCTCTTTATTACAGAAATGATTCCAATTTTTATTTTCAAATGAGTGAACATTACTCAGAGGAATTGTGCTTTAGGCCTTCTTTTAACTCCCCCAGATAATTTCTTTTTCCCTCCTTGAATTGAATCCAAAGCTTTGGTTTGTGATTTCTTAACTGGAGATAGTCTTTCCATTAATCATTTCCAATGGGCTAAATAGCTAGGCTGGTTTGAGTAGCTGGATCAGTTTCCTCCAACTGTATTAAACTGTATTAAACCGACTGCCATACCCATGTGCTCTTTCGCTGGGGATAATGAGAGTTGATGTCCAACAAACCATGAATCTAACAGGTTCAGGAAGCCTTGCTCTCTCTTTTCCTTTGTCCTGTTCTCAAGAACAAACCAAAGGCAATATATGAAATACATAACTGAGGCAAACAGCTCTGCATTTTTCTTTTAAAATTACTCCTTCTCTGAAGAAGTTATTTTCCCTGGAAAGCTAGTTGCTATGGAGTATGTGGATGTATGCATAAGGGAAAGATAGAAATTGTCAAGGAAAAACGAACTGGCAATAATACTTCTTAAAAAAAATTATATCCTCATGTACTTGTATCATTACCCTTCCCAATGTGAGCCTTGCCTCTCTCAGAAGTGCCTCCAGTAGAAAAGGCTGCCCATCTTGTGCTAATGGATCAGAAATGTGCCTCCTAATAGGTGGGACGAGACTGGGAAGAGTTGTGTCCTGTGAACCAGGAGTGGTGAGATCTGTCAAGGATGAATGTTGGGTAGAAATGTGAGAAGATGGTTGAATGCACTTTTTCTTAAATGCTTCCTCACTTTTGGTCATTGCTCTATTCTCTTCAGGTCAACATACGTATTATGTTGATTGATAATAATAATGATGATTACATGCCATCAAGTTGTTGTTGACTCTTAGCGACCATATAGATAGATTTTCTCCATGATTATCAGTCCCTAACCTGGTCCTTCAGCTCTTCCAACGGCACCCTCATAGCCACTGTAACTGAGTCCATCTACCTTGCTGCTGGTCATCCTCTTCTTCTCTTTCCTTCCACCTTTCCAAGTATTAGAGCCTTCTCCAGAGAGCTATATCTTCACATAATGTGTCTGAAGTAGGATAATTTGAACCTGGTCATTTGTGCCAGGTGCACCCTCAGCAAAGTTAAAGGTAATTACACATTCAGGGGATTCCATTAGAAATGCCCCCCTCCAATATTTACACATGAAAGTTTATGAAGTTTTATAATGGAATGTGGCTTTATGCTTCATAGTGATTTACATTTTCCAGCAAGTTCACAGCATATTTTCTTGTGGTGCTTTTCAAGGCAGGTGGTCACAGAGTCATAGATTGAGTTACACCTGCAGATGAAAAGAATTTTAGGAGTTCTTATGTGTCTATCACAAGCAAAGCGAGGAAAATAACCCACATTGCTACTTTGCAGGTTATAACAACAGCAGGATTGTGGTACAACCAGTTCCCTAGGTTCAGAGCAGTCGAAGTGCCAATACTTAAGCTAATTAATTATTAGCATTTTGAATACTTTATACTTAGGGGATTGGTTATTGATTCAGCCTGATACTTTTCACTTATTTGGCCAAAACTATAAACCACAAAACTAGAAAGTATTTATAAGCCACCCAGCTATTAACATTTCTTTTCTTTTTGACCACTTGAGAAATGTGGAAGATTAATATTTCATGAAGTTTCTTCCTAAGAAGCTGGCTTAAGGCTGACCTTTTCCAAGGGTCAGGAATCATTTTCCTATGATAGGCACTGATTTCCTTGTTTGCCAGTCACAACCACAAAGATACAGCAGTTTTGACTCAGCCTGCTTTGATTTAAAAGCAGTTAAAGAGTTTGGGATAGAAGTGTGGTATGTATTTTCACTTGGAGAAGGGAGTTGTTTAATTCATCTCCTAGGATCTGCCATCTAAAGGATTTCTGGAAACAAATGATACTTCTTCCCTTGAGACCTGGAGAACAGGCTGACCTCTAAAAAATCTGGGCTAGGTAAACAAATACTGTGATCTGGTTTACAACAATTTCCTAAGCAGCTAATTGATGCCATCTTCACACATTTACTGTATTATGTACTTGCTTCAAAACTATTTGATCAGAGATGATAACCCAAGATAGACACACCTTTTCTTTATGTTGTTAATGTACTTCTGATACTGTTTTTAGATCATTTAAACAATTGCCTGTCTCCAACCCTGGTATGCCTATTTTGTTCCTGCTTAATTTATAGTGTGTTCTGGTTTTAAAACTCTGTCATAAAACTAACTACCATGAAGGCTTTAGATGAAGTAACCCCCCCCCCCCAATAAAAAAATCCAACAATCCATTTTGGAATAATGAATGTGTTCAAGATGCTGCAAAATGGAGCTGTTCTGAGTTGAATACCAAAGAGAAGGAAGAATGGAGAGAGAAAGAATGAAAAGGGGGCAGATGTGTTTTTGCTGTAACTCGCAACTTTTTTCTTCTGTCATGCTAGCTGATAACTGATGGGAGTTAAATTTGAAAACATCTGGAAGACCAGCATAAGGAGAAGCTGTATATTGTTTATTCGATAAACTCATAAAGTTCTTAGCTTTTAACTTCCTTTTCGGATTTTTGTGTTCACATTCCATAAAAATATAATAGAGATGAAAAACCTGGCTAAAAGCCAGCTCTTCCAGCATCTAGCTTTAGCTCAAATGGAATATAACTGAAGTGCATTATAAAATCTTAAAATGAAGCTTTGAAATGTTCAAAGGCTTTCTAAGTACAGCAGCACACTGTAATTAGCGATCTGTACTGAATGCATCAAATGAAGCCCAGCAGAGCTAGGTGTAATAGGTTGAGCTTTTTTATTGTTGTAAAGCAACCTCAAGATGTACATTCTCACAATGAATTGCTCCCTGTGCTGTTCTCTATATTGTGACTTGATCCACAAGTTTTACCATTTTCAGTTGCTATGGAAGAAGCACAAGCAAGGATGTTCTTCTTTCCTTCCCACTCATTTTTAGTAGGTTGTACTTGAAATTGCAAGCCAGTCCAATGCTGACATTGCAAGCATATAAGGTATATTTTGGGGCTTCATCATATCAGATCCCTGCCAACCAATATTATTGTTACTCATGTAAACAATTTTTATAGCTGCCCATCACACTTCTGTGACTTTGGGTGGCTAACAACACCCCCCATCCAAATAAAAGCAATAATAATAATAATAATAATAATAATAATAATAATAATAATAATAATTAATGCTGAAATCATCAGACACGCTTATATCATACAACCATATAGTGGGGCTCACCTAATGTGAACAGAAGCTGTGAGTCCAAGAGGACCTCCCAATTGTGTGTCAGTTTTTGGGAGAGCTACCCGTTCAGAGACAAAGATGAAAAATCTTCAGATCCACAAGCTCTTACAACCCATAGTCACTTGGTCTTGCCAGGGTTGAGCTGTACCCTGTTCATCCCCATCCACACCCTCACAGCCTTCAGACATTGAGGAAGAACATTGATGGCATCACTTGGTCGGCCAGGGACAGAGAGCATATAGCATACTGATGATACTTCAACTCACGCTGGTAGATGATCTCAGCCACCAGCTTCCTGTAGATGTTAAAGAGAAGTGGGGAGAGACTATTTCCTCTGTCAGAGCCAGGGAAACCACTCCCTACTTCAAAGAAGCATTCACCATCACATGGATCCAACCACATATTGTCACCAGAAGGCTTTAACCAACCAGGAGAGACATGGATTTAAGACACAGGTGGATGAAATCAAAGTCCTGAGGACCCTGTCCACTTCATCAAGACTAACAGGTTCAAAGTCTTCCCAGGTAACTAAGCCAGACCATGCCTCAATCAACTCCACAGGACCTACACGGCTAGTCTACAACCAAGCAACTGCTTCCAACAGATGCTTAGAATAATTCTCACAATGCCCCTGTAAATATTCCCCCAGTTCCCTGGGATGGGATGGGTCAGTTTAAACAGGGCTGCCAGCTAGCAGACACAATGAAGGTGGAAAAATAATTACATTTTGCCACCCTTATTACCCAGAGGTAATCCTTAAGAAAGGCTCTTGCCCATGCTTGGTCAGGTTCACTCTTCATTTCTCTCCAGGAGTCTCTCATGCCACTTCATCCCCTGAAGTTCCTCTGAAAACCACTGGGTGCTCTGAGATCCAGGCACAGAGAGAGTCCACATAGGTGTACTTTGGTCCAAGGCCACTGTTGTTTCCTCACTCCGGGCAGTGACTAGGGCCTGTACCAAACTCTGCAGCACAGCCTCAGGAACAACCCTAAGCTCCTTCTGAAACCTAGAAGGATCCATTAGGTGCCTGAGGTGGACAGATCACATAGATCATTCTTCCCTGCAGTGGAGTGCAGCTGAAGAGAACTCCCAGGCCAACACAGAGTGATCTGACCATGACAAGGGACTAATGGTAAAACCCCCCAAATTCAAATCACATCACCACCACCCTAAGACAAAAGCCAAATCTAACATGTGACCCCCCACTATGACTTGGGCCCTCAGTACTCTGAGACAGGCCCATGGTTGCTGTCAGCCCAACAAGGTAGACCAGACTGAGAAACCAATACCATATACAGTAAGTCAGGACTACTTTTAATGTAACAGCTATAGTAACAGAATCTTGCAAGTCTGAATGTACTCCTCCCCCGCCACTTTATCTTCATGTGAACTAGGGAGGGGCTTGTCTGAGACGTTTTCTCAAGTTATTTCCTTGGCCCAGACTCAAGCCTCTCTTATCTGACTATTGCCGTGGTGCAGCTCTTCCTCTAGTCCTTCAAGACTATTCCCTATGCCTTCTACACTTGCCAATTCCTGAGCTGCCTCTGAATGCACACCTGCAGAAGGCAAGTTGAAGTCTCCCAATACCATACATTTGGGGAACTCCACCATCAGCCTGGCCACAGCATGAAGCAGCTCAGGCAGGGAGACTGCAATGTAGCAGGGAGGCTGGTATGCTAGTGGCAATCCTATCTGATCCCTAGACCCCAACTTCAGAAACTGGGTCTCACATCTAGTTATTTGCGGAGCAACACACCTTGAAACCATTAGAGTCTCTTGGATGACAATTGCCACACCATTTCCCCTGCCCAGAGTCATGGCTGGTGCCACACACGAAAGCCTGATGGGCGTATTTCTGAGAAGAGCAGTCCTTCCTCCACGTCCAACCAGATTTCAGCAATACGTATACAGTTGGCTCTCTCATCCACAGTTAAATTGAGAATGAGCTTTATTAAAGGCTGACTGTCCATTCAGCAGTAACAGCCAGAAACTTGGGTCACTGGGGCTCTGATGAACATGCATTGAGGCAGAGTGCAGAAGGCTGGAACACAGTATTGGCACTAAACACCAAAACTGCCTGCCCCTTGTCTCCTGCCCCTCACCACCATTGTATTGTTGTCTGCCCTCTCCCCCCTCAACACAACAGTTTCCCCCACCTCCCTTTCCCTGGTCAAAGGGCCCCACCAGGCAACTAGATGCACAGTCCACCCAACCAGTTAGCAAGTCTAGACAGCCAAGGTGCTTGTGCCTAACACTCATCCCCTTAGTCAAGATCACCAATCCACATTCCATGCCCCATCCGCCCAACATCCAGTGCTGCCTCAGCTGGGTGTGTGTGTGTCAAAACAATCATTCCTTTTTTGCTAAGCGAATCGAGGTGCACTCTTAACCCCTGTCTCTCAGCCCGGAAGAAACAACCATTACACCCCAAGCACCAGTAGCCCCCCCACATCTCCTATTTGAAACCTTCCAAATCACAAATCCCAGTCCTATCATTTACTAGTTTTTCAGATTGGAAAAACTACAGATAAACAAAAAAGGCTCCAGTTCTGTCTCATTGCTGCAATAGTCAGACAATATGGAAAGAGGTCGCTGCAGCCACAGGACGTAGGTTGGTCCTCTTGCAAGACCACCGACCCATTCCAGCTCCTGCTGCTGTTCTGTGCCAGCTTCAGGGTGCCCGTGTCTTCACACATAGTTTAAAAGACAAAATGAAGGTTGCTGAGTGCAGCTGAGAGTTGGCACTGAGTGAAATAACACAAATGCTTGAAAACTCCTTTGTTATAACCCCCAAATCTCTCAGTCTTTTTGAAAATGAAGCCTTGGAAATGGAAGAATCAGATTCCTTATCAGAATGATTGAGCATTTTCAACAACTCACAATATTTATTAATCAACCAAGTATAGAATGTATGAAAATTCAGTTATAGGTAATTCAGAGCTGCCATTGATAGTTTTGGGTTAATGGTAGTATTTAAAAGCTTGGGAATTTTCACAGTAATGTTTAAATTAAGCCTGCCAGACCATAAAATAATATGCATAGTCGAAGGCTTTCACGGCCGGAATCCGATGGTTGTTGTGGGTTTTCCGGGCTGTGTGGCCGTGAAATAAAATAATAGTTGGCCATCTAAATAACATGCTGTATATGTAGGGTGACCATACGTCCCGTTTTGAACGGGACAGCCCCGTTTTTTAAACATTTTTGAACCGTCCCGTCTTTTTGATATAAATCTCAATTTTGTCCCGTTTTTGGAGGCAGCCCGGAAGAGGTGGGCTCTCTGCTTTTCTTATGCCATCCTTAACTCTCTTTTCTCCCTTCCCCTCATGGGGCGCAAATGGATCAGCCCGCTTGGCTATAAAAGCGTTGTGCAGCTCCTTCCATAGAGGGGAGCGTTTGAGAGCGGAGCGCGTGGGAATGAAATTAGTGCGCTTTTCTGGGGGATGGCGTGTTCACGAGGGGGTGAACGAGCAAGATAAGCAGAAAAGCACCATTGTTGTTGTTCAGTCGTTTAGTTGTGTCCAACTCTTCGTGACCACATGGACCATAGCACGCCAGGCCTTCCTGTCCTCCACTGTCTCCCGGAGTTTACTTAAATTCATGTTCGTTACATCGGTGATGCTATCTAACCACTGTAAAATAATAAGGAACAAGAGAAGCGCTCCACTTTCTCTTCCCCTTCCCTCTTTTTTCAGAGGAGCTAGCACTGTGAAAAGCAGGGAGGCAAAGAATGCTGGACTGGTTTTTCCCTTCCACCGACAGGGGTGGAAGTCGCAGCTGAAACCGGCCAAACTCCTTGCCTGTATAATGACAGCACCCAGGCTTCCAACCCCAACACAGCTCTAGATTTGTCTGCGATCAGGTTTTCTCCCGGACTGGGAGAGCAACTAGTTTGAGTTACAGGAAAGGGGGGTTGCTGTGCGTGCCTTCTTGTCTCTTAAAAAAGTGCCTCTCCTCCCCTTCTTTTTTGAAGAGCTTGTCAAACTCACCCCCCCCCCCCCACGTCCCAGCCCGGCCACCCTTTTGTACCGAGCGCTCCTCTGGGAAGGGATGGTTTATTTTGCTCAATCTGCCCCTGCAACGCGGTGTCTTCCTCCTGAGCAAGCAGCATGAGCATGGCAAATGAAACATACCTCTTAATCATGTAAGACATAAAGCTGGGACTTAAAAATGCAAAAGTCTTTATTGTGCTGGAGATCGGTAAGTAGGGCCCCTTAGATCCTTCGGTCCATTGTTTTCCTCAATCTCTCCTCTCCTCTCCTCTCCTCCCCACCCCTCCCTCGTATCTCTCCTTCTCCCCCTTCTCGCTCAGCAGCTACGTGTGTGTTGGAGTTTGGGACACATGGTCACTTTTCAGGAAAGGGTTGGCAGTCCCATCGGTGGTGTGCTCCACCCCTATTTTTTTTTAAAAAAATCCTATTCTTAAATAGACCCCGTTCCCATTCTTGTAGGGAACTTGTGATGCGGGCAAGGGACGGCGAGGGAACCCTGGCGCGTGTGAGCGAAAGAGGGAGCTTTCCCGTCCTTGTTGGCTGGGGAATTCCCATGCTGGCTGGGGAATTCTGGGAGTTGAAGTCCACCCATCTTAGAGTTGCCAAGGTTGAGAAACGCTGGTCTGGAGACCCTTGGAGAAAGCGAAGTCCCAGCTACCCAGCATGGAATGATCCTTCAAAGGCTAGGAGACACAGCACTCTCTGGTCAAGCCTAGCTCCTGGTGACTCCAAGGGCACATCCATGTTCAGGGGTGCCTGCAGTGTGTGGTCAAAAAAGTCAAAATGGCGGCCACAAGGGGACGATGGAAGTTCTGCCCATTTTTATTACATAAGTTTAACCCCGTCCCGTTTTGTCATCCCAATGTCCCGTTTTTGTCTCGAGGAAATATGGTCAGCCTATGTATATGTGATTTCAGCAAATGTTGCAACAAACTTTCTTTGGCTCCTTTATAGAAGTTGCAATACAACAATGTATGTTTCATAAATTCAACAGATTGACATGGACAGAATCTTTGGGCTGCTGGGATACCCTGACGACCAGGCCATAACTGGTGTGGCGTTAATCCTTGTCAATGAAAAGCACTTCTGTCTTTTTCCACTGTCAAGAATGACTGAGCATTCTGTTTTTTCTACATGTTAACATGGAGTAGGGCAAGAAAACGATTTGTTGAATGCAGAAGACACAGTATTCTTACTTTTGAATTAAGGAGTTAAATTATTAATTGCTTTATACGTCTGAATCACCGTTATCGTTCTTGTTGTACAGTTAGGGAACATATATTATAAACCCTAAGAATTTGTTGATGAACCTACCAGATTTTATTTATTTATTTCGTGTACAGATCAAACTTTACTCTGCCAAAATGTAGCCACCGCCACAGCTTTGTCATTAGCTTGCTGTAGGTCATCAACAGTACAAGGCCCTGGCAGTAATCGACACACCATCAGATGCGCCGGGTCTTGGGTTTCTCCGCATTCACATAATGTATTGTCGTCAGCCAGCAACCCCCACTTAAATAAATTCATCTTGCACCTTGGTACCCCCACCCTCATCCTGTTCATTGTCCTCCAAACTACATAAGGGAGAGTGTTTCCAGCAGCCATTTCTTCCTTCGGTAAAATTCTCAAGTCGGTAAGCTCATTCCTCCATTTATTTATTTGATTCTGTTCTTTGGCCCCTTCTAGGATATTAGTTCTTGCCATAAAGCTCTTTCTAGATCTAAGTCGATGAATTGGGGGAGTATATCCGCTCAAAGGGTGACGAGAGTCAGTCTCTTGCTTAGTTCTTTTGGCATCTGCTTCTATTTCCCTCCTTATCTTAGGTGGAGCAATGGCAACAAGAGAATATAGTTTATTAACGGGCATCGATTTGAGGCATCCTGTCATTATGCGCATTGCCTCGTTCACAGCGATATCTACTTGCTTGGCATGTGCCGATGCGTTCCATACTGGTGCCAGTAGAGACACTCAAAACCTACCAGATGCTGCCTGTCTATAAAAGCTTGTGATATTCTGAAAACACCCAGCAACTTCTGGGTTGTGGGATAGATTCACAGCAGGGCAGTGAGATTTGTATGGCCGTATTATAAGTGGAATAAATGCTGCTGGGAGTATTTTATTTTATTTATTTTCTATCCCGCCTTTGTTAATTTTATAAATAATTCTAGTTATTTATAAAAGAGTAGACTGTTTGGTGTGGATTCTATGCTTCAGATAGTATACTTCTATTGATTATACCTTTAAATGTGTAGAAATTACTTTTTCCTTGTGGTAGTAGAGAACCTATTTGAGAAGAAAGCTCATGTTTTCTTGTTTTTCTGGATATAGTTTTTGCAGCAGTCAATGAGATCCTGTTCTATTTTGTTTCTCTTTTAGAGTTGGTATCTTCGTCCATTTTTTCATTCAGCAGCAAGTCTGTGGAAGGCATGGCTAAGATCAGAATAGAATAGATTTAGAAACTAACTCTTCTCTTCGATTAGAAACTAAAAGTTCAAGTTATTGACAATCAGTGTCAATGCCATCTCCTGATCTATTCTACACCTTGGGGAAATCTCTGGAATATTTGAAACACACGCATTTTTAAAGTTCTTGAGTTGGGCTGGGCAGCCCTACTGGCTGTGTGAGTCCCAGCACATCATTTACAGCAGCCGTTCTCAACCTTTTTGCCCTGGAGGAACCTTTGAAAATAATGCATAAAATTATTAAATCTACAGCTCACTGTCCGTTAGCATGATCGGTAAGTTGTAGATTATCCAGTTATCCAATAATAACTGTCAGTGCTCTTTTGAGTAGAGAATATTTTTCTCCGGATCTGATTATTTTGGCCAACTTATTAGCCTACTCATTTTGTTTGGTTCCCCCTCCCCCACAAAGGATAGCAACTCTCTCGGTTCCAAAAATGATGTTTATTTTTTTTCCCAATCCCGATCTCTTGAAGAACCCCTGTTGAGAAAGGCTGATTTACAGCAACCCAACTCAGGCATCCTTAGTAACAATTTCAGCTGAGTCAAACAAAATGCTGTGCAAGTTTAGCTCCCTAACATTATGTTTTCTTGGCTAAAAGTAGTGGATGATGTACTGCTTTTCTGAACAGCAGAGATAAAGTTTTTGAACAGCAATGTTCAGTTAAATTCTCTTGTGTTCAGTTACCTAATAGATATTAATGCATTCTCCAGGAAGATACCATGCGCTAAACAGTAAGGAAAAATGCTTGTGTTTTTGTTTCTGAAAACCACATTTCTGAAAAGACGATGTTTTATTTTGAACCAGGAAAGGATTTTTAATGGCTTCTTCATTCTCATTTTAAGGCATCTGGTACAAAAGAATCTGAACCAAACACTGTGAAGGCCGGGGGTGGGTGATGGTGGGAAGGTTAGTGATACGTTAAGAACCTTTTTAACCCTCAGACCTCTAGTTTGGTTCTAGAGCAGGCTAGCTGAACTATGAATACTTAAGAAATACCACTGGGAGGAACAATTATCTTACAAATGAGAGAGCCTGTTGTAACAAAGCATCTTTGTGACTAAATATGGGTGATCTGCTCCCACAGGATTTTTTTAGGTGTGCCCTGAAGCTGCTTACCAGAGTTCTTGTGGGAGCTTTTTCTTTTTGAGAAGTCTGGAGTCTCTGGAGGATGGCTAGTAGAGATTACTACAAACTTTTTGGAGCTGGGACAAAAGATACCATCAGTGATTCTAATTCTAAACAGAAGAGTTGACATTCAGCCCAGTCAAGTCATGGATTGGCAAAGTTAATGGTCTTACACAAACAATATATGCGTACAATAAATAAAAAACCTCAGTTGATTTGTAGATGGAGCATTGACAGCAATGTTGTGTTGCTACTCTGGGGGAAGACTTCCACTTGCAAATCCACATGAGTTAAGAGAATACCAATAAAAGGGCTTGCAAAGCATTTGAAAGAAGCTGTGCATTGGGATGAACAAAGCATTTGTCAAAGCTTTAAAGCAGCCGCACCTTTTGTGACAGTCACATGATTGCTTTCAATGCTTTCCCTGGTGGTTTGCCATGCGTGTGTAAACCCAGATAGCACTTTAGCTGGGACCACCAATTAAAGTGTTTCTGCATGCATACCCATGTGCAAACAGCTGAGGATGGCTTTTAGAGCCATCAGATGAAGATGTGGCTGCTTTAATGCTTTGAGGACTGTGCTTCAGTCACACAAAAAAACTTTACAAAACACTCTTTCAAGTGTAATCACCAGTATGTTCTTTTGGTGTGCGGTTCTTTGGATTCTTTATGAAATGGTACCTATTATTCAGCTACATTGCTAATATTTAACAGGTAGAATTCAGTAATCAGAATGGCTTGTTCAGGATTGCAGGGGACAACAGGCAGATTAATTGGCTCATCCATTCAAGTTCTAATCTTTGCTTAATATCTGTGATGTTAATTGGCTTAACCATTGTCTCCTGACTCCATGGAATTGCCATGAGATGACTTAAATTGGTAGTATGTTCATAATATATCTATAAAGAAAAATCTTGCTTGGCTTCTGGTTAAATGGATTGAATTGAAGGACTGTCCAACCCCTAATGCCTTAAAAGATCAAAGCACATTTGCCTCTTTAAATGATCTGAAACCTGTCCTTGTCCTCTGGAAAGCTCTGGAGAGGCATTTTCTCTAAGAATCACACCCAGCGTGTGTGATTCAGGGTGTGATTGCAGGGGCGTAGTGGCTCAGCGGGTAAGACGCCAGGCTTGTCGATCGCAAGTTCGGAGGTTCGAATCCCTAGCCCTGCGTGCAGAGTGAGCTCCCGCACTCGCCCCAACTTTTGCCAACCTAGCAATTTGAAAGCATGCAAATGCAAGTAGATTAATAGGTACCACTTCGGTGGGTAGGTAACAGCGTTCGGCGCGCGTCATGCGGCCACATGACCGTGGAAGCGTCTTCGGACAATGCTGGCTCTTCGGCTAACAAACGGAGATGAGCACCTGCCCCTAGAGTCGGACACGACTGCACAAATGTGCGGGGGGGGAACCTTTACCTTACCAACCCCTAATGCCTTAAAACAGGGCTTTCCAAAGTGCCGCCACTGGTGACACACCAGTGGCGGTGGCGGCAGCAGCGCGGGGGGGGGCACATGTGCGCGGCGGCAGCGCGGGGGGGACGTGCGGTGGCGTGCGACAGTGGCTGCTGCTGCCGCCGTGCACACGCGCCGTGCTTCCGGGTGGTGTGGCGACACACTTTTGTGTCGCGACGCACAGTTTGGAAAGCTCTGCCTTAAAAGATCAAAGCACATTTGCCTCTTTAAATGATCTGAAACCTGTCCTTGTCCTCTGGAAAGCTCTGGAGAGGCATTTCCTCTAAGAATCACACCCAGCGTTGCTGAAAAAGTTCTATAGATGTCCATGGAAAGTGGTCCCAGAGGCTTGAAAAGATCTTGGCAGGGACAAGGGTGGCCTGTGCTCCTGCTCAGGTTTCAGTTGGTTGCCTCCTTGTTGGTTTCACTTTTGGTAGCAATTTTCTGAATAGCTTCTTGTCAGTTGCTATGGAGAAGGTTACATTTTTTTTAATGTCCTCAACTTTCAATATTGGATAGCTTTTTAAAACAGATTTTTGAAAGTCATTTGATCTCCATGAGAGAAATAATATACTGTGTAAACTAATGCAAAATGAGGACAGTCATTGGCGATCACTCGTAGCCGAGTAAGATTGTCTTCCAAGGGTAAAATTTTAACGGTGGATCCGTAAGTGGCTATAAAGGCCAATTCTGGATCCGCACAACCTCCCACAATGAGGGCATAGGTTTCCGGGTGGGAGACGGTCATGATGAGAGTTTGCCTGACGTGCCTTCCTTTTAGCTCTTTTCTCCTTTTCGCCCTGTACTCGTGCTTCTTCAAAGTCCATAGCACCATTAATAAAGGATGACCTCCAATTGAAACGCTCATGAGTTAGGGCTTCCCAGTTCTCAATGCTGATATTACATTTTTTTAAATTAGCTTTGAGAGTATCTTTGAATCTCTTTTGCTGTCCACCAATATTCTGTTTTCCATTCTTAAGTTGGGAGTAAAGTAGCTGCTTTGGAAGACGATGGTCAGGCATTCGAACAACATGGCCGGTCCAGCGAAGTTGATGTTGGATGATCATTGTTTCAATGCTGGTGGTCTTTGCTTCTTCTAATACGCTAACATTAGTCCGCCTATCTTCCCAAGTAATTTGCAGAATTTTTCGGAGGCAGCGTTGATGGAATCTTTCAAGAAGTTGGAGGTGGCGTTTGTAGAGGGTCCATGTTTCACAGGCGTACAGAAGGGTTGGTAGTACAATGGCTTTGTAAACAAGCATTTTGGTCTCCCTGCGAATGTCCCGATCCTCAAACACTCTACGCTTCATTCGGGAGAAAGCTACACTCGCAGAGCTCAGGCGATGCTGAATTTCAGCGTCGATGTCGGCTTTTGTAGATAGATGGCTGCCGAGATAAGAAAAGTGGTCGACATTTTCTAGTGACACACCTTTAAGCTGGATTGATGGTGCTGCGGAGGGATTGTTTCGAACTTGCTGGTAAAGCACTTTGGTTTTTTTAATGTTAATCGAGAGGCCGAGCTTTTCATATGCTTCTGCAAAGATGTTTAGGATAGTTTGAAGATCTTCCTCGGAGTGTGCACAGACTACGTTATCATCAGCATATTGAAGTTCTATAACAGAAGTTGCAATTACCTTATTTTTTGCTTTCAGCCTACTAAGATTAAAAAGCTTTCCATCTGTTCGATATATAATTTCTACACCAGTAGGAAGTTTCTCTTCAACAAGGTGTATAATCATAGCGATGAATATATATATATATATATATATATAGTGTGTGTGTGTGTGTGTGTGTATATATATATATATAATATGTATATATATATATAATATATGCATATAATATACAGTATATATAATATAATATAGATATAGATATAGATATAATATATATAATAGATATAGATATAGATATAGATATAGATATAGATATAGATATAGATATAGATATAGTACATGGCAATGACACCCCAGCTGTATGTCAAACCTATATATCTCATTTTCTTCTCTCTTTTTTTTAACCAGGTGACTTTAGAAAAAGTGCTGGGAATCACTGTCTCCGGAGGCAGAGGATTGGCCTGTGATCCTAAGAATGGTCTCATTGCTTATCCAGCTGGGTAAGTTGTTGAATGCACTCTTCAAATGACTGCAAGTCTGCCTAAAGATATAGTCTGCCAAACATGTCATGTAGTAGAGTGAGGCTTTTGGAAATGTTCTCCTAAATTCATTCCAATTATGATGCATAAGCAATGTCAACTTGAATTGTTGCTAGAGGGAATAATACTCTTCACCTGTCATCACTAATGAAATTCTTTTTTTTGTGGTTCCTCTTCTTGTTTTCCACTAAGTTTTTTTAAACTAGAACATTGAACAAAAGTCAGAAAAAAATGAGAATCTGAATTCCTCATGAAGTTGGAGTTGCCCCTGTTCAATGGGAAATAGCTGTGCAATGTGAAGATTTATGAGCCAAAGTTCCTCTTGCATGCATAGTTGTTCTGCGTCGTAATTCTGGTTCTGGGGTTAGATTGTTCTTTCTTAAATGGGCCAAAATAATTACCTAATCGGTGGATAAATTCAGTGAGTAGAGCCCATCCATCATATTCTGGAAGCAAGTATTTGTAGGCAGTGTGCTTTGGGCTTTCTTGGAAGCCAGAGAAGATACTTCAAATGGTGACTATACACCACTGGATTTGACATAATGTTCAGTTAGGCTTTACATGTATTCACAGAGATCAAAATAGTTTGAAACAGTGGATTCAAATTATTGGCTCCAATGCTCTTAGACCCCATCATCCTTGCCCACGGTCCCATTCCCTTTTTGTAGTGTCAGAAGATTCCCCCAATCCAAAAAAATGGAAATTCAGCAGCACCATGTTTAATCTATTGTTTCCCCCAAAGAAAGAAAATCAACACAGTAAACCTTCACCAGGTTTAATATACCCCTTTTCCTTTTAAAAAGAAATCTCAGAAAAGCGACAAAAAGGCTTCATATTTTGGCTTCCATGCCTTTGGTGATGTTGCTGCTCTGTTCCCTACTGCCTTCCAGCCCAATCTCAGTAGCAATTGCACTGGTTTTATTAATAATACTAGTAGTGTAGCCCCACTGCAAAATAAATAAATAAATAAAAATTTCCACTCTTCCCCTCAGCAGAGGATGGCTGAATGCTGTTTTGGAAAGAGAGGCATTGAAAAGGGGCTGGTAGTCTTTTCCTGGAGCCAAAACTCTCCTCCTCGTGTGGGTCTAGCGTACTCTGTCTCTCCATGCAAACAGAGCAAAGTGGCTAAGAAGAGCGAAGGGCAGCCATCCAAGTTAGGAACTGTAAGCAAGCATCTCGGAAAAGCTGACACGGGCCAGGCATGCCTGCAGTTTCAAACTGCGGTGATTCTGGAGTGCAATGAATATTTAGCTTGTTTTAACGTTTAGTTTTGCTAATGTCAGTGGGTGGTTCTAATTAATTTCAAACAAGAAGAAAAGAAATTGAAGCCAGTCTTGGAAGGCTGTTGGTCTGGCCACAGTGGGTCTATAGAGGAGGGAAGAGCAGCAGCAACTTTTCTCATAGCTGGGCTACGCCAGCCTTGAAAGCAGCTTCTGCCCCTCTACAGATTGCTTAGATTCTGACAAACAAGAAGAGGTGTTTTTCTCCAGAAAAGAGGCTGTGGAATCTGTGGGGTGCATATAAGAAAGGGGGTGGTGCTACAGGTGGGAGGCCTGTATTGAGAAATCTGGCTATACTTTTAAGTGCTGGATTAGCCATTGTAGCTGGGGATGATGGGAGTTGTATTAGTCCAGGCTACCTGGAAGGTACTGGATTGAGGAAGGCTGTTCACCCCAGGTTACTGTGGGTTGAAGATAACATTTTAGCTGCTGTGCTATCCTGTCACTTTTTAAAGTCTGGTGTGCCTCATCAAAATTTGAGCTAGCACATAAGCACTGAATTTTGGAATTTGGGGGCAAAGTTGAATATTTAAACTTCTTTGCTGGCAAAAATGAAAATTAGCTAGGTACAGATGGATATTTGCTAGGCAAATGACTGGATGAGGCTCATAAGAAATGAGCCAGAATCCTGCAGCAAAAGCAAATCAAGGGAGGGGCCAAGTTTCAAGACAGAATCACAGAAGTTGCCAGCTGGAGCCAACTCCCCCCACCCCACCCCACCCCAAAAAAAGAGCCATGGAGATGGCCTTGAGGGAAATATTCAGAGAATAAAAAGGGCAGAAGCATTCCTTGAGCCCTGGAAAGAAGATAGTATTAGGAAGAGACTTAGGGTGGCTCCTCCCTGACTCAATGGGGTATAAGAGGGAAGGGAGAGAAAATACCAGAAGACTTGCAAGATTCTGTTAAGACAGCCTTTCTCATTAAAGCTTAGTTCTAGTCGTCTTGTGGAGTCTGTTTCTGATCTGGACCAACTTGAAGGGCTGACATCCCCTTCCAAATATAAGACGTTAAGAAACCAAGCACTGTTTTGAAGTGATGCATGATGTCCCTTGCAGTTGATTTTGGTGTGGTGGTGAGGCTGGGATATCTTGGTCTTGCTGCTGAATGGTGGTTTTATGTGTCATGCAGAATAGGGTGCAACATTCTCTGCCCTCAATAGGCAGTCACACAGTGCTCTTTGCTGTTTGTCCTCTGAATTGCTACAATGACTCCCACTATCCTCAGGCAGCATCAGCAACCATATCTTAAAAGTATCAGCTGGGCCAGGAAGGCTGTTCTTGAGTATATGTATATTGGTTTTTAGACTAAAGGTTTCATTCTCTGTTTTAAAAAATGCCACTATGGCTGTGCGTACTTAATACCTGAGCACAGCTTACAATGGATTTTAAAAGAATGTTAATGAAAGTCAATGAAAATGTAGAGCCATGCATTTAATGGGCAGTGCATTCACTCAGTTATTGTAAGCTATTGGAGAACAATGGTTGAATCAGAATGTGGATTTTTTTTTTCTGGGGTGAGGGCCATGGGTCTTTGATAGGTGTGCCAGGCGTGGGAACAGGAGAAAAGCTAGAATTAGTTGACTTTAACTGGGAGGGACGAAATCTAGCTAATATGATTACTCCCATGTATTTAATAAGCCTCCACTTCAGGCAAATGAAAGTTTTAAATCCAGTAGCACCTTTTGGGGGTGCTCTGAGAGTCACACCCAGAGTTTTGGAGGATTAGACCTCAGGGTTGCAGCTTTGAAGCAATAATGGTGTTTTCATTTTTCTCTTGCCAGATGAACTTGTTTGTCGCGCCCACAGTCTCTAAAAGCAGAAATCATTTCTATTTCCACTTGATAAGGAAATGTTTGGGAAAATGTGATGGGTCCAATGTATCTTCCCAAGCTAAGGACATTTTAATAAAGCCTGAGAAACTGCAGTAGTCTTTAAGAGTCTTCAGAATTTTCAGAAAATGATAGGGAGCTGAGAAAAAGAAAATTTATCTGAAATTTTCAGTAGGGTCTTGCATGTCTTAGTAAAGAGCAAAACCAAAACTAGTTTCTTAGTGATCTCCCATTAGAATAATATCAACATCTGCCTAACTGGTAATGCCAAAGTGTAAATATATAAGGAAACAGAGAGAAGTCTAACAAATACATAAATCAACTTTCTAAATTTGGATAAAGGGATCACTGTTCGTAAACTCTGTGATGTGATTTGGCTAAATAGTTACTTGCCCATTATGGTGGGCTGCTTTGTGATGCTGGGGGCATATGCCACTGTCAAGGCATAAAAGAGAAACGGTTTGCCACCTTAATTAAGTTGCAGGGTCAGTTTGTTTTCTCTTGTTCTCAAGGGATTTATACCTTCTTGGCAGGGTGCAGAAACCCGCTTGGCACTGTTATTACACCGACTATGGGGTTTTCTTTCTGCGGCCTCCCTTTAAAGAGAAAATTGGCAGTGGGGAATAGAATTTGATGGATGCTTGTCCTTGGAGTGATATGCCTTTTGCTGACTGGAGCAGTGCACGGTATGCTTGACACCGCATGGGTGCCTTCCTTATAGTTCTTGCATATGTCTTAGTTCTGCTTGGTTCCACTCCAGATATCCTATTAGTTGACTCCACTTTTATTTAAAACTGCCAATACAAGGCAGGCCTGAGATTCAACTCTCTTGCTTTTCAGCTCAGTGCCAAATTTTGTAAGAAGCATTATTTTTACAGTAGAGTTGTTGGGAAGCCCACATTCATTTAGCTGTTAACATCAGTGGATCCTGGCAAGAGTCAAATGCTCGAATCTCACAAGAGGATCATATCAAAATCTTGTAATTTGCTTCTGAATGTCTTTTTACATTTCCCTTTCTTTATCTGTCTGAACAGTAATGCTAGCGTTAAATCCCATTTGGCATCTGCTGAATTGATTTGTTCCAAAACAGAAACCCCAAATACTAATAAATCTAACTTTGCAATTTAGATTTCTCTCGCAGAATTGATAAATTGCAAAGTACCTAACACCAGGGTGGGTTTCCAGGCCCTGTAACGTTGCCTTGGGGAATGGCACTTTGCTTGGCATGTTCACCCCTCTCAGGACAGCCAATGTGAGACTTGAGTCAAGACTGAACCTGTAATTTAAGTGCATTTTTAGCCTGCTGTATTTGGCGCATAGTGTACCTCTTCCTCTGCCAAGTAAAAAGATAAATGTTTTAAATGAACATCAGGGGGAGGAGGTTTACAAAGTGGCAGAACAGATGAGAATCCCTACTGCCCTTAGAACCTGGGTTGTTCTGATTGTTATGGTGCTTGTCCTTTCCTTTGCTTGCCAGGTGGATACCTCACCTTCTTGCCTTTTCTTACCTGCATCTGGAAAATGCTAATAAGGACTAATGACAGCAGAGACCTTTGACATTTGCTGTGAATCTTCAAGATTCACAAGAAATGTGTTCATGAGATTCTAGCTTAATAATTTAGCATACTGTATGTTCATATTCACTTCACTTATAAATCCTAATGTCTTTTCTAAATTCAGAATGTGTTAAATAACCCAGGGAGAATCTGTGTATTTCAGCTTTAGTGTAGGACCCTAGATCTGGACATGTTTCTCTCCCACAATCTTGGGTTTCAGCTGTCTGTGCCAGCAGTGGCAAAGCCACAGACCACAAGCTTCAATAGGCCAAGAACCACAAGACATATACCATTCAATTGTAATTTTGCATTAATAGTATAAAGGTAATAGAGTAGCTTATCTAGTGAATGCTGAAGTTGTTTGCTAATTAATTGCTTGGTTTTAAAATAGTCCCCCCCCCCGTTCATTCTGATCCAAGAGGCTATTGAGATGAGATGAACATTTTTTATGTCTTGCTTTATAATGGCTCTTGGTCGGTAGCAAATGAGCAACCCTAAAGATACTGGCCTCCTTAAACCACAAAAGCCAAATCTTCCTCCCATTCTGATTTAAAGCTTCATTTTTCTTTGTAATAGCTGCATTTCTTCCAACTTGATGTCATACATTTTGCAGGGTCCTTTGTGAATGGGAGGGCCTGCACAGATTTATCTCACAAGATCCTTTGAGGCTCTAGGAAAAACCATCAGGCAGTTTCGAAGTGGAAAGAACAGATTATGCGCGCACACACACACACACACACACACACCATAAAACAACAGCACGAGAAGGGCCTCATGTCTACTAGGTGGCTGCGGTCCTTAGAAGAGCTCCCTTCTCCAGCAGTCCTGTCTCTTCTCTCTCTCCTTGGGCTTGAATGAGCTCCTTTCTGGATGAGCCTGTTCTCCTCTCCATCTCCTTTGCCCCTGTTGGGTTTGCAGGCAGGCAGTGTCTCCTTTCCCATGCCGTTAGTGTCTCAGGTAGTGGCTTCTGCTTCTTCCCCTGTCCTGCTTCTTAGATTTCTACTCCCCCTTTATTTTGTATGATGTCATATTTGCTGGTTCATTGATTTATTTATTTTACAAAATTTCTGCACCCCACAGATTGCACAGCCTCTTTTCTGAAGAAAAACACTTCTTCTTGTTTGTCAGAATCTAAGCAATCTGTAGAGGGGCAGAAGCTGCTTTCAAGGCTGGCGTAGCCCAGCTATGAGAAAAGTTACTGCTGCTCTTCCCTCCTCTATAGACCCACTGTGGCCAGACCAACAGCCTTCCAAGACTGGCTTCAAAACAGTTATGGATGGAGCACAATATAAAGGCAGTAACGTTGATCCCATCATGACTAACCCTAACCATCCTGACAAAAAACAAACTTGCCAGTGCTCCCCCTTAGCCCCAAAATAAACATAGAATGGAAAAAGGCTGCCCAGTTACCACTGGAGTTGCATTGAATACCTCTCTGCAGGAAGAACCTTCAGTACCATCCGAAATGGCAAAAGGGAAGGGGCCAAGGCTTTCTTGGGAGGGAGGAGCATATCTATCTATCTATCTATCTATCTATCTATCTATCTATCTATCTATCTATCTATCTATCTATCTATCTATCCATCCATCCATCCATCCATCCATCCATCCATCCATCCATCCATCCATCCTCCCATCCTCCCATCCTCCCATCCTCCCATCCTCCCATCCTCCCATCCCATCCCATCCCATCCCATCCCATCCCATCCCATCCCATCCCATCCCATCCCGCCTTTATTATTTTTATAAATAACTCAAGGCAGTGAACATACCTCATACTCCTTCCTCCTCCTATTTTCCCCACAACAACAACCCTGTGAGGTGAGTTGGGCTGAGAGAGAGTGACTGGCCCAAGGTCACCCAGCCGGCTTTCATGGCTAAGGCGGGACCAGAACCCTCAGTCTCCTGGTTTCTAGCCTGTTGCCTTAACCACTAGACCAAACTGTTATATTCCATAACATTGGGGCCACCAGAGAGAAGACTTGCCTTTTGCCCCATACTCCTCTCACCTTTTGCTGGGGTGGGACCATAAGCAGGTCTTTCTAGATAATTTTGTGGACAGGATCATTTTGGATAAGTTCAGTAAGTGAATCTCTTTTCCACATGTGAGATAAATTCCTTTTATCCTCAGCAATATCTGCAGCCCAAGAATTGGCCAATCTACCCTGGGCTGATCTAAGACATTGGGCTACTTGAGGTGAAGGGACTTATTGGACTGGTGGTGAAGTCTAACTTCATTCCTGCAATAGGATGCATAATGAAAGCCTTAGTTCAGTCAACACGTCCAGGAGACACAGCATGTGGCGCGGTGGCTCAGCGGGTTAAACCGCTGAGCCGTTAGTCTGCCAACCATAAGGTCGGCAGTTCGAATCCGCGTGGCGGGGTGAGCTCCCATCACTAGCCCCAGCTTCTTCCCACCCAGCAGATCGAAAGCCATTGGCAAGTAGATGAATGGGGACCACTCACGTGGGCCAATTTGCTGGCGTCCTTTTCGGAGGGTCGCCCTCCGACCAAGAAGAGCTGGTTCCCGTAGATGGCGGCAGAGGGTGGTAGAGGACGGCGGATCCCGATATAACAACTTCCTGGATGTCAGCAGCCGGCTCAGAAGCAAAGGTTCCTGGGACATGTAGTCCGACCTGCGGATGAAGAGCCGGTTCCCTCACCCCCTCCCTAACGCGCGGGTAAAATCATTGTTAATATATGATATGATTGTATAATTTGAATTTACATGATTGTAAGCCGCCTAGAGCCCTCCATTAGGGAGGGGCTAGGCGGGGTATAAATAAGATAAAATAAATAAAATAAAATAAATAAATGTGGGGATGTATCTCTTGGCTCAGAAGCCACAGCTCATGTGTTAAACCTCAGAATATGTCTCTTGAACCATTTTTTGTTTACCCCTAATCTGTGGGTTCACCACCTACTTCTGTCTCTTTCCTTTATTGGTGAAAACAAGGGAACTAGTTTGCAGTTCACCTTAGAAAGCCTTTCGACTGCCTTGTTTCCCCTGTTTTGTATATACCAACCGGGCTATGAATGGGAAGAAACCTTCAGCCACTTTGTGAAAACAATCTTTCAACTGTCGCACTGCATTCAGATTTTAATAATGATGGAAGGCTTTAAGCTACTTTTATTTATTTATTTATTTATTTATACAATATTTTATTTTAACAGGCCAAAGTTCTCTCGTTGCCCTCTTCCAGTTTCCCCCAATCCTGCCACATGCTTATGTGTGTGTTTTGTTGACGTTGCTGCTGAGATTCTGTATCCTAGAAACAAAAAGTAAAACAAAGCTAAAAATCCTCAGAGGTTACTGCTGAAGAGTAAAAGGATATAAAGAGGGGAAACTCATCCATTTGAGTCCCAAGGCAGATGCTTTAAAGCTCAGCTTACTTAATTTGTATCTTCTTTCTTTAAAAAAAGAAAAGTTTGCAAGACTACAAACTTTTGCTTCAGGAAAAGCCATATATACTGTGGAGCCCCTTTCCCCCAAGTTGTTCACCATCCACCAACTTCTCCTTCAGGTAAACGTTTTACATGCTGTAGCTGACAACTTGTAATCTGCCTGGTTAGACTCAAGTTAAGCCCTAGCAATTTATAAAACTAGGACTGTTTTGTGTCTAATTTCAATCACCTAGTAATATTGCTTGGAATGTAATAAAATACACAGAATAAGCTTTAATAGGGGTTTGACACAATTTAAAAGGAAAAAAACCCTTCCCCAACTCCAATTGAGGAAAACTTGGTGCTGTACATGTATGTGACAAATCCTCTCCACTTTGCATCATTGTTCTAGTCCCTGCAAACCTCCCCTCACAAAAATAAAAAAAGATAGTTCTTCAGGCTCCAAAATATTGCCTTGTCATGCTGCATGGGATGGGACATATATTATCTTGGTATCAGAATGAGAGAAACTACTGACAAAGATTAGTGGGTTGCAGAAAGGTGGAGAGAGACAGCAGTAGAGGAATAATTCTGGGAAGGCTGAGTTGTGATAGTCTAAGAGGAAAAATAGAACTTCTGTTGTTGAAGTGATGACATTTAAGAGAAGCTAGAGATAGCTTGAGAATAGTAAGTTCAGGAACTGGTGCAGATCCAGATGTCAACCTGATTTAAAAGGCCCAGAGCTTTGAGTCCAGAAGAAAGTGTGGTAGCATCTTGACAACTGACCTTGTGTGCCAATCAAGGGAGAGGAGAGAGGGATGCATTAGGAGGTAGAGGGTGGATACAGCTGGATTCCCAAACCTGGTGAAACACTTGATATTGACCCAGAGAAAAAGCCTTAAGGAAAATAGTACAATTGTAGTGATTTGTAGGAGAGATGACCCTAGTGCTTTACCCTCTTGAGAGATCCTGCAGGCATTATCATTAAAAGAATCTGTCCTTGCTTTTCAGCTCCAAATAGATTTTATATTGTTTTGAGCACTGTAACCTGATATAATGATTCAAATTATCTAGATTAGCTTTTCCCAGTTGGGTGCCTTCCAGATCTGTTGGATGGGAACTTTGGTCATGTTGGCTGGGAATTGGGAGGAACACAGACCAAGAGATCTGATGGATACAGATTGGGAGAGGCTGCTCTCAATAAATACAGACAGCATGGTGCTGACCTGAACCCTACAGCAATTATACTTTGTAGTTTATTTATTTGATCAGATTTATATTCCACGATTCATTCAGGAGCTCAAGACTGTGAATGCAGCATTTCATTCTCTTATTTTTCCTCGCAACTACCTTGTGAGGTAGGTTGGGTTGAGAGAGAATGAGTGGCCCAAAGTCACCCTAAGATGGACTAGAACCCAAGTCTTTTCTCTTCCAATATAATACCTTAACTGCTACACCAGGCTGTCTCTCATAAACCATAAAACAAATGTATTGATGAAAATTGCGAAGAGTCTTATACTGGCAGTATTCCTATAGCCCAAAAGAAAAATGTTAATATTTCTTCACAACTTTGTTTTCACTGAAGTTGTATGTATATGAAGTTTCTCTTCTATGATGTTATGGTCAGTGGAAGGTCTGGGTGTTTAAATGCTAATCTGCCTCTGTCATTGAAGGAGGGGTTGTGTGTATGTGTGCATTTCTACACATCTACCCAAGTTAACTGGTAAGAAGGACAAGCCTCTCTTCACCTTTGCTCTGATACCAGAAGTGACCTCTGTTGGAGGAAAAACATCTCAAGGCCTGTCAGCAATGCCTGGGAGACGTTTCTGCAGTCCTTTATCATATGTACATCATTGCCACTGCTGTTTAGCTCAAAACCTAGACTGTCTTTCTACAGAAGGATACAAATGAATCTCTGTCACATCTGCCGTTGGGCTTTAGCCTGCACTGTAAGTTGTCTAGCCCTTGAAGATGGGTTATGTCATGATGCCCATCAGGTGTAACTGAAAAACAGGGTACCATTGCTGGGTACGATTGGACTTTGAAAGTGTACGATCTTCCCCTTTTAGGTAAATGATACCAGCATGAGCTGCAAACTTGCTGAGCAGAATGCAGAATGTCAGTAATCTTTTCCTTCTATTTCTATCATCACCCTGGTTATTCCTTCAAGTTTGATTGTTTGGTGTAAACCACATGAACTTGAGCAGCCCTGTTCTCCTGAGTCATAGACTTTCAGGATCTGCTTTTTCTAAACTTCAGAGATATTTTGCTTGTCATTTCTGAGCCAAGTTTCACGGAAAATGACAGCCATCTGTGTCACAGCCAAGCTAAGTGGTAGGATGTGGGAGTAGATACCACTTAGTATTTCTCCAGCCAAAAATCTGCTCAGCACATATTTAAATGTCATAGTACACTAAAGAATAAATCATACCAAATGTTGAATGGTGAGTTGTCCTTCCTTCCTTCCTTCCTTCCTTCCTTCCTTCCTTCCTTCCTTCCTTCCTTCCTTCCTCCCTCCCTCCCTCCCTCCCTCCCTCCCTCCCTCCCTCCCTCCCTCCATTGCTGTATTGACAAATTCCTTTTGAAACTGCATGTTTCTTGCTCCAGAATCTTTCCTCTTTTCATTTTTTTCTGGCATGTAGATAACTGCATAATGGGCAGAACCCAAAAGGTTGGATAAATGGAAAAAACGACCTCTCAGCCAAATTATATGCTGTGCACAGCATGTTCTTAGATAAGGCTTTTTGGTCTTACGAAATTGCTATCCTTATGAGGACTGGGTGTCACTCTTAATATGTGCAGGCATCTCACACAGCTGAAAATCAAGGAAAACTCTGTAGCAATAGCCTGCCCGTGCCTGAGAGGGTCATAAAGTGGGCAGCTTGGAGGGAATCGGCTTCTAGCAGAGACACTAAATTATGACTGTCTTTCTCATAATGTATTTCTGAAATAGCTATGAATATGTTGTCCAGGTCTGACTCAAAGGAAAGAGAGCACTTCAAAAGATAATTAGAAATAGGCAGTATTTTGGATTATTGAAAGCTGCTTAGGGCAAAATGATAACATACAGGTAGTCCTCGCTTAACAACGGTAATTGGGACCAGAATTTCTGTCACTAAGCGATGCGCTCATAAAGTGCAATGTCACATGACTGTGCCACTTTGTGATGGCAGCTCTGGCAATCCCCGGTTACCATTGCTAACTGTTGTTAACGGGTCATTAAGCGAGGACCTCACGTGCCTGTGATCTCTGACTTCCTGCTGGCTTCCCCACTTACTTTATTTATTTATTTATTATTTAAATTTATATGACCGCCCATCTGCCCCAACCGGGGGACTCTGGGCGGCTTACAATAAAAATTACAATTAAGATACAGGTATAAAATTACAATAAACAATATAATATAATAAATAAGTATAAAATCCAATCTAGGTGAGTCGATCATAAGAGTAGGGAGGCCATTATGGTACTAGCCACCCACAGGAGGAGCTATTACCTTTCCCATCCCAAGCTAGGCGGCAGAACCAGGTTTTCAAATTTTTACGGAAGGCCGGGAGTGAGGAAACCCACCTCAACTCTGGGGGCAGGATATTCCAAAGGGCGGGCACTACTGCAGAGAAGGCCCGCCTCCTGGACCCCGCCATATGAAATTCTTTTATTGATGGGGTCCGTAGCATGCCCTCTCTGCATGACCGGGTGGGGCGGGTCGATGTTATGAGGATAAGATGGTCCATCAGGTATCCTGGCCCCATGCCTTGTAGGGCTTTAAAGGTGATAACCAACACCTTGAATTGGACCCGGAAGCAAACCAGCACCCAGTGCAGCTCGCGGAGCAAAGGTGCTGTGTGTGCTGATCTTGGTGCACCTAAAATTGCCCGCGCGGCTGCGTTCCGTACCAGCTGTAGCTTTGTTTGTGGGAAGCCAGCAGGGAAGGTCGCAAATCACAATCATGTGACTGTGGGATGCTGCGACGGTCATAAATCCAGGCTGGTTGCTGAGCACCCAGATCACAATCACATGAGTGCAGGGGCACTGCGTCAGCTGGAACTTTGAGGACCAGTCGTAAGTACCACTTGTTCAGTGCTGTTGTAAGTTTGAATGGTCGCTGAACGAATAGTTGTTAACCATGGACGATATGTATAAAATAAAGTGATAATAGTAATAGGCCTTCAAAAGATTTTTCTAGTAATCCTCAAAATATTTTAGAAAATGATTGGGACAGTTAATTTGAAGGAGATACATTTTATCACATTGTTTAGATTGACAAGAAATAAAATTGCATGCACTTTTTGAAGTTGGAGATCCCTGGTTAAACCTTAAAAATGGTGTTTCTTGAAGTAATTAATATTTTGGATGCCTGCAGTGCATAAAACCCAGCTTTTTATGCCCATGCTGGCTGGTCATTATCTTATGTCAAAGCAAATGGTGCCAAAGGGTTGATCAATGCATAAATACATTATACTGAGTTTTACTTCAGAGGATGGTGGAGGTGGGACAGAATAGGAAGGAGTATAATGTATGTTACCTTGAATACTTGATGGAAAGGTGGTATATATATCTGAAAAATGAAGAAGTATAATTTACTGCCTCTGCTCAATGGCTATATCTTAAAACAATACATGACTCACAACTGTACTATTCCACTGTACTGACTCATTGTTCCTAGTCCTGTGAATTTTGGTTTGCATTGATTTTCCTGGCATTTGGGCAATGGTACTTTTAAAAAGTGTCAATATACATGGGTTCAAATAACTTGCTCTTTTTGTAATGATACATTTACTTACTTACTTTATTATTTATTTATTACAATATTTGTAGATTGCCCCCCATCGATTAAAACTCTGGGTAGTAATTGCACATTTCCAAGATAAAAATATGACAGAGTAACATAATTCAGTTTGTTCTTCTAAGACAAGGGGAAACACAATGCACAACGCATGACCCAAAAAACTAACTGCAGATTACTAGCTAATAATTGGTGGTATGCCCAGTGTCTAACATCTCCCTTACTTTTGGAGTTCCAGGCAGAAAGCAGGTTAAAGGAGTTTTATCTCAGCTTGTTAAGGATGATAAGCAGAGTGGGATAACTGGATTTGTGGAATGGATCTAAGTAAGATATTTACCCTTGATTTGATGTGCAATGGTGATATTCCTTTCTCATTGCCCATACCTACAATGTTGCCTCTTTCTTCAGCATTCTTGCTCTTCTGAGATACAGATTTCCTCAGGGGACTATTTGCTGGACAAATGATCTTTAAAAGCAAGTGTTAAATTACTTTTTTTGGATTCTGAGTTGTGGTACAGAGATTCCATTTAATTTTTTTAAAAAAATGATTATTTTTTTTCAATGAGTTCCTTGTTCTCTTTCTTCTGTAATTTGCTATCCCTCCCCACCCCAAATAAATCAGGGCAATAAAAGCTCTTTCATTCATCACAGGAATGCAGGAATTGGAATAACGTTTTACTCTGCGCCCAAGGAAAGCATCACAAGCTGCCAGTGTTCTAATCTGGACTGTAGCAAAGAAAAAGAATGGCCACCAACCAATCCCAAATAAAATGGAGCTATTGACAGCAAACTGGAGTGGATTCCTTTTGCTTCTGCTTCATTTGAATGGGAAAAGGAAGTTTACTTACAAAGCAGAAGTGACGGTTGAATAAAACAAACCACTGTTCCCTAATGTAGCTTTGTGTTGCTAAGTGTTACTCAGTGAATAACAGTGTTATCTGGTGATTAGAACTTCATGGAAATGTGTTCAGAGATCTTCCTAGAACATCTGTTCATTTTTCAAGCTTATTCTAGATAGTTTAATAATGTGATTCTTAAACCTCTCTCTTAAAATCGTTGCTTAACATATATGCTTTGGTCTTGCATTATTTAGAATATGGGTTTGGGATTGGGCAGAACCTGTATCCTTTCACCTGCGAAGAATGTTGCCTACCCACTAGGTTGATATTCTTATCTTTCAACAATCACTGGATTGATAGATTTGCCCCTTAACAAAAGGCCATCACTGGTCAAGTACGGAATTGGTTTTTGAGAGGTGCATGACTACACTCTTACGATCATCTCATCCTAACATGATTTGGAAAGAAAGCTGCTCAGAAATATTTACTGCTCTGTCAATTGGTCTGTTTCTTTGTATGATTTGAAATGTATATTAGAGAGACTGTGTTAAAATTCCACTGCTGGAATTAGTATCCCAATCCATGAATCCCTGCAGACAACAGCAGGCTCTGAGTGCAATATTTCACTTGCACATGGAAATTTATGGGTTAATGTTAGCTATAGGATCCTCAAGGATTGAGTAAACTTTGGAGGAGGAGTAGAGTCTGAGAAACACAGGCTAAAAATGTGCTCAGCTATAATATTTCTAGAAAAACTCTTTGAAGGGTTATTTCATAGCTTCTGAAATACTGGTTTTCTTCAAATTCCTCTCAAGTATTTCTCTAATCTACTTCAGATAGATATTGACATTGTGGGAGTGGGGGAGAAAAGCTCCAATAATCTTTCTGGGTTCACCAGGCCAAAAATGCAGGTTTAATTGGTTTGAGCCTAGTCTTTTTTGTGAACCATGATGGCTTTTAAGCTAAGATGTATGGCTAATGTGATATGTGAAGAGAACCATGTGGCTTAGTCATCAAATCTTAATTAAAACAGTTAACAGATGGCATATTCTGTGTAATGGAGGTATTAGTGAAATATTTCAGAATATGAAGGTTAAGATTTTTTAAAATACTCATATACAGTACATGTATTTCCTTTGACTTCAAGAGAAGCAACATCTTTGCCATGCTTAAAGTTTTTCAGATACTTAGGACACACAAGGGTGTTGAGTTGCCTAAGAAAGTTAGAAGTCTCTTGCCTCAGCAAGTAATTGCCTATTCTCTTCCTTTGCTTACCTGGGCAGAATTCAGTATCAATCGAATAGAATATTTGTAGCTCAAGGTTGAACTGTGGAGTCCTTGGAGCTCCCTGAGCCTTGTTGTTTTCTTGCAGATGTTTCATTGCCAGACTAGGCAACGTCTTCACTGCGGGAAAAAAATTGTTTGCATTGACTATGTTGCCTAGTATGGCAACGAAACATCTGCAAGAAAACAACAAGGCTCAGGGAGCTCCAAGGACTCCACAGAACTCAGTATCCTGAGGAGGTGTACAAGTCGAGTGTACAAATGTGTTAATGGGTGAAAAAAGCTTGTGTTCAAGTTAAGGAAAGGAAAATGTAGTTTTGGACAAAGCCTGAATTTCATGTGCACATCACTAAGGGTGGCTCCTAGGAATATTTTAGATCTTGATTTTTTTTAAAAAAAGTAATAAGGATTCTATCTTTTTAAAAAGAAACTTTTCATCTGTAATAAAAGAATGTTATTTTATTTTCTTGTAATCAGTTTGACAGGGATAGCTGTGCCATCTGGGCTACTTGTTTGCAAAGATACTGGATGGTTTCAAATACTTATGCCTATGAACATAGTACAATGGGGATAAAAAATTTTTTATTGATTCTAGAATAATAGCTTAGCTTTCCTAGCGCTGGCTACCTTGTCCCTGCGTTGATCATGAAACAATTGCTCCTGCCCTATGCGGTGCATAGCTTTTGTATCATTCAGAAAACCATATTTAATTGCAGTTTCTTGCTGAAGAACAAAACAAGAGTCATGGGTGAAAAAAGAGCATAGCTTTTCCTGCAGTTGAAAACCTAAAATTTTGTAATATATCTTTCTCTGTACAAAGCAACATGACTTGGTTCAAAGTACTGGTCATCACCATGGCTTATCAAGATCTTCTGAATCACGCTACTGCCTTCCAAAATGTTCATTATTTCCTCTATCTTTGTGCCATCTGCAAATTTGATAATCATATTTTCTAATTCCTCATCCATACCATTTATTGAACACTGAACAACACAGGCCTAGCTTTTCAGTATGCTACTTGACAGTTTCTTCCAGACTGATGTGGAGCTATTGTTGTATATTTGCTGGGTGTGATTGTTCAATTAACCCTCTATATATCTGATGGTAACTTAATGCAGAAGGGGCGTGGTGGCTCAGCAGGTAAGACGCCAGGCTTGTCGATCGGAAGATCACAAGTTCGGAGGTTCGAATCCCTAGTCCCGCGTGACGGAGTGAGCTCCCGCACTCGCCCCAGCTCCTGCCAACCTAGCAATTCGAAAGCATGCAAATGCAAGAAGATTAATAGGTACCACTTCGGTGGGTAGGTAACAGCGTTCCGCGTGCGTCATGCCGGCCACATGACGGTGGAAGCGTCTTCGGACAACGCTGGCTCTTCGCCAAACAAACGGAGATGAACACTGCCCCCTAGAGTCGGACACAACTGCACAAATGTGCGGGGGTAACCTTTACCTTTACCTAACATAATGCAGACCATATTTTCCATCTTTTCTACTAGAATTTTATGGGAGACTTAGTCAAATACTTTATTGAAATTATGATACACCATAAGTACCACATATCTTTGGTGATTTAAACTGGTCAGTCTATCAGAAAAAGGAGATCAAATTGGTGTGTGTGAGTTATTCTTGATAAAGTCATGCTGGCCCCTGTGAAGCAGTGCATTCTTTACTAAATGTTCACAAACTGACTGCTCAATAATAGGTTCCAGAATTTTTCCTGATACTAACATCCAGCTGACTGCTTTGTAATTTCTCTGGTCCTCTTGTTCCTCCTTTCTGAAGATAGGAACTACATTTCCCCTTCTCCAGTCCTCCAGCAATGTGTGTGTCCTTCATGATTTCTCAGAGCTCACAGGAATGTGCTCCAGATGAAATTTCCAAGCTTTTTCAAGCCTTTCAGATGTAAGTGGTCTGGTCCTGGAGACTTAAACTTATTCATGGTAACCAGGTGCTCCCAAATCACATATTTACTTACCTTGGATTGCCTCTCCCTCCTTTTGTCATTCTGCTTAGATCCAGTTGAACACAATTAAATTTTGGGGAGAAAACTGAAGCAAAGTAGGAACTGAGGATTTCTGCCCTCCCCACATCACTTTCACTATCCAACCATCTACTCCTAGCAGCAGATCCATCCCTTTCTTTTTTCCCTCCTTTCACTAGTGTCATTGCCAGAAGATTTGCAAAGTGCACTCCAAAAACTTACAGTTCTTGAGGTACTTTTTGCCAGAAGTCCTTCTTAGAAATCTGTGTTATTATCAAAGAATCCAAATTGTTCTCATTGGTATCATCTGTGGAGTCAGTGTTCATGTCAGTACTTCACATTCTTTGACAGGAATGAAGAAAACACCTGTGCCCCAGCTCCTTCACTTCTTGCTCAGTATTTCAAAGTCTCTTGTAGCTGTGTAGGACTGTGTTCTATGTAGATCAGGAGGAAAAAGTATTTGCAAGAAGGTTTGAAGAGTTACGGGGTTTTCCCATCATATCCTGAATGTGTACTCCATGAAGGCCACAGACTTCTCTTGATAAGCTTCAAGGCTGCCAAATTGTTGCTTCCAGTTTCTTTCAGCAAGGGGTTTCCAATCACTACCCATGGCTCTCTCCTCTTTAGGGAAGAAGCGGGAATCCTATGTTTTGCAGAGCCTGTAGAGTCCTTTCCCCCAGTCCTTGAGGCTTGTGACTACTGTTCTTCATCCAGGGGTCCAGAAATGCCATCAACAGTTTGGTCCTGGAATCTGTACCGAGGCTTCAGGGTATAAGAGCTCTTCTTGACAGACATGGGCCTTAGAGTCACATTCCTTGAGTTGTCCATTCTCTCTGCTTGGCTTTCTTCTATTTTTTCTGAAGCTTCTTAGTCCTGTTGTCCCTCCACAAGTGTTCCCTGTGTTGGATTCAAGAATTCTCCATCTTCCTTGATGAGCTGGGACTGTCCATTACTGAGAGTAAAGCACTTGTGCATTTCATTCTTATCTTGTGACATGCCCTGTTATTTCCTGCTGACTTCCTTTCCATTATCATGCATCTAACAAATAGAGCTTGTTTCACTGATTTCATTGAGGAAGTGCCATTCAGCCTTGTGCCATGAATCCCTGTATCTTCTCAAGTGCTTTTAAATGCCAGCTATTTATTGTGTGCAGTGGCATGCTGGCAATGACCGAAGGGCTGAGTATCAGGAAATGTGCAAGCAAAGAAAATGTAATCCACTTGTACAAGTTTATGCATACCAAGTAACTTTTTTCTTTTAGCAGACTGTCTCATCTTACTACTGTTAACTATAAAGTACTCCAGCTTGAAGTTCTAGCATGCTTTGTTCTTTAATGGTGACAGGAGGAGAGCAGAGTGTGTTTATGCATGTCTTCATGTGTAGAAACAGACCTTCTTCACATGTTAAAGTATGTTGGACATTAAGCAATCTACCTGGGATTGCCATACATTACCCAAGTTGGAATTAAAAGAATGACCTTTTTAAATATTTTTGTATCCCGCCTTTTTAGATTTTTTATCCCATTTTTTTATTTATTTATAAATAACTCAAGGCGGTAAACATACCTAATTCTCCTTCCTCCTCCTATTTTCCCCACAACAACAACCCTGTGAGGTGAGTTGGGCTGAGAGAGAGTGACTGGCCCAAAGTCACCCAGCTGGCTTTCAGGCCTAAGGCGGGACTAGAACTCACTGTCTCCTGGATTCTAGCCTGGTGCCTTAACAACTAGACCCAGCTGCCCTTGATGATAGAAACATTGAACATTCAAAGATTTTGCAACCTTAAGAAGTGTGCTGCAGATATGTAAATGTATTAATTAATTAATTAATTGGATTTTGAGGCCACCCAACTCCAAAAAGACTCTGGGCAGCTTACAATATTTAAAAGAATGCATAGTTTAAAGAAACATGACCGCCCAGACAAAACCACATAAATAACATGTGGGGGGAAAAAATTGACAGGTTCTTCACAAATGCCCTAACCCCAGGCCTGGGAATGGAGCCAGGTCTCAAGAGACTGAGAGATGTGTTTATCTCCAAGGGGTTCAGAGGATTGGGGCCATGACAGAAAAGGCATACTTTCTTGGTCCTGCAATATGATAACACTTAATTGGAGGGGCCCAGGGTGCACCCACTCTCACCAATCATACTGGATTGGCAGAAACAACTGGAGAGAGGTGGTCTCTCAAATAACCAAGCCCTATGTCAAGAAGCCCTTTATAGGTGAAGACCAGTACCCTGAATTGCACCTGGAAGCTGACTGGTAACCAATGCAGCTCGCCAAGCAGTGATGACACATGAACATAGTGAGAAATGCCCATTACTGCCTGCACTGCTGAATTTTGGACCAGCAGTAGCTTCTGGTTTTCAAGGACAATCCCATGTAGGGTGCATTGAAATAGTCCAATCATGAGGTGACTAGGGCATGAGGAAAAGACCCAACTGGCACGTGAGGTGGAGCTGTGCAAAGGCCCTCCTGGCCACAGCTACCATCTGCTCTTTGAACAGTAGCTGCGAGTCCAGGAGGTGACTAGGGCATGAGTCAAATTGCACACTAGTCTTGAATGGGGAAATGTAACACCACCCTTTGGGGCTTGTGAAGGTTGATACCCTGTTTCAGAAGAAGAGAGTGCCCAAGCAAGGTCAGCCAGCCTCTTATTCTGGCAAGACTTCTGGGATAATAACAGCTGCTCCGTACAACTCTTTCAGCAGTGACGTATTTTGAAAAATAAAAATAATATGGCAGCTTGTTATATTTTTGTCTGTCATTCTTGGTTGGAAATCTAGCTGGGAAAAGGGGTCTCAACCTACTGAGGGAGAAGAAACTACAATTATATGGTCTACTTCTTATTCTTGCCATTGCTAGGTCAGTTCCTCTCAGTTTGACTGTTCCTGCTCTGCTACAAGCCTTGCTCTTGTAAAAAGATTCGCAGGAAAAGAAATGACTTTGGCAGGGCCAAGGTCAGTATAACAGTGTTCAAGGCAAGGAAACTGTCAAACCAAAATAAGTACATGGAGCTAGCAAAGGAGGATTGAACTGGAGTAGGCTAATGCCTGTAAGACCACAAGTTTGGGAAAAACCAATGAGAAGGGGAGAGGAAACCTGGCATGGAGATAATGCTGGAAGGAAGCGGTTTCATAGAATTGCTGTGCTGGATGAGTCAGATTCGGTGTAACTGTGATTTTGACGTCTGATTCCTTGCTGCTTTGTTCCTAAATTTAGCTTTAACAGGGAAATGCAGCCTTTTCTGGTTCTCCTTATTTTAATTATATGTTATTTCAACGAGTTTGTGCCAAGCTGCCCTATTCTTATCCTTTCCTAAACTTTCATATAGAAGCTGTTGGAAGACCGCGAAAATAGCGGGAAAATGCTAGGAAGAAAGACAGATAAGCATCATTCTACAGTGAGCCCATAACAGAAGCTTGGTTGCTACATTGCAAATATGCATCTTAAGGAGAACCTCTTTCACTGTTTTACAGCAAAATTGTATTTGTACAGCACTGATTCACTTTTGTGTCAGACTCAACTCTGTGCTCCCTTTCTATGAGTATATTTTATAAACATAAAGAATGTTTAAAAACCTAGGGAAAGACAAGAAAATGCTGAACAAGTAACTCTCTGAGCAGACCAAAGCAGATTGACTGAAGTCTGTTTATGTATCTTCACATGATGGTGCCTGTACTCCAGAATAAACGAATACATTAGCTGGATGCTAGGTAGGGTTCTTGCATGAGAACGCAGACATTTCATATGACCTTGCCTGAAGTGTTACAAAAGCTCATGTGGGAAGGCTGAAATTGGCAGTCGCACAATTTGGGTGTTTTTATTTTAAATCTATATTTATTTTTATTTGGTGGGTTTGCAGAGCCTATCTCTAGGGCAGAGCTTTCCAAACTGTGTGTCGCGACACAAAAGTGTGTCGCCACACACAGCGTGGTGTGTCGCCACACCACCCGGAAGCGGCGCGCGCGTGCACGGTGGCAGCGGCAGCCGCTGCCGTCCACACACGCACCACCGCATGCCCCCGCGCCGCCACCGTGCACGCACGCGCCGCCGCACGCCCTCCTGTGTCACCGCCCCGCGCGCGTGCCGCCGCCGCACCGCCGCTGGCGTGTCGCCAGCGACGGCACTTTGGAAAGCCCTGCTCTAGGGTGTTGCAGGTACCACGTTGCTGACTCCTAATACTCAGCTGAGAGTCAGTTATGATATTTTGAGTGTCCACAACTGCCTCTGTTTCTGTATTACTCTACATCAGTGTTTTTCAAACTTGGGAACTTTTAAGATGTGTGGACTTCAACTCCCAGAATTGCTGGCTAGGGAGTTCTGGGAGTTGAAGTCCAGACATCTTAAAGTTGCCAAGCTGGAAAAACACTGCTCTACATGTTGCTGTCTAGTCATGTATTCCCTTGTAATACAGTATATTGAAGAAACTTTCAGACCAGATCAAGGATCGCTGCTATTCCTTACATGTTTTTCATTTTTAGATTGTACTTCTGCTTCTCTTAAAGACGTATTGACCAATATTGGAGAGAGAGTGCAGTTTATTCAAAAAGTTTCTGTGCAAGCTTTTTTTTTCTTCAGTAGGCAGAGTGCATGTTGCTTAAACCTTAAACAAAAAAACTGTAACTTCATGGAAAGCCAGTAGTTGTCTGCAAGCACCTTACCTACGCTTATTAAATAAAACAACACACTGCAAGTGTATTATGGGTGTGACTCTGCAGTGCTGCCATGAGCAATTTAAATAAAGTGCATTTTCATTGAAAATGTGACTGAGACTCAAAGGTAGTTTTTATAATGAGTTTAGTGTTTCTGATAGAACAATATGGTCCGCAGTTTTGATGAAAACCTAGATTTACTTTATTACGTCCTTGCTCTTAACCCTTATCTTTCTGCTCTGATAAAAATATAATTTGCAATTAAGTTATGTTCATTATATAGGGCAAGCATAGAGCAACATTAGAAATGTTTTACCCATTCAAAAGAATCATGCCTCGTACTATTTCAGAATGTATGAAGGAACTATTCAAGATTAACGTGGGAGAGCTAACTTCCATTCATGAAGAATACTACAATTACTGATGGCTGCCAACATCTAAACCTGTTTCATGCTGCCCATTAATGACTTTTGAGCCATGAATTTCCTGGTCACAGAGTAATATTGGCAGATTACCATTCCTGTTAACTCTTAGTTACATGGAGTAGGACTTCCATCCCATGAAACATCCCATATTTAAGACCCTATCAGAAAAGTTACCTTCTTAAGGATCCAGAGGTGACCTTTCAGTTCCTGCAGAAGAAAGAAATACAATATTCAATAACCCAAATTGCAAGCTACATGCATGTTTTTTCAACTTTTACAATTCTTGTTCTGTAGGTGTGTTGTTGTGCTGTTTAACCCCAGGAAAAATAAGCAGCATCATATTCTAAACAGCTCCAGGTAAGTGAAAACACAGAGTTCTTGCTTATATTGTCTTGAAGGTAAATGTTGAGGGTTTATCTAGCTGTAGCATTTAGTGAATTCTTCCTGATTAAGAACTTTGTTTCACTCTTGTAACCTACAGTGGACACAGAGTAAGATCTAAAGTTAACACAGACACATACACAAATAGGGAAACGATGCATACCAAAGAACAGACAAGCTTATAGGAACATGTTGAACTGGTATTACAGAATTTCTTTTCCACTCTTTGGAAATTTGTGACTGAAGTTAATTGCTGAACTTCCTTTATATTGAAATCCTGGATACATTATATATTATGAATCCCAGAAGTCAAGTCATGGTGATGATAATTGTGGGGAACAAAACACAGAGCTGGTTAAACAGCTGATTTCTTAACCTCAGTGATTTAAAATCATATAAGATTCTTCTGCAGTTCAGGTGTTTCAGCAGTAAAGTATTTACAGAGTGGGCTCTTGCATGTTGAACTTCTGTATTCCTCCTTTTTTACGAAATGCTGTGAAGGTCTGAGCTGTTGAAGCCTTATTTTCCCTAAGCATGACTCCTGCTCAGATCTAAATTCAGAATAAATCTGAGTTGAAAAAGTGTGCTAAAGAAACTGTCAGCTTAACACAGATGTATAAAGATGTACTCCATTTTGTTCTGCGTTCCTATGTCTCCTGCCAAGCTGCCCAGAGTCATTCTGGAGCTGGGTAGCCTAGAAATTAAATTGGAATTGGAATTGGAATTGGAATTGGAATTGGAATTGGAATTGGAATTGGAATTGGAATTGAATTGAATTGTCTGAGGTTCAAAAGCTTTAACAGCCAAATATTTATACAACATGCTATGCTGCTTCAACACCTAGGCAAATAAGGACGTAGTGTTTGGCTGTTGTAAAACCTTCCTTTGTAGTGCAAAGGATTTTACAGGAACATCACTAGATTTGCATGGCCTTATCTTTACTTACTTTTACTGAGTTGAAAATGCCAATATTGTACTGATTTTGTACTATTTCACAGTACAATCTCTTTTTTCATACAGGAAGACTATTACGGCCCTTGCTTTTTCTCCTGATGGAAAATACCTGGTTACTGGAGAGGTAAGTTACGGTCACATGGCTCTCACATGCCAGAAATTCAAACATTCCTTCCTCCAAATATTTCAATAGACGACTAAGGCAGGAACGACCGAGAAGCTTTCTTGATGGCCTGGACTGGGGAGAGAGCCATGGTTCAACAGAAGAGTAGGAATAGCTTCTCACTTTGGATGGCATGAAGACAGGGTCTGGGATCCAGGTCTAAGATTGCTTTTCCCTATCTACCCTGAAAGGCCAACATTCCTAGTTGCATCCTCTACTCCAGCATCCGCTGCTACTTGGGCCCACAGTAGGGTGTAGATGCAGGCCAGCTTCCACTTTTCCATTGATATGTAAAGTGAAGAAAGATGGTGATGGCCAGTCACTGCCTGCCCTTCCACCTCAATTTGAGCCTCATGCTTGAGCAGGTTTAACTGATGGAGGCATCATTTTTGGGGGGTGGGATCCAGGCAGCTACTCAACTGGCTCACTACTGGAAAAGCCTATATACTTGAAACAGTGTGCTCAGAAAGAGCAACGCTGATAGCTTCAGCAATGCTGTGGCTGCCCAGAATTTCAAATGGAAGCAGGGATTAGGAGAGCCATCAAGGCAGCTTATAAATATCAAGAGCTGGACCTGATTCAGTCTCAAAAAATTGCTTTTCTCCCAATGTCACCAAGATGTTTTTGAGGTCCCCAAACCAGTGCCATCAGGACACTGTTCTCATAGAGATGTACTCCAGATGATCTGTACTAGATTTTATGCGAGCAGCCAGATTGTGTGGCTAGGGTCTGACAGGACTCACAGTCAGTGGTGAACATGGGCTTCCTGTACAATGGCCACCTTCTGTTGGTAATTCATGGAGTCTCCAGTACAAGGCTCATGAGCAACAAGGGTAAAAAAATATGTGGGTTTTTAGTCTGGATAGATAAAGGAGATACATTCGCAGTGGAAAGTAAGAAGTGTTGCTCAAGCTGCAAATGCATAATTACTAAAATATTTCAAGAATATTTCATTTTATTAATGTAAAAAAGAAAACTCTTGATTTGCAGATACACTGATTTAAGTGGCTGGAGAAGTAGGGAGGAAACCATCATGAACTAGTTGCTCATTTGGGGTTGCTTTGCATTTAGAAATATTAGGGAGTGAACATTTAGACCAGTGAAGTCACGGGATTTGTACGATGAAAAGCATTTGAAGGTTGGAGTGCCCTAGCTGCACAGAGCCTGACACTTGATTTAGAAGACTTCAGACTTTAAACTATCATGGCCGCTTTAATGAACTGCAAACCAGTGTTGCTTTTGCACTCTCATGTGCTCTGAAGCGTCTCTTCCAAATCAAATCTAATGTGCACATCTTTCCCCCTTAATTCTTTGACTGTAAGAAATGAAAGGATGATGTTGGTTTCTGCCTTGGATGGTTACTGTACACTTCGGGATACAAAGAAGCCAATGTTTATAGTCTTATTTACACTTTTTGGAAGGGAAAGACTTTGGGCCAAAAACTTGAATATAGTGACAAAGATGCTGATGCTTGTGGATTTGGCAGGGTTGGGTTTAGTTGCTGGCACAAAGTTTTCTCTTTAAAAAATGTATGAAGGAAGATAAAGAAGACGACATTCAGTTTCTAATGTACACCAGATACACAATACTAACACTGTGTGTGTTGTGAAGATTGAATTGGTGCTTGCTTGAAGCCCACAAAGATGTTGGCAGCCTCTTGTTGTCCATGTTGGATGGCCGCCACGTGTGTCCGGGGAAGCTGATGACTATTGGATTGTGTACACAATCCCTTCATTATTCTGAAGGCTTTGGACTGCAGATACTGAATTCAGGGGGTGATTCAACTCACTCCCACCAACCCAAGTGGTGAACTGTAGAATGCCAATGCCAGTCATAATGTCATCTGACCTGCAAGTTTGTAACTGGGTTGACATAAGGATTGTTGTGCCGGATGTAAAATGTTAGATTTGGGAATGGGCAGCAACACATCTTTGACAGCTTAAGAGCAAGGCAGGAGCTTCTCCTATTCCATGAGAATCTGATGCTCAGAACATTTTGCCCCTGAATATAAAATCCTAAGTTGGAAAGGCCCTTTAAGGTCAGCCTCTGCTTAATGCAGGATTTACAAAGTAGGATGCAATAACAGTATCTTTGACAGATGGCTGCTCAGCCTCTAGCCTCTCATGACTTCTGAAGCAACAGACCACTCATCTTCTTTCGGATTTTTGAAGACCTCTCCCTACAAAACATATTCCAAACTTTAAATCAGTGGAGCTGTTAGCTCTCTTTGATTATGCCTAGTAAACACTGCTATAGCTGTAATCCATTATCCTTTTTTTACAGTCATGCAAGTTAGTGGCAATATAGTAATCAAGAGCAGAAGGCTGGGGTGGTTCACTCTGTAGTGAAGAGGAATTCCTGTAATTTTAAATGGCAAGGGACTGGCTGAATGTTACCACTGACATTTCATACTTGGGCAGCTGGGTTCTTACATGGTGTTGATTGTAGAACCCAGTGCCCCTCCTAGGGCTGAGAGAGTGTGACGGGCCAAGGTCACCCAGCTGGCTTTGTCATGGTTTCCCAGTTTCTAGCCTGGTGCCTTAACCACTACACCAAACTGGGTCTCAAGCCCATTCTACTGGATTTTATTAGTCAGGCAGATACTCCTGGGAGAAGGTGGTCCTGCGGATATCTAAATCCTGAACCATGCAGGGCATTAAAGACAATCAACACCTTAAACTGACCTGGAAGCCTACTGGCAGCCTTCTTTTTGTGGAGTCCTTGGTGCTCTCTGAGCCTTGTTGTTTTCTTGCAGACTTTTCATTGCCAGATTAGGCAACATCTTCAGTGCTCTTCGATTGGAGCCTTCTTTTTCTCTCCCCCCCCCCATTTTTATTGACAGCAGGTTGTGACAGCCACACAATTTGTGTCTCCTTTCTTCTCCCCCTAACCATTACCTGTTCATTACTCTGGATGCATGGGAAGATAGGATCATGTATGCATATGCCTTGAACACCTAGACTTGGTATACACAGTTTTTTAAAGAAAAAATCTGGAATTCTGGAATTCCCAAATATTCTGACTGTTCGGTTGATCTTTGTTGTTGTTTTTTGTTTAATTCTTATTGTTACCCAAGGATAAATAGTAGGACAAGGGAAAAGGAAATCAGTCAGGTATTGCTGTGTGGACTTGGGTACTGTATATCTTTAGAAACAAAGTTAAATGTTGTTTGTATGTTTGTAAACCGCCCAGAGTCCCCTTGTGGGAGATGGTGCGGTGATAGAAGTCGAAACACACACACATACATACATACATACATACATAAATAAATACTTGGAACACAGCCTTTTAAGACAAACTCAGAGGATGGTGGGCCACTGGCACCTTTCAGCACCTTAGACAAGGTTAAGTAAGTGATGAGATGTGGAAGATATTTCAAATTTACACCTAATGAAAAGAATTATGCTGCTCAAAACATGAGAAGTAGGTTGCTGTGGATTGCAGAAGCTAGGTTATGGTGCCAGGTATGCAGTATTAGAGTTCTAAAGAAATGGGCATTTTGTTGTGTCTACACACTTAAGAACTGGCTTCTGCACACTGTCAAGAAGCTTATTTAAACCTGGCTAGAAAACAATACAGTATTGTTTGCTACTACTGTAAATGCCATCTCCCTAGCAAAAGGCCATTTTTTACAGGCTTTGATAAAAGAAGCTAATAAATTAGAGGTCTTTGCACTCTTCCTGTTTGTGACTCTCTGGTCCTTTCCACACTGATATTAGTTTCACCACTCCTGCCCTCAAACCTCTGGGAACAAATACTGTCAAACAATCACTATCCTGTCCCTAGCCGTCATGTGTCTGGGAGTTTAAAATAAAACTCATCTCTCTCCCTGATTCCACAGAAGAGGGGAATAAACTAAAATAGTAGCACCCCAATTCACATTATTATTTTATGTTGCATGTATTGGGCCATAAGAACAAAAACCCTTGGTGGTTGAATTGTGAAGCTGTTGAGCCAGTTTTATCTGTGGAGGAACTGCTAGGGCAGCCAAAACTTGGGAGATGGGAATTCCCCCCAGTGAAGAAATGGACCACCCATCATGTTTCACAGTGTGTCAAAGCACTGCAAAAGAGGATACTAGCTTTGCTGTGGCTGAAGGTACACTGCAGCTGAGCTGGAAATGAGTCTCCAACTCAGCCAGTGCCATGTGATCACAGAGAGCAGGAAGTACCATCTCTCTCTCTCCCTCTCCCTCTCCCTCTCCCTCTCCCTCTCCCTCTCCCTCTCCCTCTCCCTCTTCCTCTTCCTTTCTCTTTCTCTTTCACACACACACACACACTGCTGTAACTCAACAGCATTCTTAAGACCTGAACAAAAGATGAAGCACTTACTTTTAACAGCAAATACCCTTCCTACTCCACATTCAATTTTAACAAAAGTAAAAATAAGGTTCTCCAAAATGCCTTATTGAGCATATACTTTACTTTTTATATAATTCTCTATATAAAATCCAAAGTCACATGAAATGAAGTCTGTTCATGGAATAGGATTTTATACTTTTGTTCCATCTTTACCCATTTACGCTTTCTCAGGAAAGTCTCTTAACTGTGGAGTCCTTGGTGCTCTCTGAGCCTTGTTGTTTTCTTGCAGACGTTTCATTGCCAGGCTAGGCAACATCTTCAGTGCGAAAAGGGAGTGGAACTTGCTCTCTGTTTATATACCCTGGCATGTCCTGCCTGTGTTGGTGGGGGTGTTGTACTCTCCTTGGTAGTACTTTGATTGGGTTATTGTTTGCTGCTTGGTTGATTGACTGAGTTAATAGTTCCTTGATTAGGGTCTGTTGTGTTGTTTGATTGCTCCTCTGCTGCTAATCTTGATGTTAATCTTTGCCTATCTTGTTGTTGATTGTTGGCAAGAGGTGTTCTGGTCTTCTGGCTTTTCTATTGTCTCTTATGAATGGTATGTAAATGTTGTTTACCTCTATGTGTTTATTGATGGCTGTTTTGTCTGAGTGCTATCCTTCTCTAGCATTTTTGGATTTGGCTTGGTTTAATATGCTCACAGTTTCCCAGTTGAAAGTATGATTAAGTCTGTCCATGTGTTGTGAGATTAAGGAGTTTTCATCATGTCTTCTGACTGCTAGTTGGTGTTCATGGATGCATTCTGCTAGTCTTCTGGCAGTCTGTCCTACATAGTGGCTATTACAGTCCTTACACTGTATGTTGTAGATAACTCCTGTTTTTTCTTCTTGGGCTACTGGGTCTTTTGGTTTTCTTACGATGTTCTGAAGGGTTTTGTTTGGTTTGTGTGCTACGGTGATGCCATGTGGTTGTAACAGTCTATTAGTAGTTTCTGAGATGTTTCTGATGTATGGCAGTGTAATCCTTTTCATAGCTTCTGTTGGTTTTGTTGTGGTGGGTTGAGTGGTCAGGCACTTTTTGATAAAGTTGCGTGGATATCCATTTTGCTGGAAGATGCTATATAAGTGGTCTGTTTCCTTTTTCTGGTGTTCTGGGTTGCTGCAGTGTGTTTGTGCTCGTCTGAATAGTGTTCTTACACAGCTCCTCTTGTGGGAGGTAGAGTTATTGCTTAGGTAGTGGAGCACTTCGTTAGTGTGGGTAGCTTTCCGGTAGACTTGAGTTTCTAGAATGCCATCATTTCCTCTACTGATGAGGATGTCCAAGAAGGGTAGTGTGTTGTTGTTTTCTTCTTCCCTTGTGAATTTTATTCCTTTGAAGATGTTGTTGATGGTTTCATGTGTTTCCTCTAGTTGATCCTTTTTTATTATGACGAAGGTGTCATCTACATACCGGATCCATACTTTGGGTTGTATGTGTGGGAGTGCTATCCTTTCTAGACGTTGCATTACTATCTCTGCTATGAGTCCTGAGAGTGGTGATCCCATAGGTGTTCCTTTGATTTGTTGGTATATTTGTCCATCAAACTGAAAGTAGGTAGTGAGGCAGAGGTTGATGAGGTCCATGATTCTGGGTATTTTGATCTTGGTGTATCTAGTTAGGTCAGGTGTGTTACATAGAACTGCTGTCATGGATTCAATCACTAGTGTTTGGTCTATGGATGTAAAGAGTGCCGTGACATCAAATGACACCATAATTTCATCTTCATCTGAAGATGAAGATCTTCAAGGAACACCTATGGGATCACCACTCTCAGGACTCATAGCAGAGATAGTAATGCAACGTCTAGAAAGGATAGACACATAGAGGTAAACAACATTTACATACCATTCATAAGAGATAATAGAAAAGCCAGAACACCAGAACACCTCTTGCCAACAATCAACAACAAGATAGGCAAAGATTAACAGCAAGATTAGCAGCAGAGGAGCAATCAAACAACACAATATACCCTAATCAAGGAACTATTAACTCAGTCAATCAAACAAGCAGCAAACAACAACCCAATCAAAGTACTACCAAGGAGAGTACAACACCCCACCAACACAGGCAGGACATGCCAGGGTATATAAACAGAGAGCAAGTTCCACTCCCTTTTCACACTGAAGATGTTGCCTAGCCTGGCAATGAAATGTCTGCAAGAAAACAACAAGGCTCAGAGAGCACCAAGGACTCCACAGTTCAACCCTGAGCTACAAATATTCTCTTTGATTAGTCTCTTAACTCCCTGTACTGTAGAAGATAGAGGGGTCTTCCTGCTTCCTCAGCTGATTGATTTGCTGATAACCCAAGTTTCTTGTGTGGAGTCAAGGTTTTCCCATATATATTTCCATTTTAGTTATGCTCTGAAAGGAGATGGACTCCCAAAGAATTGTCTTCGGGATTAACTCAGCTCTCTTCTTGTGAATGTTTTGTTATTATTGCTTTTCATGCTGTCAATCTTTGAAAGCTCTTTGGCCTTTAAAACATCCCCAACAGGTTTCCTGTCCTGCCTTAGGCATGAAAGCCAGCTGGGTGACCTGGGGCCAGTCACTCTCTCTCAGCCCAACTCACCTCACAGGGTGGTTGTTGTGGGGAAACTAGGAGGAGGAAGGAGTATTAGGTACGTTTGCCACCTTGAGTTATTTATAAAAAAAATAAAGGCGGGATAGAAAATAAATTAATTTTTTAAAAAAATTATGAGATTCTATGTTAATCTAGTGGTCTATCTGAGTTTGAGTTTGCACCTTTCCAGCTTTATGGGTATAGAGAAAGCATGATTAGAATTTTAGATTAAAGACTCAAGTCTACAACCAAGATGAATCAACTCAATGACTGCGTTAAATGCCAGTACTAATCCATAAGGCTGCCTTAGAGAATGAACCCATGAGAAGATATTGCAAGTGAGTTGACTGTATCTTGGTTGGCCAAGCATTGCATGACATGTGAATTCTTGTTTTGTCTGCCTGGAAGAGAAACCAGAGAACAAAGCTAGGTTTTCTTTTAATTTAATGGTTTCATTCTCTGCCTTTTCCAAATGGATGAAGCAAAGACCCTTTTCATACTTTCTCTATGCATGTCTAATCAAGCTGCAAAAGACTCTCCAACTTCACCTGCATGTGAGTGGAATCAGTAGATATGTGTAGACCTAAGGGGTGCCTGAGAATTAAGGAGGCTGTGCCTATGTTTCTCCCCATCCAATCTGGGAATCCTACATGAAATAAAAGAGTGTGGCTGCTGCCCCCTTTTTGCCACCTATTGTATAATGTAAAGGTTGAAGGATTGATCCTTTTCCTGATTATTTATGATGTTTTCTCTTGACTAATTATATATGAATCCATCAAAACGCAAACTAGGTTCTAATGTTGCAAATTGATCTCTGTTGAGATTAAAATGCTATATAGCTCATGATTTATAAACAGAAACCGGCATCTCTGGCTTGCTTTCCATGCTTAAATAAAAGTGCATGTAAGTGACTATATTGCAATAGCTGATTCTCTTTCTGTTTACAGAGCGGGCATATGCCTGCAGTCCGTATATGGGATGTTGCTGAGCGGACCCAGATGGCGGAGCTTCAAGAGCATAAGTATGGAGTGGCATGTGTGGCCTTCTCACCAAGCTCCAAGTACATTGTCTCAGTGGGTTATCAGCATGACATGATAGTCAATGTTTGGTCATGGAAGGTAAATTATAGCAAGATTCTTTGTAGTCATCATGTAAGCATAAGTGAACCTGCAACTGAAAGTTGCATTATGGAGTGTATTCGAGATACATACCAACCAACCAACCAACCAACCAACCAACCAACCAACCAACCAACCAACCAAGTCTCCTCACAGGAGAATCTACTTTAAGTTTCTGTCTCCCAGTTTGAGTTTGTTCTTGGCATATACAACAAGGATACACAGCCTGAGCCCCAAGGGTTGCGTGCATTCTTGATGACAGATGGCACGTGGACCAGAGCCCTTCCTAAATATGCCATCAAATAGAAGAATGTGATTTAAAATTGGGGGCACAACCATTCTGAATATTTTTAATTATTTTAAATTGAATTTAAAAATCAATGATATGCAATTTCATCGTGCCTGTAGGCCCTGCCTACTTTTTGAAACGTAGACCTCAGCTCCAAAAGTGGTGCACACCTCATAATGGAAGATGTCTGGTAAAGTAATATGCTGCTGCCATGGTATCTCTGTATTTGCAATAACTGAATATGAAAGGATTGTATTAGAGGTACATGCTATATTTTCAGTGAGACAGGAATAATGGTTATTTAATGACTCCCTTCTAGCTTTAAAAAGATGTAGAGAAATGTTTTATTACTTCTGTTATTACTATGTAGAATTTTTGTTGTTGTTCAGTCGTTTAGTCGTGTCCGACTCTTCGTGACCTCATGGACCATAGCACGCCAGGCCTTCCTGTCCTCCACTGTCTCTCGGAGTTTACTCAAATTCACGTTCATTACATCGGTGATGCTATCTAACCATCTCATCCTCTGCCGTCCCCTTCTCCTTTTGCCTTCAGTCTTTCCCAGCATCAGGGTCTTTTCCAGTGAGTCCTCTCTTCGCATTAGGTGGCCAAAGTATTTGAGCTTCAGCTTCAGCATCTGTCCTTCCAATGAGCAGTCAGGGTTGATTTCCTTTAGGATTGACTGCTTTGACCTCCTTGCAGTCCAAGGGACTCTCAAGAGTCTTCTCCAGCACCACAGTTCGAAAGCATCAATTCTTCGGCGCTCAGCCTTCCTTATGGTCCAACTCTCACAGCCATACATTACTACTGGAAAAACCATAGCTTTAACTATACGGACCTTTGTCGGCAAGGTGATGTCTCTGATTTTTAATATGCTGTCTAGGTTTGCCATAGTTTTCCTCCCAAGGAGCAAGCGTCTTTTAATTTCATGGCTGCAGTCACCGTCTGCGGTGATCTTGGAGCCCAAGAAAATAAAATCTGTCACTGCTTCCATTTCTTCCCCTTCTATTTGCCAGGAAGTGATGGGACCAGATGCCATGATCTGGGTTTTTTTAATGTTGAGTTTCAAGCCAGCTTTTGCACTCTCCTCTTTCACCCTCATCAAGAGGCTCTTTAGTTCCTCTTCACTTTCTGCCATTAGGGTGGTATCGTCTGCATATCTGAGGTTGTTGATATTTCTCCCAGCAATCTTAACTCCAGCTTGTGATTCCAGCTTGTGATTCATCGAGCCCGGCATTTCTCATGAACTATGTAGAATAACCATTCTGAAATGGCGTTGCAGCCTTGCTGGGAAGAATCCCCCACCACTTCCTATTCTTGGTTTGCTAAGGCTCGCACAATAGAAGATCACAGCAGGCTGTTCCTTCTCCTTTTCAGTTAGATAGGAAGATAGGAAGCTGCCTAATGCTGGGTCAGGCCACTATTCCATCTCATTCTGTCCTGATCTGCAATGATGGATACTGATTCTGAGCTGAAGATGCCAGAGGGCTGAATCTTGGTCCTTCTGAATGTTTGGCATCACTGATCTACTGCCTTTCCCTTCTCAGGTTGGCTGGGTTCACACATTGTACCAAGTCATGGTTTATTTTAAACATGTCTAATTGGATTAACCTCATTTGACTAGGTTCACAGAAGAAGCTAAGACAAAAACAACTCATGTTATGGCTTTGCCTGATGTTTCTTAAGTTTTCAATATTCACTCTCAATGCAAAAATAGTATCTGATACTTGGTTTAAAACAACTGGTAATATGTTCTGAGTTTTCTTTAGTTTCTCCTCTAAAAGTAAATAATACATGAATACATACCTCTTCAAGCAGCAGAGATTTGTGTGTTTTTCTTGAGGCCTTTTCAAAACATTGGATTATTCTCTGTAATGCCAGAAACAAAGTGTGATTGATACTGTTGATAGCAGAAGTGGCTTCTACACAGAGAGTAGCTGGTTTTGATCAGAAGTAAACAGGGAGTTTTGTTTAAATGTGTGCTTAATTTATTTCCTGGAACAACTGAAATGTGTTCAGTTTATCTAATTATATATGAGAATTCAGGAACATAATCAAGGTTATCCCAAGCGACTAAAATGGCAATGATTTTTATATGCCAAATTAATGCTGGGCAATTTTTTTTTTTGTTGAAGTTGAATGTGGTAGCCTGTCATTGTTAAGTCTGGATTTGTTCATTCTTGTATAATCTCCTGTTCAGCACGCTGTGCTGTTAGTCATAAATTGTTTCACTGCTTTTTATCTCTGCATGTTTATTAAGTGGTGTCAAAAGGCTTTATTCTGAGACAACTGAGTGAGTCAGGGGTAAATCCACCTCTGGGTTTCTGATAACTAGGTATCAGAATGCAACTCCTAGTATATCCATGTAAAATCATATTTAGATTTGTTTTCTTTCTCTTGGGCTACTAAAAGACTATGTGGAGGCTAAGACACGTATCCCGCCTCTTAGTCATGTTAACTTACCTCTGCAGAATTGGATATTAATATTGGTGCAAATGCCTAAACCAATGGAAGGCCAAGATTCCTGCTTCCACTTGCATTGGGACACTGCACAAATTACTTCACCATTGGGTATCCCCATGGAGCTCTTGTGTCCTAACTCGCATGATCATGAGGGAGGTAGTTGCAGGCCTCTTTCTGTCCATGAAGATTTTTCCTCTTCTTGCATCAGACTTTGCTCTGTTCTGATTCTGTGAACTGTCCCTCTTTATTTTACATGTTGTTACTCATGCCAATAGTAGCAATGTTTTTGTACTGTATTTTCTAGCACACATTTCAGACTTAATTCCCAGTCCCAAATGACTAAGAATATTATTGTTCATCTCAGCAAAATACTGCAACCTACTTCTAAAAGTTTGTCCTGAAGGTATCTGTCTTTGTAACAGATATGGACATGTGCCCCTGTCCAAAAAAATTAAAATATAATTGAACATAATGTCTTTAAAACTAAAACAATTGAGAGTATCCTAATTTTAATGTCCCAAGAACAAGGATACTGCAAATGAACTGATAGTGTGCCCTGAATATAAATATTAAATATTTTATATAAATATAAAACTCACTTTTGTCATCTGACATGTGGAAGGCTTCAGCCTTTTCATGTATACACTCTGGAAGGTACCTCTGTGTACTCCCAGAGATCTTGTGCACAAATCAGATATACAGATTTAATTAGCAGAACATCTGACTTGCTCTACTTTCTTTTTTCCAGAAAAACATCGTTGTGGCAGCCAATAAAGTCTCAAGCAAAGTGACAGCAGTTTCATTCTCTGAGGATTGCAGCTACTTTGTTACAGCTGGAAACCGGCACATCAAATTTTGGTACCTGGCTGATAGCAAAACCTCTAAGGTAAAGGACATTGTTGATGCTGTTGAAAGAAGGGGAGATATTTTTAACCATGATAACTATGTCAAATTTATGAGTAATTCCCCATAATGTTCATCAAACCGTTTCAGCTTCCCAAAGCAAAACAGTCTTGACATATTGTTCTTTCGTGCCAGGTGAATGCTACAGTCCCCTTGCTTGGGCGTTCTGGTTTGCTCGGAGAACTGAGGAACAATTTTTTTACAGATGTGGCATGTGGCAGGGGTAAAAAGGCAGACAGCACTTTCTGTATCACTTCTTCTGGTCTGCTGTGTGAATTCAATGACAAGAGGCTACTGGACAAGTGGGTGGAGTTGAGAGTAAGTAGTCTGTAGCACTTGGATACCTGTTCATGTTGGAGGTGAGAAGGTGATACGGACCTCCCAGTTCTACCAACTGTTTTCCTAGTGCATGATTTTGAAAACATCTGGCACAGGAATCTATCACGTCTGCGTTTGGTCAATGTCTGGATGGGATGATGTCTGGGTACGTTCTATATGAAAAAAGGAGATCTAAATTAAGTAGCTAGGTATGATCCATGTAATGGATAACACTGGTAATCTGTCTCTCCAAGTGTTTTTCTCCTAACAAGATTTGGATACTAGAAGTGTATTTGTTTTGGAGAAATCACTGAGGAGGAATGGATGTTCTCTAGAAAAGTACACCACTTTTTTTAATAGATGTGCTCTTAAACTGCATTCTTATTCTCTGCTTTATATAATTTCAACTGTAGCTTCCTGTAGCTTTGTAAATCTTGAAGAGTTTCATTCAGGCCCAAAATAGTCCCAAAACTGCTGGCAAGTGTGGCATCAGAGGTTACCCAATTAATATTTCATTAGAAAGCAATTTTAACAGTCCATTCCTAATATAAACACAAGCTATTTAAGACATGTTTGGTTGCTTGTATCCATTCAGCCATGCATTAGTACTATTTAATTAATTAATTAATCAATCAAATTTATCACCGCCCAACTCCCCCAAGGGGGACTCTGGGCGGTTTACAACAAAATATAATTATAAATAGAATAAAATACAAATTAAATAACAATTTAAAATATAAAAAATATAATGCTATGCATAACTATGCTTCAGTTATGTAACCAAGGTGGAAAAATAGTGATTTGTTGAAGCCCACCTACTGTAGGAGAACTTCCATGTGAATTGATTTTCCCTAGACATAAATATTTCCCAGATCTGTGTCTAGATTTCCCAGTATCTGTAGATACTGACTGATGTGTCATTGTTGAAGGACATTGTGAAAACCTTTTCTTCCTCATGAAATGGTAAATGCAAAGATTTGGGCTTTTTCCCTTTTTAAAAAAGGAACCCAGCTCCTAAGCCCTTGCTCACTCTTCAAACTGAATGCTCTCTCTCTCTTTTCCTTCTTTTCCTTTTGGCACTGAAAACACCCTCTCTCTTTTACTTAGAACACAGACAGCTTCACAGTAAGTTCTAATGCTCTCTTGTTTCCAGCACACCACTGCCCCAGCATCCCTCTCATTTGTCATCTTTTTTTTCTTTGCAATTGTGCTAACTGCAGTAGAATTTAAAAACTGGAATAAGACTGAGTCTCGATCAGGGATTATGTTCAGTTCTTCTATTGCTTTCCATAGGGTTAGTTCTCATTCCTAATACAGGGGAAATCTTTCCCAATGAAGTATGCAAATCCCTGTGTGCAAGTGTTGTGGTGTTGAATGCTGCTGTTCTGGTCATCTGGCCATGCTCATTCCATTTCCACTCTTTTTTCTTTTTTAGTCTTATTCTGCAATAGTCACCATTCTTTCATCGCTCAGTGTCCATTGGGCAAATTACTGAGTTTCTATGAGGTGGCTGTTATTTCTCTCTGGTGTAGTGCTGATACAGTTTTAGATAGATAAGCAGCTGCACAGATTTATTTATTTAATTTTAATCCCGCCTTTATTATTTTTATAAATAACTCCAGGCAGCAAACATACCTAATTCTCCTTCCTCCTCCTATTTTCCCCACAACAACAACCCTGTGAGGTGAGTTGGGCCGAGAGAGAGTGACTGGCCCAAGGTCACCCAGCCGGCTTTCATGCCTAAGGCGGGACTAGAACTCTCAGTCTCCTGGTTTCTAGCCCAGCACCGTAACCACTAGACCAGGGGTCAGCAAACTTTTTTTGCCGGGAGCCATTTTGACATGCTCGTGCACATTTTGAAGTGCTCGAGAGCCAGGGGGCGGGGTTTGCGGGCGCGGGCCAATCGCGTGGAAGGGGGCGGGGTTTGCGGGCGGGAGCCAATCGCGTGGAAGGGGGCGGGTTTTGCGGGCGGGAGCCAATCGCGTGGAAGGGGGCGGGGGAGGTTTGGAAGAAGAAGGGAAAGAGAGGCTCGACTGCTTCGGCGGCGGCGCTTCCAGGTTGTCGCTGCGGCGGCAACGGCTGCCCCTTCGAAAGGGCAGGCTCCGGGGACCCCGAAAATGCCCTCAGTTTAGGCAGGGAGGCTGCGCCAAGCTGCCTCAGCTGTTCTGCGGGGAGAATTGCCACCCCAGGGCAGCGTGTGCATGTGGAGAGGGGAGGTTTCTGCCTCCCTGCCGGAACCAAGGGCATTTTCGGGGTCCCCGGAGCCTGCCCTTTCGAAGGGGCACTGCTGCCCGAGCTGCAGTGCTGCCCCTTCGAAAGGGCAGGCTCCGGGGACCCCGAAAATGCCCTCAGTTTAGGCAGGGAGGCTGCGCCAAGCTGCCTCAGCTGTTCTGCGGGGAGAATTGCCACCCCAGGGCAGCGTGTGCATGTGGAGAGGGGAGGTTTCTGCCTCCCTGCCGGAACCGAGGGCATTTTCGGGGTCCCCGGAGCCTGCCCTTTCGAAGGGGCACTGCTGCCCGAGCTGCAGTGCTGCCCCTTCGAAAGGGCAGGCTCCGGGGACCCCGAAAATGCCCTCGGTTCCGGCAGGGAGGCTGCGCCAAGCTGCCTCAGCTGTTCTGCGGGGAGAATTTCCACCCCAGGGCAGCGTGTGCATGTGGAGAGGGGAGGTTTCTGCCTCCCTGCCGGAACCGAGGGCATTTTCGGGGTCCCCGGAGCCTGCCCTTTCGAAGGGGCACTGCTGCCCGAGCTGCAGTGCTGCCCCTTCGAAAGGGCAGGCTCCGGGGACCCCGAAAATGCCCTCGGTTCCGGCAGGGAGGCTGCGCGCAAGCTGCCTCAGCTGTTCTGCGGGGAGAATTGCCACCCCAGGGCAGCGTGTGCATGTGGAGAGGGGAGGTTTCTGCCTCCCTGCCGAACCGAGGGCATTTTCGGGGTCCCCGGAGCCTGCCCTTTCGAAGGGGCACTGCTGCCCGAGCTGCAGTGCTGCCCCTTCGAAAGGGCAGGCTCCGGGGACCCCGAAAATGCCCTCGGTTCCGGCAGGGAGGCAAAAATCGCACGGGCAGGCTGCCGGGCTTCCCGACGCACAGCTGATTGGCGCGGAGAATTTCCACTCCCTTCAGCGCTTCCGGCTTGTCACGCGACACACAGTTTGGAAAGCCCTGCCCGTCGTCAAGATGGCTGCCGGAGACGGCTGCCAGGTTGCCAGGGGTATGCCCACAGCAACGCACACCATGCCCGCTGCCGCGCCTGCCCCGCCACACTCGCTGCCGCGCCACGCCCGCCACGCCTGCCTGCGGAAGAGCCACACTCAAGGGGCCAAAGAGCCGCATTTGGCTCGCGAGCCGCCATTTCCGACCCTTGCACTAGACCAAACTGGCTATTGAAAATAGGAGCTTATGATAATAGTTGTCCTACAGAAACAGTCCTGTAAGGGAGGAAGTATATGGAAAGAATACCCCCAGTTTAGTTTCTTCCTTATATTTGGTGATTCCATCTCATCTTGCTTCACTTTTTTTCCTTTTTTCCTTTTTTCTTTCTTTCCTGACTACTGTTTTCTTTCATGCCTTGTCATGTTTTGTAGTGGCTCATGGTGATATCTTATGCCCCCAGACTACTGTGGCAAACTGCATCTCCGTGAACCATGATTACATCTTCTGTGGCTGTGCTGATGGTACCATTCGGATTTTTAATCCTTCAAATCTTCACTTTGTGACCACGCTCCCCAAACCACACTTCCTAGGGACGGATATTGCCAGCATTACGGAAGCCAGGTAGGAAAAGGAGAGATTCAGAAGCATCTTTTGTTAGAATCTAGCTTCAGTATCTATCTTGTATCTGCAACTAAAATTGTTCAGGGAGCAAGAGGAGAAAAACTCTGCTTCTGAAAGGGGCTCCCAATGAGGCTCCCTTCACCTGTACTATTTTTTATTTATTTATTTATTTATTCAATTTATTCCCCGCCCATCTCCCATACAAGGGACTCTGGGCGGGTCACAACAATCAAAGTTAAAAACGATACAATACTATGCTGCAACTCCCATCATCCCCAGCCAATACATGGCATCAGGTTTGAGGAGGCTGGCAGAGATGGTTCTGGAATAAAAGTGTCAATAGTCTGACAAGGTGCAAGGCAGCTTCATGCATTAATACATGTAAATTGCTTTGTAATTTTTTCCTGATTTAGAAATACGTTGTAACTCCTCACTTTATTTCCTTTTGCTGTTTTAATCATCTGTAATGCTCATTGTTTATTCTTTCCTTCCTCATTCCCAATTTCTAAGATAAAGTAGCAGAATGTTTTTCTGTAGTAGACTCACCTTCCCTTTAGGACAGTCCCTTTTATGATGTCCCCTTCTCCATATTGGAAGTCTGGAGGCTTGTCTGTCTCCTGGTGGTAATTTGGATAGTGCTTATTCTGATATTGTTGGTGCTTCATGTGGTACAGCTGGCATTAGATATGGTGAAACCCTTGGGTTAACTCTGACCGGCCAGGTTTCCTCCCATCTCAACAGTATCTTGAATATTGGTATATTTACAAAGCCCCCAGAAATTGAGATCTGCCAGCTTCTGAGCCATCTCTCCCACTGCCTCTATGGCCTTGGGGCCCATTAGGAAGACTTGATAATAGAACAGGTCAGGTAACTGGACATGCATTGTTCAAGTTGCGTTAGCTATAACTTCTTTGATCTTCTTGGCTCCTGCATGTTCATGCCAGATAGTATATGCCTTTCTCACTTTGTGGGCAAAGGCCTAATAGGAATTGGTGCCTTCCACTGTATTGTCCTGATGGCTTTTTTTGGTACATTCTGGTTTCATTTCTAGTTGGGACTTCACCATGGCCTTAAATAGTGCATAGTTGTCCATATCACCCATTATTTTGTAGGTTACTGATAACAGAATACAAGCTAAACATGGTCTCTAAAACCGGATATTTATCTATCTATCTATCTATCTATCTATCTATCTATCTATCTATCTATCTATCATATCTATATTTATCTATCATATTTATTTACCGCCTATCTCGTGTAACATATACTGATTTTTCGCCATCTTATAGCTGTGGCAAGTCTTTTCAAAGTTGTCCAGGAAATGATCAGGATCCTCCTTGGTTTCTGAAAACTTCCACCTTTCTACAAGAGCTGCTGGGAAAGTTGGAGGGGTTGAAGTAGAAGGCCCTCCATTTTTTAACCTTGCCAATTGTAAATGATGAGCCTGCTGTTTTTTCTCTTTCCCTTCAACTTCCATCTTTTTACATCTTTCTGCTTACTTCAGTTGCTTCTTTCTCTCCATTCTCTGGAATTCCAGCTCTATTCTTTTAAAATGGAGAGGGGGGGTTCCAATTTTTTTGTGTTATTTATGGGTCTTGTTAGAGTGGTTGTGCTGACTGCCTCAGCCTCAGTAGCAGCCTACTTTGACATGTTATTCCCTAAGATATCTTCTGCTGGTTGGGCAGGGAAAGTTATCATCCCTCCTCACTAGCACACAGGAGAGCTCTGCCATAATAACTTAATAATGCTATCCTGTTGAACCCAGAAATTAGAAATTAAAATAAGTTGTGTGTGTACTAGTCTTTTTATCTTTTACTAAAACGAATTTATAAAGAAAAGGAAGGAAAGGAGAAAAGAAAGAAATGTATTTGCCTGTCTACCTTCCCAGGTCAGATGACTTTCTGTGTGTGTCACAAATTTAAAAAAAAAACAAACCAAAAAAAAAATTACTCTGGACTGCCCTCTATAGTTCAGTTGGTTCCACCGCTATTGCCCTGTAGGAGCCCCTGGTTGGGCCTGTAGGGTGGACTGCAGATCTCAAAAATTCCCAAGCTGAAAATACTGAAAAACTTCTGAGTGGTATAGAGATGTAAAAGATAAGAGACTCAGGCATTAGTTTCATAAAACAGAGATTAAACCTAGCACAGCTTCCTAGTTAGGTAAAGGTAAAGGTTCCCCCCGCACATTTGTGCAGTCGTGTCCGACTCTAGGGGCCGGTGCTCATCTCCGTTTGTTAGCCGAAGAGCCAGCGTTGTCCGAAGACGCTTCCACGGTCATGTGGCCGGCATGACGCACGCGGAACGCTGTTACCTACCCACCGAAGTGGTACCTATTCATCTACTTGCATTTGCATGCTTTCGAATTGCTAGGTTGGCAAGAGCTGGGGCTAGTGCGGGAGCTCACTCCGCACGCAGGGCTAGGGATTCGAACCTCCGAACTTGCGATCGACAAGCCTGGCGTCTCACCCGCTGAGCCACCACGCCCCTTTTTCCTAGTTAGACTGTTACCTATTTCTACCGGAGTGGCATTTTTGTGAAAAAAATATTTTCTGCTTCAAATTACCTGGGCTGCTTCTTAAATTCCTCAAGATTCCAGCTGTTTATCCCAGTTTCTTTGGGAAGAAGGTAAAACCCACTCTTCTGGTCTTGGTTCATCCATTTCTGCCTTGGCATTGAAAGAGAAGACCCTTTTTTTCTTTAGCTGAGGGAGAGGATGGAGTAATTCTTTTGTCTATGTGACACAGAACATCACCCAGTCAAGAAGATGTAGACTGGGCACATCTGAGTCAGCAAGGTGCAGTCTATGAATGTTTTGAGCCAGCAGCCTGCATATTCACAACATCTTCTCTGAGGCAAACATGACTGATATTTGAATTAATTAAAGCTTCTTCTTCCCTTCCCATATCTCTGCCCGCAACATCTATTAATGCTTTGTAGGCTTTTAGCAAGCTGGTATTGGCAGATTATTAGCATGTGCTGCCATGGTAAACTAACAGAGAGAAATATAAAGAAGTAAAAATGTACAAAGCATCTGTCTGTGCTCTTGGGACATCCTCATGAGCTTGCAATACGTTGACTTCTAGCCTCTGATTTTTTTTTTTAGTGACTTGGAAAGGCCAAGGTACCATGTAGCTTAAAATATGATCTGCCTGTTTAGTTTCAGAAGCTGTAAACTTGGAAAGCTATGCACATGCACACTGTTGTTCCTTAGCAAATTTATAGTAAGCTCCTTCTGGACTGCAGTTTTGCCTTGCATGGCTAGATTTTTATGACAAAGACAGGATGAACAATTAATGAGAGCTGCATCTTAAAATTGGAAGGATTTGAATATGGGGAACTGCTCACAGAGCTTAAGAGTCACTTTATTCCCTGTCAAAAAACCCTCCTGTTGTTGGATCAAGAAAACCTGTATATTGTTGTCTGTAGCTTGAATCATGTTATTAATAACATCTCAAAATAACCATGACCTAGCCCCAGGTGCAAGGTCACACAGCCACCTATACTGTATTCAGGCATATTTCAAAATAAATTATGTTTTTTTCCTTGGGATGCTAAGTTTTGTTATGCCAATATCTAACAATTCATACCATGGATTCGTATTGTGTGTGAAGATTGCATTGTAACACTGGAATTTATTTATGGTTTGATGGTCTGATCCCCTGTTCTTCCATGGGTGCGCGATTCTTTCGGACCTCTGATTTTCCTTCTCAGTACATGAATATAAAAAGTCTATTTTGAACAAAAGAGAGTAATAATACAGTATCTCTATATGTGACACTTCCTTTTGCTTATACTTTCTTTTTCTTCTGCAAATGCTCTAAGCCTCTTTCCTGAGTTGTTTAAAATATGAATTTAGCCAATAGGGGTGTCAGCAGAGGGAAGGTAATAAAGTAAAGTGTAGGAGTAGTAGGAAATAATACATATTTAATCATGGAGAGCTAGGTCTGTTCAAAAATAATGGTGTGGCCTCCAGGTGATCAGATAGACATGCTTGTGCTTTTCATGGACTGGATTTACAAACAACAATTATTGGAGTCATACCAACCATATTATGACATAGCATAATGTTGGAATGCAGCTATATTTTCTTTTATGTATGTGTGTGCACACACATCTATTACATAATAAGTAGGGTTCAGACATCTTCTAAAAACAAAGCCTGCATTCTTCATCACTGGAGCAATGTAACATCCTTGCTAGACTTCACATTTAGCTATAGGGATCTATATTTTTGGACCTCTTTTCTTAAGATGAAGATATTCTACTGTGGGGGTTAGAATTCACTTCTGCGAATATATTTAGCATGAAATATGCTGGTTTGTAAAATGGCCTTCTCATAATGAGGTCACAAGAAGTAATTGTCTAGCTATTCAGGTGTTTAATTTTGTTTTCATCTTTAAATAAATAAATAAAGCCCGGTACTTGCATTCTTTTATGACAGGCCCAACAGGAATATTATTCCAGTACAGAGAACACTGAAAACAAGGCCTTGTGAAAGGCCAAGAGGACCAGGGCCATCCAAATCTTGAGGGAATGCTGTTCCAAAGGGCAGACACCACCATAGAAAAGGGACACCTCCTGGGTCCCACTGGGTAGCACTGTTTCATAGAAGAGACCCAAAGCATGCCCACTTGTCACATTTTGTGGGATGAGCAGACATAATTGACAATAGGTGGTTCCTCAAATAACTCAGCACTGTTCCATGAAAGCCTTTATAAGTGGTAACCAGTGCCTTGAATTGCACCAGGAAGCCTACAGGAAGCCAGTGCAGCTCACAAAGTAGTGGTGCTACATGCCCATAATGACCCGCCCACTGCATTCTGGACTAATTGTGGCTTCTGGATGTCTTCAAGGACAACCTTAGGTAGAACATGTTGCCACAGTCTTAAGTGGGAGGTGACCAAGGTGACCAAGCCCCCCTTGATCCAAGAATGGGTGAAATTGGTGCAGATGGTGAAGTTATGCAAAGGTCCTCTTGGCCACGACTGCCATCTACTCTTCAGGCAGAAGCTGAGAGTGCAAAAGAACCCCAAATTGCACATCAGTTCTGTTTGGGGGAGTGCGCTCCTATCCAGAACTAAATAGGGAAAGTCCATAGATCTGGGGGGGCCCTAAAAGCCATAGTTGCTCAGTCTTGCTTGGGTTAAACCAAAGCCTATTTTGTCCATCCTCACAGCTTCCAGACCCCCACAGCCTCCAGACATTGGGAAAGAACCTTGAAGTCTGGTCAGCCTGGGGTGTATATATATATGTAACTGAGTATCATTGGTGTACTTACGATACTTAAACTCATGCTGATGGAATACTTCACCCAGCTGCTTCATGTAGATATTAAACAGGAAGAGAATGTAGAGCTCTGAGGAACCTTGCAGAACAGGGTTCCAAGGGCAGCGCTCTCTCCCTTACCAACACCAACTGGAACCAACCCCAGAGGAAGGAGGAGAAACATTGCAACACTATACCTCTGCCCCCCAGCCCCAAAGCCAGTCCAGAAGGATACTATGATTGATGGTACTGAAAGCTGCTGAGAGATCAAAGAGGACTAGGATGGATGCACCATTCCTATCCTGGCCCCCCAAAAGGTCATCTACAAGTGCAATAAATGCCATCTCAGTATTACATCCTGGTCTGAAACTCGACAGAGTAAGGCCCCAATATCATTGCAACAGAGCAGGATAATGCCATATGAAGCCAAATCTGTTCAGTTTGAGATCTGATTACAGTTTACTTAAGTTTAAGCTATTCTTGTCTGACTGAAGGAAAGAAATTAGACTTGCTGGTTTTAGGGGCAGCTAAGTCATGAACTCATTATGTGGCCATAAGCCAGCCACACACACTCAGTCCATTTGAAATATGAGGATAACAATGCTGACTGAAGTCACAGGATTGTTATGCAATTACAATAGCATGATGTATCTGCAGCATTTGGAGTACTGGAAATGACTAATATCATATAAACATATAGCAATAAAAATTGCTGGTAGAACAGGCAAATTTCTGTGTTTGTCTCCTTTTAGCCAACCTCTTCTCTTTTGTACCTTCATATTCATATATCAACTATTTAAACATTATCCATTGTACTATCTTTTTGCAGTCGGCTTTTCTCTAATGTGACTGATGCCAAGTATCCAGACACCATTGCCTTGACCTTTGATCCCAATAACCAGTGGCTGTCTTGTGTTTACAATGATCACAGCTTGTATGTGTGGGATGTCAAAGATCCCAAGAAAGTGGGCAAGGTTTATTCTGCGTTATACCACTCCTCCTGTGTTTGGAACATTGAGGTAACTACAAATCAAGTGGGTTATGTCACAAATGTTGATACAGATGAAGTGAGGGTCACCAATAGTGTCATTTCTGATTTCCTGCAAAATTAAAGTATTTCAGAATTAAGAAGGCACTTCCCATTATGGCAAGAATTCCAGTGTAATTGTTCTTTTTTTAAAAAAAAAACTAGATATCTCTGCATGCTTGGGTTTTAGACTTCAGGAAGAGCAGTACTTTGGGTATTCACTAATGACTAGCCATTTAGACATGAAATTAATGGAAGGAAGTGGAAAAAGAGGAAATCCACATTTTTTCAGCCACATAACTGAAAATGATATATGTGCTAAAATGTGGGTCAACATTCAGCCAATAATGTAAATTTAACTGTCTTAAATGAAAACCTAGATTCAGGTAATAAGAGTTGGAGGCTTCCCTGATTGTCATGGTCTGTGTGGCTACAGAGGATAGGCACATTTTCCACTACAAAAATGTATACAGAGAAGGAATATGCTGATGCCTTGCTTTATTGACCCAGTTCTTGGTGTTAGTCATTTGCTTATTGTTCTTCCAAAATCTGGTTAAAACTCAGGTACTTCACTGCATGCATGTCCTGAATATCTTTCTGGATTGTCTTGATTAATCCTCCTTGGAATTAGAATAAAGAGTTTAGGTTCAATTTACACCTACCTTAAATAATTGTTGTTATCACAGTTATAACAACAATTATGGCAATAGCCAAGTGCTGCTCCCTGCTGGCATATGTGTGTAAGAATGCTGCAAGGGTAATGAAATATGTGGTGCTTCCCATTTACATCAGAAAAGAATCCCTGGGATTCCTATTGAAAAATTCCCATGGAAAGGCCCAATTTCCACAGTGTCCCAGTCAGATCATATTATAAAGCTTGAACTTTGAAAGTATAAAGTGTCTCGGTAAAACCATCTTCAAAGATTAACAAGACAGGGCTTATATACCTTGATAATTATGGAGAGCAGAGCATTTTCATAGAAATTGCAAGAGTGAGAAGCTTTACCTCTCTTGCATACCTATGAACAAGGAGTAAGGAGATCTGCTTTCTCTTGAGCTCAGTCCTTCTTTGACAGTTTTCTGACAGTCCTACCCTCCAGTCTTGTAGAATATACAGTATGCTTCTAATTCTGTTACAATTTGTCTCCCCACAGGTGTACCCGGAGGTAAAGGATAGCAATCAGTCTTGCTTGCCCCCAAACTCCTTCATCACTTGCTCCTCTGATAATACCATCCGCCTGTGGAACACCGAGAGCTCAAACATCCATGGAGCCTCTCTGCATCGGAACATCCTGAGCAACGTAAGGCTACCTTAGCCCAGTACGGATCACATGGCATGATCTTGACTGCAAGACCAAGTGGAGAAGAGCAGTCCATTGCAAGCAGAATATTTATTTAACTATTTGGAGACTGCCCAACTCCTTAAACTCCACCAACTTCGGGTGGCTTACATTTTACTTATTTTACAGTATATGCATTCTTGTCAATGCAGTTTTTTAATTTGTTTATATCAGTAACTAAGTTGAGGTTCATCTGTGAAAGCTGCCCTGGAATAATTGCTATTTCAGTCTCCCAGAGTAGACTATATATTTGTGTGTGTGTGTGTGTGTATATATGTGTTTGTGTATATATATATGCGTGTGTGTGTCTGTGTGTACTATATATTTGTACTATATATTGTATATCCTATATATATATCCATTTTTGGAATGGATAATGTGTGATTGCTTAATTAAGTGGTTCTCTGCAACTATATATGCATTGTTGTTGATGTCTTGTGAGTATAGGATTAAAATAATAAATGTATGCAAATCAGCTGGTTAAGTACGAATGGCATAATGCTGTATAAGTGGAGTCCTTGGTGCTCTCTGAGCCTTGTTGTTTTCTTGCAGACATTTCATTGGCAGACTAGGCAACATCTTCAGTGTGAAAAGGGAGTGGGACTTGCTCTCTGTTTATATACCATGGCTTGTCCTGCTTGTGTTGGTGGAGGTGTTGTTCTCTCCTTAGGAGTTCCTTGATTGGGCTGTTGTTTGCTGCTTGGTTGATTGACAATCAAACAACACAATATACACTAATCAAGGAACTATTAACTCACCAAGCAGCAAACATGTCTCAATTAAACTTGCTAGAAAGATTGGGATTTTTTTGCTTTGCCAGGGTGCTGTGTATTTTCAGTTTCGCTCTTTTTTGCTGATATTAAGAGAGACATTAGCCTTCAGTGCTGCTTTTATTCTGTGCCTCTCTTGGCTTTCATCTGCTTGCTTCAAATGGAATCTTTTGGTTTGTCTCATTAGGATTTGATGAAAATCATCTACGTAGATCAAAACACTCAGGCCCTCTTGGACACAGAATACAATTCAGCTGGAGGTGTAGAGAAGGCTGACACACAGGCCGTAGATACAAAAGTGGGAATTCGCACGGTGTGTGTGAGCCCTACCGGGGAGCACCTGGCCTCAGGTGATAGGATAGGCACTCTCAGGTAAACCTTGGAGTTTGGGGAGCCTGTCCCTGGGTAATAACACCAAAAGATTCCTCCTGACCGCTTACTTGCTTGTATTGTTTTCAGGATCTATGAATTGAAGTCCCTGAGAGAGACGCTGAAGGTAGAAGCCCATGATTCTGAAATCCTCTGCCTTGAATATTCCAGACCAGAGACAGGTAAGACTGACTGATTGATTCATTAATTCATTCATCTTGTATACTGGTGGTTCCCATAGGACTTCTGGCAGGTAACAGTGTTGTACAGATATAACATCCACAGTAAGTAGCATTAAAACATCCATGTAAAAAGTCAACTAAACATAACACAAAACAGCCACAATAATAAAAAACAAAAGTAGGGATTAAATGCAATTAAATCATAACTGGCATCCCTCAAGCATGCATACATACATACATACATACATACATTAACTTGTATTACCGCTCCATCTCCCCCGAGGGGGACTCTGGGCGGTTTACAGTACAACAATTTAAAATCTTTAAAAGTAACTACAATTTAAAATACGTTACAAAACTAATACATTAAATATAAAAATCCAATAGGCGATAGATGGTTCTCTTTAAAAGGGCTCTATGGCACTAGCCATCCCCAAGAGGAACTATTCCCATTCCCATACCACGTGAGGCGCCACAGCCAGGTCTTTAAATTCTTTCGGAAGGATAGGAGCGATGGGGCCTGTCTCACCTCCGGGGGCAGAATGTTCCAAAGAGTGGGTGCCACCACGGAAAAGGCTCGCCTTCTGCACCCCGCCAAGCGACACTCCCTTGACGACGGGGTCCGAAGCATGCCCTCTCTACATGATCGAGTGGGACGGTTTGAAGTCATGGGGATGAGACGGTCCCTCAGGTAGCCTGGTCCCATGCCATGTAGGGCTTTAAAGGTCATAACCAACACCTTGAATTGCACCCGGAAGCACACTGGCACCCAGTGCAGCTGGCGTAACAGAGGTGTCACATGGGCCGATCTAGGGGCACCCATACATACATCTTAGATGGTCTGTGTGAAATCAAGATAGGGGCAAACCTACTTTCAACGGGGAGGTTATTCCAAAGGGCAGGTACTGCTATACTTGAGCATCCCTCACTTCAGGGAAGTGGGATACAACCAGCCGTTTCATCCAGGATGTCTATGTCAGCTGGGTTGATTTTAATAGGAGAAAGCTGTGCTGCAAGTATCCAGATGTGAACCCATATTGGGCTTTAGGGACAAAATCAGCACAGAATTGCACCTGAGAGCTAATTGGGAGCCAGTGCAGGGCCCGAAGCACAGGTATAATGCACTCTCAGCCCAACGTGCTGGCTAACAGTTTTGACTCTCCTTTGCTTGCTTATTGGCATCCTGAGATGGACCAGTTCTCTTCTTCTTTGTGCTCTCTGTGAAATCATACGGGGTTCTGGACCTGAACCTTCTATATCTTTGGAGCTAAGACTCTTGACAAAGAGTCCCACTTTCTTGGTGCCATACAGGTGTGACTTCCACTCTTTATCTCAATTTCTTTTTGTCTGCCACACTCAGCAAATTATTAAAAGTCTTGAATCAGGTTTATTTCTTCTTTTTCTCTCCATAGCTTTACTGGTGGGATTTAATTTCTGTTTGTGGCTGTTTGTTCCTCTGAGCCGTTGCATAATTTCTTGCAGGTTTCTTGACTAGTTAGAACCACCTGACTTTGAAGGCTGCATTTTACAAGTCCTAAAGGTGCAAATGTAAAGTCTCATCTTCGTTTTTACGCTCAATACTGTTTGGTCTCTGCAAAGCTGGCCAGGAGACCACCAAGGCTTGTTGCATCTGTCAGGCAAAAAGCCTTTAACATGTAATGGGCACCAACCCAAGCTTCTTGTTAAACTGACTTCTGCTTGTAAATGTTGGATGCCAGAGATATCTTTCCTTTCTGCACTGTGAGGAGTAAAGTTTTCTTTTAACTAGTCACTCAATACCATCTGATAAGCCAAATACCACCAGGCTATTCTGATATCTCAAATCATCTGGCCCACCAAACCCCAACATTCTCCACTCCTGTTAGCTTCTACCCCATTAAGGGCAGGTTATCACTATGAGATACCTTTTCTTCGCCTCTCATACTGGCAGTCTCACTGCCAACTCATCCAACTTAGCAGCCTTGCTGACTGCTGTTTTTATCCCTGCCATGTACCTTAGGGTTCTCATATCCAAACTGTCAGTCTGCGTCTGGAGAATCTGTTGCTGGGAAACGCAATTTAGTCTTAGATAATGACATCTGAGAGAGATTCTCAGGATTAACTGTACTTAACCTCCACAGGTCTCATAATTTTCCTGGCTTGATGATATCAGTTATCAGTGGCTTCATGCTTTTCTCTTGTTCCTGTTCTGCCTCTAAAAAGGCATTGCTTTTTCACTACCCAGGGAGGGTAGGATGCACTATGCTTCACCCTATTATGAAGAGAAGCTTGGGTTATCCATATTCAAGATACTAACTTCACATTCAGGAGTTTGTGGCTCCTATACCTTCTGCTTAGGGTCTCCTGATTCTCATTTCAGACCTAAACCATGGTATGTGCCACACATGCTAAGCTACAGCATCCACTCACATCCAGTTCACATTTGACTGATTAATTGCAGGTGTTTAGCCAGGATTTGCACTGTGATCACACCTTACTGAAAGCCTGTCAGACATTAGCAAGCTAGTCCCCTCAGTGTTCTCCCAGGAACCTATCCATGGAATGAAATGCCACTGTATCTGGAACCCTAACCAAACCCTGGATCAGGTACACAGGTTTCAGTGTCTCTTTCTATGGAGTCTTTCAGTGAAGGTGCTTACAAGCTTAAGTGATTGCTTTTGGATTCAGAAGATCTCACTCTCTTCTCCCTGGAAGAAGAGTTGATGATCAGGCTCCTGCTTCACTGATGGAAGGACAGAGAGCCCAAATGGCACACTCTTTGGATCTACAAGTGAAGCAATTAGCTCAGGCTATTTTGGAGTCAGCTTTCCAGTTGGTGCATAATACAGCCGCCCTCCTGGTTGTCATTCCTGCACATTCTGCATTATTCAAGAACCTTAGAAATCTTACCAAAGATATAATGCTTCCTATTTCTCGCCATTATAGATACCCTGTGCTAAGAACAGAATGAGAATTGCCAGTTTTTGTTTACCTGACTCCTGCCCAATTGCATTGTAATAGAAATTTCCCAGACCCATTCACAACAAAGCCAACATTCTACCCTGCTAGATAAAGAGGGTTAGAAGCTGGACTCTGTGTGGCATAAATGTACATCTCTATCTGTATCATTCTGATTTTCCAATTACCAGGTATATTCAGAGAGAGAGAGAGAGAGAGAGCATGAAGTACAATTTTCATTAGGACAGAATATCTTATTTTGTTCCATACCTTCTGGAGGACCAGGCGGCTAGCATGATAATGCTGGCAGCCTTTTGAGTCGTCTTTGAGAACTCCTCTCTGCTGCTTCAACACTGAAGAATCTTCTTGGTAGAGGATACTATGCCCCACTTGTGCCCCCAATCATTGTGATGACAAACGCTTTCATGCTAGTATGTGGTGCCCACTACCTTATAATGATGATCAGCATTGAGTGATCATAGGTGGGTAGCTGACACATCCATGCATTGGAGTTGCTTGCAGTTTTCAAAGAGTTAAATCATTCAAGCCCTTCTTTGCCCTGAGTGGTCTAAATTACCCGAGACAATTTGACCAAGGTATGATACTTTATATCAACAAGCAAGGAGGTATGAAATCCTCTCCCTTCCTCAACTTCACTTGTCAAATAAAGGATTGGTGATGTTCCTGGTGCATCTTCCTGGTCATTTATTTGGCAACCTGGGAAAGCCACCTAGCAAAGCATGGTAGCTCAAGCGCTTCCACTGTAGGGAAGGTTTTTCAGTGGTAATGTACACCCGGATCTATCTTTTAATTCCCACAGTGAGTGTCCTTAAAATTGCAGCAGAGTAGGTTGCTTGTCCTTATGTGATAATATTTCTTTTTTGTCTGGGAGTGTGTCTCAGTCTCTTTTCACTAGTCCTGTTTCTGATGAAGGTCATTGAAAAGACTTGGCTGAGTGTATCCTCATTGTTCCTTGGTAGCCCTTGTAACCCTAGTTTACAATATGCCTCTTTTCTTTCTCCCACCAACCAACTGTGCTCTAGAACTTTCCAAATGCAAGTGAATTCCTCGATGATTAGTCAAAGAACCTCAGTTTCAGGTAAATAATCATTCTGCTCCTTTCTTACCTCTTTGACAGGATTAAAGCTTCTAGCATCAGCAAGTCGGGATAGATTGATCCATGTCTTGGATGCAGAGAAGGATTATAGCCTACAGCAGACCCTGGATGAACATTCATCTTCCATAACTGCAGTGAAGTTTGCAGGTACCGTGATTGCGTTTATGAATCAGCGAACTTCTTTGCTCCTTTGATTGTGGCTCTTGGTGATCTATCAAGGTTTTCTCACCCCACCTCTTCATAAGATCCAAGTTCTTGCCTTTGTTTCTTTGACTATTAGTAATTATCCCAATAGTGAGAAAACAACTTGTAAATGTAGAACAGAGTTAGACAATGTGTGGTCTTCCAGATGCTGCTGAACTACAACTGCAAGCAGCTCCAGTCAGTGATAAGGATGTTGAATGTTATAGTCCATTAATATCTGGAAGGCATCATGTTGTCCATCCTTGGTGTGGAGCTTGCACACTAAACGTTTGTTTGTTTGTAGTCAGCAATCAGTATATTTCCTGTTAAACTGACCATGTTTTGTTTTGCTTTAAGCTGCCACGCTGGGCTTGACTATTTTGCTTCTATGTTGTAGAGCTATTTATAGATGCTGTTTGTAGCATAGCAGACCTCTAGTTGTGATTCAGATTCTAAAAATTAATTTGTGGTGGTATAGTAATGTAAAGGTATCCCTGCCTTCTAGCATGAAGTTAAAGTAGATGCCATAGGGCAGGGCTTTCCAAACTTTTCAGTTGGCGACACACCAACGGCAGCACGCGAAAACCCGGAAGTGCCGCCACAGCGGTGGCACTTCCGGGTTTTTGCCCGCTGCCACTGCAGCGCTTTTGGGTTTTCACGCATGGCGGCGGTGTCCTGGTGTGCCGCACAGAAACCCGGAAGCATTGATGGCCCGCTGCCGCCACGTGCACTGCTGCGTGCGGCGGCGCGCCATCAGCGCTTCTGGGTTTTTGTGCAGCACACCTGGGCCCCGCAGGCAACACAGTACTGTGTCACGACACACAGTTTGGAAAGCTATGCTGTAGGGTCTCACTGTATGTTTATCATGTTCTAACTTGTCCACAGGGTGTCCTGTATCCTGAATATTAAGGAATTCTGACTATTCTAAATAGTCAGTTCTTCTCTCATCCAATGAAAAATGCAGCAATGGTTTGCTGTACTTCATCCTCACAGAGTACCCTTCAATAATAATTAGTTCTAAACTTCTAGTCCTGCAGGTGTTTAAACTGGCCCATTGAGGCCAGTGAAAAGATGAACATATGGTTAATAAGGTTAATTATGATCAGATAGAATGGCCCTTGATTGCTGAGCCATCAGGTGTCCAGTGATTCTCAAGTTGGGTGGAGCTTGATTCATTACTATGACAAGGACATAGTTGTTTGTTAGCTTATCTTTGGGGCCAGATTCTTTTTCCAACCTCAATTATAGTATGTAAATAACCCAATTTTGGAGTCTGGTGTGCAGGGAGAATTAGCTCTTCCCTTACCATCTGCAGTGGCTGGAGGTGGTGGGGCTGAGGAGGAGGAATGGACATTTCTTTGGCTGTCTTGGAAGACTTTCCCCAAACTTAGTGGCAGTGTCAGGAAAGAATGAGAGAGGGTTTTTTAGGCTGGCTGGGTGCCTCTAAAGACAGGGAGTTTCCTACCCCTTTCCTACAACATATTCTAGTAGGAGTGACAAATGGGCTATCTGGAGAAACTGTAAGGAATGAGTAAGGGCACATGGAAGAATTTAAAAAAGCAGCTTGATGCCCATCTTCTTGTTCATGGGCTTTTGCATTTTTCTTTTCCTTCAGCCAATGATGGAAAGGTGAGAATGATCAGCTGTGGCGCTGATAAGAGCATCTATTTCCGCACTGCACAGAAGGTAATTCCATTGGAACAGTCGCTCTTTATGTAACGTATGTTGTAGAGCTATTTTAGGGGGGTGATGGAAGCAAAAGCTTTGGACAGTATTCTAGGCCTCATGGCTTTCTTTCAGTCAATACATTTTTAAAAAAATCAAATTTTAGGAACTGTATAATAGTACTGTTCATAGAATAGTTCAACCACTGTCTCATTCCAGTCTTTTCTTTCTTACATTTCCGTGTGAGACACACATAGTTCCTGCTTGGAGAAAGTATTGTACGTGTGCACTGGGACTATTCAGTTAAGTATTGTGGAGGCTTCATTGCTTTTATGTTTCTTGTATTTAGACAAATGATGGGGTCCGCTTTACTCGTACACACCATGTTGTTAGAAAGACCACCCTTTATGATATGGATGTTGACCCTAACTGGAAATATGCTGCTATTGGATGCCAAGACCGTAACATCAGGTTGGTTCATAAATCATAATAGAAGCTTCCCAGTTCTAAATATGTATCTGAAAGGCTTATATTTTTAAAGGACATTATTAGAAGGAGATTTAATTTTGACTTAGCCACGACCTGTCAATGTGGCACACATGTTGCCTAGATATTTTATTAAACCTAAAATAATCTTGTCTTGTTTTCCTGAAGAGACACAAGTAATTTTCATTTTATTTTATTTTTTAAAAAAACTTCTAGGTATTTGTTTAATTAGCTTTTTTTTTACTTTATATTCTTTCCCATAAAACTTAAAATTATAACTCTGAACATTTTGATATTGTCTTATCCGCATGGTTTGGAGCAAGCCTCACCAAATCCACTGGACCTACCTCTGAGTAGGTATATCTAGGATTCCAATGTATCAGAATTCAAAAGGTTACAGGAGAAGACTATACTACCAAGTTCTGTCTAATATTTTAGAAACAAAGATAGATGTATCAGTGCTTGGGAGCACTTATTCAAGTTCTGCACCCAATGCAAAGTGGACAGAAATTTACCCATGAACAAACTAGTGAGGAGTGGCCATTAATGTAGATGGATTTAAAAAAAAAGCTAGACAAATTCATAGGGGAAAAGGTCTCTCTGTTAGGTATGAGCAACCACATGGAACTTCCATGTTCAGGTATACGAACAATGCTTATTTTGATAACTTTCCAGAGACATTTTGCTGGCTGCTGTAAAAAACAGAAGTAGCTTTGATTTGAGCTAAGAGTAGCAGGACTTTCTTTTTACTGTGTGTCTGGATTTCCTCTTAGGATTTTCAACATCAGCAGTGGGAAACAAAAGAAACTATACAAGGGATCCCAAAGTGAAGATGGCACTCTAATTAAAGTAAGGCCTTTATTAACTCTGATATAACAAATTGTGTCGCATTCCATCTTACTCACTACACCCCATTTCCTTATTATGCCTGTTATGCCTTCCCAGCTTGATATTCTAATTGGAGAATAAGATTTTAAATTAGTTCGATCTAATATGGAATACTTAACATACTGCAATATAGCATTTACTGATGGATTTGTGTAAGCTACAAAATGATTCATAGATTGTTGAAGCATTCCAGCTGTAAATTAAAAAAAAAAGCTCATGGAAACCAAAGAGAGCAACATAAGTGGTCCAGTCTTCCAGAAATTAGCTGAGATTCATAAGTTTCCCATTTTGAATCCTTCTGCACTAACAGTGGAAGAGCATATGAATAATGGCTTAGTAGTTCTTTAATGTATGCCTTGTTTTTAAAGTGGCAGCTGTGTCTAATTTCTCTGTTGTTGTTCTCAACTGACCCATATACATAAAAATCTGATTGTGCTGCATAAGCAATATTGAATGCATATGCATTCTTCCCATTGTGTATGGAGTCTTGCAAACCCTGGCACTCTCCCTCCGAGAGCCTTGGAAGACTCTGCCTGCTGTACGTGACAGTTTTATGATAGCTTTTTTTCAGCACCTGAAGCTGTTTTCTAGTTTGAGGATCCCCAGAATTTCTTTCAAGAAAAAAACTTTCCTAGCAATAGTGTGTTCCTAAAGTATTTCCACAAGAGATCAGGTAGTAAGAAGTTTATACCTAAATCAGTGCTGAGTATTCTTGGTTGGTCTTCCTTCCGTCCTCTAATCAAGGCAGATAGCAGTAACGTAAGTAATATAGAAATAAACTTAAAGAACATTTCAAATACTAAAATACATTAATGAAGCTACATATTCTGATGTATTTGTGATCTGATTCTTTATGTAACTTTATAACAGCAGATGTGTTTGATGTGTGCTCTTATTCATTCATAGGGGTCATATTTTCACCTAACGCTGTGTTAATTACAAATATGAGTCAAAGGAGCCAACACTCTTACAGGTAGTTAATGACGGCACTTGGGAGAGGAATTGCTGTCACTAAGTGATGTCATAAAGTGCAATGTCATGTGACTGCACCGCTTAGCAACGGCAATTCCAGCAGTCCTGGTTGCCATCGTTAAGCAAGGACCTCACGTGACCGGAACTTCTGACTTCCTGCCCGCTTCCCCATTGACTTTGCTTGTGGGAAGCCAGCACGGAACGTCGGAAATTGCGATCACATGACTGTGGCTTGCTGCAACATCATAATCATGAGCTGAGCGCCCAGATTATGATCACATGACTGCGGGAACGCTGCAATGGCCGGAACTCCAAGAACTGGTCATAACTACCACTCGTTCACGATGAGCACCTGTGTTGTTAAACGTGGTTTTATTGTACTGATGATTGTATAGTCCTGGATAGGTTCTTCGTTAGAAGTTTATTTGTGTGTATTGAAGAAACCTATTTTGTGTACTCTCGATCAACATATACAAACTGCTGTATATGTATTCCCTGAATTTGTGAATGAGCAAGATTATTGATCACAGTCACAGTGAGCCAAGGATTCAGTGAACATGGCTCCTTTCCCCAAACTCTTCCAGTGGGGTTCTCAGAAAACTGCATCGCAACTTATGTAGAAATTTGATTAGTTGCAAATACAGACATTGCATTGATTTACCCCATAATAAAGATTAACACAGAGATCCAAGCTGGCTCGATCTTCTGGCTTGAGTCCACTCTAGGTTTTGCATAATCGTAGCAGGAAAAACTGGTGTGGTTGCAAATGCATATTGCAACATAAAACAGCCTTTCCCAACCTGATATGTTTCAGATGTGTTGAGCTAATTGTATTTTCCCAGGATGGGTGTAGTTGGCATGAAGTATGAAAGAGTCATTAAGTACAGAGCATTCATTCTCAGTACTTAGCAAAAACCACGCAAATCCAATTTTCTAAAGCCTAGAGATTGTACCATAGATATACTGTACATGCTTATGTTTTTTTTCCTTTCCTCGGTTACTTGTTTCAGGTGCAAATGGATCCTTCTGGTCTGTATATTGCAACCAGTTGTTCTGACAAGAACCTTTCTATCTTTGATTTCTATTCAGGAGAATGTGTAGCCACAATGTATGGGCACTCAGGTAATGGGCAGGACCTCTATGGCGAATCTTAATTGAATAATGTTAACCAGTTATAGAATATATTTTTAAATGAAAGAAATATATTTTACTTCAAGTTTGATTAAATAATGATAAAATGTATTTTCAGAGAAATTTAAAGTTCTTGGGGGAGGGAAGGTTGGAAGGGCAAGTGTAGCCATTGGCTCCAGTTTACATCCTTTGTTGGTTTGTTGGAAATTCTGCAGACATGCAAATTCCTTCTGTACCTTTTGGGTATAGAAGCAGCGTTCAGTTGCACCAAGGATCCTCCCAAAGCTTCTGGAAGGAAAATGATTGTTGGGTTCTCATTTTGGAAGATAAAATCCAGCTGTTAAAGGATGGAGACTGTTTTGACTTAATGAGATATGCAGACCCTCTGGTAGATGGGATAGTAGCTGTGTTTTCTTCTAAGAGATTTTTTAAAATTAGGCCAACAGAATATTTTAAGAGTGGATTTGTCTTCTGCGTTTCAGCTGAAGGCCTCAAAAACGCTCTTAATAGTAATCATGTATAATGAATACGTTGCAAACTGTCCCCTTAGAACAAAGCCAGGCAGATTTGTGCAGGTGCCTGGGTTGAATGTGCCTGCTCTTCCTTCCTGCAGGACAGCTGGTGGCCGGTGGCCCTGTTCAGGACAGCCCTGCAGGAAGCAGGCAGGTGGCGGTGCCTTTGCCCACCTCCCTAGCTGCCTCCTTGGTGGTCCTTCAGACTTGAACTCTGGGTGTGAAACTGTGTGTATAGACCGTGAGGGCTTATGAGAAGAAGTGCCAAGGATCTCCAAGCTACCAAATTGGTGTTGTTTTGCACTGGGAGGTTTTTAAAAACTGTTTGGCTTGGTCTTCTGATTTTTACAGAGATCGTAACCGGGATGATGTTCAGTAATGACTGTAAACACTTGATTTCAGTCTCCGGTGACAGGTAAGTAAAGGAATATTCTTCGTTTAGAACTTCATCTGTAAAATGAAAGCTAGCATTTCCCTTTTTAAAAAATGGGGATGGATTTGCAAAGAATTTTTAAGTGAGAGTCCTTGGGTGGCTGTTTCACCTGCTTTGTTTTCTATTTTACATTCCTGACTGGTAACTTTCAAATAAAAATGGAGATTCGTTAGGTCTGAAAACAGGATGTGAAATGCTGTTATCTTGAGCTGGATAACCAACAGGCCACATATGCTTCTTACCTGAGTCATTTTTATGGCTCCCAAGGCCCTCCAAGATTATGTTGTTGAAATCTGGAACCCAAATACTGATTTGTTGTGATGCAAATGCTGGCTTTATTTAGGGAGTGACAGTAAAAATAAGTATTTTAATGTATCTATTTTCCACTTGTCTCCAAGTCCCCCAATGCTCCCACCCAAAATTTAGGCTCCTTCGTGGCACCGTTGCCATGCCCTCCGAAACCCTTGATGTCAATTATTTATTTTTTTAATGAAAGTTTGACCTCTTATACAAAAAGTTGCCTGATCTAAAGTAAAGTATATTGAACATGTCAGGAAATGGGAGGATGAAAGGTAAAACTGTAGCATCTTATACCTTTTGAAGTACCAGCATAAAAATAGGAAGCAATGGGTTCCAGGTAAATACTGTCCATTGTGGAATTGGTATGGAATAGGGGAATATGGAAAACTCATGGGAATAGATAACAGGAACAGACTGTGTTGCCTGGGTTAAAATGAATATATTTTTCCCCCTTCTGCTTTCAGCTGTATTTTCATCTGGCGTCTGAGTTCTGAGATGACCATCAATATGCGTCAGCGGCTGGCTGATGTGAAACAAAGGGGAAAGCAAGCAGAGAAAGCTCAACCAGGCAAAACAGCTGGTCTCACCAGGTATCACTTTTAGTTCATAAAAAAAGTTTTCGGACCAGATTGTATGGGATTGTGAGATGTATGGACAGACGTCTTCTCTTTTGAATAGTGTTACATTTATTCTTATAACATTGATGTTTTTGGTGGCAATTTTAATGCAAGAATAGGCGTGGAGACAAATCTATGTATTCAGGGTTCAGTTTCTTATTCTTCCAGTTACAATTTTGTTTAATGCTCTTTCTAGATCAGGTCAGTGAATTATTCTTTTAAAATATTTTCAAAAATGAATATGCATTTATTTGGATATAGATATTAGTATTAGAGTTAGAGTTACATATTTGCCTTTTCAAGTCATATTTTCTGAAATGTTTTTGTACACCCTTTTAATACACATTTGTAAACACTTTTTTTTCTGGAGAACTTACTAAATTTAAAAATGCGCAAAATTACATTGTGTTCTGCATGTTAGTTCAAGAAACATGAATTAGGTAACTTTATATTAAAATGCAAAATGACCTGATTGAAAAAATTGGTTTGATTCAGACTTGTGAACCAGTTGGGAAGAACATGCTTTTGCATATGCACATTAGCTGTCCAAATTGTCCAGTTTAGAACTTCCAAACTGCTTTGTGTTAGAAAATCACTTCAGCAGGAGACTCAACTGAATCTTATTCCAATTACATTTCTGAACCTGAAGCATTAAACAGCCCCGTCGTGCAAGATGTGGTTGAGGAAATGTTCATTTCCAGAACCACACATAGGCAAACGTAGCTGAATGTTCTCATTCTCTCACCTAGATGCTTGCTTCTTCTCATTTTCTTTAAACATCCTTACAAAGCCTTTACCTCGAATTCTGTTGTAAATAATTCACATACATGGTATTTCTCAGATGTCTGTCCTCAGTACAGAAAAACAAACCCTGGTATTTCTTAAATACTTATGCTCAATACAGAAAACATGCAGTTACTGGATTTTATTTTGAAGTGAAGAAACTTCCAGTTGTAGACAGACTTATGTAATGTCAGGAAAAGAAAAGTAGAAAAGTAAAGTGACTGGTTTTTGTGTCAAAATTAATTTACATGGATCTGTATGTGAGAAACGGGGATATTTGGGCCCTCAAGATTGATGTGCTATTTGCTGACGTTTGTTGTTGTCCTTGGACACCATTACGTATATTTATTACAGTTCAGCTCTATTTGAGTTTTTAATCCTGTGTGAGCCACCCAGAGTCTCTGGTGTGAGACGGGCAGCCCTATAAATTGAGTAAATAAAATACTTTCTAATCAAAAGCGTCTTCCCTAGGCAACCTATATTGTGAAAAGTATTTAACTTCTTTAGAAAACAATGCCAACTATGGCCTGTTGGGAATTCTCATCAACTCAATTGAAGGTTTCCTAGATGTAACGGGGAGTGGGCAACCAGTTGGGGAGAACGAGGGGGAAGCAGGTCATGTGTGTTCAGAAGAGTTGTGCTCAGTCTGACATAGTCCTGAGATAAGCTTTGACACTTCAGTTTTCTAATCCTAGCTGAGTCATTGCTGAAATTAAGAACCCTGTACTGTAATACCTTTTCCCCTATGTTCTTATTTAGCTTGGGAGAAGCCCGTTCAAGCCAAAAATGCTGGAGCTGTGGAGCAGTGTTCTTTTTATAGCAAACTCTTCACCATCCCAGCAGCTGCATTGCTCTGCTTTTTTTTTTTTTTTTTTTTTTTTGAGGCGCAGCCTGTATCAGACATTCCTGGTTTCTTGTCAATATTGCAAAGCTCGTTGGTCACATGCTATTCGTTAGAAGGTTGTGTCTAAGGCATGCCAGCCCAGCGGCTGGTTGGAAAACAGGTCTGACCTCTTCGATTAAGCTGAATCCATTCTGTCTGGCCAGCTTCTGTTTCTATGTTGGCCCTGGTTTTGCTGTATAAGAAGAGATCAGAGAAGGCCACTTGCTGAAAGAACGTAAGCCATTATTAGAGCATCACTGTGTGGGGCTGAAACTCTGAGAATCTTGTGTGATGTTTGTCTTTGAAAACAAGTATTTAAATTAGGGTTGCAGCTTGATAGATACGATTTTTATGTTGCTATGGAATCTGGCAACCCAATACATTTTATAAAGTTGTTTCCTATGTAATCTAGGAAAAAGGTTGGCAGAAACATTTAACTGATCTATGGTACCTTGAATTTATCTTTCTAGTTTCCTTGCTTAAACTTGCCGTACAATAAAGATGATGGTGAATGTGGTTGGATAATCCAGGCTTTAGTAGCTGCATGTTTTGTGAGTGTCACAAGGTGAATGAGGCATGAGCTTTTTAGAAGGTTGTAGGAATAAGGCTGCTGTGTGAGATAATAAAAAGAAAAAAATATTTGAAATATGGTCTCTGTCTGATATGACATGGGCTTGTTCCTCCAAACCATGATCTGAATTTTGTGCTGTTGTACTTTACTACGATGACTGATGTAGGAAATAATGGATTGCATTTGTCCCAAATCATTGATTTGAGACTGTGTTTGGAATATAAAGCATTCTTTAAAGGTGGCGCTAATTATAGCTTATAGATCCAGATGTTGGTGGAGCTCTAGTTTTAATTGGCAACAGGGGAGTGTCCTGGGCAAAATTCCATTCAAAATATTTCCACTAGAGGAAAAATGGAGTAAGGCTATTTTTTTTTCAATCCTCTCCTTTCTTGCCACTCCATAACTGCCGGTGCAATGTCTCATTGAAGATGTTTGGTGAGATAAAGGCTGCAGGAAAGGGGCAGCATTTGCATTCTTGACTCTTCCCACTTCAGTAAGTCCTCCTGACTACAAGCAGCTTTTTCTAGATGCATCCATTTAGTTACAACAAATCAAGAACCCGAGAAGAGAAATTAAAAGGAATGGGGATGGAGGAGGAGGAGTGTATGTCTTAATATCCCATTCCCAAATCTCCAAACTATGGTTTTGAAGGATTGAGCTGATAACTACTGTTCTAGGTTGTTGTGGCAAAATGCTTAGCTGATGGTCATTAAAAATCATATGGATCCTTTCTTCTATTTTTATAAGCATTCTTTCTCTTCTTTTTTTAACATCCATAAATAAATGCTTTATTGAGACTTCAGATTCTGGATGGATGGATGGATGGATTTACTTACTTACTTACTTTCTTACTATCCTGCCTTTATTCTTTTTATAAATAACTCAAGGCAGGGAACATCCCCATTACTCCTTCCTCCTCCTATTTCCCCCACAACAACAACCCTGTGAGGTGAGTTGGGCTGAGAGAGAGTGACTGGCCCAAGGTCACCCAGCCGGCTTTCATGCCTAAGGCGGGACTAGAACTCACAGTCACCTGGTTTCTAACCCGTTGCCTTAACCACTAGACTAAACTTTAGGCTCTTGAGCTGTTCTTTATATGTATAGGAGGTGAGGGGAGAGAGACTGAGTTAATTTTGTATAGGTTGTATGTTCTTCAAAAATTCTGTCCTTGTAGAGCTTTTGAAAGTGTTACAGTTCAAAATGCAGTTATAATAGCAGAAAAAATGATAAAACATGGCAGTTAAACAGATTAAATTAAGTCATTGGTTCTGTTAGTTCTTTATACGTAAGCACAAAAATTATGGATAATGCCAATAATTAAAAAATAAGCATTACCAAGGAAAAAAACAGCAGCAGCAACAAAATACTTTGTTGATCTTAGTTTCTAAAGAATTTCCCTTTTGGGGGTTATTCCAAACTTTAATAAAATTCTGAGGGGAAAGATGGTAATCCTGTGCTTTTCCCATTCTTGGTCAACAGACGTTACTGGTGTTTACAAGGACCCACCCTTTCCTGTCTCCTGAACAGGAAGGGGCTGTGCTAACCGGACTCTCTGCCTGGCTGAGGACATCTCTCCCTTATGGGGATATGGACTGACAGGGTGGCCTTTGGGGTTGACAGGCAGGCTACATTCACAGTGACATTTATAATTAGGGCAATGCATGCTATTTATTTTCTTCAAATCCTTTATATTTTTAAAGTTAGACAATGCATAAGCAAAATAAAAAGCAGAAAAACCAACAAAATATGAAAAACAAAGAGTCTCAGAGGATATCTGAAGACTATCCGGAAGCTTCAGCTAGTGCAGAATGTGGCCGCGCGGGCAGTTTTGGGTGCGCCAAGATCTGCGCATGTAACACCGTTGCTCCGCGAGCTGCATTGGGTGCCGGTTTGCTTCCAGGTACAATTCAAGGTGTTGGTTATCACCTTTACAGCCCTACATGGCATGGGACCAGAATACCTGAGGGACCGTCTTATCCCCATGTTATCGACCCGCCCCACCCGGTCATTCAGAGAGGGCCTGCTACGAACCCCATCAATTAGAGAATGCCATCTGATGGGGTCTAGGAGGCGGGCCTTCTCTGTGACAGCGCCCCCTCTATGGAACATCTTGCCCCCAGAGTTGAGACAGATTTCCTCCCTCCCGACTTTTAGGAAAGAGCTGAAGACCTGGTTCTGCCGCCTGGCATGGGAAGGAGGAAAGGATAGCTCCTCATGGGGGTGGCTAATTCCCTAATTTCAACGTCCTTCTATTAATGAATGCCTTCGTCCATCTGGATTTTATAATTATTTATTGTATTGTATTATTGTTGTATTATATATTTTTAGATTCTACTTTAATTTATTTATTGTGAACCGCCCAGAGGTCCCCATGTGGGGAGATGGGCGGTCATATAAAATAAATAAGTAAGTAAGTAAGTAAGTAAGTAAGTAAGTAAGTAAGTACAGTACATTTGTATTCTTAAGGAGAAACACTTTTTTATTTACAAAAATATCCATATTCAGTATTTCTGTCAAGAAGACTTTGGTAGCAACAGAAGTAATCTAGTGGAAATTACTTCTTTCATATAACTCAAAAATGGAGACTGTGAGTAAAACAAGTCTTAACTACAAGGTTCTTTTAAGACTTTTTGTTATGTCCATTTTCCAGTTAGCATTCTTTCCCACACTTTTAAATAGCATAGACCCAAAGACATTTATTTATTTTATTTTATTTTATTTTATTATTTTATTTTATTTTATTTTATTTATTCCCCGCCCATCTCCCATACAAGGGACTCTGGGCGGGTTACAATAATTAAAACTTAAAAATTTTAAATTTTTAAAACCATACAAGATAGAAAATATATAAAAATATATCCCATATAAAATAAAATAAAATAAAATCCAAGATGGATTGGGGACCATAGCACAGGTCATATTGCTATGGGGCCAGCCAACCCCAGGAGGCACTACCACCTCCGTTGTCCCAGGCCAGGCGGCAGAGCATATTTTGGTTTTCCAGTGTTTTGCGGTAGAAAACCTGTTACCTAATAACAATGGAATTTCATGTATTGTTCCGTTTTGTTAGGTATTGGGAAAAAATAGACAGTAAATCCACACTTGACTTACTTACCAAAGGCTGTAATTTTTTCAAGCCTTTTTACGTTAATATCTTATCTGTGCTCTTTTTAAAAAGGGAGTTAACTAAACTGATTGGATTTAATGTCCTAAAGGGTCCCTTCCAAGTCTATGACTCCACAAGCTTAGTTTAGCTTAGGTTCCACTCTTTTCCTCTCTCCTCCCCCTCCCCCTCCCTCTCCCTCTGCCATCTGTAACTCTCCTGGACCAGTTGGGGGTGGTGGAGTGTCACAGCATGTGCAGCTACATTGCAGAAAAATGCCTCCCTCAGTAGAGTAGCAGATTGAGGCAAACTATGGGTGAGTGAGGACACCTAAGTGAAGCAGCTGTGTTTGTCTCTTTTTTTGCTCTGCTCCTGAGAGAACAGCTCGCATTTGTCTCAGGTTGATGGGGTTTTTAGGCCAGCAGTCTACCGATAGGCTAACACAGTTCTGAAATTGCCAATGGCCAAATTGGATCAGTGGAGTTTTCAAGTGAGCCATTCTACCCATTGGCTAACACAACTCCACGCTAGCTAGCAGGTAGATCAGATGGAGGGAATTTTTTTTTTTGAGGGCCAAGTCCACACATAGGCAAATGGGTAGATTGGCCAATGAGGTCATTCTCCAAAGCAGGATTTTTCTCTGTAGTGTCTTTTGTATCCATTAAAGTAAAGGTAAAGGTTCCCCCCTCACATTTGTGCAGTCGTGCCCGGCTCTAGGGGCCGGTGCTCATCTCCGTTTGTTAGCCGAAGAGCCAGCGTTGTCCGAAGATGCTTCCACGGTCATGTGGCCGGCATTGTTGGGGATGAGATTAAATACTAGGAGAAGATATATTGTTTGGATATTATCCTTCCTTTCTCACGTAAGTGAGATTAGCAGAGCATCATCCCCGGCAGCATAAAAGGTCGGAAACTGAGACGAGGTTGGTTTAACCTTCTAGAAAACAATAATCCAGGATGCTGTGAGGCAGACTGGATTATCCTGGCATTACCCCTTTTTGTCCCTCTTAAAACAACAATCACAGAGTTTTGTGAAGAAATAAAAGTAATGTTTACTCACATTATTTAGGTCTCAAAAACAGCAGTTGCAGTAGTAGAGTCAAGGCAGGTTTAAAACATATTAAGTTACAAAAATAGAATATATAGACTTTAGCATTCTGTCTGGGCTTGGAGAGCTCAGACAATGTGTCCTTTCAACTCAAGAGCATGGTGGAAAGAGAGGGAAGAACAGGAAGAAGGAAGTGATCTCACAGAGTTCTCTCTGCAGGAAGTTACTGCGAGTCTCCGCCCTCTTCATGTCCTTATAGAGCAAGACATGAATTGTTGGTATGACTGCTATATTTTCCCACAAACCCCTTCTCAGGCATACAAAACAAGTTCATGCAAACTTTTAATTAAACCACCCAGAGTCCCATTTTGACTCGAAGGTTCTCGAAACTGTCTCTCGGTAGAGGCTTGGTGAGAATGTCTGCAGTCATCTCTTTGGTATGGCAATAAGCCAAGTCCACAAGTCCATCTTGAATGGCCTCACGCACGAAGTGGTACTTCACTCCGATGTGCTTTGTTCTTGCATGGAACTTCTCACTCTGTGACAACTTCAGGCAACTCTGGTTGTCCTCCATGAGACGAACAGGCTTCTTGCGCACTAACCCAAAGTCTTTGGTCAGTTGGTCGAGCCAGGCCGTTTCTCTGCATGCTTCTGTAGCTGCAATGTATTCAGACTCTGTAGAAGACAAAGCTATACAATTCTGTTTATAACTGCCCCAAGAAATGGGACCATTTGCAAACATAAAGACATAACCACCTGTGGATTTATAGTCTTTTGCATCCCCAGCCCAATCAGCGTCCGTGTAACCTACCAGTTCAGGATCGCTGTCAGCTGGCAACTTTAGTTTACAGTCCATGGTACCTTTCAGGTATCTGACAACTCTCTTAACAGCTGTCCAGTCACGTTCAGTGGGAGCATTCACTTTTCTGCTTAGAATCCCCACTGCATTAGCTATGTCTGGCCTACATGTTGTGGTCAGGTACAAAAGTTTTCCTATTGCTGACCTGTATTTGCTGTTGTCAGGAAGAGGTTCTGACTCCTCTTTATTCTTTAGGAAGTCAGTAGTCATAGGAGTGGCAACTGGGTGCGCCTCTTGCATCTGCAGGCTGTCAATTAGTTCAGTGACCTTCTGCTTTTGACTTAGAAGAAAAGAACCATCTTCTCCTCTCTCTATTTGAACTCCTAGATAATAATGCACTTTTCCTAGTTCTTTGACTTCCACATCTTGGCTTAGATGCTTTACTACTTGGGAGTAGTCTCTGTCATTTACGGTTGCAATTATTAGGTCATCAACAAATGTCAGAATGTAGGAAAATTGTCCATTATTACATTTTGAGTACAAACACTTGTCTGCATGGCCTTGTTTGTACCCCAACTGTGTTAGCATGGCGTGTAGCTTTTCATTCCATGCCCTAGCACCCTGTTTTAGTCCATAAAGCCCCTTCTGAAGTCTGCATACTAAATGCGCTTCATTTGGCTTGACAAAACCTTTGGGTTGCTTCATATAAATCTCCTGTGAGATTTCTCCATGTAAAAATGCAGTTTTTATGTCTATGTGCCTCACTTGCATTTGCTTTGAAGCTGCAATGCTTAAAAGCATTCTGATGGTGGTGTATCTGACTACTGGAGCAAAAGTGGCATCATAGTCTTCTCCATACTGTTGACTGAATCCCTGTGCTAACAAGTCTTGCTTTGTAGCGCTGTACTTTCCCTTCTGCATCTTGTTTCACCTTAAAGACCCACTTACTTCCAATAGCCTTCTTTCCTGGAGGCAGCTGGGTAAGTGTCCAGGTCTTGTTCTGGTGCAGTGCATTCATTTCCTCCTGCGCAGCATCCTTCCAGAGACGGGCTTCAGTGGCTGGCATCTCCTCTATCGCTTCCCAGTTGGAAGGCTCTAGGGGTTGCGCCGACCCTGCGAGGTAGGACAGTCGTAGTGGTGGGACACCTCTGTTGGATCTCGATGAGCGTCTGACCTGTGGTTCTGGTTCCACATCAGCTTCCTCATCATCCTCCAATGCAGGCATCTCCGCATAAGACTGTTCCTCTTCATCTCTGGTGGTGCTGCTGAGAGTCTGGTCCTCTGCGTCTTCTTCCTGTTGATGCCCTGTAGATGGTGTTATGGCTGCGGAAGGCAGATCTGGACAGTTACACATTTGTGGTGGAAAGTATATGAGATCTTGTGTTTCTTTCTCTGATTGCTCAGAAAAATCTACAAAACTTCCTCTTATGTCAACTTTGTTGTGTAAAATGTACTTATTTTTCCCAACTGAGGGAACATTCAGTGGACCACACACATCACTGTAAACTATATCAAGCACTTTGGTACTTCTCTGTTCAGTACACGGTGGAAAAGAAGGTTTGACACTTTTCTCTGTGATACAACTTACACACTTTGTTGTTGGTGAAGTGTTTAGTGCTACCTTTATTCCTATTGCACGCTCCTTGCGCTGCAAGTCCACTATGGCATTGATGTCTCTGTGTCCAAGTCTCCTGTGCCAAAGTTCTGGATCCGCCTCATCCTTCTGGTTTGAGCGCGCCACTTTAGCAGACTGGGGTTCTGAAAGATTAATCTCATACACACCATGTATTAGATTTGCTTCAGCATACAATTTCCCATCTTTAGACACCTGGCACACATCATTTTCAAATAATATACTGAAACCTTTTCTGGCCAGAGTAGAGACACTAAGCATATTGCAGGTCAGTTCTGGAGTATACAAGACCCGTTGTATGGGATTCTCTTTTGTCTCACAACCTATCTTGCACTTCAGGACTCCTGACCCTGCGCCATGTGCTTTTATGATTTTGCCATCTGCAATTTGAATATTGCCACCTTGTGATGGGTCAATACTTTCAATGTCCTCAAAGAAATCTTTTTCATGAGTAAAATGACTTGAGGCTCCAGAATCTATTATCCATTTGTTTGACTTGGTGTCACAACTGTTAGCAGTTAAACTCTTTTCTTGTAAGAGAAAACTTCCCTCATTTTTCTCTTTCTTTTCGTTTTGCTGCTTAAATGCAGGGAAATTTTGTGACTTTCGGGCTTTGCAAGCTTTAGCCATGTGCCCTTCCTTATTACAATTGAAGCACACAATTTTCTTAGGTGTGGCTTTAGCCCTTACTTGGAATTTAGACACATAGTTTGAATCACTGGCTTTTACAGTCCTGGTAGGAGATTCTTGTCTCCTTTCCACACACTCTTCTTTCAGATGGGCAATTACTTTTCTTAGAGTTAAGTCTGTCTTCCCATCCATAAGAGTTGCAAAAGTCTCAAACTTAGGTCCAAGTGATCCCAGGAAATAACAAACTTTCTGTTCTTCCTGCATTGGGTATTCTGAGAGTTCTAGTTTTTCAATAATTGTTAGGAATTCTGTCACATGACTGTTACAGTCTGCTTTGGACACAAGTTTCAACTTAAATAAGTCTCTCACCCAGGCACGGTGAGAGCGTTTACTTGCAAATCCATATGACAATTCCAAATTCTCAAGGATCTGGGCTGCAGTATTCCCCTTCTTAACGTGAACCATCTGCACATCCGAAATACTACTCAGAATTATGGCTACTGCTAACTTATTCTGCTTTTCCCATATCTTGATTGAAGCTTGGGCTTCTTCTGTAGTGCCAGTAGGCTTCTCTTTTTCGATACAATCCAAGATATCTTTAAGATCAAATATCACCTCTAGACGCTTTTTCCATTGGATAAAATTGTTCTCTCCTAGTCTGGGTAGCTTAAGGCTTCCCTCCTCAATTTGATTCTGATTAGCCATCTCAAAAATCAAAAATTTGAAAAATGTCCAAAAATACAAAATCAAAAACTTAAATCTCCAATGAAAAAAAAAAAACTAAGATCTTCTCTGCCTAGCTACTGCACTGCGAGGGAAAGGGGGGGTTAATCCTTTCACAATGGAGACAATGGAAGTCACCATGTGCTCGCCAGAAAAAAAAAATGTCCGCTTTGAATCTTTCTTCTCTCTTAAGAAAATCCAGCGACATCCACAAAATACTTCAAGCTTTGTCTCTTCTGGGCCCGTAACCTTTGTTGGGGATGAGATTAAATACTAGGAGAAGATATATTGTTTGGATATTATCCTTCCTTTCTCACGTAAGTGAGATTAGCAGAGCATCATCCCCGGCAGCATAAAAGGTTGGAAACTGAGACGAGGTTGGTTTAACCTTCTAGAAAACAATAATCCAGGATGCTGTGAGGCAGACTGGATTATCCTGGCATTACCCCTTTTTGTCCCTCTTAAAACAACAATCACAGAGTTTTGTGAAGAAATAAAAGTAATGTTTACTCACATTATTTAGGTCTCAAAAACAGCAGTTGCAGTAGTAGAGTCAAGGCAGGTTTAAAACATATTAAGTTACAAAAATAGAATATATAGACTTTAGCATTCTGTCTGGGCTTGGAGAGCTCAGACAATGTGTCCTTTCAACTCAAGAGCATGGTGGAAAGAGAGGGAAGAACAGGAAGAAGGAAGTGATCTCACAGAGTTCTCTCTGCAGGAAGTTACTGCGAGTCTCCGCCCTCTTCATGTCGTTATAGAGCAAGACATGAATTGTTGGTATGACTGCTATATTTTCCCACAGGCATGACGCGTGCAGAATGCTGTTACCTACCCACCGAAGTGGTACCTATTAATCTACTTGTATTTGCATGCTTTCGAATTGCTAGGTTGGCAAGAGCTGGGGCGAGTGCGGGAGCTCACTCCATCATGCGGGACTAGGGATTCGAATCTCCAAACTTGCGATTGACAAGCCTGGCGTCTTACCCACTGAGCCACCACGCCCCTATCCATTATACTAGATATATACTATTTAGTTTAGATTCTTTTAGCAGTCCTTAAATAGGTAAAGAGTTGTCTTATAGAGGAAGGAGTGGACTTGTTCTCTATTGCTCTGAAAATCAGGACCAGAACCGACTGAAGCTCTTCAGGGACGTAGAATTAGATATTATAAGGAATTTCTGGATAGTAGGAGCACACAAGTGAAATATGTTGTCTTCCCTTCATGGAATTAACCCTGCACTGACCAGGGGTTGGATTAGATCATCTCTGAGGTCCTTTCCAATTCTATGGCTCTGTAGGTATTCCATTTTGAATTCATAGTTTTATTTTGCACTGTTAATCCAGGGCTGGTATGGGGGATTTCAAACGTGGTGTTGTATTGGGCCACCACATTATTTAAACAAGTCCTAGTTCCTTTTACTGCAGCTATTTGGTTACTTCTAAGCCTTGGTGCCTATTGATATCTGGACCTATAGGAGGTGGAGTAAGATACAGACCTTTGCCGGGTGATTGGCAAAGGGTTTCTGACTGCCAGCTGTTCAACAATATCAACAGCTGCTTTTATTCCACATCATGCTGTTAAAGAAAAGCTTGAGGGAGAAGCTGGAATAGGTTGTATTTTTTTTAATAAAAGGATTATGAGCTCAATTTTGATACTGAAAACAAATCCCAGGATGGAGATTAGAATGGCGAGATGTAAGAGAGGACAGAGCTCTTTAACTTTTAATACTTAAGTTGAAGAGGGAATTTCCATCAGTATAGTTTGGGGCATCCTGTCCTTAATTCTAAATGAATGCTGTCTCCTATAGGCTTTATGCTAGATATACTGTACAGTACTGCTTTATGCCTGACTCCAGCTGGTCCATCTTGATTGGTCTTGCCAGCTTGATGTTGGCAATATCCTCCTGATGCTAATGCAGAGCTTTCCAAACTTTTCATGTTGGTGACACACGTTTTAGACATGCATCATTTCGCAACACACTCTTACAGCAGGGCACAAGGCACTAGGACCTGCGTGGAATCACAGCAGGTTTGGAGGCAGCAGGGCACAAGGCAGGCACTAGGACCTGCGCGGAATCCTGGCAGGGCTCGGAGGCAGCAGCAGCCGCGACACACCCAGACACTGCAGCCGACACACTAACGTGTCCTGACACACAGTTTGGAAAGCTCTGTAATAATGATTCATGTTAGCCTTGTCTTTGCTCTGAATTTAAATACCTGCATGTTATAATTTTTAGAGATAAACAGCTTTGATTGGACTCTGTCACTCATTTTTCACCTGCTTGCTTTAAACAATCAACGAAGTATCATGTTTCAGGATAAAAATAGGAGGAGGAAGGAGTATTAGGTATGTTCACCGCCTTGAGTTATTTATAAAAATAATAAAGGCGGGATAAACATTAAATTAAATAAATAAATATTTCAACATTTGTTTGCTACCCATAGTCAAGAGTGAGAATAAAACACGGGGAGGGGGAGGGTGTGTAACAAGTGGGAGATGGACAAGTGCTTAACAATTAACATACCTGCCTGTTTTCTCTTGCAACCCCTACTTTCCAGACCAGGTTTATTTTTAGTCTCTGAACGTAGCCAGTGGAAAAATAGGTTACTCAGTTGCTGGTGGATCACATTTTGAATTACAATTAAGGAAGGGAACTACTACCTGCTATCCTCCTTCACGCTTATTCTCTCCTACACAAACATTATCAAAGGAAGCATGATATCAGAAACTCCCCTTGGCATCATAATGCAACCTAGACCCTTAACTCCCTTTGTGAACCAATAAACTAGAGTGGTTCCTTTCCATCAGGTCACTTATTAGCTTCTGGACTTACAGTACACCTCCACAATGTTACTGAAAGCCTTTTGGCTCCTTTCACTCACTCATATGTTCAAAAGCAACCTTGCCCAGCAGATCTGCAGGGAAGGTTAAAAGCAGCAAGGTGGAAGCTCTGTACATGCATACTGTATGACATCAACACATGTAAAAAAAGAGGCAAGGCTTGGATCACACTGCCGCCGCCACCACCTTTCCTTTTTTGATCTGTTCTGAGGATGCTGCTGACCCAGTTCTGTGGATAAATCCGAGCAGTGGGAAAACACTGTAAGCAATGTGGAAATAACACTTGATAGTTTTTAATGAGCCTATTAATTTGAAAGCCTGAATTTTCTGTGGCTGTTGTGGGTCTTCCGGGCTGTGTGGCCGTGTTCTGGAAGTTGTGGTTCCTAACGTTTCGCCAGCATCTGTGGCCAGCATCTTCAGAGGGCAGGAGCACAGATAGAAGCAAAATCTCTTTTTTTGCTTCTATCTGTGCTCCTGCCCTCTGAAGATGCTGGCCACAGATGCTGGCGAAACGTTAGGAACCACAACTTCCAGAACACGGCCACACAGCCCGGAAGACCCACAACAGCCATTGAACTCCGGCCGTGAAAGCCTTCGACAATACCTGAATTTTCTCTTTGTGTATGAAAGAAATCTTAAAGACCTTAACAACCTTTTGTCCTAATTTTTGCATTCCTGTTAGTTTATAAACTCTAAGAAAATTTGGTAGATCAAATTATTTTCATTCCTTGAGTTATGCATGATGACAAATACCTTCAAGCTATGAATCATAGAAGTTGATGATAGGCTTTCTTATGTATGGACATGAAACGGGTGGGAAGTGGATGAATTTAAATGTGGCATTATTTGGAACTGATAGTCTTAGTTGCTCTAGTTGCTTTGGCTAGAAAAGAAATGTAAACATGTATGTATTCATATTCAACATCTATGCTCAGAGGATATGCCAGGAATTCCTGCTTTATCAGTTGTACTGTAATTAAACATTTATCTTAGATACTTTAAGCATTCTGTTTACTTGTTTCATGGCTAAAAATGCAACACAGATTGGTAGCTGGGTTTACATTGTAGTCTTCCTCATGGCAGTACAACTGATTTTTCTTTTCCAAGAACAGTAGTGTGCCTGCGGGTTTTATTTTTATAATAGTGCTAAAATGAAAATGATAAAAGTAAAGGAGTAAAGGACATAATTTAATGCTGTTTAAAAGCTTTGAAGTACCATTGATTTTGAGCGGGAGAAATTTAATTGTACATATGACTCTTATTTTCAGAATTTTACAGGCATCCCAACAGAGATGTGGACTGGAAATTTTTTCAGGGTAAAAATGTCCCATGGAAAATTTTTCCACTCTGAAGTTGTATGTTGTTTGCTTATTCCAAAAATTGAGAAGCGGGGATTTCATGGCTTTTTCTCCCTCACATCAAATAATGTAGCCCAAATACTTGTGTAGACCATGGATATTAAAAGAAATATGCTAACTGGAATCATACTCATTTTCCAATTCAAAATTTTCCAGAAAACCTTCTATTTGTAACATACTGTATAAATGGAGCTGTATGCAAAACTATTTTTCATTAAGAATGTTTGCATTTACTACAGTATATACATTAAGCTCATTTTCATGTTACCTCTCTAGGCATGAATCAGTCTCTGTCCTCTCATCTGCACCAGTGCTTTCATCAGACAGTGATAAGGATGGTGAAGATGAAGGAAATGATGAGGATGAGTTACATGGGCTACAGTCCTTCCGAATGACGACCAATGTCAATATTGAAAGTTGTTCAGGTATAAGGGAGTATGAAGATGGGGGAAATAAGTATGAGAGAGAAAAGAAATGTAGAATAAGACTACATAGACATTGGGCCTTTCTCCATTTGCATCAAACCATAATACAAACATGCCCTGACAGCCTCTTTTTCCCTGATGTTACCTTCATCTCATCTTCAACTCATACCTGAAGCAGCTTAAAATTGTCTTTAGTTTTCCCAGGGTGTGAATGAGTGTTTTCTTCTTCAAGCAGACAACAAGTTGCGGCAGTTTTGCCACGAGTGCAGTCAGTTGCACTTCCCTGAACACAAGGTTTTTGTCATAGTCAGGTGATCCCTAGAGTAGGAGACTAGCCCAATACCTATTGACTACTTTAGGCTGGGGCATGCCCCCTCCCTTCCAGCCCCTGGGCCCTGCCTTCCAGGCCATTCTGCTAACATATAAAAAGAAGAAAGGGCAGGAAATGACTTTTGATCAACTTTAAGGATGCAAGAAAATCTAGAACTAGCTATATAAGAAAATGTACATGAATATACATATGAGTCTATGAACAATTGTCAGCAGCAGAGTTAACTGTACTGTGAAGTGAAGTTAGTATTCTTGGTAATTAAAAATGGATTATAAAAACTGTTTTTATGTATTAATGAAAGTATATTATGCTGAAATACATTTGGCTTTTAAACTGCCTCAACCCTGATTCCTTTTTTATATTCAAAGATATTGCAAATAGACTATATTGATTGTTCTTTGAGTATGAAGAACTTTGGAGTATGAAGAACTTTGGGCAAAAACCAAAATCAATTATTTTTTATGCTTACTAATCCAATTTGTTTTCTGTCCTAAATTCAGATCTTTCTCTTTCAAGAAGCTTATCTCACTGGGAAATGAGACGGGTAAGTTTTCAATACACATTTAAAATGACAATTGAAGAGTGGATGGATAGTCTTGGAGAGTTGTGTGAGTAAATATGCATGATGACCCAATGTTGAGTTTTGATAGTTTCTAAATGACATAGCATCTATAGATTCAACGGCAATTCAAGCAGTTTATTCTTATTTATTTATTATTTAAATTTATGTGACCGCCCATCTCCCCCAAACGGGGGACTCTGGGTGGCTTACAATCAAAATTAAGATTAAAATACAAGCCTAAAATTACAGTTATCAAGATGATATAAATAAATATAAAATCCAATCTGGCGAATCGATCTCAAACAATAGGGAGGGCAATATGATACTAACCACCCCCAGGAGGAGCTGTTACCTTTCCCCTCCCATGCTAGGCGGCAGAACCAGGTTTTCAGATTTTTCCAGAAGGCCAGGAGGGAGGAAACCCGCCTCAACTCTGGGGGCAAGATATTCTAGTTACCTGTCAAGTATAAGATCTTAGATTAATTACCTGTTGCAGCTCTCCTCAAAATAGAGTCTTCTGAGTTTGGGCTAATGTGTGATTTATTGAATACTGCAAAACTCAGAAAGTATATTCATTTACTTATTTATACAAGAATATGTATGCTGCCTACTCCATAAATTCTATGGATTGTACAGACTATTAGTGCAATAAATCTTCCAATGAGGTCTTGCTTTGTTGAAATGAAAGTCTTTAGACAGACTTGTTCTGCCTTGTGTAAATGATGCTTGCACATGAAAGTACAGAAAAAGTTGATGATAGAAAACTTGTGCTCTGCTGTAAAGGGTTGCTTTGCTTATACACCCAATGTGTATATTGTCATTTAATGCTGTCAGTAACAGCATAAGGGGGATTTTGCAGCTTGGTTAATGTCAAATTCACTGTTATCTTTCTGATGGTAATAATTTAAGTGCGTAGAAACAGCCAAAATAATTCTTCAGCTGGTCTTAGGTCATTGCTCTAGAACAGTGTTTTCCAAAGTGCCGCCGTTGGCGACACACCAACAGCAGCAGCAGCAGGGGCGGGGGGTGTGCGGCGGCGGCTTCCACTAAAATGCACAAGTGCTGATGGTGCGTCGCTGCTGCCGCGCCGCCACCATACACGCCCCCGCCACTGCTTCTGGGTTGTGTTGCGGCACACCAAACTGTGTGTCGCGACACACTAAAGTGTCGTGACACACAGTTTGGAAAGCTATGCTCTAGAAGAATGCAAAGAAATTGCCTAAGAGCCAGTCAAGCAATAGTCTTGATGTGTGGATAACCTAAGACTGGCTCAGGAAAGTTGAAATAACTATCATACAGTATTATTGATTAACTATTGTTCCTTTTCACTTTTCACCTATTCTAAAGATTAATCACGAAGAGCTTTTTTCCATTGTTTTTAGAAATCTTATACTGCTCCCTACCATCTACTTCAACCTTTCCTAACCTAAAACTTCAGGAATTACTCAACTGTGTGGGAATTCTGGGAATTTTAACCACAGCCTGTCTGGAGATTATAGGTTGAAGAAGGCTGTCCTACATTTTTGTTTTTCTTTTGTTATGGTTGTTCTGGAGCATTGCAATTCCCTGAGCAGATCTACTGTTAAAACATTTTAAAATGTTTTCCCTCTTTAGGCAAAAGAAATGGCGATGATCCAGGCTTCAGAAAGCACCATGAGCAAGATGCCTCGGCAGCGGAGCCGTTGGATCCAGCCAACGAGCAGCCTAGAGATGACTGTTAAATCTATGCTTGATCTACGCCAACTGGAGTCTTTCTCAGTCTCTCGTTCTGCTAGTCAGGATTCCCTTTCCCAGGCCAGCAATGGAGATGACCACAAAGAGCACCCCAGTGTCTCACCTTGTGCCAAGAATGTAAGAAATTCCCTTCTCAAATTGAAAAAAAAAACACCGGAACTTCCTAGGTTTTGCCAGGTTGCGGGGGGCAGGGGGAGGGAAGGGATGTTCTGCAATGACACCTCTGATTCTGGCTTATGGAAACTCTAGTACAAAGAACTATAGTCATATAAAAGCATTAGTAAAAATGCTCCAATTCCTTTGCTCTGTTTTAAAACAGATACAATAGTCTGATGGATGAGTAAATAATGCTGGTGGATCAGTTCATGCCTCTCTTGTCAGGTGGTTTGCTACAGCATTCCCTATCCTAGGTTTAAAGTCTTCCATGCAGCTTTACTGATATACAGGTATTGTGCTTCACTACTCGATTCCTTTTCTAGGGGGGAGGCTCCACAGCACTTCAGGAAAATCAGCCTTGCCTTCGACCTCAAGTTATTAGACTGGTGTCCTGTGAAGGAGGGATTTTCCCGCAGGAAATGGAACCTTCAGAGAGTGAAGAATGTGTCATCTACCCAGAACAAGATGATCTTCCTCCAACTGATATCAGCAGGTCAGAAAGAAATTTGTTTCTATGCCTTGACTTATTTATTTATTTATTGGATTTGAAGGCCACCTGAGACCAGAATGACTCTGATTGGCTTAGGTTTTAAAGCAGAAAAACAATAAAAAGGAACTAGAGCATTTGGACAATATCCCACATAACAAAACATCAATAGGGCTCCACTACCCAAAGGCCTGGGAGAACAAAACTTCTGGAATACCACTAGGATGGGAGCCATATGGATTTCTGGAGGGATATCATTCCAGGGGTCAGGCACTGCAACAGAGAAGGCATGCTTCCTAGGTCTCAATAGTTGGCATTGTTTAAGGGACCTGAAATGCACCAACTCTGCCTGATTTTACCAGATAAGCAGAAGTTGTGGGAGATAGGCAGTTACTCAGATAACCTGGCCCTATGCATTGAAGGGCTCTATAGGTGATAACAGCACCTTAAATTGCACTTGGAAGCCCATCGGTTACCAGCGCGGCTCGTGAAGCAGTGGAGTCACATGGGCATTCAGAGACATGCCCAACTGTGCCTACACAGTGACTTCAACCACTAGGACTAGGAATGGGGTTTAGTATCCCCCAATCAGATTGTTTGTACTAGATGAGGTAATTTATTACTGAGAGATTCTTTAGCTGCCAGTGTGATTGTAACTTCCAGTCTATAAACTCAAGCCCATTAAAATAATACTTGCTCATGAATAAATCAATTGAATGAATGTCTTGTGGGGTTTTTTTTGTCCTGTTTTATGTTCTTTGTTCATCCTTCTCTGCTGGAAATATTGTAGGAAGATCTGTGATGCCAATAACATGACTTAGAAGAGTCAAAACTAGAACTTAGATCAGGGCTTTCCAAAGTTTTTCCCGCGGCGACACACCAACCGGCGTTGGTGTGTCGCCGCGGGAAAACCCGGAAGTGTGGCAGCGCGCAAAAACCCGGAAGCGCTGCTGCGCTTTCGGGTTTTGCGCTCTGCAGTTGGTGTGTCGCCGCGGGAAAACCCGGAAGCGCTGATAATGATCAGCGCTTCTGGTTTGTGTGGCGACACACCAGACTGTGTGTGGCGACACACTTTTGTGTCGCGACACACAGTTTGGAAAGCCTGACTTAGATGGTAATAACATCATTAGAGGAAAACAAAAGAAATCTTTCATTAATTTCATCCTTGCCTGGATTAACTTTCCCTTCCTCTTTCCCCATTGGAACAAATTTAATTGCAGCAACTGTATTTGGTTTCGTTCTCTTTTCCAGTATGTTTTATATTTTATATTCTATTTTAATTTATTTTATTGTAAACCGCCCAGAGTTCCCCGTTGGGGGAGATGGGCGGTCATATAAATTAAATAAATAAATAAATAAATAATAATTGTAAGTTCTAGATATGCCTACATATATTCTAGAGCATCCTTTCTCAACCTTTTGACCCTGGAAGAACCCTTGAAATATTTTTCAGGCCTTGGGGAACCCCTGCACATTCAGGCTCAAATATAGGCCAGAAGTTACAAAATTATTATATTCATTTCATGTGTAGGCCTGTACATATGCATTAATATTAACATGCATTTAGTGTTCTGAAACTAAAAATAAATAATGAAACTTACCTCTTTAATGTGAAGTTGCCCAAATTTGAAATAATTTTTAAAATAAATTGTGATCTCCCAGGGAAACCCCAGTGGCCTCTTGTGGAACCCTGGTTGAGAAACCCTGTTCTAGAGGATTTTTTAAAAGGCAGAATTACTAGTTGTCCTTATATCCCATCCTGAATCTTCTATTCAGTGTATTTCATGATATAATAATTTTGAGCAAGACCAAACTGTTATCTTGAAGCAATTAGCAGGTATCTATTGGGTGGCATATGGAAACAAGATGGGCATAGGATTTCCAAAACTTGCAAACTACTACTGAACAGTTTGACTAAATGATATACAGAACTTCAGTGGCCTTCATGCTTGAGTTTAAACCTAGTAATTAGGGCAGTGGTTCTTAAACTGGGGGTAATTGGGCCATATCCTGGGAGTAATGGGGGGAGAGAGAGAGAGAGAGAGAGAGAGAGAGAGAGAGAGAGTATGTATGTATGTATGTATGTATGTGTGTGTGTGTGTGTGTGTGTGTGTGTGTGTGTGTGTATATATATATATATATATATATATATTGTTGTTCAGTCGTTTAGTCATGTCCGACTCTTCGTGACCTCATGGACCATAGCACGCCAGGCCTTCCTGTCCTCCACTGTCTCTCGGAGTTTACTCAAATTCATGTTCATTACATCGGTGATGCTATCTAACCATCTCATCCTCTGCCGTCCCCTTCTCCTTTTGCCTTCAGTCTTTCCCAGCATCAGGGTCTTTTCCAGTGAGTCCTCTCTTCGCATTAGGTGGCCAAAGTATTTGAGCTTCAGCTTCAGCATCTGTCCTTCCAATGAGCAGTCAGGGTTGATTTCCTTTAGGATTGACTGGTTTGACCTCCTTGCAGTCCAAGGGACTCTCAAGAGTCTTCTCCAGCACCACAGTTCGAAAGCATCAATTCTTCGGCGCTCAGCCTTCCTTATGGTCCAACTCTCACAGCCATACATTACTACTGGAAAAACCATAGCTTTAACTATACGGACTAAAATCTGTCACTGCTTCCATTTCTTCCCCTTCTATTTGCCAGGAAGTGATGGGACCAGATGCCATGATCTGGGTTTTTTTAATGTTGAGTTTCAAGCCAGCTTTTGCACTCTCCTCTTTCACCCTCATCAAGAGGCTCTTTAGTTCCTCTTCACTTTCTGCCATTAGGGTGGTATCGTCTGCATATCTGAGGCTGTTGATATTTCTCCCGGCAATCTTAACTCCGGCTTGTGATTCATCCAGCCCGGCATTTCTCATGATGTACTCTGCATATACAGTAAGTTAAATAAGCAGGGTGATAATATGCAGCCTTGTCGTACTCCTTTCCCAATTTCGAACCAGTCGGTTGTTCCATGTCCGGTTCTAACTGTTGCTTCTTGACCCGCATACAGGTTTCTCAGGAGACAGGTAAGGTGGTCTGGTACTCCCATCTCTTTAAGACTTTGCCACAGTTTGTTGTGATCCACACAATCAAAGGCTTTAGCGTAGTCAATGAAGCAGAAGTAGATGTTTTTCTGGAACTCTCTTGCTTTTTCCATGATCCAGCGAATGTTGGCAATCTGATCTCTAGTTCCTCTGCCTCTTCGAAACCCAGCTTGCACTTCTGGTAGTTCTCGGTTCACATACTTCTGAAGCCTAGCTTGTAGGATTTTGAGCATAACCTTGCTAGCATGTGAAATGAGCGCAATTGTACGGTAGTTTGAACATTCTTTGGCATTGCCTTTCTTTGGAATTGGAATGTAAACTGACCTTTTCCAATCCTGTGGCCACTGTTGAGTTTTCCAAATTTGTTGGCATATTGAGTGCAGCACTTTAACAGCATCATCTTTTAGGATTTTAAATAGCTCAGCTGGGATACTGTCTTCTCCGCTAGCTTTGTTGTTAGTAATGCTTCCTAAGGCCCACTTGACTTCACTCTCTAGGATGTCCGGCTCAAGGTCAGTGACCACACCATCGTATTTATCAGGGATATTAATATCTTTCTTGTATAGTTCTTCTGTGTATTCTTGCCACCTCTTCTTAATCTCTTCTGCTTCTGTTAGGTCCCTGCCTTTTTTGTCCTTTATCATGCCCATCTTTGCACAAAACGTTCCCTTGATATCTCCGATTTTCTTGAAGAGATCTCTAGTCTTCCCCATTCTATTGTTTTCCTCGATTTCTTTGCATTGTTCATTTAAGAAGGCCTTCTTATCTCTCCTTGCTATTCTCTGGAATTCTGCATTCAGTTGTTTTTATCTTTCCCTTTCTCCCTTGCCTTTTGCTTCTCTTCTTTCCTCAGCTATTTGTAAAGCCTCATCAGTCAGCCACTTTGCTTTCTTGCATTTCTTTTTCTTTGGGATGGTTTTAGTTGCTGCCTCCTGTACAATGTTACGAACCTCCATCCATAGTTCTTCAGGCACTCTGTCTACCAGATCTAATCCTTTAAATCTATTCCTCACCTCCACTGTATATTCATAAGGGATATGATTTAGGTCATACCTGATTGGTCTAGTGGTTTTCTCTACGTTCTTCAATTTAAGCCTAAATTTTGCAATAAGAAGCTCATGATCTGAGCCACAGTCAGCTCCAGGTCTTGTTTTTGCTGATTGTATAGAGCTTCTCCATCTTTGGCTGCAAAGTATATAATCAATCTGATTTCGGTATTGGCCATCTGGTGATGTCCATGTGTAGAGTCGTCTCGTGTGTTGTTGGAAAAGAGTGTTTGCTATGACCAGCGTGTTCTCTTGACAAAACTCTATTAGCCTTTGCCCTGCTTCATTTTGTACTCCGAGGCCGAACTTGCCTGTTATTCCGGTTATTTTTTGACTTCCTACTTTAGCATTCCAGTCCCCTATGATGAAAAGGACATCTTTTTTTGGTGTTACTTCTAGAAGGTGTTGTAGGTCTTCATAGAACCGGTCAACTTCAGCTTCTTCGGCATCAGTGGTTGGGGCATAGACTTGGATCACTGTGATGTTGAATGGTTTGCCTTGGATTCGAACTGAAAGCATTCTGTCGTTTTTGAGGTTGTACCCCAGTACTGCCTTTCCCACTCTGTTATTGACTATGAGGGCTACTCCATTTCTTCTAAGGGATTCTTGCCCACAGTAGTATATATAATGGTCTCCTGAATTAAATTCGCCCATTCCTGTCCATTTTCTTTATATATATATATACACACATACACACACACACACACAAACACACATACACACACACACACACACACATATACATATATATATATACACACACACACATACACTGTATATACTTAAATACATTCATACACTGTATATACATACATACATACGTACATACACTGTGTGTGTATGTGTGTGTGTGTGTGTATATATATATATATATATACATACATACATACACACACACACACATATACATATACATATACATATACATATACATATACATATGAAGGAAGAAATATAAAAACTAATGCAAACTAATATAAAGTAAGGAAAAGGAAAGGAAAAAGAAATCAAAGACAAAGCTAAAAGTACAAGAAAGGAAAAATAAAAGAAAAATAGAAAAGAAAGAAAAAAGATACAAAGAAGTAGCTTCCGATCTTTATGGCAGTTATAGGTACAATTATAAATTTACCTCTTACTCTGTGGTTACAACTTAACTCTCTTCTTTCTATAATCTATCCTGGCTAATCAAAAACATAAATCATAAGTTCATTTTTTTTCTGTTTCACACAAAAAGTCCATAAGGAGTTTCCAGTCAGCAATAAACGTAGGTATTGTTTTTTCTCTGATCAAAGAAGCCAATTTAGCCATCTCAGCAAGTTCCATCATCTTCACCAACCATTCCTCCATTGTGGGTGTGCTGAATCTTTCCATCTTTGTGGGGACTAAAGGAGCAATTTGTAATTGCTTGTCTATGAGTTGAGGATCCAGTTTTGGGCAGCTGCCACCAAGACACTTGTGTAAAACAACTGAGTCTGGGTTTTTTGTGGGGATAATGACACTATTTGAAACCAGGAAAAGGGTAATTGGGTCAAACATTTTAAGAACCACTGAATTAGGGTATAAATCTAAGAAGGTGTTTCATAAACAAAATGACTTTACTTTTAGAGATAGAGCCAAATAAAACAATTGGTTATAGTAAATGAAAGATATTCTTTTGAAACTGGGATTAAGAGCTGTTGTCATGGTGATATACAATGTCTCTTCAATGACTTTGCACAAATTTGTGCAAATTGCTTATTGGCTAAATTATTTATATGGGATCTAGTGATCTACACTGACAGACAGCCTTAAACTCTGTGTGAATGCAAGTTTTCAAGTTGGAGTGGACTTTAAAATCAGGGTCATATTGAATACAGAAAGTACACATGGGGGGAATAATCCAAATGTCAGCATCTGGCTATGAAAGGAAAAATGATCTTGCATAACGGATGAAAATGGTAAGCTTTAAAAATATCCTTTTACAATATCATTGCAAATAAGGTTTTCAAGAGTTTAGTTAGGGGAATGTCTTCTTGTATTGTATTCTTCCCTTCTCTTACAGTGAGTTCCAGGTAAAAGCACTTCCTCATGGAAAACTGGGTAGAAGCTACAACAGCAATGAGGGCCCAGATAAGCACAGCCCTGACAGTGCTTGTTCTGTGGATTATAGTAGCAGCCGACTGTCAAGTCCAAATGAAGGTGAGTGTTTTGAAATCATGTGGACTAGTAGCCCACCCAATTTTCACTACTAGTCAATTTAATCTTGGCCACAAAATTTACCTCAGATTAAAGATTATCTTTTAATTCTGAATTTCATTTGAAATGTTCTCAGATACAGGCTTAATTGAAGTGGTTTCACTGCTAATCAGCATCTGATTTACTGTGCTAAATATTTGGGAAAATCACTAGACATTACATAGGCAGAATTATAGCTCTGAGTTGTGCAGTATATGTAGCTTTAACCTTTCCAACCTGTGGAATTACTACAATGCTTGGCAAATTGCTCAAGAAGAAAAGTGTGTAATGGAGTTGTAACACCAGTTATCCAAATAGATTAAAAACCGAAATTAACCTTGGCTTAGAATGCATTAAATAGCCTGGACACCATCGCTTTTTTTAATCAATGGAGACTACTAGAAAGGCAATTGCTAAGAATTTTAGGAGTTTAAGGCAGTTCAGTTGAAGGGCACCCAGGTTGGAGAAGGCCACAGTAAAACAACAACAAACCATCTTTAATTATACTCATTTGCACATAATCAGTTCAGTCCTTGTGGTAGCATACAAACTTAACAGTCGACTGCTATGGAAATTTTATTCATAGAAATTTTATTCATAGAATATCATTATTCTAGTGCTTTGGAAAGTTTTAAGCATGGGTACATTTTAAGGCTATATCGATTCTTCGTAAGTTAATGGGATGTATTCTTGGTAATTGGAAGTTTTTTTCTATTTATCTGTAACCCAACTTTTGTCTCAAATACTCACATTTATTGATCTTCTATTGCTGGGAAAGATAATACAGAGAGAGTTTTCCAAGGCAGCCTGACATCTTTCTGCCTTTGTGGAACCTTTGCCACAAGCAGTAGCTCTACCACTCTCCTCCCTCCCTCCCCCCCCCCCAACAACCTTTTACAGGTAGTCCTCACTTAAGATGGTAATTGGGACCAGAATTTCTTTTTCTTTTTGTAGTAAATTTTATTAGATTTCAAGAAAAGAATAAAAACTACAAAAAACCAAAAAACTACAAAGAAAGAAAAAAACTAAAAAAATGCAGAAAGACAAGATAATTTTTTTTCAAATTTACAAAAAGATGTGGCTTCCGACTTTTAACGGTAAGGATATACAAAATTTCCATAATCTCTTACTCTATATTAAACCAAAACACCACATTATTTCTATAAGTCATTCCACTTTATCACATAATAAAAATCACTAAGTACAGTTACTCCTCCCCCTTATATTAAAATAAAGGAAAAAAAATTCATATAAACCTCCTAAACATCTTTATCCCCTCCAAAAGATAAAACATATTTAATTATTCCCTTCCTACCACTATTCTATACATTTCTGTCTACTATAATAAGAATCAAATTAAAAAGCACATAAATTGTCTGCCATTATACTTAGTAGTACAACAATTTTAATAATCCCAATCTTAATAAACCCAAAAAAACAAAGATAATTCAAAACAGTAATTCCATGTCTTTAAAAGGGAATAACATCAATCAAATCCTTAAAGCAAACCAAATAAACTTTCTTTAACGCTAATACAACAGTTTTAATAATTTTAAACTTAATAAACCCAAAAAAGAAAGCCAATTCAAAACAGTAAATCCAAATCTTTAAAGGCAAATAGCATCGATCAAATCCTTAAAGCAAACCAGATGAACATTCTTCAACACTTATCCCACTTCAAAATAAACCAGAGCAGTTACATATTCCCACAATGTGCACAGAGCTTTCCTCTTAAAAGAATCAAACAGCCCAACTGCCCCCCTCAAAGATTCCAGGTTCTTTTCATGGCATTCCACCAGAAGGTCAATTTTACTTATGGCTTGCAGATCACTCTCTCCCTTAGATTTCTCCAACTCCATTATCCAATCTTCATCCAGCATCTCAATAAAAATCCCAATCTCAGTCTTAAAAAAAAAACTTTCTATCGCTCCTAAATTCCTCAATTTCATCCACCACATCCCCAACCTGATGACATTTTAGATCTCATATTTTCCACAATGTCCTGGATATCTTGCATAAAAGTTTGATAAAGGTCAGAAGAAATCTGTTTAAAATCCTGGTGAAGGTCAGAAAGAATCTGTTTGAAATCCTCCATGTCTCAAGCAGTAGATTATGGCGCCCCCTATGAGCTTAACCAGTGAAAGTTAAAGATATGGAAGAATTCCAGAGTGTGTTTACATAAAGTGAGAGTGAAATAGAAGACTGTTCTCAAGGGAAAGTGAAAACAGAAAGCTGAAGGTTCAAATCAACCGATTCAACGTGTAGGAAAATGCTAATATCTTCAAATTTAATACAAAAATAATAACAGGAAGACAATTGTTTACTCTTGATCTTTGGAATTTCCTTTCGAAGGAAAACGAAATCCAAAACGTAAAAGAATTTTTTTTTAAAAAAAGTAATCCCAAAAATAATGCTAAGCACCAAGAGAACCAGCTTCTCCTCACTGTAGAAAGCCTCTCTTGGGGTACATATACTTAAAAAAAAATACGAATTGGTGATTTAGAAATGGGGTGGCTGGTCTTAGTGTCCCTTTAAGGCTACAGCATAGCTTGGAAATTGTGACGTCCCAGCCTCCCGGCTCCTCTTACCAGTCGAGCGTGAAACGCTGTTTGCAGTCTTCTGGCTGCAAGCAGCCATCCGGAGGACAGATGGGATGATTCCAGGTATTCTCCTTTATCTGGAGAATGTTTCTGGGCTTCAGGAAAACCTGCCTGAGCCCGAAAAAAGTTACCGCGTTGTCAGCTCCGCCCACTGAACCAGCAAGCACAGCCGTTCAGTCCACCATTCCCACCGGAAGCCCCAGGACCAGAATTTCTCTCGCTAAGCGACGTGGTCATAAACTGTGATGTCACATGACTGCGCCGCTTAGTGATGGCAGTTCCGGCACTTCCAGTTGCCATCATTAAGCGAATCCCATGCCGTTGTTAAGCACGATGTCACATGGTCACCAGTTGCAACCTTCTGCCGGCTTCACCATAGACTTTGCTTGTCAGAAGCCGGCAGGGAATGTCACAAATGGTGATCATGTGACTGTGGGATGCTGCGATGTCATAATTGTGAGTCGATCGTCCGGATTGCGATCACCTGACTGCGGGGATGCTACAACCATCGTAAATATGACAGCTGGTTGTAAGTACCACTCATTTAGTGCCATCGTAAGTTCGAACAGTCACTGAATGAGTGGTCATTAAGCGAGGACCACCTGTATAACCAAATTAGGTATGATGCAGTTGATACAAATAGTGGGAATGCAAATGCAAAATTTCTAATAACAAAATTGGAAGATAAATCTTCTAGCTGCTTGGGATCAGATGGCGTCCCTAAGAATAAAGTTGTTGTTTGCCCTCTGTTTATTTGGTCAAGGGATTCTCTACATATGCAGTACAAAACAGAGAAAAGGGCCTGCCAGAACAGCCTGACAAGGACCTATACAGGAAGAAGGGTTTAAATTTGAGTGGATGCATTCTGTGAAAGTAGAAAAAAATGATCTGACAAGGATCACTCAGAGAACAAGATGTATGGGATGGGAAAGAGAAGTTTACTGACGCTATTGAAGTATCATGGGGATGAGAGTTTAAGGCTGGTTGAATTAATTCTGTGAGGGCAAAGATTCTTTCTCTGTGTAGGACTTTTTCAAGTAAGGACAAAGAACAACTTTCCCCTACCTTGTTTTTCCAAACAAACAAACGTCACCTGCAGATGTTACAGATGGAAGTTGTTAATATTCTAGACTGAACCCTTCTTGTATAGCATTGCAGGGGAAGGATTTAGGGAGAATGGGATGGTGATGATGATGATGCAAAATTAAGCCTGAAACTGTAGATCACTTATTGCTGTAGGAAAAAACCTCAAACAGAGCACAATCAATGTCATAATAGGGTTGAAAGAATTGTCCATTGAAGTTTATGTAGAAAATTTGGCTGTTTACCAATGCCACTGGGATCATGTGCCTAAAAAGTTTTGCAAAGTGAGATCAACATTCTGTGGGATTTCAAAATTCAAACTGGTAGAAACATAAAACATATTATACAATATAATATACCAGAAATTACTGTTATAGAAAAAAAGGTATGGTTCACTGATGTGGCAGTGAAGAGAGTTAATATACTGAAATGTATATTGTATTACTAATGTACACCCTAGTAAACCTTTTAGAATTATGCTGTGTTAACATACCTGCTCTCTGCTTCTGTAAACACGCTTCAGCTAAGAAAGCACACGTATCCAGGACTAGGAAGAGATAATTGCCTGCTGTTCAGTAGAAATGTAACATCTTCTACTGAGAACAGAGAGAGATAAGCTGCCTGCGCACTGGGACAGAGAGAAGCGCCTTTGTTCCCTGCTTGCCTATGTCATTGCTTTTGCCTGTTTGTATGACCTTGCTCTAATTGTAACCTATAAAGTGGCTGGGCCAGTGCATTGAGATTCATGGGATTCCTATACAGCGTTACCTGTCATAGCGCTTGTCAGGAAGGCCCATCCAGCCTTATTTAGCTAAATAAAACTGCTTTATTTTCTTTCTACAATCCAAGCCTCGCTCAAGTTTTTCTATTAGTAAATGAAAGGAAACTTGGGGAAATAATATCACACCTTTCAGCAGTACCCAGAGACAGTTTAACTGATGAAAAACAACTGGAGAAAATAACAGAATATTGTGATTTTAAAATTGAGGTTGAAAGATTGTGGTGAAAAAAATCAATTGTCATGCCAATTGTAGTCATAGCTTGATGCACTACCAAAATATTTAGACATTTTTAAAATTATTGGACTTGACAGACTAATTTTGTGAAATACTATCCTACTTGGAACAATGTACATATTACCATGATACCTCCCTGACTCTTAAGTCCTTGGCTAGGTTCTGAATCATTGGAGTCAACATTCAGTTGATTAGACTGTGATATCCAGTTGGACAGATAGAATAACAACAACAATACCGTCCCCATGTGCCCAGCACTGCTACAGTAAACATGGACCAAGAATTTTTCTCTTAATGGTGTAGTGACATAGTGTAATACATTGCTTCAGGTTTCACTGGTATAATGTTTTGCATAAATTGCATATGATGTGTACCATTTCCCATTTCAGATTCTGAGAGTACTGAACCTCTCAGTGTGGATGGCACTTCAGACTTGGATGAGCAAGTGGGAGAAGAAGAAGATGAGGAGGATGTAAACACTGGACTATTGGATGGAGATGTCCCCACGACTCCAGATCAAGAGAAGTTCCTCAAGCAGCATTTTGAGACTTTAGCCAGTAACAGTGAGAAGGGTATGTTAGCATATCTAATGAAAACTATAATTGTTCACTCCCTTTTCCCTGTCAAGCACAACTACCTTGATCTTTGATACATTAATTTGTAGATTCATACCCCTCATTGCATCATAAAATCTGTAAGAACATAAGTGGTGCCCTGCTGGATCAGACCCCTGGCCCATCTAGTCCAGCAGTCTGTTCTCACAGAGGCCAGCCAACTACAAAAGGAAGCCCACTAGTCTCCCAGCAGGTGGCCTTTAGCCATTGATCCCCATGACTTCCATGAATTGGTCCAACCTTTTTTTTTTTTTTTAAAGACAGCCAAGCTGGTAGCCAGCACCATATATGTTCTTATGGAACTGCTGAAATGAAAGCAGATTAGTGCTGAGGTTTAAATGAGGGTTTCTAAGCCCAGACAGAAACAGCTGAATTGCCTAATGTTAGAGGAAAGAGTCGTAGGAGCTTATGGCCATAAATTAGTCATGATGAAACTAATATTTATCTATTAGTTTGCAATCCTGAGAAGAATGGCAGTAAGTCCCATTGAACTCAGGGAATAGTAAGGAAATGTGCTGTGTGGCACAAACAAAGTATGCTATCTTAGGGAACTATCTTCATTCCTGTACATTGTAAGAAAAATAGAAATCCCCAAGTCAAGTTTCTCTTGCTGAAATGTCACATCCAAATCCCCTGTAGCTCTTCATCCCTAATTTGAATACATTTCCTCCTTTTTAACTGACAGATGGATCATGTAGGACCCTGGAGAGAATGGAAAACAGTATTTCTTCCCGGTTTCTATCTCGGTTTCCAGCACTCAGGTAGAGTTCCACTTTTTATTAATGCAAATCAGCCTTGTGTTTGCTCAGACATGGCAAGCTCAGTTGGTGGACTTTCTGGGTCTTGAGGGAAGAGGTGAGATTGGATGAAGTTTCCAGTCTTCTGATGCATACTTGCAGGAAAAGCACAAGAAGGCCAAAGTGCCCCATGTTTGATCAAGATACTTATAATTGTATTTATTTCTTAGGCTGGATAGATAAGTCCACTGTGGCATACATGAAGACCGAACCTTGAAATTTCATTTACTCTTTGCTATTCAGGCATTTCATTTTACTTCAGCATTTCACTCAACTTGAACAGTAAAAAAAACATACTGTTCCCTCTTGTTTAGTAACCAGCCCGAGTCTGGTTTCATTATGTGAGGGACAAAAGAGCTTACTCTCCACATGCTGCATGAAAATTTCATTTCTTATTATAGAAATAATGCTGTTTTTGCAGCAGAAGCTTGCTGTTTTTGTGTATTGGATAAGGGTAAAAAAGGTAAAGGTTCCCCCCGCACATTTGTGCAGTCGTGTCCGACTCTAGGGGCCGGTGCTCATCTCTGTTTGTTAGCCGAAGAGCCAGCGTTGTCCGAAGACACTTCCACGGTCATGTGGCCGCATGACGCGCGCGGAGCGCTGTTAGCATCCCACCGAAGTGGTACCTATTAATCTACTTGCATTTGCATGCTTTCGAATTGCTAGGTTGGCAAGAGCTGGGGCTAGTGCGGGAGCTCACTCCGCACGCAGGGCTAGGGATTCGAACCTCCGAACTTGCGATCGACAAGCCTGGCGTCTTACCCGCTGAGCCACCACGCCCCTTATTGGATAAGGGTGTTAACTCCTATTGGGAAGTCTTTGGATCTGCTTTTTGTTGGCATACAAGAGACCAGACATATATCTCATATTAAGAGGAACTTACTCTGATAATAACAGCGACTTAGTGTCCCTTGCTTTAATTTCCTCCTTGTCACTAAATCATTCTGTCAGATATAGCCATGCATGATCAGCCCTTCTTTCCTTATTTGCAATCGTTTCATAAGGAAAGGGGGCTTTTTTGTGTGGAAAGAATTAGTCTTAAATATTATTTTATGGCGTTAGGATAACAGTTATATAGGACTACTGTATTTTGTAGTAGATAGTAATAATGCAGCATAATTACTGTATGTTATGTGGAGAGCCAGTTTGGTGTAGTGGTTAAGGCATCAGGGTAGAAACTAGGAGACCGGGAGTAGTCCTGCCTTGGGCACAAAGCCAGCTGGGTGACCTTGGGCCAGTCACTTTCTCTCGGCCCTAGGAATGAGGCAATGCCAAACCACTTCCGAAAAACCTCCAGGCAGTCTCCAAGAATCGGATATGATTGAATGGATTAAAAAAAAATGTTATGCAGTAGCAGATGGTAGATGGTAATAATGCAACATAATGATGGCACATATTCATAATCAAGTATCTTGTCCTGTTTTTGATTCCATAGGGAACTCACGCCTTCTTCATCACAGCTAGTACTGGATCAGAAACCTACTGAAGGGTCTGCTTTGCCAAAGCAAGTTGCCATTGAACTGCTGAAAAATGGGTTTGACCATCAGCACATGCCCATGGAGAATGGCTTCTTGCAAAATATTAATTCCATTAGGTCACTTTATATGCAGAAAAAGAGAAAGTCTGCTGTAGAGATCAACAGAGAGCGTGGAAGATCTGTTGGGTCATTCCCAGATACTGATGGAGCAGTGGTGCTGAGGAAATCCCAATCAGTTCATGATCTTGTTCATAATGGTAAGGAAGTGTCTTCTATGAAACGGTTAGAGTGATGGCTCCACAGCAGGAATCTGTCCTTGAGGTTGAAAATCCTTGATGTGTCCATTCAGAGATCCCAAGTTCCCTTACAACATGTAGTTACCAATAGATCTCAGAGGTGGCTTGAGTTGGACATACACTAATCAGAAGGAAATGCTGATTCCTACTTCTGATGACAAGAAGAGCATTGACTTGCCTCTTTCAGAAGGCAGTCATTGTTTTAAAAAATAGGCTAAAATCTGGTGGTCCCTGAAAGGAATTCCTAAGACCACGGGATTGTCTAGATCAGGGCTTTCCAAAGTTTTCCCGCGGCGACACACCAACCGCCGTTGGTGTGTCGCCGCGGGAAAACCCGGAAGTGCCGCTGTTGCGGCAGCGCGCAAAAACCCGGAAGCACTGCTGCCGCTTTCGAATTTTTGCGTGCCGCCGTTGGTGTGTCACCGCGGGAAAACCCGGAAGCGCTGATGATGATCAGCGCTTCTGGGTTGTGTCGCAACACACCAGACTCTGTGTGGCGACACACTTTTGTGTCGCGACACACAGTTTGGAAAGCTCTGGTCTAGATCTTTCTTTTAGAAGGGTGTGAAAGAGGTCTTCCTTCAGAAGAGAAGGTCCAGTCTCACTCAGGTGTACCTCCCAGGCCCCGTGGAAACATTAGCTGCCCTTCCCTTCCTATCAATTGTGGAAAAAAGCGAATGGGTCAAGAAGCATTCTGCTGGTGTGCTGGATGAGACTTTGGCAATCCTCCCATGCCCATAACATGTCCCAGGACTTGGAGAGACGTACGGAGACCCTGAACACAACCCCCTTCCCCTGCTTCCCTTGACATCAGTGGGAGGGCAACAGTTTTTAAGGAAAAGAAAAAAAAAAGAAGAAATAAAAACAGTAACTGCTTCTCCTTCTCTTCTGTCCTGGTGAGTTGAGCTTGAAAAGGCTTTAGACTCTCTGTTGTAGACAGCAGTTTAGCCCAATAGACTTTAAAGCACCCAGAACCTCTTGGTAATAAGCCAGTCCCGTGTCATGGAAGCTGTCATTCATGTTGTAGAAAATGGTCCTAGTTTGGGGAATGGCATCTCAGTTTTTACATGTATTACATGTGCTCTTTGGGGCTGCATTTATTTTTCTCAGTGTTTTGCATTACCCAAAGGGTGACTGTCACAAATTCTGTGACAACAATAACAAAACACTGATTATTATTCTGCGGCTACTTTTTCCTTTAAAGGGGGTATGTTATTGCAACTTTCAAGTGGTTTGTTTATTACACATCACACAGAGCAAAAGACCCAAATAGGACATGTAACACTATTTCTAGTCTGTGATCTTCAATCAGAAATTAAGGTATTGATGTTTGGAGAAAAACTATGTAGAACAAAGTACAATAGCTCAAAAATATTCAAATAACATTGTTATTTTGCTTACCTTTTCTTCCAGAAATTGAAGTGAAATAATTATATTTAGAAGCTGGAGCTATTTTAATTCTGACTGCACAAATTGCTCCAGACCAGTTGTGTGCATTTATTTATTCCATTTCTACAGATATGATTCCTGGCGTGATGCTGTCTGCCAGGCAGCGGCCTCAGGCACTAGTGGTAGGTGAGAAGGAGCCAAAATCCAATAACTGTCAGACATTTTCTGCAACACTGTTGAAGATGGATAGTTCCAGCTTTTTGCAAGCCAAAGACATTAAAGCTGCAAAACCAAAGTCCTACATGAGTCCCACCACTAGCTTCATGGCCAAGATATCCCGTAGTGTGTCTATGGGAGAGAATCTGTGCCTTGGTAACGGTTCAGAAAACCAGAATGAAGTGAAAATTAGCCCACAAGTATCGGAGAAAACAAGTTTAAATCTGTTAGAGGACATTGAGAAGAGCAAGCCATTTGTAAAAGACAACAGCCCAGTGAAACCTTCTTTTCAGCAAACTGCAAGCTCTTCATCACCCCAGTCCTTTCATAGCAAGTTGGCATCTAATCGAGCCCATTTGATCCTTGACATCCCCAAGTCTCTACCTGATAGACCAACATTAGCTTCTTTCTCACCAAAGACAAAATCAAAAACTGTGCTAGGACCAGAATCTCCTCAGTCACCTGGTGCTGTTGGGAAAAAGAAGCTGTCTTTTCCTGAAGGATGGGCCTCAAAATTGGAAAGTCAAGCATCTGGACCTATTGGCCTTGGTAAAAGTAGCCCATTGAGTCCCTGTGCAGACACTCTGAAAGAGAACCAAACACAATTGAGGACCGAAGTCCAACTTGAGCCAAGAGTAACTAATTCCAAACTAAAAGAGCTTTCAGATGAACTGCATCCAATTTCTACAGAAAAACGGCTACTGGAATGCAGAGACAAAGTTGTCATTACTAGTTATGTGCCAGCTAATCATGAGCCTTGCTCTTCTGAACAAAGTGGGCCAAGGTCTCCTACAAATGCAGGCGGCCTTGGAGAGGATTCAGGTGTGCACAGATATCCATCTTCTACCTTTTCCCCCTTTCTGTCTTTTGTCTTTGTGAACCGCTGCACAGTTCCATCATATTTCTTTACATCTAGCTTCTGGCTGTCTCGTCCTGTCTGCACTGTCTCGTTCTATAAGCCATCCTTTCGGTGGTGAGACATTTCGGTCTGACATTATTTTTTTCTATTTGTTTCCAGTTTTTCTTACATTTTGTTTTGGTGCATGCAAATGTTACGGTTCTCGTATTTTTCTTCTTCAAAAGGGAAGTTAGGAATAGGAGGAATAAAAGTAGACATAAATAAAGCTTTTAAGTAATATTCTATATTATGGAAAATAGGATTTTATGCCTAATGTTACCAGAAGTTACAGTATTAAATTCTCATATTTTCTGCTACTGTGAGTTTGTTACACTTAAGCAGTGTAAGTTCAATTCAAGTATATGTAAAAAAAAGAGACACTTGGCCAAAAGAAATTGTTGTGTGGTGGTAACCATTGCTGCTGGTAACCATTGCTGCTGAAGGGAAAAAAAGTACGGTAACTAATATCTAGAATTTAAAGGATATATTTCTAATATTCTAAGGCTTTTCAAGCTTTAGTAGAGTGAAATGTGGGGGGCTTACAGAAATATTTGCAAGAGATGAAGATCTGTCGATTGATAAAACAGATTTCTCTACCCTGCAGAGTACACTCCCAAAATCTGTTCTGGAAAGTTGAGAGACTCTCAGGAGCAGACTTGGGCACATAGAGGGGAAAGGAGAAGATTCCCCTGTACTAGCAGAAGCCCACTTGCAGAAAATTGAGTGTCGTCTCTAATATAGCCCTTTCTGTTGGATTCCATGGCTGTAAGATACCTTTGTACCACAAGTCACTTTGGTTGTTTGAGTAAGTTTATATTGCAGATCATGTGAACTGGGCTTATTTACAAGAGGCTACTAAAATTGAACATATTCTTTATCAGAAAGTGATTTTTTAAAGGTGTTTAAATTTATTTGAAAACGAATATTTGGAACAGAACTTTTCTCAGGGGGTTCAAAATATTTTGAAATCCTAATAAAAATTAATATCAGTTCAAAGTAAATAACATCTGAAGAGCCATTTTAGACAACAGAAATGAAAATAGGAAAATGATATCAATTTAATCTCTTTAGCACTGAAAATATAACAAAGCAAACTCAAAGTGTGTCTTATTGACAAGGTAATTTCAGAGCTCATGGGTCCAGCCCTAGAATATCATCTCTTGGTTTGGGTAGGAAATTGAAGGAGTGATTCCTTCAAAGACTGTAGGCTGTGAAATGCTTCAAATATTAATGCCAGCACCTTGAATTAGGATAGGAAGTGAGCTAGAAAGCAATAAAGAGGATGAAATGCTGGCATGTTATCATAATGCCAATTCCACTGAGTGCTCCTGCTTTAACTGGAAATTTTGGGGCTGCCTTCAGCAAAAGCTCCTCATACAATGAGTTGCAGTAACCAAGATGAGAGAGTACTAGAGCCTGTATTAACTGAAGTAAGGCTATCTCCTTATCAGGTAGAATTGGAGCTGGCCACAAATAAATAAGACATAATTTGAATATTTTAAATATAAAAAACTAGCTAACATGCCAAAATTTGAGGCCCAGGCCAAATTTACCCCCCTCTAGTCGTTACTACTACTAAAGACACAATTAGATCTAGAAGTATTCCCAAGCAAAGGATTTGATCATTTAGATCTTCCAGAACAGATTGAATAACCTTGACCAAGACAAATCAGTCCACGAACAGGACCTGTTTTGTCTGTATTGACCTTCAGTTTATTGGCTCTTATTCCATTCCATTCAAGCCCATGGCCAGGCACTTCTCCCACCTCACCTGAACTTGAAAAAGTGAAAGGTCTGTATGGCAACAGAACACTGGTAGAACTTTATTCTAAACCTCTGAATGATATGACCCAACAATTTAATGTAGTTGTTAAACAGCAAGATACAGTCCTGCAGAACTCTGTATTGTAAACAATATTGTATAGCATTGAGCAGAAATCTCCCAGATGCACAACATAGAGCTGGCCATCCAAATTTGAGCAGAACCATTGTGAAGCTGTTTAACACATGCCTAATTCAAACAAATTTTCCAGAGGGATATCATGGCTGGTGTTACTGAAATCTGCTGAAAGGTAGCTCTGTCCCTGTCTGTCTTGTAGCAAAGATGATCTCAGGACAACCAAAGCAGTTTCACTGACAAAGACAAGTCTAAGTCCTCTTTGCAATGGATTTAGAAAATGCATTTCATCCAGAAATAATTTATTCACCACTCTGAATAAAGTGGTGATATTGGTAGGGAGTAACTGGTGCATTATAAAAGGATATTTATTTTTTATCCACCCATTTCTAAAGCACTTTTATTGCAACCAATTAAAAACACCCATAACACTTCATTAAGAATATTAAATAATAAAACAACACAAATATCAACTTAATGAAATGCTTTTCCATAATATATCAAGAGCAAATAGTAAAGCAATCCTTTTAATGCTGTAATAGGCCTCAAGTTATGCTATAAAAACTCCTTAAAATTATGTCTAGCAAAAATTGTGTTGCTCTATCAGATGCACAGAACATTTTTGAGGGTAGAAGGAAGGAATGGGAATCTACATTTTATACTTTACTAGTGGCTTGCATGCAACTTTGGTACTTGGGACAAAGTTATCTAACATCTGCTTTCAGTCTTTTTCCATCTACTTGTGCACATATTTCTCATTATCTATGGAGGAAAATGCCATGGGAGGCGAAGTATAGTCATCACAATGGCTATCTGCTCTTCATGTCTGAAAGTTCATTGTCACCATTTCTGAAGCCTTGTACAACATTCATCTAAGAATTTTGGAATGCCTATATACCATAATCAACGTGTCCATACATCTGCATTGGCACTGATTGATTTCAGCAGCAATGTAAATACATAATAACGGGAGAATTGCACATATGCTGAAAAGAGAATGGTTAGCATTCCTATTCAGGAAGAATAACAAGATTATAGAGATTATTCACATTGTAAATTACCAAGAATGTGAAGAATGCAAGGATCTCAGATATTAGCTGGCGTTGTTGATGTTTCTTTACTTTGAATGTGGCAATCCCAGGTTTGTAGGCTAGATTGGGAAACGAAAAAAATCCCCAAAGGAGGAAATGGCTAGATTTTTGCCAAAGTGCACACGTTTGTGTGGTTATCAAGTGCTTGAGTTGAGCAAGTCTTTACCTTGTATCAAGTTAGCTCTTTTCCTTGAACACTCTCTCCCCAACTCAGAAACTTGCAGATCTTTTGCTTAAAAATAATATTTTTTAAATACAGAAGGAATTTTGGTTGGTCTTAATGTTATCTTCGTCAGGACATAAAGGCTTAAGCATATGTGTATGTATGTCCGTTTTTATGTCATTCATCATGTGTCATTACATGCTTTTAGATGTTTGACCCTGCTTAATTAGTGGGATGGCAGCTAGGCAAGTAAGCAGCCAAAGTTAAACCTGCCTTTTAATACCTGCAAGAAAGTGATGTAATGCTGAAATAGACTTTCTATATCCGTGTGTCCCTCATACTGTATCCCATCTCATTAAGCTTGTAAAATAAGATGAATTAATGTATAAATTAGCAATTTCATCTAGTATTTCTCAAACTTCAGATAGCCATGACATACTTCTTTCTTCATTTAATTGGGAGCAGACTTTTAGACTAGGATCACTGATTGCACTAAATCATAGCTGTTTAACCAAGGTTTCTTAAATAACAAACCATTCTGGCTGAGTTCACATTGAACATGCAAAGCCAAGCCCAAACAATCCATATTACTCTTGGTTGCATTACTTCCTCTGATGGCCAGAAATTCTGTTGTATGCCTTCATCTGGAATAAATTAAATGATCTAATTGCAGATGATGCAGACACTGCAAACTGACTGGAAGGGAACCAAGCAAGAGATGCGTGCAGCGTCCTTTTTGGATGACTGCTTTAAGCTGACAGGCGCCTTTTAACTATTGAACTACTTTCTCATAGCACGCAGTTTGGGAAATACTAACACAGGCTTTAGGCAGAGAAACTTTGGTTGTGGATAGGCCTAACTGGTGTCTCAGCATGCTATCTTTGACAAATCAAGTTAATTGACAATGTTTGCATTAAGATACATTTCATGAATTGTAACTGTAATCAACTGCTTCACATGATCAATATTTAAGCATCAGTGAGATGTCTAAAACTAATATAATTTTGCATGATATCCGTAAATATTCAGTAGTATTCTTCACTAGTGAGTCAGAGGGCAGGACTGAAATTATATTTCTGTTCAATGTTTATGTTCTCTTGTTCTTCCACACCAGGTTCTTCAATCAGTGTTGAGCAATGCAAGCATGTAGTATCTGAGCTCCAGGACAGTATGCGTAAGGCCATCCAGATATATCGTATGGTGAGTCACTCCTTCATTTCATTTAGATCTAACTGCTTATATATAACTAACTGTATTAATTCAGAAACATATAGCTAAGAGCGGGAGTGAAAATTTTCCATTCAAGAGTGGACATCTGTTCTTGTTTTTGTGCCTGATTAGAGACCAGATGTAACTATACTAATAAACCAGCAGATAATCCCAAGGAATTTCTGTGATGATTTTCTATCATTGCTATTGGACCACTTGCATGTTGCTCACCAGCCATAGCTTATATTAAAGATAAGGCCAAAATATGTATTATAAATATGTATTCATAAGTGTTTAGCAACCCCTTACTTTTTCTTTACTTGCAAGTAAAGTGACCCAAGACCTTTCAGAAGTGTCATGGAATGCATTAGTCCGGATTGTTTTTCAAAAGTCAACAGAAGAGGAAGAAGACAAATCCTGTTGTTTTTAATATTATTACAGGTAGTCCTCACTTGCCGATCTTTGCTCAGCGACCGTTCAAAGTTATGATGGCGCTAAAAAAACCCTTTAAGGCCCATTTACGACCATTTACAACCTTCGCAGCATCCCTCAGTCACGTGATCACCATACAGTCAGTACACGTTGTCCTGTGCCTCACCTGTAGTTTTTTATTCCCCCCCACCCCACCTTGCAGAGTGGAGAGATTGGAGAGAAAAAGATTGCAAGAAAGTAAGCTGTTCGCTCTTCTACACATGGAAAACAATGTGATTGCGTTGCAGCCCAGGGCTGGGAGCTGCAGGCGTGCTATACAAACAGTTTACAGTACTCTCTTAAAATCTCTTTTTCTCCAATCTCTCCACTCTGCTGGGGGGGAGGAAAAAAGTTAGCAGTTTCTGTAGGCAATCTCTCCTTTGCCTAACCCTTTCCTGCTGCCAGTGCAGTTGCATTGCTGTCGGTTTGTAGAAGAGCAAACAGCTTAGTCTCTTGTAATCTTTCTCTCCAATCTCTCCACTCTGTGGGGGGGGGAGGAAAAAAACAAGCAATTTCTATATGCAATCTCTCCTTTGCCTACCCCTTTCAGACACTTGAGCATTCCAAAGGGCAGGGGAGTGCTGGAGGCAAACACAAGCCAAAAGTGTGAAACTGAGTAGTCTTGTCTCTTTCCAGCCAGAAATCACAATCACGGTCACATGATTTCCCACTTAGCAACCACTTCATTTAGTGACAGAGTTGCCAATCCCAATTAGGGTCATTAAGCAAGGATTACCTGTATATTAGTACTTGCTAGATGTGCTGGAGAATGAAGGACATTCACATACATTTGAGATAAAGATCTCTTGTATTCTTACATATAAATGTACAGGTAGTCCTCACTTACCGACCACAATTGGGCCCGGCAACTCGGTCGCTAAGGGGTGTGGTCGTTAAGTGAAATGTCACGTGACTGCTGACTTAACGACATCAGTTCCGGCTGCGGTCATTAAGCGTGATGTCATGTGACCGCAACTTGTGACTTCCTGCTGGCTTCCCCATTGACTTTGCTTGTCGGAAGCCGTCTGTGAAGGTCACAAATGGCAATCACGTGACCGTGGGGATGCTGTGACGGCTGCAACTTAGAGGAACGGCCATAAGTCTCCTTTTTTCAGTGCCATCGTAACTTCAGTCACTGAACGAGTGGTCTATCTGTACAAGAATCGGCTTGTTCAGTGTGCAGCATAAACGCAGCCCAAATGTACCAACAACTCTCAGGTGAGAGACATATTGGGAGAATTTTATTTTTATTTTTTCTGAAGGAGTGTAGATGGTAAGGGGAAGGAAAGAGAAGGAAAGAATGCTACATCCCTGCAGCCATAGTGCAGCTGTGAGTAGCAGTCAGAGCATCTAGGACTACTATACTGGAAGACAGAATTTTTTAAAAGCCATTTTTATTATTTATTTGATATTTGTATTTGATATTTGGTTATTGGACAAGTGGCAGAAGTGGAAACAACAATAGAAAAACCTAAGACAGCCTTCCTCAACCTGGGCACCCTCCAAGAGTGTGGGCTTGAACTCTGGGAGAGGGAATTCTGGGAGCTGAAATCCATATATCTGAAGAATGTCCAGATTGAGGAAAGGTGACTTGAGTTTAAACAGTCTTCCATGATTGCAAGTGGTAATCTTGTCAGACAGGATTTAATGTTGGCTGTTTTTGTCCCTTAGCTTTCATAATATAATAAACTTAGCTCTAAAACAAACATATTTGCATTTCTTTTGCAGGTATCTACTGACATGGAGTCTTCAGCTGACAAAGATGAGATTGCTGGTCTCTTCACTGAAACATTCTCGGTGATGAAAAAAGAGTTGGATTCCCTGAAAGATGGCAAAGGACTTCAAAGGAAGAAAGGTCAACTGATGCAGCCACAAGATTCAGCTGTAATGCCGTTAGGGGAGGGCGGTGGTGGAACTTTATCTAGTCCTCGGCACTTTGGAGATGACCAAACTCTTGCCTTGTTGGAACAATACTCAGAGTTACTGCTACAAGCTGTTGAACGACGTATGGATAAAAAACTCTAAATTGTAATTTTAAAGGACACACACTTTGAATGGAATGCTAACAACCATACAGAAAAACTGATGGAACTTTATCATAGTGACTTGAATGAATACTTTAGGTTTTTTTTTATTCGATGGGCAAATATATTTTCTTTTAACAGAAACAGTTCTATCTACAATTTTTAAAAATGTGCTGGTCACAGTACTACTCCCCTTGTGCCTATCTCCTCCACTAAGAGTGTTAAGGGAAATATTTGGCTTAAAAATCATTCTACCGATTAAAGAGAATCAGTCCCAGGGGTGGCCCAGCCTGAAACTGCTGATTTAATAGAATGAGATCAAGCTGAAACTGGTTTGTCCCTCAGCAGTGTTATCTCAATCTAGGTATAGACTATTAAAACTTTTATTTATTAATTTATTTTTTTGACTATTGTTCTGAAACCTTTTACCTGTGTTTTGTAGTTGTGGCTCTTTTGACATCTTCTCCACAGTTTACAGTGAGAGAAATTTTGATATAGTAAATATACTGATGGATCAGCAGGCAGATTACAGAACTGCTTTCTGCTATAACCTGCGTTGCTGAATTTTGCTTCCTTGTTCCTTTTTATTATGCCACTATGTTTTATTTTAATTTTGTATTTAGAATTGTGCTCATCCTGCTTCTGTTTTCTGTTTAAAGAAAATCCTATGCTCTACTTTTATCTATATTTGCTTCCACAAACACATATCCTTTGGATCAACCTCCAGAGATTTGTTACAAGGCTTGTTGGTTAAAAGAAAGGCTTTTTTACCTGACTAGTTCTACATTTTCTCAGATTTTATGTAACACTTGCTCTATCAGAGTCAAATTGATGCAGTTGAAGAATTAGCCATTTTTTTTAAAGTTCTTACTAGCTGTGTTATGTCAGTAGAGTTAGAACAATGCCAGTATCATGGGCCCAGTAGCTGTTTTTGTGGATATAGAAATGTAGAAAAGTTGATGTGATGGGGAAGGTTTAGTGGTAGAAAACAGTCACAAAAGAAACTGACGAAAGCTTATAATCAACAAATCTTCAAGGAAAGCTTCAGATATTCCTAATTTCCCAAAAGAGGGATCCCTTTTATCTGTCTACGGCTGAAATCTGAAAACAATCAGGCAAAGAGTGAGTGTTCAGCAAGTACTGATTGATATGACACTACTACTGTATTTCCCTTCCTCCCTTTCATTGGAACATAAATAAAGCTGCATGAAATATTGTTGTGTTCTACATTTTACCAGACTTCTCCAATTTCATATTAATTAGCTCATTGCTGTTGCTCAAATAAAGAAGGAAAGTAAGTGCAGATATACATCCTTTCAGTTATGGTGCCGTTTGTTTTGAATTATTAGTCCTAACGTGTGAAGTATTCACTGATTAAAAAAAACACCATTTTAAAATGATAAAGTTATAAAACTTTAATACTACTCTCTCAGGATAGACAATAGTGTTTCTTATGGTGATCTGATCATTTTAATAAATAGCATCACTGTTATAGCTTACCCTTCCTCTTCTGCCCTCTAGATTTGTTGAGGTTATAACAACTTTGTTGAGAATTCCTAGCCAGTATGGCCAAAAGCTAGGAATTCTGAAGATTGTACTCACAGCCGATCTGGAGGGCACCATGGTAGAATAGGCTGATTTAGATATTTCTGAGTGGTTTTTCCACTTGCACTTTTTAAACTCTCATGTGAACATCTGTCTTCACTGCTCCACAGGGCTGGCAACCTGCAGTATAGCTTTTTGTCTGAATCTCATTGGCTTTCATTCAGCAGCACTGCAGTGCTGAGAGATCTGCAGAGCTGTTCCAATTTTGGCTGGCCATTGAACTCCAAGGCTGGGGACTTGGAGTAGTTTTAGTGCTGTTTAATATGAGAATTCTGGATTTTTTATTTGTTCAGAAAATTCTCTGAATAGATTTGAATGATAGTTGATGCACTTGTTAAAACTGAGCTTCAGCTTTTTCTTTCCAGCTATGAATAATGGATCAAGGGTGAGATTCAAGCAAAAGTGTCTTATTACTAAGGATAGACTGCTGGAATATACTCTTTAAGTAAAAACTAAGGTGACTTTTTTCTACACGTGCATGTTGGGAAATGTCTTAATAGCCAAAATGTCTTCTTCCCTGTTCACATCTAGACTGTAAAAAGTGTTCAATGCTCAGGAATCTTTCCTGTCCTGGGACACATACACTCAGGTGAAAGAGTCATACTTCCAGATATCTTGTGGCATGAACAATGGGGAGATGAAAGTGTCTATTCAACCTTGAGAGGTGTCAAATGTCTTCAAGAACAGAATCAACTTGATGATAGCTTATACCTCAGTCATTACCAAGTAATGATTAATCAGGGACTGTCTTGGGTAAAAGGCAACATCAAAGTCCCTGTTAATATTAAAGCAAAGTTTCCACTGGATAAGTTTCATTGCATTATTCTTAGATAGGGCACTATTTATTTTCATAGATCAAGATAGGAAAATAATACAGATGGGGACTTAGAAGTGAACTAGAATTGTAGTTTTGTGGGGTCTTGAGCAGGTAGATATTTGAGGAGGAATGGATAGGCCTGTAGTTTCTACTATTACATTGAAAGGCATGATCAGGGCTTCTAGAAAAGTAGTAGTAGGACTAAGAATCAGTTGATTCAAGGAGCAAAATAGGAATGAAATAGTTCTGGAATGGAAGAGAGACATTGTAAGTAGATATAGCAGTTAAGCAGCAATGTAAATAAATTTGTAATTAAAAATGGAGATATGTTTGTCTTTTCAAGTGCCCTTTATTTTCCCACTGATATGTATGATTTGGGAAGCTTTGGGAATGAATATTCTCAGCCAATAAGATTTCTCAAAGCCATTTGAGTTCCATGAGACTCTGACCTCCCTTATTTTCTATATGTGGCCAAGAAGAATAAGGAGAAAAGCCTACGTTTTCTCCATGGAAAATACTTGATGTAAAATATGCTTTCTAGTCATTGGTGACACCCTATAGTGATTCATATATAGACTTTGGAGCATCATTTTTTAAAAAGTAAGATTATAAGAAGATTTTGTGACAGTAAAATGTCAGTTACTATTGATGCCCACTAGCCTTTTAGGGAAACTTCAACAAGTATCTAGGGAGAGGAGAAATATAAACACAGTATTTGAATCTGTTCTATTTCTACTGTTTTTTAATGTATGCATGCAATTTCTATATACTAGAAAATCAAGGAGAGACTGTAAAACATCCATCTCTGAAGTCATATTTGCATATTGTTTCTGCGTTTTCTGAAATGTTTCTTAGTGTGATTTAAAGTTTCTTATACTGTTTCCCTTTTCAAAGATAGCCTTTATAAAACAAATACTGTGCATGCAAAATGGCCTATCCCTGTTTCTATAGAAACACAGGAAAACTTTCAAAGGCTGAAATATGTACACACCAGTTATAGATATATGTATCTGGTGCTTCTACATATGAATGTCCTTTTATTTACCTCTACTTATTTATTTTCTTTTTTTATTAAATGTCTTTTTGATATTGGGGCTTATTAGCTTCTCCTTTCACTCTAGTGATCGCGGACACATTCTTCCCAAAGAAACAACCAACTAACCTTGAGGGCAGTGTTTCAAAACATTATAAACAACATTGTCATGTATGTGCACTCAGCCGCTGGACCAACAGAATCCAATATTAAAAATATTACAGATTCAGAATGCAGAGCAGCTACTGTATGGCCCTTCAGGTACTGCTGACTAAATTGTTCTTTCTGTAGATTAAAAAATAAAATTCCTTGTATTATTTGTAAATAATAAGCTGAAGCTGGGCTGCTTATATATTGGGCTAACCTGCTGTAAATTAGGAATAAGCCATGTCTACACAGCATGTCTTTTAAGCCTAGGGCACAGACAGATTTTATCTGTGTTCTTTCAACACTCCCTTTTTATTCTATACTTGTTTAAAAGGAGAAAACAACCCTAAACCTTGCTTATTTATAAATGGTGTTTTGTATCTTGGCTTTAAGGGAAACTGAACCTTTTAAGGTGTCCTTTTTTAATTATTTGAAAATTGTTTTAATGGTTGTGGGGGGTTTGCACTGTGAGCTACTTGGGGGGGGGTATTTTTAATTCTTCATTCATTTGTATTCAATGTCTAAATTTCAATAAAACGAATTTATTGTTACAAATTTATGTTCATGCTATTGTTTACTGTTATTTTGTGAAGGCAACTGATGAACTCAGTGGGGCTGCAAAATAAAGTGGAATATGCTACATTTTCCCCCAGTAATTTTGAACAGAGAAAACAGTGATAGGTATAAGAAACTTTTACCTAATTATTGTACAGTAAGACAGTCTCCTGTTAAGTATGTGCAAACGCACATTTTGCAGGTCAGCCCTCTCAATATAATGTTCATGGAGCATTATATCATTGCAAAAATGCTTCTTATAGTTTAGGTTAAGGTTTTTCTGTGTCTGTATGAACCTTCCTGCAATTACGTGACACAATTACCTAAATCTGCTTTGTACCTTATTGCAGCGGTCCCCAGCCTTTTTGGCACCAGGGACCGGTCGTGGAAGACCATTTTTCCATGGACCGGGGGGACAGGGTTTGCAGGCAGGAGCCAATCGCACGCACTGGGGGGGGGCAGGGTTTGCAGGCGGGAGCCAATTGTGCGCACCGGGGGGTGGGGTTTGCAGGCGGGAGCCAATTGCGTGTACCGGGGGTGGGGTAATCACGCACTGGGGGTGGGGTTTGCAGGCAGGAGCCCCGTGGCCCACTTCCTAACAGCCGCGGCCCACTGGTTGGGGACCCCTGCCTTATTGAATGCACTTAACTAAGAAATTCTTAATCTTTTTTACTTCAAATGTAATGCAGATTTTTGTTTTCCAGTAAATAACGATACTGCTAAATGGCACAAACTAGTCTAGACATGATAACTTCAAACCAGATGTTATAATGCATCCTACAAATTGTTTACAGTGGCCTTGAAACAAATGTATGTCTAATAGCCTGTGACAAAAAAAAACTGCCAAGCAGGTAAAAATGAGTAAACAGAGCTTATTCTGTTTCCATGTTTCACCAATGACCTGCTAGCTAACCTAGTTATAATGGCATTAGTACAAATATACTGTATACGGAAAGTAGGATTTATATATTTTCTAGTATATGCCAATGTAATAAAGATGATGGTGATAGTAGTAATAGTTTTGCTATGGAAAATAATTGATTCTACTGCTCATGAGAGCCAGTTTGGTGGTGTGGTTAAGGCACCAGGCTAGAAACCGGGAGACTGGGAGTTCTAGTCCCACCTTAGGCACAAAGCCAGCTGGGTGGCCTTGGGCCAGTCACCTTCTCTCAGCCCTAGGAAGGCGGCAATGGCAAACCCCTTCCGAAAAACTTTGCCATGAAAACTGCAGAGACCTTGTTCAGGCAATTGCCAGGAGTCAAGACTGACTCAAAGGCACTATATAAGTATTAGGTATGTTCGCTGCCTTGAGTGAGTGAGTGAGTGAGTGAGTGAGTGAGTGAGTGAGTGAGTTAACAGATTTATAAGCCGCCCAACTCACAGTGGCTCCGGGTCCCAGGCCCGTTGACAGAACCACGTCTTCAGGGCCTTCTGGAACAGGAGCAAGGAGGGGGCCAATCTTTTATCTGGGGGAATGATGTTCCAAAGGGAGGGAGCCACTACGGAGAAGGCCCTTTTCCTTGGTCCCACTAGATGTACCTCCTTGACTGAAGGGACCCGCAACATGCCCTGCCTCCCCGCTCTGGTGGGCCGGGTGGATGTGACTGGGGAAGGGCAGTCCTGCAAATAACCTTTACTATATTAAAAAGGCGGGATAAAAATCTAATAATAATTTCAGCAACAAAATATACTGTTTTAAATTCTGTATTATGATTTATAAGTAAGCAATAGTGTAAAACAGCTACTAAAATAACAAAACCAAGCTCCCACACTTCAAATGAGAATATACACATGTGAGAGCAAACAGGATAGTTTCTAAATATTAAACTGTTACAATATGGCATCCTAGAAACATGTAAGAACTCCTCTTGATTTATGTTTTTAAAACTCTGAGCCTCAAGAGAACATGGGTGGCATATCCCAGATTTACTTCTGGCCACGTTTGCAAATAATTTCTTTAGGAGGCATTGAGTTCATTTGCCACAACATATTAAACTAGGTAATGTTGATGATGACAAAGAGACTCAGTGAACTTGCCCAAAACAATACAATAGGCCTTTTTTGCCCATTATCTCAGCTACATTTTAGTTACCCCACACTTTCTCTGGGTCTTTATATTTGGGGAAAAAAATGAGGCGAGAAAAGGCCAGCATCTTTGTTTTACAAATAATCCCTTACCTATGGAAAGTGGGCATGGAAGTTGAAATAACAATAACAACAATAATAAATGGAAATGGGGGTAGTAGAAATGCTGCTATAAAAATAACTGCTATGCATTTGCTCATTTTGTTGGGCAGCTAGTGAGTCTGGACTTGGCAGGATTATGGATTGTGATTAAGGTAAACTAAACTAAATGAGACATCTGCTTAGCTACAATTGAATCTGTGGTCTGGATTGAGATGACTGGGGAAGCAAACCGCAGCATTTTAACCTGGTTGGCATGTTGTGCAAACTGGGTCTTTGTCAGAAGCACTCAGAGATTTAACTCAAAAAACACATTTTAATGATTATATACTTTAACTTTAGTTTGGGAGCAAGCAGGCAGTGAGCCCAAACTACATCCTTTGAAGGAATTTTAGTATAGCTAGCTTTTGCTGTTTTTGGCAACATGTGAAGCCTAATCAGGACTTTTCTATCCCTGGCTTCTGTCTTCACACTGAACCTAAACTGCAGAACTTAAAACCCAACACAATTTTTGACACTTTCTATTTTGTCTTCTCTTTTTTCTTTTACCACCTGGCATGCAAATATTCTAGGGAACTCGGTGCCTTTTGATGGGAAAGTAAACTGCCCTGGCTTCCACACAAAACAATTCTAAGTATTTGTTGTTGTCCAGTCGTTTAGTCGTATCCGACTCTTCGTGACCTCATGGACCATAGCACACCAGGCCTTCCTGTCCTCCACTGTCTCTCGGAGTTTACTCAAATTCACGTTCATTACATCGGTGATGCTATCTAACCATCTCTGCCGTCCCCTTCTCCTTTTGCCTTCAGTCTTTCCCAGCATCAGGGTCTTTTCCAGTGAGTCCTCTCTTCGCATTAGGTGGCCAAAGTATTTGAGCTTCAGCTTCAGCATCTGTCCTTCCAATGAGCAGTCAGGGTTGATTTCCTTTAGGATTGACTGGTTTGACCTCCTTGCAGTCCAAGGGACTCTCAAGAGTCTTCTCCAGCACCACAGTTCGAAAGCATCAATTCTTCGGCGCTCAGCCTTCCTTATGGTCCAACTCTCACAGCCATACATTACTACTGGAAAAACCATAGCTTTAACTATACGGACCTTTGTCGGCAAGGTGATGTCTCTGCTTTTTAATATGCTGTCTAGGTTTGCCATAGCTTTCCTCCCAAGGAGCAAGCGTCTTTTAATTTCATGGCTGCAGTCACCGTCTGCGGTGATCTTGGAGCCCAAGAAAATAAAATCTGTCACTGCTTCCATTTCTTCCCCTTCTATTTGCCAGGAAGTGATGGGACCAGATGCCATGATCTGGGTTTTTTTAATGTTGAGTTTCCAGCCAGCTTTTGCACTCTCCTCTTTCACCCTCATCAAGAGGCTCTTTAGTTCCTCTTCACTTTCTGCCATTAGGGTGGTATCGTCTGCATATCTGAGGTTGTTGATATTTCTCCCGGCAATCTTAACTCCGGCTTGTGATTCATCCAACCCGGCATTTCTCATGATGTACTCTGCATATTAGTTAAATAAGCAGGGTGATAATATACAGCCTTTTCGTACTCCTTTCCCAATTTCGAACCAGTCGGTTGTTCCATGTCCGGTTCTAACTGTTGCTTCTTGACCCGCATACAGGTTTCTCAGGAGACAGGTAAGGTGGTCTGGTACTCCCATCTCTTTAAGACTTTGCCACAGTTTGTTGTGATCCACACAATCAAAGGCTTTAGCGTAGTTAATGAAGCAGAAGTAGATGTTTTTCTGGAACTCTCTTGCTTTTTCCATGATCCAGCGAATGTTGGCAATCTGATCTCTAGTTCCTCTGCCTCTTCGAAACCCAGCTTGCACTTCTGGTAGTTCTCGGTTCACATACTGCTGAAGCCTAGCTTGTAGGATTTTGAGCATAACCTTGCTAGCACGTGAAATGAGCGCAATTGTACGGTAGTTTGAACATTCTAAGTATAGCTCAACATTATTTACTGCCTACATGAAAAATAAAATCCCACAAAATATCTCAAAATATTGGGTTTCTCCATACACTCACATTTACTGGGCCATTATGGCAGCACCCAGCCAGCTTTGCCTGATCTCAAAAATGCCAAGCATGCTTGGAGTTCCTGAAAACCTGTCTTTAGGACAGGGGTGGGCAACGTCAGGCCCGCAGAGCCGTATAAGGCCCACCGGGCTCCCACCTAAGGCCCACGGGGCTCCCGCCCGCATACCCTGCCCCTTTGACGCAATTGGCTCCCGCCAGCAAACCCCACCCCCCAGTGCTTGTGATTGGCTCCCGCCCGCAAACCCTGCCCCTTTGACGCAATTGGCTCCCGCCAGCAAACCCCACCCCCCAGTGCTTGTGATTGGCTCCCACCCGCAAATTCCGGCCCCGGTCCGCCGAAAACCCAGAAACCCCGCCCCCCACCCCTGGTCCCCGGTTATAAATATCCAAATGGCCCTTGGCAGAAAAAAGGTTCCACACCCCTGCTTTAGGAGATACCAGGTCAGAAGACTGGGCTGTCCAAAGAATCACCCTGAGGTAGGATATATTGGCCGTTTGCACAACATACTTATAAGCTTGTTGTGCAAGCGAAGACCGTATGGCCGCTTGTTGTGATTGACATACGAACCGAATAAAGCGGGTCGCGAAAACCGCAGGAAAGTGTGCCGGGAGAACCGGGGTAGCATGGAGGAAAAAAAGGCGGGGGAAGGTTGACTTCAAACTTCTCGTACCTTAAAAAAGGCCGGGGGTGCGCTCACTCGGAAGCTGTGTAGCGCCGCTGCGATTTATATAAAACGTTTTCCTCCATCTGCACCCGCAGAAAAACTGTGCAAGCCTACCGCGATGCTCTGCTCGCTCGAGACATACAGTACTGCAAGGGTTTGCCTTCTGCCTGCGAGCAGGCACTGACTGAAGTCGAGTTGAGGCAGAGCAGTGAGGCGCGTGCAGCCTCTTCCTTTGCGGAGGGAGAAGGCGGAGCCTGAGCACGGCCTCTGGGCCAACGCTGGGTCGCGGCAGTTGTACGCGCAGCTACAGTACAACTCCTCGATGGCGGAGGTCGAAGTGAAAGAGAGGGCGCTGCGAGCGATGAAGCGCTGTTTGGTCGGTTTCCCAACCGACGCCAGGGGTGAGCGGGTGTGTGTGCGTGAGAGAATGAGTGAGTGTTTGGCTTTGAGGCACATTAGAGACAGTGAAGGCCAGTCCTCCCTGGTTCTTGTAGTGCATAAATGGAGGTAAGAGTATAATCCATTTATAGACTAGAATACAGGAAGAAAAGAGAATGGTAGTAATTCAGTCCCATGCTGAATGTTGCAGAGCATAAGAGTACAGTCATTGCGGAAGCTGTCTCCGTGGCCGATTGGGCTCTGTATTAAGGCAGTGCAAAGATCACGGAATAGACTTTGTACGAGGACCCTCGTCCGCCATGGAGCCTGCAAAAAACCCTGATCACTACACCCCACCCAAAATAATTATAATAATTATAATAATAATAATTATTATTATCCCTGCCATCTAGGGATCATCCGGATATTTGCACGGCAAAGTTGATAGCGCCCCAAGTTGATCATAATCTTACAATTCTGGTTTCCAGGCCAGTGTCTACTGCTTTCCAAAATTGGGAGTGCTGGTGTATAAAATGCTGTGCATTCTGTAATGGAGCAGTGACCATGGGATGAGGTATTATCAATATGCAGATGATACTCAATTATACTTCTCCATCCCTGATGATTTAAGTGATGCTGTGACCACCCTTTCTCAGTGCCTGGAGACTGTAGGGGTCTGGATGGGGAGCAACAGGCTTCAGCTGAACCCTGGTAAGACGGAGTGGCTGTGGGTTGGGGGCTCCTCTATCTGGGAGTTTACCATCTTTGGTTCTGGATGGGGTTGCACTGCCCCAGACAGACCCGGTGCGGAATCTGGGGGTTCTCCTGGACTCACGACTCCTCTTCGAAGAGCAGGTGGCAGTCATGGCCAGGAGGGCCTTTGCTCAACTTTGTGTTGCGCACCAGTTACGCCCTGTCCTGGATCGGGAGGCTCTCCGGTCAGTCACTCATGCCCTAGTCATCTCCTGTATAGACTATTGCAATGCACTCTACGTGGGGCTACTCTGAAGAGTATCCAGAAGCTACAGCGGGAAGGGAGGGGAGCCAATCCTGGGGGTGGTTAGCACCCTGAAGATGCTCCCATAAATTAAGAACTTTTTAACACCTATGTCTTGGATTATATTTTAATTTAAGAATATTGTTTTATTGTATTTTAACGATTATTTATTCTTGTTTTATTGTAAACCACCCAGAGTCATTCTTTGAGTGAGATGGGTAGTGACTAAATTTGAAATATAAATATATATATAGTTGTTGTTTATTCGTTCAGTCGCTTCCGACTCTTCGTGTGTGTGTGTGTGTGTGTATGTATGTATGTGTATGTATGTATGTATGTGTGTGTGTGTATGTATGTGTGTGTGTATGTGTGTGTGTGTGTGTGTATATATATATATATATATATATATATATATATATATATATATATAAAAATTAATAAAGTGTTGCATGGAGGCGTTTGGTAGAAAGAAAGGGAGGCATGTGGAGCATAACATTACCAAAAGCCCAGCTTCATTCAGCTTCAGCAACTATCAGCCCCAGCCAGCATAGTGAATAGCTGGGATCTAAAAATATCTGGAGTACAGTATAAGAAATAGTCTACTGCTGCTCTGTTACTGAATCTTCTGGGAAGAATGTCAGAATTATCACTGACCCAAGAAAAGCCTTAGGCAGAGTTGTCAATCCCTGAAACGGTTGCAATGCTCATAGAATTTTTTTCTCCCTGTGTGAATAGAGTTGTGTTGGTCTGAGTCAGTGCCGTATCTTGAGAGCCTCCCACCTCCCCTGGAATTCTATCGGGAATGGATCTGCCCAAACAAACCATGTATAGTCCGAAATGCTTTTAACCACTGGCCAGCTCTGAAGAAGTGGACCTTGGGTTACCTGAGGTAGGAGGCTGCATAGCAATACCTCACATCACTTACAGTGTTCAGAGCATATAGATGCCTTGATTATGGCGTTCCCAGCACATCTGAGAGAGTTCCTCCACTTTTGCCTAAAACATTCTGATTATTCTTTCTGGCATAAGTCTCTGTTTCTTGCGCAGTTATGAATCTCTTGTGATATTTTTGGTGCAGGCGAATAATGGGCTCCAAGCTGGTGAGTGTGGCAGTAACCCCCAACGGTTATGCTGATGCGGTTTATCAGGACTGGTTTGTTATACCAGAGGAGCGACATATGCCTTTCAGTGCTTTTTTGGACATTTTGGAGAAAAAGGTAACTTCTCCAGGGGTGTTCTATGTGCAGAAACAATGTTCAAACCTGACTGAGGAATTTCCTGAACTTATAGGTGATGTGGAGCCTGAGATACCTTGGATGAGCGAAGCGTTGGGTAAATATTAAAATCCTAATATTGCAAAATTTATACTACAGTAGAAATTTGCTTTCTGGCTTTGGAATGCTCCAAGACGTTGCATTGTTCATGGGGATGTTGCAGTCAAAATTGATGGTTTTATAACTGCATGTAGTTCCCATTTAAATAATAATTTTATGCCTTTTGATGATGTTGGTTAGGATGCACAATCTTTTTGAAGCTGAGGGCCTTTGGTGTAGTAGAGTTTGCCTGCCAAAAGTTTAACAGACGTATTTTAAACTGTTAATTACAGTTAACATTACTCCATGTAACATAAGTTAAAAATCTAATGTTTAATTTATCAAACACATGCAGGCCAGCCCAATGCTTTTTAGAGTTTCATGAAGCCTTAAGGATACAAGCTGTGCTTCCCATTTATAGCAGAGACATGTGGGTGGGATAGAGGGCAATGTCAAGAAAGTCACAATGTAAGCTGCAATCATCCAATCAAAACCCTGTCCATTTTTAAATGTGCATTGCAACATGCATAAAAAAGGGGCATGACTTTGATCCCACAATTGCAGCCACCATGTTGACTTTTTTGACCCCCTTGTGCCAATGCCCCTGATTTATAGACACATTTGCACCGGTGGATGGAGTGTTTCCCATCAGAAGTTAACAATGTCCCTTGGAGTTGTTGGTCTTAAGCCAGTGAATTACTGCTTTAAGTGGGCTTGTTTTGTGGTGGGTGCTTGCAGAAAACAAGGGCAGAGATTTTGAAAATCCTAAGGAAAATACGTTGAAATGTTGTAATACAATTAATTTAAAAATAATTAATTGTATTACATAATTTCAACATCCCCTGGAGTTCAATAAATGCTGCAAGTGTTTTGGGTAGGTGTTTTGGGTAGTGTGTTACATTTTACCTGTATTATCAGCAGTTATTTGCCATCCCTAACTATGTCCAGCAATTCCATGAATACATTTACTCAGTTTGGAGGTAAAATCATTGCCTTCAGACTAATCCTCATTTTTAGTTTATGTGATGGTGAAGAGTTGCTAGTTTGTGAGTTAATGTATTTAGTTGCTCTATTTAGTTCTAGAAGGGCAAAGTTAGTTTACCTAATCAAATTAAACTGTCTCCCTTCCCCCAAACCAAACCCTATTATAGAAGATTACAGAAACAGGATGTAAATTAAAATATCTCAAATTGTTGTTTTGTTTTTTACTATAACACTAAAATTGTATGGTTAAATCATGGGTTGCTCTATATATCTATTATTTAAATAATTGCATCTGGATATTGCTAAAATGTTGCTGAATATTATAAGGAATTTCCTGCTGATAAAAGCTCTTCAGCAATAGAACTGTCCGCCTAGAACAGTGGTGGATCTTCCTTGCTGGGTGGCTACTACAGGAGATTGGATTAGATGACCTATCCGATTTCGTCCAATTCCTACAGTCTTTGATTCTCTGAGTTTCAATTTTGGCTTAAGGGAGACCCAACTATTGAGGATGGGAAAACTAAAAATCAGAAGAGAATGAACATGAGCATCTGTTGTTAGCTGCTTTCATTGGGAATATAAAACTATTCATTCTTGTGCATAATAATAATAATGATGACAATATATATTTCTGTGTCATTAGCAGCCGTCTCTTCCATATTTGTTTAGAAAGGATGTAAAGAAAGGCTGCCAGTCGACTGAGTGAAAATAAAGTTCTTTACCAGAGGATCCTGCAGGATAAGATAACAGAAACCTAGACCTTTCCTGATTTGATTTTTTTTTTAATAGGAAAGAAGCCTGATGCTGTGAATTTCTGGCTGGGAGAATCTGCTGCAGTGACCTCATGTATGTATGATGAGATCAGTGCATTCTCTGCTGCAATTCATAATTGGAGGGCAAATTTAGGTGCCAAAACTCATTTAGAAAAATGAAAGAGAATTTCTGTTTTTAAAATAACTTAATATTTGAAATTTATTTATTTATTTATTTAAATTTGTATTACCGCCCATCTCCTCCAGCCAGAGGACTCTGGGCAGTTCACAATAAAACAAGTTAAACATATAAAATTACAATATCAATAAAATACATATAAAATCCAAGTGGAGAAGATGTTAATAATAAGGCGGGCTTCATGGCACCAGCCTTAATATCATCTTTACTCCTAGCTGCAATCACTATAATTGGACCTAGTTCTCCACTACCATGTTGCAGCTACTTCATCTTGATGGATTTTTGGAGGCAAGGAAGTGGGTGGGAGCGGTGGACAGAAAATACAGACAACAACAGTGATGCCTGGATTCAATTCAAGGTGTCAGGTAGGGCAGCTGCATTAATGAAAGGCTTACCTAGAAATTCACTAAGTTTCTTCAAGGCACGATTGCTGAATATCATTATAATCTGTATTTTAAAAGATTGGTGGATAGAAAAAAAAACCCCAACTCAATTCATGGACATAATTATGAAAGTTCTTACAAATTCATACCGGTGCTTTATTTTTGCATTATCTTTATAACGGAGATAACAAATTACCATTCCCTCTTCCTTTTCCCAGTCTTTCATTTTTCTCCCTCCAATCTTAGTACACAAAGACCATTATGAAAACTTGTACTGTGTGATTTCTGGAGAGAAACATTTTCTGTTGCATCCACCAAGTGACCGTCCCTTCATCCCATATGGTATGTATTTTGAGAAATGGACAGTAATGGTGTCAGCTATATGATACTGATATTTTGCGAGTCATTCGAAATTTGCCTGGGCTTGGACTTCCCCAGTATTTTGCTGTGCAGCAGGGACTGTTTCTTTATGAAGCAAAGCATGGACAATCACCATACAGCACCGGTGCACAATTGGTACATACAGCTGAGGTACATGAAAAGCCTGGAAAAGGAATGAGATGAGACCCTTTTGATGCCACAGTGTCAGGTCTGCACTTGGCCCTTGCCTCTTCTGTTGCCTTAGCTGCTCATTCACCCAGGAGATGCTAACCGTAGTGAGACACGGAAGACATTACTCGGGCATAATGCACTACAATAGCTTTTCCCAACCTGTTACTCTATAGATTGTTGGAACAGTAATTTTCAGAATTCCTAGTCTTTGGCAGTGCAGGCTGGGCATTCTGAGAGTTGTATTCCTCAAACGGCTGGAAGGCATCAGGCTGGAGAAGACAGTGCTGTAGACTCTGGACTTTTGGCACACTTTCTGGAAAAAAAATCAGTAACCAAACTAGGGATTATGTGGTATTTGTGGTTTCTTTCCTGTTTTTAAAACATTTGTAAAAGCATTTAGGTGAGGGTGGGGACATTTTAGAATGGTGCATTGGGGTGGGTTGCAGGTCTACTCCTTGCTAAATTCCCTTCCTCTGAAACTGTTGTTAACTTTGAAGGGGAAAATGTATGGTTAAAATTTTCCAATGCTGACAGCAGTTGGGAGAACTGGAATTTGGATTGGTTAAACAAAGGGTTATATTTACCCCATGCTGTGACCCCACTCTAAATTACCCTCCTCCAATGTGGCTTAAAAAGAAAAGGGGGAAAAGTGAGTTCCAGTCATGAATTCCCACAGAATGGCTAATTTATCCCTGATATTTATAATAGGTGCTTATATGTGGAGTTATTCAAGATCAAATGTTCTGGGAAAAATAAATGCCAGTAAAACAATCTGGGTTATCCTTAAAATTGTTGTTTAATTAATGCAGAGGTTCCCAGACTTTCTCAGATGCCTCTAGCACAGAGCTTTCCAAACTGTGTGTCAGGACACGTTAGTGTGTCAGCTGCAGTGTCTGGGTGTGTTGTGGCGGCTGCTGCCTCCGAGCCCTGCCAGGATTCCGCGCCGGTCCCAGTGCCTGCCTTGTGCCTTGCTGCCTCCAAACCTGCTGTGATTCCGCACAGGTCCTAGTGCCTGCCTTGTGCCCTGCTGTAAGAGTGTTGCGAAATGATGCCGTGCTGTAAGAGTGTGTCGCAAAATGATGCATGCCTAAAAAGTGTGTCACCAACATGGAAAGTTTGGAAAGCTCTGCTCTAGCAGTTCCCAAAGTGACTGTTGTGGCGCCCCAGCAAAGACAGAAATTGTTCTGTTTATTAAGTAGTAAAATACCCCGTGGTGCTCCTGTGAGTTCACCACAGTGCCCTGAGTGCCGTGCTGCATAGTTTGGGAACTGCAGAGTTAACGCTAAACAGTTAAGTTTGCTTGTATCTGTGCTTCATGTTCCAGAGTTGTATCCACCAGCAACCTACCACATGTCAGAAGATGGGTCATTTGATGTTCTGGAAGACAAAACGGCAGAGAAGGTATGGATAGGATTTATGCTAATAGTAGCTGTCTGTAGGACAGCCGGTCTATATTATAAGCTTATTTTTATATCTCATTAATTTAAAATATTTTTCATGTTCCACTATAGATAAAAAATTGAAAAGATGTGATATTTGATTCATATTTCTGCTTAATATGCTACAGTTCCCAGACCTATTTTTCATTCTTTCATTCATACATGTGAGCTACAGTGGTGCTTAAAAGTTTGTGAACCCTTTTGAATGTTCAATATTTTTGCATAAATATGACCTAAAACATGATCTGTTTTCCACACAAGTCCTAAAACTAGATAAAGAGAACCCAATTAAACAAATGAGTAAAAAATATTATACTTGTTCATTTATTTATTGAGGGAAATGATTTTTATCACATGTTTATGCAGAAATATGGAAAATTCAAAAGGGTTCACAAACTTTTAAGCACCACTATATGTCTGGGAACAAACACGATTGGCAATTATATATTAACACTGAGTCCTGTTTCCACAATAATAACACCATCCAAAGACAGGTAAGACACTGAGTGACTTATTATGATTCGTAGTGAATAAACGTGCCAGTGCAAGGATATCTAATAACATGCTATGGATTTAAGCAAAAGTAGGACATGTGTACATTTTAATTACACAATTGTTTAAAAAGTCCTTTGATTTTTGGTTAGACAGCAAGTTGTATTGCTTAACAATTGTGGAGGATTCCATTTTTAAGTTTTTTCAACTATTTCCTGTAAAAAGAGGAAATCTTGATTCATTTCTGGAAGAAATCATCATCTTATTAATAGCTATTAATATCACATTAACCTTTCATCCTTAAAGGTACCCTGGATCCCTTTAGATCCTTTAAATCCAGATCTGGAACAATATCCAGAATATGCTCAGGCAAAGCCTTTGAAGTGTACTGTTAAGTCTGGTGAAATGTTGTATCTTCCTTCTCTTTGGTTCCATCATGTTCAGCAATCATATGGCTGCATAGCAGGTAAGAAAAATGCCAAAAGTATCTTTAATTTGTAATAGCTACACGCTCACCAGATTTCTCCATCAGTACATATTGTATGACTTACTTCTTCTGTCTTCAGTTAGATTTTTTCAACGTCATTCCAAAATATCAAATCAAATAAAAACTTTATTATGGTCATAGACCAGCATAAGGTGGGTGGGGTATACTCAATTAAAAAGCATAGAAGACACATCAGTCTAACAAAAGAAAATAAATATGAAACGCTAGAGGGTATAAAGGATATATGTATTAAAGTATATATAAAAAACAAGAGTCTAAAAGAATCTTTAAAAAAGGGGTAGGAGCATTAGATGGGTGTAGAGGTGTATAAAAGGTTAGTATACTTACCTGGCAGGGACGATACCATGATCGTTCCAAAATAAGCCACCTGTAGACATAGGCCTGGTTTCACTCATTGGAATTCTACTCCTTGAAGACTTCTGCAGGCAGACACGTTGGAGTCTTCCCAAGGAGTTACCTTGAGAAGATTGCAAAAGAAAGAAAGAATTGATAAAAATTACCTTTGTCTTCTTCCAGTAGTTGGAGCTTCTGCTTGAAATAATATTTATTTTTATAGAAGGACAACTTCTAAGCCATAGATTGAATAGATGAGGTCTGAAAATAATGTTGCATTTTAGTTGGAAAGTTCAAATTCTTCCACTATAGTTTCACAGTGTCTTTTGTGCAAACTCAAGTGAGAGTTGCATATACAGGTAGTCCTTTGTTAACGACCGCTCATTCAGTGACTGTTTGAAGTTACAGTGGCACTGAGAGTGGTACTTATGACTGGTCCTCAAAGTTCTGCTGTCCCAGCACCCCTGTGGTCATGTGATCATGATCCAGGTATTTGGCAACTGGCTCACACGACGGTTGCAGCATCCTGCACGTTATTACCATTTGCGACCTTCCCTGCTGGCTTCTCACAAGCAAAGTCAATGGGGAAGCCGGCAGGGAAGGTCGCAAATTGATCCTGTAATTCGCTCCCGCTCCTGCCGCTTTTTCTCCTGAGGAGCCTGGCTACAGAGTTAAGAGATCCCAGGGATCTCATACTCCATAGCACGCGCCCGCCCGCAGCACCCCCCTCGCTTGCACTCCATAGTGCGCGCTCACATGGCCACACTCGCATGGCAGCCACTTGTGTACCCTCCTGCACCCAGCAGCAGCCACCCCCGCCTGGCCGCTCTTGTGCCGCACTGCAGCAGCCACTTAGCTGCCCACCAGCTTGCTTGCGAGCTGCCCAGGACTTGCTACTTCCTGCCAGCTTCCCCATTGACTTTGCTTGTGGGAAGCTGGCCGGAAGTCGCGAGGAGTTCCTCGCTTAACGATGGCAATGGGGACTGCTGGAATTGCCGTTGCTAAATGATGCAGTCACGTGACATCACGCTTTACAACCACATCACTTAGTCATGGAAATTCCGGTCCCAATTACCATAGTTAAGCAAGGACTACTTGTATCTGTGTTCATTTAAAGTGAAGATGGTGCGGAAGGTCTTCACAATGGATTCTATATCATCTCTCCACTTCACCCCTTTTAATATACAGATTTTTAAAAAAATGCAAATTCCATTTCCATGGAAAATATATAAAATTAGATGTGTGTACAGTAGATGTGTACAGATTATGTACAAATCATAGTAAAAATATTGTATCAGAACTCATTTGTAGTCATATAGTAATTAATACTAGTAATAAAGCTGTTTACTGAAGCAGAACTGTTGAAATCACTTGGCTGAATTTATTTATGATGGGCAGAACAATTGGACTACTCTCCTTCAAGGCTCCAGTAACAGAATCCCTGAAAAACCCAGTGCTTAGATCAGAGCTTTCCAAACTTTTCATGTTGGTGACACACTTTCTAGACATGCATCATTTCGCGACACACTCTTACAGCAGGGCATCATCTCACGACACACTCTTACAGCAGGGCACAAGGCAGGCACTAGGACCTGCATGGAATCACAGCAGGTTTGGAGGCAGCAAGGCACAAGGCAGGCACTAGGACCTGCGTGGAATCCTGGCAGGACTCGGAGGCAGCAGCAGCCGTGACACACCCAGACACAGCTCTGGCTTAGATTAACTGAGCTCCATAGCAAATAATTTTACATAGATAGTTTTCATGAAGATGCTGCTCTGGTTTTAAGCAACTACTGTATTGCTAATGTAATATATTAAGTGGGCATTAATCTCTTACACATTGAAGATTGGGTGCTAATAATATTAAGGGTAGTATCTGCAGGTTATATCTGAAGATTTGGTTCTCAGTGGCATTGAATCACAAAGTTCATTAAAAAGCTTTAAATAATGGGGTAAGAATGCTATTAATATTGGCAAAGATAGATGATATACTTTTTCTTTCTTCCTCAGTGAATTATTGGTACGATATGGAATATGATCTAAAATACTCCTATTATCAGCTGCTAGATTCTCTCACGAAAGCTGCACAACCAGTCTTGGGATCTTCTTGGAACAGCTAACCTTTTACATCTGATGTTGAGCTGTGTGAGAATTTTTGTATACCTTTATTAATATAAGTTAAATAAATGATTTCATAATCGACCTCATAAAGACAAAAGACAATTTTTTAGTAGCATATGAATGTATTATAGGAGATGTACCTTACACAACTGTTTTCCTATCTTCAATGAACTGCTTTGTCATCATTGTGTCTGTTACCAAATCATATTCTGAGGTGACCAACATTATCTTAAAAAATTAAACAGATTTTCTAGCTCCATTTCAATTAGATTTCAGGACAATGTTTGGAAGTGACACCATTTAGTTCTAGTGTAAAATGTCGATGAAGGTTCTCAGTCATCCAGGTGGAACAGTCTGTGGCTTGAATCATGTCAACTGGATTTCTATTTTCTCAGTAGAAACGTTTCACTCCTTATCCAAGGAGCTTCTTCAGTCTGAGTAAAGTTAGTAAGGGAATCCTTAAATATGTTTCTAGGGTGGCTGTGTGACCTTGCACCTGGGGCTAGGTCATGGTTATTTTTAGATGTTTATTTCTAAGTCCCTTTATCATCTAAAGGAGGATCGTTAAGATTACCCTGCTGCTGTTGAGCTTGCGAAATGGTCTTAATCTTCCTAGGCACAGAAGACAAAGCAGGAAGGAAGATAGGGGAAAGGTTATGCCTGAGGCCCCCACCTCTATTCAAGGAAGGATTTTCCAAGTTGGCATAAATGGATTCCTTGACCCCTCTCTCAAACCACCTATCTTCTCTGTCTAAAATGTGAACATTAATGTCCTCAAATGAGTGTCCTTTTTCTTTTAGATGAAGATAAACTGCTGACTCTGGTCCTGTGGTGTTGCTTCTCCTGTGTTGGGCCATCCTCCTGTACAAAGGTTGTTTGGTTTCTCCAATGTAGAGTTCAGAGCACTCCTCACTGCACTGGATTGCATACACTACATTGCTTTCCTTGTGTTTTGGAGTTTGATCTTTGGGGTGTACAAGCCTCTGTCTCAGTGTGTTGGTGGGTTTGAAATATACAGGTATGTGGTGGTTGCCAAATATCCGTTTTATCTTTTCAGACACGCCAGCCATGTAAGGAATGACCAGGTTCTTCCGTTTACTCTGAGTCTCAGCCCTATCTGTCGCTGTTTTAGGTCTGGTAGACTTAGATTTAGTGAAGGCCCAATTTGGATATCCACAGGCCTTCAGAGCTGTTCTCAGGTGCTGCTTTTCATTCTTTTGGAATCCATGGAGGTGGGGATGGTTTCTGCTCTGTGTGATAACGTCCTGATGACTCCTAGTTTGTGCTGCAGTGGATGGTGGGAGTCAAACATCAGGTATTGATCTGTGTGTGTGGGTTTCCTGTAGATCCCTATTTCTAGCTTGCCACCGGTCCCAATGAGGACTTCACAGTCTAGGAATGCCAGTCTGTTGTCCTTGGTGTCTTCTCTGGTGAACCTAATGTTGGCATCTATAGTGTTTATATGGTCCGTGAAGGCCTGTACTTCCTGGGCCTTGATTTTGACCCATGTGTCATCCACATACCTAAACCAGTGGGTGGGCACCGTTCCCTGGAAAGTGTTGAGTGCTTTCTTCTCCACTTCTTCCATGTATAAATTGGCCACAATGGGTGACACAGGAGAACCCATGGCACAGCCGTGTTTTTGTCTGTAAAAGTCACCTCTGTATGAAAAATAAGTGGTGTTAAGACACAGGTCCAGAAGATGGCAGATCTGGTTTGGGTTGAGATGGTTTCTCCTTTCAAGGGTGCTGTCCTCTTCTAGTCTCTTCCTGACAGCGGATAGAGCATGAGTGGTGGGGATGCTGGTGAAAAGGGAGGACACATCGAAGGAGACCATAGTTTCATCTGTATCCAGTTTCAGGATCTTTGCTTTGGAAACAAATTCTTCCGAATTTTGGATGTGGTGTTCAGAGTGTCCAACTAGAGGTGCTAGTATGGTAGCGAGGTGTTTGGCAATGTTGTATGTTACTGAATTAATGCTGCTGACTATGGGTCGGAGGGGTGTTCCTTCCTTGTGGATCTTAGGAAGTCCATAGATGCAAGGGATGGCTTCTCCAGGATACAGACGGTGGTAGGTAATCCTATCGATGAAGCCATCATGTTCCAATTGTTTCAAACTGTCTATTACCTTTTTCTTGTAATTGCTGGTGGGGTCTCTTTTCAGTTTTTCATATGTATGGTGATCCTCCAAAAGTGAGGTAATTTTATTGTGGTAGTCTGCAGTGTTTAGAACCACTGTACATCTTCCTTTGTCAGCAGGTAAAATGGTGATGGTTTCATCTTTGCTGAGGGTTGGCAAGCAGAAACAAGGAACTGGAGAAACCGCTGGGAGGAACAACAACAACAGGACCACAGAGGACAAAAAGAACATGTGGGTGAAAAATCTCTCAGACAAAGAACTCACCCAACCAGAGAGAGATGTCCTAGCCAAAGGTCTTAATTTTGCCATCACTCCCAAGCAAGTTCCGGTGGTGGAGCTCATTACAGCCACAGAATCTGCCATCCACAACAACCACCTACCTTTTGAGGAAGCGGAACAACTCCGGCTTAAAATATCTGCAGCTCTGTCCAGTGCTCAGCCTCCTCCCCCCAACCTTACCATCCAAGAGAGGAGAGCCCTGACAACCCTCAGCAAAGATGAAACCATCACCATTTTACCTGCTGACAAAGGTCATTCCTTACATGGCTGGCGTGTCTGAAAAGATAAAACGGATATTTGGCAACCACCACATACCTGTATATTTCAAACCCACCAACACACTGAGACAGAGGCTTGTACACCCCAAAGATCAAACTCCAAAACACAAGGAAAGCAATGTAGTGTATGCAATCCAGTGCAGTGAGGAGTGCTCTGAACTCTACATTGGAGAAACCAAACAACCTTTGTACAGGAGGATGGCCCAACACAGGAGAAGCAACACCACAGGACCAGAGTCAGCAGTTTATCTTCATCTAAAAGAAAAAGGACACTCATTTGAGGACATTAATGTTCACATTTTAGACAGAGAAGATAGGTGGTTTGAGAGAGGGGTCAAGGAATCCATTTATGCCAACTTGGAAAATCCTTCCTTGAATAGAGGTGGGGGCCTCAGGCATAACCTTTCCCCTATCTTCCTTCCTGCTTTGTCTTCTGTGCCTAGGAAGATTAAGACCATTTCGCAAGCTCAACAGCAGCAGGGTAATCTTAACGATCCTCCTTTAGATGATAAAGGGACTTAGAAATAAACATCTAAAAATAACCATGACCTAGCCCCAGGTGCAAGGTCACACAGCCACCCTAGAAACATATTTAAGGATTCCCTTACTAACTTTACTCAGACTGAAGAAGCTCCTTGGATAAGGAGTGAAACGTTTCTACTGAGAAAATAGAAATCCAGTTGACATGATTCAAGCCACAGTCTAGTGTAAAATGGTTTTCTGCAGATAAACAGAGTTCTAATGTCCTCAGCATCATTCATCATTTGTATAAATCTGTTGGATGAAAAAATATGGAATGGTGTTTAGTGCACAATACCTGCCAGCTTCCTGTTACTTTATCCATTAGGCCAGAGCTTTCCAAACTTTTCATGTTGGTGACACACTTTTTAGACATGCATCATTTCGTGACACACTCTTACAGTGAAGCAGGTAGGCCCAAAAGTCTCCTTTTGATATTAGAAGCTTAATGAACATTTCTCGGTTGCAAACATAAGACAGAGATAGAAGTCTTGCTCAATGTTCTTGCACGGATACTAACCCTTGTAACACAAAGGTGCAGACATTGTAAGTTCCCTAAACTTCCCTAAACTCACAGATGGTGTACGATAAGTTCCCCTTTTGTTATCCTGTTTTGATGTGCTAATTATAAACTGCTGAGCTTGTGACACGTAAGATGACAACTGCTGATTCTATGTCTGAACAATCTGTCTGAAACAAACCCTATAAAAGATAGACTCCGGGTGTGACCCGGTGTTCAGAATTTGCCAAATTATTACTCTGAACCTTGCTAGCAATAAACCTGTGTTCTCTAACTTCGCTTGGTCTCGTGTCCTGTCATTGGGAAGGTGAGTTTTTCCCGCTACATTTCTGGCACCCCAGATGGGACACGACGGGGCCCTGAGGCCCCTCTGGAGGGTCACCACGCTCACAGGGATTCGGTAAGTCAAGGGGAATTTCCCAGGCGCCATCGGACACTTGGTTCCGAGGGACTTCCCAGTGACACCAGCTCCCTGTAGCGTCGGCTGACGCCTTCAAGAACCACTTGCGAGGAACTGAGACCAGGCAGAACCCCAGCGCTGGAAGATGAGGAAACAAGCCCTGCAGGCGAGTATTGGGGAAGGGAGCTCCAGAGGAGTACGGCTCGAGAAGACGGGAGGGGTTGATCACCCCCGAGGCGAACAGGGGCCAGAGTTGGCCGGCTGCGGTTCCTCAAAAAAATCCCTATTGAGCTGGGAAAAGCCGGTGAGCCGGAATATCGGCGGGACCGAGGGGTAAAAAAAAAAAAGGAAAAGGAGGGGAGGTTGTGTGTTGTGATTGCTGTGTGAATGTTCGCTGCGTTTCCCAACGGTGACCGTTGAGTGTCCGGCACCTTGGGCCAGTGAGAAGTGAGTGAAGTCTGCAGTTCCCAGTGGAGACCGTGAGTGTCCGGCTCCTGGGGTCAGGCTTGAGAGCGTGACCAGTCCCTCTGTGTTATCCCGAGAGCGAAGGACCCCTTACCTTCCTCTCAACCCCCCTCCCTCATTGTCTTGTCTGGTGCCCTGGGAGGAATATGGGTGGAGGAGGTAGTGTGCCCTCTATCCCCTTAGGATGCATGATGAAGCATTTTAAATCTGCGTATGTCAGTCAGGACTACGGCATTAAGTGGAGCAGACAGAAATTGAGGATTTATTGTAAGGGAGAATGGCCAACCTTTCAAGTCGGGTGGCCGGCCAAGGGTACATTTGCCATCCCACGGAAGGCCATCCTGATCAGGCCCCCTACATCGATGTGTGGCTCGATTTAATCCAACACATTTCAGCCCCTTCGGTGGAAACCCCTTTCAAGATAGTTCTTCTCTAGGATAAATAGCCTTTAAAGGCTGCCAGCGTGTGCTGGGAGGCTGTTTGTGGGAGAGCAATAACCTTTAAAATTAGCCAGCGTGTGCTGGGGGGTTATTGGGAGACAGGACCTTAAATTTATCTGGTGAACGAGTCCAGCGCGTGCTGGAGGTTCTAGATAAGGACCTTAAATTTGGTTACCAAATAAATCCAGCGCTTGCTGGAGGTCCTGGATCTAAGAGAAAATAACATTCAGAAGAGAACAACTTTCAATTGTGCGGTCCCTCGACTGCACTCCCCCCCACCCATTCATTCCTGTTTATTTATTTATTTATCACTGTTATCACTGTTCCTGTTAGCTCCTCATGGGCTTCCGCTGCCGGCCACGGGCGGCTGCCGCGGCCAGCAGAGACGCAGGGCCGGTGAGGATGGAAAGAACAGGAAAACCCCCCAAAAAACCCCCTTTAAATGTGTTTTAAGAAACTGGAAGCTTTTAAAACCCAAGGCGGCAAGACCCCTGCAAGTCATGCCTTGGAGCCTTTTGCTCCGATGTCTGGCCATTCTATCCACCTATTTACGTCTGCCACCGGACCCACCATGGGACATTGGACTCTGATTATCTCCAAGCATTCTTTAATTACTTAATCTCAATGGTCGAGCAGATTCACTGGAACAAGTGGCATTTTTGTTCCTAAACAGGCTGCTCTTAGCCGCACCTCCCTACCACCTCCAGAAGAAGGAGAGGGGGAGGAGGATGGCGTTCCTACGCCCCCCCCCACTCACAAAGTGATATTAGAACTGGTCCTGGTTAGCCAAAAGTGCCCCTAAGGTCTAGAGAGAGCTGAAAAAACTCCCAAGCCCTTATGGCTGCATTCACTGACAAAGAAGGAAAAATGCATAAACAGGCTAACATTCAGCAAGAAATCACTTACCGTAAGAATACGGGGGCCATCCAACTGCTGTCAGCTAAGCCTCCAAAATGTGTGTGTGTGCCTGAAAGGGTGTGTTTCAGTTGTAAAGCAAAGGTTTGAAATTGTGAGAGTTTGTCTTTTTCCCTCCCCCTTGCCCAAATCTCCCCTGTCATGTTTCAATAAAAGCCTCTGTTTGTACAGTTTGAATGCTGTTTTCCTGCCTTCCGCCCTTGCGGGGGAAGAGGAAGGGGGGAGAAATATGCCCACAAGGGCTCTGAACTCTAATGAGCAAAATTAGAATTCTGAGAAGTAACGGGGAAAATGCACACAGAAGTTCCTCTCGCCTGTGTTGGCTCCCTAGAAGCATGTAGATAGAACTGGGAATTTTCCGGAAGATGGGCGAGGAGACAGAGGAAAAGGCAAGGATTTTCCAATGCACAAGGGGTTGATAATAAATCAGCTAAACTTTGGACCCCTTTACTAGAATTTTATCTGAGTCTTAACTTATGAGTGTGTGGTTGTGTGTGTATGTTTTCAGTTTGTTGAACTGTGTGGTGTGTGAATAACAAAAAAAAAAAGAGTTTTTTTATTTCTGAAGATTTTGGCAATAATGGAGCCTCCATGGATTGACATAGTCTATCTGGAGGTTTTGTTTTTTTCCGTTTTTGAAAATTTTTACTGCAAAAGCGGTCTACTCCTTGTTGTTGTTTATTCGTTCAGTCGTTTCCGACTCTTCGTGACTTCATGGACCAGTCCACGCCAGAGTCCTCTGTCGGCCGTCACCATCCCCAGCTCCCCAATGGTTGAGTCCGTCACCTCTAGAATACCATCCATCCATCTTGCCCTTGGTCGGCCCCTCTTCCTTTTGCCTTCCACTTTCCCTAGCATCAGCTTCTTCTCCAGGGTATCCTGTCTTCTCATTATGTGGCCAAAGTACTTCAGTTTTGCCTTTAATATCATTCCCTCAAGTGAGCAGTCTGGCTTGATTTCCTGGAGTATGGACTGGTTTGATCTTCTTGCAGTCCAAGGCACTCTCAGAATTTTCCTCCAACACCACAGTTCAAAAGCATCTATCTTCCTTCGCTCAGCCTTCCTTATGGTCCAGCTCTCGCAGCCATAGGTTACTACGGGGAATACCATTGCTTTAACTATGCGGACCTTTGTTGTCAGTGTGATGTCTCTGCTCTTAACTATTTTATCAAGATTTGCCATTGCTCTCCTCCCAAGAAGTAGACGTCTTCTGATTTCCTGGCTGCAGTCAGCGTCTGCAGTAATCTTTGCGCCTAGAAATACAAAGTCTGTCACTGCCTCCACTTTTTCTCCCTCTATTTGCCAGTCATCAATCAAGCTCGTTGCCATAATCTTGGTTTTTTTGAGGTTTAACTGCAACCCAGCTTTTGCACTTTCTTCCTTCACCTTCATCATAAGGCTCCTCAACTCCTCCTCGCTTTCAGCCATCAAAGTGGTATCATCTGCATATCTGAGATTGTTAATGTTTCTTCCAGCAATTTTAACTCCAGCCTTGGATTCCTCAAGCCCAGCATGTCGCATGATGTGTTCTGCGTACAGGTTGAATAGGTAGGGTGAGAGTATACAACCCTGCCGTACTCCTTTCCCAATCTTAAACCAGTCCGTTGTTCCGTGCTCTGTTCTTACCGTTGCTACTTGGTCGTTATACAGATTCCTCAGGAGGCAGACAAGATGACTTGGTATCCCCATACCACCAAGAACTTGCCACAATTTGTTATGATCCACACAGTCAAAGGCTTTAGAATAGTCAATAAAACAGAAATAGATGTTTTTCTGAAATTCCCTGGATTTCTCCATTATCCAGCGGATATTGGCAATTTGGTCTCTAGTTCCTCTGCCTTTTCTAAACCCAGCTTGTACATCTGGCAATTCTCGCTCCATGAATTGCTGGAGTCTACCTTGCAAGATCTTGAGCATTACCTTACTGGCATGTGAAATAAGTGCCACTGTTCGATAGTTTGAACATTCTTTAGTGCTTCCCTTTTTTGGTATGGGGATATAAGTTGATTTTTTCCAATCTGATGGCCATTCTTGTGTTTTCCAAATTTGCTGGCATATGGCATGCATCACCTTGACAGCATCATCTTGCAAGATTTTAAACAGTTCAGCTGGGATACCGTCGTCTCCTGCTGCCTTGTTATTAGCAATGCTTCTTAAGGCCCATTCAACCTCACTCTTCAGGATGTCTGGCTCTAACTCACTGACCACACCGTCAAAGCTATCTCCAATATTATTATCCTTCCTATACAGATCTTCCGTATATTCTTGCCACCTTTTCTTGATCTCTTCTGCTTCTGTTAGGTCCTTACCATCTTTGTTTTTGATCATACCCATTTTTGCCTGGAATTTACCTCCGATGTTTCTAATTTTCTGGAAGAGGTCTCTTGTCCTTCCTATTCTATTGTCTTCTTCCACTTCCGCACATTGCTTGTTTAAAAATAATTCCTTATCTCTTCTGGCTAACCTCTGGAATTTTGCATTTAATTGGGCATATCTCCCCCTATCACTGTTGCCTTTTGCTTTCCTTCTTTCTTGGGCTACTTCCAGTGTTTCAGCAGACAGCCATCTTGCCTTCTTGGTTTTCTTTTTCTTTGGGACGTTTTTTGTTGCCGCCTCCTGAACAATGTTGCGAACTTCTGTCCATAGTTCTTCTGGGACCCTATCTACTAAATCTAGTCCTTTAAATCTATTCTTCACCTCCACTGCATATTCCTTAGGAATATTAGTGAGCTCATATCTAACTGATCTGTGGGTCTTCCCTATTCTCTTTAGTCTGATTCTAAATTTTGCAATAAGAAGTTCATGATCTGAACTACAGTCAGCTCCAGGTCTTGTTTTTACCGACTGTATAGATGTCCGCCACCTTTGGCTGCAAAGGATGTAGTCAATCTGATTTCGGTGTCGACCATCTGGTGAAGTCCATGTATAAAGTCGTCTTTTAGATTGTTGGAAGAGAGTGTTTGTTATGCACAGTGAGTTGTCTTGGCAAAATTCTATCAGCCTATGTCCTGCTTCATTTTGTTCTCCCAGACCATGTTTACCTGTAATTCCAGGTGTCGTCTGACTACCCACCTTAGCATTCCAGTCTCCTGTAATGAAAATAACATCTCTTTTTGGTGTATTATCTAGTAGGTGCTGCAGATCCTCATAGAACTGATCTACTTCTGCTTCTTCAGCATCTGTGGTTGGGGCGTATATTTGGATCACTGTGATGTTAAATGGCTTACCCTGAATTCGAATTGAGATCATTCTATCGTTTTTTGGATTGTATCCAAGCACTGCTTTAGCCACTTTATTATTAATTATGAAGGCTACTCCTTTTCTTCTGTGGTCCTCTTGTCCACAGTAGTAGATCTGGTGGTCATCTGATGTGAAGTGGCCCATCCCAGTCCATTTCAGTTCACTGACACCTAAAATGTCTATATTTGTCTATATATAAATGTCTATATATTAAATGTCTATAAAGGTCTACTCCTTACGTTACATTATGTCAAATGCTCATTCTCATTCATCCTTCTAGGCATGTTTTTGGATTTTTATTTTTATGCATGTTCTATCTCACACATCAGAAGTTGCTGATGTGGTGAGTGCATGCGTGGGGGAAAGGAATCATATGCTGGAAGATTAAGGATTTTGCATACCCTGAGCTATTTGTTTTTGCTTCTGTAACACGCTTAAATGCATTATTTGACTATAAGCTATTTGGACTGGTTCAGTAATATTTTCACTGATTAGAGCTGCATTGTTTTTCTGGTTTTACTTGCTCTGGGAAATCTTCTTTTCTCTTTGCTTCCAAATGTCTTCCATTGATGGGATAACTGTTGTTACCACACATTGTTTGAGCCCAGCCTTCCAAAGTACTAGTAATTACTGAGTGTTACTACTCAGGTGTGTTCCTTATGAGTGCACCCCTTTGGTGGGCTGGCCTCTAGCGAATAGCGTTTCGCTTGTTTATACAAAGGGAGAAATGTAAGGATTAGCTTAGCATAACCTACGCCATCAGCCTGGCGAGTGGAGAGGGACCCCGCCCAGCCCCTGAGGCTACCCTTGCGTAAACCACATGAAAGGTCTCCCCTTCTGGTGACACTGCGGAAGCTGTCCCTCTACGAATGGGAGATGAAGACAGGACATCTCACCCCTTGCAGGTGTTGCTCCAGAGGCCAACACCCGTCGCACGGGCTACGAGGCTCCTCTCTTATTTGGTTGCAAAAAGGGGGGCCCACGGGATGGATGCACACCAAAGGTTGAGAGCCACTGCTTGCATCCGTGTGGGCCTCATGCCTTCCATCTGGGTGGTTGTCATTCTCCTGCTAATTAGTATTGTCGTTAATTTCCTTTACCTATACCATGTCTTGCTTGGGAAAGGGGGGAATGGTGATGAGGGTGGCAATGGGCCAGGAGAGACAACTTGCGATTGGGTAACCGTAACCCCGCCCCCCGAGGCCCAGCCTGAAACTCCTCCAGGAGATAGCTCCCCAGGTGGGTGCTGGGACTCCCAGGCACCTGCACCAGTTCCCCTCCTGGCTCCGCCCCGAAGGCGACGAGTCATCTGTGCTGCCACACAAAGTCCAGTTAATTGTTCGCAGTGCGTTACGTGGGCCCAGGTGGGAAACGTTAAGCGCCACACCCTCTTATTCCATACCCAACGCCCACCGGACTGCAAGCCTCAAGGGTCCTGTGCCACACAGGGAAAGGTGTTTACTGTGTAAAGGCAAGGAAGGAGACATAACCTGCTACAACCCTCAGACTGAGGTTAGGTACAACGTCTCCATGTGGGCGGGCCTGGGAATGGTGTCCCCCAGTGGGGTCCGCCCGACCTTGTATTACCTAAACCACACAGTAAGCCCTAAAACCTCTGCTGGCTGGAACTTGGAGTTTGACGTTTGTGAGGCCATGGATAAGATAGCTTACACCTCCTGTGGAAGCCAGGCCTGGCGGGACACATATAAGCGTAACAGCAAGTATTTATGTGCCAGAAGCCCACCCAGACCAGCGGACTCTCCCTCCCCTGACGACCCTTGCGGTTGGTGGCCACACCCCGACCACCCTCGCTCTTTTGCCTGGGCTACTATGTGTGCGGGTCTTTTCGAGGCTTCAATAAGTTTGGGTGGGTGCTGGAATTTGACGTCTGCCAGGCAATGGCCAAGGTGGCTTTCAGGAACTCTAGTAGCAAGGCTTGGCAGGATACCTATTGCAACACCGACAAGTATCTCTGCACCAGGAGGCTACCCTCCCCCATTGGACACCCGTTTTTGCAGCCCTGTCTGTGGTGGGACAATTACAATCCAAATGTAGTTCACTGGGAAGCCCTTTGTGACCATATGGGAGGAGGGTATGCTGGGTGCTATAACCCCCTCAACACAGCCCAGTGAACAATCCGGCAATTCGCCCGAGCTGCAGTGGAGGAGCTCTATGAGGGGCGAATTGAATCCACAGGGTGGACAACTTATAATAGGATAATCCGGCTGCAAGCTGTCCTAGACCTAGCTGGCCGCCGCATTGGTCAGGCTCTAAACCTGTTGGCGGACACCACGGACAAAATCCGCACTGCAGTCTATCAAAACCGCCTGGCCCTAGACTACTTGCTTGCTAAGGAGGGTGGAGTCTGTGGTAAGTTTAACCTCACCAATTGCTGCCTGCAGATTGGGGAGACTGGCCAAGTCGTTCACCAGCTAACCACCGAGCTACAACAGCTCACTTATAACCCTCCACAGGAGTGGAAAGGGTTTACCCTTCAAGATTGGCTGGATGGCTGGGGCCTTCCCAAACTGCCAGGGCTTAAGGTAATTGTTGGCCTTGTGGGCCTCATCGCCGCAGGCTGTGTCATTCTCCCTTGTGTCCCGCCTATCTTTGCCCGAACCATTTCTAGCTCAATCTCCCTCCTCGTAGATAAACAGGCCGTAGTAAAAGCTATGGCCTTGTGGGATTACGAAATGCTCACTACCTCCCGAGAGGACAACCCCTACGCTGAAATAAGTGGAACTCCACAGTAATTAGGGAATTTTGGTGGAGTTCCAAAGGGGGGAATGAAGCAGGTAGGCCCAAAAGTCTCCTTTTGATATTAGAAGCTTAATGAACATTTCTCGGTTGCAAACATAAGACAGAGATAGAAGTCTTGCTCAATGTTCTTGCATGGATACTAACCCTTGTAACACAAAGGTGCAGACATTGTAAGTTCCCTAAACTTCCCTAAACTCACAGATGGTGTACGATAAGTTCCCCTTTTGTTATCCTGTTTTGATGTGCTAATTATTGTGACACGTAAGATGACAACTGCTGATTCTATGTCTGAACAATCTGTCTGAAACAAACCCTATAAAAGATAGACTCCGGGTGTGACCCGGTGTTCAGAATTTGCCAAATTATTACTCTGAACCTTGCTAGCAATAAACCTGTGTTCTCTAACTTCGCTTGGTCTCGTGTCCTGTCATTGGGAAGGTGAGTTTTTCCCGCTACAACAGCAGGGCACAAGGCAGGCACTAGGACCTGTGTGGAATCACAGCTGGTTTGGAGGCAGCAAGGCACAAGGCAGGCACTAGGACCTGCGCGGAATCCTGGCAGGGCTCAGAGGCGGCAGCAGCCGCGACACACCCAGACACTGCAGCCGACACGCTAACGTGTCCCGACACACAGTTTGGAAAGCTCTGCATTAGGCCTTGAAGCAGTATGGTCATCTGTGAATCAGTGCCTGGTTCACACATTACACTATGTCATACTGTTTGTGTTGGGTTTGGCAATCATTGCAACTTAGCATAAAGTGTGAATTGGGCCATTGTGGCCAAAAACAAAATTCTGGCCCAACATGATGTGTGAATCCAGTATATGTATACAGAACTAATGGGCTAAAAAACTAGATCAAGAAAACACAGAGCTGTGTAATTGATTTTTTCACCCCCAAGATGGTGACAGCTTAGTAGCATAGTCAGTTGTCATAGTCAACCACGGCGGTTGGTGTGTCGCTGCGGGAAAACTTTGGAAAGCCCTGAGTTAAAGATTAATGACTGCCTAACAGCCAATGTTGCTAGTGAATACCAAAAGCCTCCCAACATCAAGGGTACGGTAGACAGACTGTTCACTCCAACTCCCAACTTGCCAACCAGAGGTTTCTAGGATAGAAGCTTCCTCTCAGGATGACGAGGATCAACAAATACCATCACCAGCAAGGAAAATAATACATTGCAGGTCAGTACTTGCTCTCATAATTCTTCTGACAGAGTACAGGTAGTACTCAGGTTAGGCCCTGTAGCCTATAATGAGGTTAATGGGCTGCCAGCTAAATCAGTGGCAGACATGATGGCTAGCTACTCCCTCCTAACTGCACAGACTGTGCTAGCCTTGTTTGACCAACATATATCCATCTCTAAGGACTGACAAACTGAGGAATGAAATAAAAGCTTATGCAGAGATCTTGCTAAAGTGACAACAGCATTCTCTTCACCCTCCTTGTCAGGTTGCTGGGTCTAATACTATGCCTCCTGATATGCAGACAAAAAATAGACCGTATAATAACTACTTAAAGAACAAGGTGAACTCTACTCTGCACATCTGGCACATCTCAAAGAGGACCCTAAATCCGCTTACACCAACAAGTTGCTCTCAAACCTTTCAGAAGAGTCGATACAATCTAAAGGCAGCATTCCCTCTATGTCTCACAGGGGTCCCCAACCTTTTTGGCACCAGGAACCTGTTTCGTGGAAGACAATTTTTCTATGGACCAGGGGCTGGGGGATGGTTTTGGGATGATTCAAGCGCATTACGCTATGGGCAGCGGCTGGAGTTCGGGCGACGGAGGTGCACATGGCCAGGCTTCGATTTTCGCGCTGTTTTCAGGCGGGAGCCAATCGGGCCGAGCAGTGCGATAGGCGTAGGTGCTTCTGCTTCCTGGTCTCTTCCTATCACCTGCTCAGACCCCGCTTTCACGCCCTCCCTGCCTCTTCCTGTTACCAGCTCCTCTTCTTCCGAGTCAGAGACCGGCATGGCGGCGAGGGAAGACTCATTCCGGACAGTGTGGCCCGGTTCCTAACAGGCCACAGACCGGTACCAGTCTGCGGCCCGGGGATTGGGGCCCCTGCTCTATGACACAGGCTATTTCAGAATATCCCAGACCACAGGCTGAACTCATTACTAACGTCTCTATAGCTTTGTCATTGTCAAAAGTTGTATCTAGAGAACATAGCCTTGATTTCCCTCTGACCTCATTAACCTTTCAGAAGAGCTATACAGAGAAGCAGGTAAACCTTTATTATGGTCTTTGACCAACATATACAGAGAGGCATTTTCCATCACCTCGCATGCTTGCAAACCTCAGGAAAATTCAGGGCTCTTCACCCCCCCCCCCCCCATCCTCTTAGCAGAAAACTGGAGATCTAACACCTTGTCCAGCCTTATGAGAGTTTCCGCAAGCTGATCAACATCCATCAGGAGCAGTGGTCCTTGCTGACCCACCTTCACTCTACCTTCCTACCATGCAAGGAGATCTACTACTATAGAAATGAGAACTCAGCTGCTCAGACACTCAACAGACTGAGTGAAAACCATTGCTAGGACAATGATTGGGCATACCTTGGTATACCCATGTAACAGCTGTTTCATGAGCTGCAGTTTGCCTCCAGGTGCAATTCAAGGTGCTGGTTATCACCTATAAACCCTTCATTGCATACGGTCTGTTACTTGAGCAACCACCTGTCTCCCACAGTATCTACCCAGCCGATTTGATCTGGCAGGGTTCCGGGTTCCTTCGATTAAACAATGCCATCTATTGGGATCCCAGAAGTGCACTTTCTCTGTAGCAGCACCTGCTCTATGGAATGAGGTTCCCCCATGAGATCTGGATGACCCCCATCCTGCTGGTGTTTCAAAGGGCCTTGAAGAGAGCCAGTTTGGTCTAGTGGTTAAGGTGCTGGGCTAGAAACCAGGAGGCTGTGAGATCTAGTCCCGCCTTAGCCATGAAAGCCGGCTGGGTGACTCTGGGCCAGTCACTCTCTCTCAGCCCAACTCACCTCACAGGGTTGTTGTTGTGGGGAAAACAGGAGGAGGAAGGAGTATTTGGTATGTTCGCTGCCTTGAGTTATTTATAAATATAATAAAGGCGGGATAGAAAATAAATTTTAAAAAAGATGTGGCTCTTCACCAGGGCTTTTGGCTAGAGTGACTGAAGTCCCCTTTGGATTCTCTGGGTTTGTTTCTCTTTCATTCCTGTCTGGTTCTTGTCATCCTTACCATCTTTTATTCCTTGCCTCTTATTGTATTTTTTTCTTGTTTTAATGTCTTTACTTGAGAGCTGCCCAGAGTCGCTGGGAGTCAGGTGGCATACAAATCATCATCATCATCATCATCATCATCATCTGCTGGTTTATGATTTCTTATATTATCTAGAGCAGCATGTTTGAAAAGGCAGCTAATACATTTTATCTTTCAATTCATACAAATTTTAGCGTATCTTTAGTTTCATGGAAATACTTTAATGAGAAAAATACGAGAGAGAGAGCGCGCGCAACAGAGTGCACACACGCACTCGCACACCTTGGAGTCTGTTGACTCCTGGCATTGGCAAGTGCCTTGATAAGTCCCTGCAGTTGGACTTCCGGGTGAGCTGTGATGGCGAGCGGACGCGGAGAAGGAGAGCTCCGCTAAAAAGGAAAGGGGGAGAAACCGCACCGTTGCGATTGTCGATTTCGTGACTGAAAGAGAGACGAAATCGCACAGAGGAGAGAAGAAAATCTTCTCTGAAGAGAAACCCAGCTGTCACGAAGGGGAGTGAGTTGGTAAATGTTTGTTCGGTCTGGTCTGGATGTGAGTCAGTGCTGGTGACTAATGGAGACTCGCGGATCCAAGTGACAAGGGAGGAAAAACTAGACAACGGGCGGAGTTGGGCAAAAGAGCCCAAAGAAAGGTTTGCCATCCTAGCCACAAACAATAGTGAATAAAGTAAAAAGAAAAGGCGGAAATTTCTTAATGAAGGACAATCTAAGGATTGTAAAAACTGATATGCTTTCGGAATACTAAAGACTTAATTAATTATTAAATAACTGTGGCCATTTTGAAGATACCTTGCAACAGTACAATTTTTGGAGAAACTGAAAACTATATAACTATAACTATAAGTTTATATTTATAAGCTATAAATCCATAATAGTATTAAGTATTAAATATATATATATATATATATATATATATATATATATACACATACATACACACACACACACACACACACACACACACACAAATATATTATTGGGAGAAAGTCTAGATATAATAGAAAAGAGATTTCTGGGGCAGATTTTGTGGGGGGGAAAATATTGTATGTATATTTGCTCTTGATACTTGTTAAAATATGGCTGTTAAAAGAACACTAAGAAAAGGTTCAGACTCGTTAGAAGGTGAAGGATTTAAGACTTTATTCGATGAATTTACAGCTAAGACAACAGAGACTATTACACTGACTGTTAAAAAAGTCTTAGAAGAAAAACTTGAAGGTCTAGAAAGAAAGCTGCAACAAAAACTGGATATCATAGAGGAAAAACTAAGGACTGAAATACAAGGTGTTAAGAAGCAGACTGAAGAATGTGAAAAAAAGAAGAGGATGAAGAACGCATAATACTATTAGAGATAAAGGAAAAAGAACACTATATTAGAATAAGAGGGGTGGAGGAAGACAAAGAAGAGAATATAAGGGAAACATTAGTACAAATGATTGCTGACTTGATCGAATGGGAGGAGGAAAAAGTAGAGGAGGAAATTGAAAAAATATATAGGGTGAACTCTCAATATGCAAAGGTGAACAAGAAACCAAGGGACATACTAATAGAATTTTCAAAAAAATATATAGAGATGCGGTAATACAAGCTGCATTTAATAAAAAAATTGAGGTGGAAGGTAAAACTGTGACTATATTCAAAGAGGTACCGGGAGAATTTAAAAAAAAAGAAAAGAATATAAATTTCTCACAGACTTATTAAAGAAGAATGAAATAAATTTCAGGTGGGAGGCTGTGGAAGGGGTAAATCTCCAGTACAAGGGACAAAGATACCGGTTAACCTCTGTATTTAAGGCAAAAGAATTTTACAAGAAATTAGAAAAAGAACTGGGAAGTAGGAAAGAACAAGTAAAAGAACAGGAGTAAGACGTTAAAGACCATAAGGTGTGAAAAATAGTTAGAAGTGGGCTTGTATAAAAATGAATAAATTAAACATTATAACATGGAATATTAATGGATTCAATTCACCTGTTAAACGACATAGAATATTTCAATTGTTAAAGAAACAAGAATTGGATATTATATGCTTGCAAGAGACGCATATTAAAAATAAAGATGAAAAATATTTAGAAAATAAAAGATTGGGAACAGCCTTTGTAACATCAAATGAAAAAAAGAAAAATGGGATGGTAATATATATTAAGTCAGCGTTAAAACCTCAATTAGTAGAAAAAGATCAAGAAGGTAGATTTATATTGGTAGAAATAGAATGTCAAAATACAAAAATAATGATAATGGGAATCTATGCTCCAAATAGCGAGCAAAAAAATTTCTTTACAAAAATATCAGAAATAATTTCAGAAAGGAGGATTGAAAATTGTATATTAATGGGTGATTTAAACGGGGTAGTAGAACCAGAGATTGATAGAAAATCAGAAAATCATATTAATAAAAATCAAGGGAAACTACCCAAGGAATTTTTTAATATGACAAAAAACCTAATGCTAATAGATGGATGGAGATATAAAAATGGAAATAAGAAAGAATATACCTATTATTCAAATAGATTTAATTCCTTTTCCAGAATTGACATGATTTGGGTTACAAAAAATTTAGAAAATAAAATTAGAGATATGACAATAAATGCAAAAACGCTGTCTGACCATAATCCCGTTTGTATGACCTTAAATATAAATAAAAAAATATATAGATGGAAAATGAATGAAAATATACTTAAAGATAATAAAAAGGTAGAAGACCTAGAGGAGAAATTACAAGAATTTTTAAAATGGAACATGAATAACGAAGTAAGTATAGAAAAGGTCTGGGAAACAAGCAAAGCATTCATGAGAGGCAACTTGATTTCGAAAAACAAATATATTAAAAATAGATTAAAAAAAATAGAAACATTAATGAATCAGATAAAAGAAAAAGAACTAGAATTGCAAAAAAATTTAAAAAAAAGAAAGAAAAAGAAGAGATAATGAACCAGATAAAATGGCTACAATCTCAGCTTAAGATTGAGTTAACAGAAGAATTAGATAAAAAATAAAAATTTATAAAACAAAGAAACTTTGAGCAGGCAAATAAACCAGGAAAATGGTTAATGTACAAACTGAGAAAAGAAAAAGAGAAAAGAATTATAAATAAAATAATAAATAAAAATATGGAGTTCACATATAATGAAGATATTAAGAGAGTTTTTTTATTATTATACAAATTTATATCAGGAACAAAAAACCCCAACAGATAAAGTAGAAGAATATATTAAAAATTGTAACTTAGTAAAATTAACAGAAGAAGATAAGGAACTTACAAACCACAATATTACAACCCAAGAAATCAGAGAAGCAATTAAAAAATTGAAAGTAAATAAGGCACCAGGGACAGACGGACTCACAGCAGATTATTATAAAAAACTACAAGAACAACTAATTAAACCATTAGAAGAAATGTTTAACTCAATACTTCAAGGGTCAGAAATACCTGAATCATGGAAAGAGGCTAATATTGCACTAATCCCAAAGGAAAATCAGGATCTAACAGATTGTAAAAACTATAGACCAATTTCATTATTAAATAACGATTATAAAATTTTTACTATTATTCTTGCGGAAAGACTCACAAAAGTTTTACAGAAAATTATTAATCAAGATCAAAATGGATTTCTGCCGACTAGACAAATAAAAGATAACATTAGAAATGTAATTGATTTAATAGAATACGCTAAAGTACATAATGAAAAACAAATAACATTACTATTTTTAGACGCAGAAAAAGCTTTTGACAACGTAAATTGGAATTTCATGTTCAAAGTATTAGAAAAAAAAGATTTTGGAAATAAATTCATAAACGCAATAAAAGCAATATATAGGATACAAAAAGCAAGAATAATAGTAAGCGATGAACTAACACAGGAATGCAAAATAATGAAAGGTACCAGGCAAGGATGCCCTATTTCCCCATTATTATTTATACTGGTATTAGAGGTTTTACTAGATGAAATAAGGAAAGATCAAAAAATAGAGGGGATTAAGATCAAGAAAGAGGAATACAAATTAAAGGCGTTCGCTGATGATCTAGTAATAACATTACAAAATCCAATAAACTCAATAACAAAATTGATTTCTAAACTACAAGAATATGGAGAAGTATCAGGATTTAAAATAAATAAGGAAAAAACTAAAATGATAAATTTAAATATGCTTAAAGAAGAAATAGATAAAATAGAACAAATATCAGGTTTCCAAAATGTTAAAAAAGTTAAGTACTTAGGAATTCAAATAACAAATAATAATTTGGATTTATACAAAAATAATTATGAAAGCTTATGGAAAGAAATTAAAAAAGATTTGGAGAAATTGGTAAATTTGCAACTATCCCTATTAGGCAGAATTGCCACAATAAAAATGAATATTCTACCAAGATTTTTATACCTGTTCCAAACAATCCCAATTACAATAAAATATCAAATTTTTACAAAATGGCAAAGAGAAATAACAAAATTTATTTGGCAAAAAAACAACCACCTAGAATTAAACTTAAATATCTACAAGATATTAAAAATAGAGGGGGTTTAGCAATGCCTGATTTAAAATTATATCATGAAACATGCGGGCTAATTTGGATCAGAGATTGGATTAAATTAGAAGATGGAAAAACAATAAACTTGGAAGGACACGATAACAGGTATGGTTGGCATGGCTATATGTGGCATAATAAATGCAAAGTACATAAGTTATTCAACAACCATATAATTAGGAAGTCACTGTTAAAAATCTGGAACAAATATAAAAAAACGTTATTACCTGGCTTGCCATTGTGGGTATCGCCACAGGAGGCAGGCGGCAGAATGGGGAATCAAACAGATAAGGACTTTATAAAATACCAAAATTTGTTAAAAATGGAAGGAAACAACTATAGATTAAAAACACGGGAGGAACTAGAAAACGAAAATATAACGTGCCACTGGTTTACGTACTTTCAACTAAAAGAACAATATAAAATAGACAATAAAAACTATCAATTCATAAAAGATCAAAATAATTGGGACAATATATTAGAACGAGACAATGACCACTTGATATCAAAAACACACAAGATATTATTGGAAATGAAAACTAAAGATATAAAAATTAAAAACTATATGAAGAAATGGGAAGAAGATTTAGGTATAGAAATTACATATGAGCAGTGGCAAAAAATTTGGTCAAAAAATATAAAATTCATCCTAAGTAATAGTTTAAGGGAAAACATCTACAAAATGATATATAGATGGTACCTATCACCTGAGGTGCTATTTAAATCAAAAATTAGGAATACGAATATCTGTTGGAAATGTTAAAAAAAGAGGATCTTTTTACCACATATGGTAAATATTTTATAAATATTTTACAAAGCAAGAAAATATTGGACTAAAATAAATGCATATATAAATGAAATGTTAGGTAAGGATATACAAATGAAACCAGAAATCTATTTGTTAGGCAAAACTGAGGATACCATGAATAAAAGACAAAAGACATTATTTTTATATTTAAGTACAGCGGCAAGAGTAAAATATGCGCAATTATGGAAGGAAGAAAATGTACCAACAAAAGAAGAATGGATTATGAAATTAATGGAATTAATGCAAGCAGTCAGATTAACTAACCTAATAAAAGGGAAAGAAATAGGGAAGCATAAAGAGATATGGGACCCTTTTACAGAGTATCTTAAAAAGGAATATAATATTAAATAGATATATATGTAATTACACAACTATAAATAAAAATATAGTAAGGGGGGGGGGGAAATAAGGAAATATAGAAAGTAAGAGAGAAAATGTATACAAATTAGTTACATTTAATGTTCTGAGTTAAGAAAGCCGGAAGCAATTTTAAAGGTGTATGAATATGTAGTATGTATGTGTAGGTAGTAGAGGTTAAGTCTTTAAAAATTAAGAAAGGAAAAATGCATAAGAGAATAATAGAATAAGTATACATATATAGAAACATAATAATGAAAGAAAGGAATTAAAGAACTAAAAATAGATAAAAAAGATAAGGGAGGGATTTTGTGGATTAAGAGATATGTAGTAGTGGGAGAGGAGTGTGGGAGGAAAGAAGGTAGGAAGGAAAAATAAAGTAGAATGGATAAATAGAATTGAAAGATCGGATTATATAAAAGACTAGAAATAAAAATCTATAAATTATGAGACTATGAAAATATGCAACTGATGGAATGCCTAAGTGTAAATGAGATATGTTTTATGTAAAATGTAAATGTCTTCTGTTAAATGTTAAATGTAAATAAAGTTTATTTTTAATATAAAAAAAAACAAGTCCCTGCAGTTTTCTGGGCAAAGGTTTTCAGAAGTGGTTTGCCACAAACTGGCTCGCCTTCTGATTTTTACGAACTACAGTTCCCAGAAACCCTCGCCACGTGGTTTTGTTCGCCCACTCTATTCCTTCGGATTACTGTACACTCAGGCTGGGAGCAAAAGGTACAGGGCGCGACATAAACAAGCACCGGCGCTGCGCGACAGTAAAGGGAAGCCGTCTTGTTTTAGCAAACCAGCCCAGATGACCGCGCGCGTTCTGGTCTTGCCTTCCCTCACGTGCCTTTACGACGATCCCGTTCAAGTGAAGATCGAGGGTCTCTCCCCGCTGCAGGAGGTCACAGTCAGGGCCTCTTTGGTGGACGAAAGCGGGCACCTTTTCCAATCGTGTGCTCACTATCGAGCTGAGCGTAACGGAGAATTGGACCTCAGCTGCTCCGCCTCGCTGGGTGGGAGCTACCATGGGGTCGAGCCCATGGGCCTACTGTGGACGCTGCAATCCGAGACGCCCTATAAACGACTGGCTAAGAGAAACGTCCTCACCCCTTTCTATGTCACCTACGAGGTGTACGACGGGCGCGGAGTCACTGGCTCGCTCCTCTGCAGCTGCCGCAGCGAGAGGCGCTTTCTGGCCGACGGCGTGAAAAGAGAGGCCGTCCGGGAAGGCCGGCTCAGAGCCACGCTTTTCTCCCCGCCCGGTGAGTTTCACGAGTGGATGGGCTGAAATCCCAGGGTCGCGAGGCTGAAATGTCTGCGGGACTAAAACACGCTTAAGGAGCCTGTGGAAAAGCGGGCAGTAAGTGAACTCGGTGGAAGCGATTTCATCCTTAAGCTAGAGCCCCCCTTCCATCCCTGTACAGTAGCCGCTTCTCTTCTAGGCTCCCAAACCGAGTCGGGTCTCTGAGTCATATGGATCTTAGAGCGAGCGAGTGAGCAAGGTCGCGTCTCTAGAAATTGCTGTAGATTTCAGCCAAGCATTTTCCAGTCTATTTACGGCTGCCAACCTTGTTTTCGCTCAACTTGCTTCTTGTCTACTTTGCATTACAGTTTTCTTCTCTTAAAAGAATGAAGTTTTTATTAGTTGGTTCATTTTTAATTGTCTTTTATTTTGTCTTTTATATATCTCTGTCATAAATAAAATGATAACATTATTTGTGTGAGTTTGCAAGTGTTGAAAAGGGAGTGGGTTATTGGCTTTCTGCTTGGTGTGGATGCCAGAAGACAATTATCTGAGGAAGGGGAAACCTGCATGACCCAGATTTCAGCTTGTGGCTAAATCTATCCATGAAATACACAAAATAATGTATTTATTACTCATTTTTCCAGATAAAGCCTTATGATGTCTTTAATCTGGGATTAAATCATGACTTCTTTTCAGGGTTCAGAGAAAACTTCTGTTGAGGAATATACCTGCCCGTGTGTGAAATCTGAAGCATACAACCCCCTGTGAATGTAATCTCTTTATGAAAAATATTGTGTGTACAGGAAAATTATTCATAGCTTAAAGGATTTGAACAACTCCTTTTGTTTTTGTGCATAAAAGATACCACACAGAGACAAATGTATGCTGGACTCTCGTTTGTGTAGGAAGGTCTTCTGTTCAGATTTTACAGCAGGACTGAAGGCCACACTGCTGTTCTGGTTGCCATAAACTCAGGGCTGCTTTTCCTTGCTAGAATCAGCTTTCTGCTCCCCTCCGAGCCACTCAGGAACTAGCTTGTAACAGGTGGAATGAGCAGACATGCGTATACATTTGGTCTCCCTTTCTGATAAATCTGTAATTGAGTGGTTCCCTTAAAGGAGTTTGGGATACAAGCCCTCAGGTGGTGGAGGAACTGAAGTTCCAAGAATGACATGAACTGTTAGTAGTGAGAGCCATTTTTTTTTCTTTCTTCGACTGAGACAAACTGTGTCTTACATTTCTGAGAGCACATAGATTGTAAAACACACATATATGTTACAGGTCCTTGCTAGAATACTATACTTTATCTCTGTGGTGTATTCAGTAAGAACCTGTGGCCTCTTTTTAAATCTCAATTCTATGTCATGTGCTCTTTCTTATTCCCTTCCAAGCCTAGGTGCTCTAGCTGTGGACACAAAATATATTGTAAGAAATTAAAGACTAAAATGTCACAGTTGTAGGCCATAAACCTGGATAAAATTCTAAGGAAACGGTGTAATTTATCAAACCAGTAGCATTAAATCAATCTAGTTAGTTGAAATACTGAATTATTCCAGATCTCAATAGAAGAGCATTCCAGATCTGTAAAACTAGGAAGGCTGTTTCACAACTGAGCACTACTACATGTAAGAGCCATTCCCTGGAAACCACTTGTCTTAATAAACTAGGCAGTGAAGCAAGGCTTCACTAAGTAAACTTAAAGCAGCTATCTCCAGGGGTTGTCCGCCAGGAGTGATGGATGTCTCCAAAAATCTAGACCAGCCTTTCTCAACTTTTTGACCCTGGAGGAACCCTTGAAATATTTTCCAGGCCTTGGGGAACCCCTGCACATTCAGGCTCAAATATAGGCCAGAAGTTACAAAATTATTATATTCGTTTCATGTGTAGGCCTGTATACATGCATTAACAGTGTTCTTAAACTAAAAATAAAGAATGAAACTTACCTCTTTAATGTGAAGTTGCCTGAATTTGAAATCATTTTTTAAATACTTCATGATCTCCCAGGGAACCCCTAGAGCAGTGCTTTCCAAACTGCCGCCATTGGCGACACACCAACGGCGGCAGCGACGCGGGGGCTAAAACGTGGAAGCGCTGATGGCGCGCTGCTGCCGTTGTTGCTGCTGTCACCATCCACGCCACCGTGCACGCCCCCACGCCACCGCCGTGCACGCCCCTGCCACCGCTTCCAGGTTGTGTTGCGACACACTAAACTGTGTGTTGCGACACACTAAAGTGTCGCGACACACAGTTTGGAAAGCTATGCCCTAGAGACCTCTCACAGAACCCTAGGATTCCACAGAATCCTGGTTGAGAAACCCTGCTGTAGAGATACTGATTGGGGTTTCTGCGATTTGCCACCCAGTATTTGGAGAGCTGGAAAAGGCTGTCTTAAGCTGTGGATTTTGTAAGGGCTGGCATCTGTTGAATTTCCTTTCCAAGAATATCTGCCTGTGTGGTTTTCTTTTTTTAAAATAACTTTATTAAATTTTAAAACGAACAAAATCTAACAGAAACTAATAAAGAAAGAGAGAGAGAGAACTGTTCTGAACACTTCTGTTCTGAAAGAGAACAGAAGTGCAGAAGTACAGAAAAAAGAACAGAAATAGAAAAAGGAATAAGTCCCGACTTCTTTTACAACAGATATAAGTAAAACTTACATTAAACTCACTCTACGGTTACAACATAACATCCATTTTTTCTATTTTTTATAATAACTAATAATATTAATCATCAAATCCGTATATCATGATTTCACTCTTTTCTGTTTCACGCAAAAAGTCCAAAAGGGTCTCCCAATTCGCCATAAAAATAGTCAATGTCTTTTCTCTAATCAAAGCTGTCAATTTCGCCATCTCAGCCAACTCCATCAACTTTACCATCCATTCTTCCATTGTAGGTAAAATTGAATTTTTCCACCTTTGAGCATATAAAAGTCTCGCTGCAGTTATCATATATAAAAACAAAGTTCCATATGATTTTTCCAATTGTTTATCCATCAGTCCCAAAAGGAATGTCTCTGGTTTCAATTGTATATTTATCTTTAAAATCGTCTGGATTAATACATGTATTTGAGTCCAATTTTTTTTAGCTTTTTTACATGTCCACCAAAGATGATAAAAAGTCCCTTCTTTTAAGTCCCTTCTTGTTGTTCACATTTCCAACAAATATTTGAAGTCCCATTATACATTTTTGACAATCTTTCCGGTGATAAATACCATTGATACCTCATTTTATAAAAATTCTCTTTAAGGTTATAACGTAATGTAAATTTCAGCCCCTTCATCTACATATTTTCTCATTGTTCCATTTGTATATTGTACCCAATATTTTAACCCACTTTGTCATACAAACTTTAACTTGTTCAACCTGAGTTTCAAGTCTCAACAAAAGCTTATACATTTTAGCAATAAGATGTTCATCATTAGTATATAACTCGATTTTGAATTCAGTTTTACAGTATTGCGTTCAAAACCAAAAAACCTTTCATTAACTTTAAATCTTTCTGTTAATTGTACATGTGAAAACCATTGGCATATATATCCTTTTGATGTCAGATCTTCTCTTGATTGCCTGTGTGGTTTTTTAATAAGGCCCTGTTCTTTTTCATGTCTTCTTTTAGGCCCTGGACCATTCCCAGCACTTATTGACCTGTATGGATCTGGAGGTGGTCTTGTGGAGTACAGAGCAAGTCTTTTGGCAAGCAGAGGTTTTGTTACACTGGCTCTTGCTTTTTTAGCTTTTGAGGATCTTCCAGCTTTCCCAGAGTTCATTGACTTAGATTACTTTGGTGAAGCAATAAAGTTCTTGCAGAAGCAACAGAAGGTAAAAAGCAAACTAAGATCATGTTCTTTTTTTCTGTTGAGCAAGAAGTAATTTGGTGCTTTTGTAGTTAAACATACAGTACAATGCAGTTAACCTGAAGTTTTGTTGGAACTGAAAACTTAAGTTTGCATTTATGAATCTCAGTACAAACTAATCTTCAGTTGATGGTGAAGTAATCTTAGGTTTGGTCAACTAAAACAAATCTACCCTGTGTTGCAAAAGTTCTATTCGGGCAGCCTTCCTCAATCTACTGCTTTCCAGACGTGTTGTATATTTTGAATACTATGTTGCAGCACATCTGGAGGACACCAAGTTAGGAGGTAGATTTTAATCAATGGAGGGAAGAATGGATATGGATGTTATGGTAATCCTTTTCTGGTTGTTGTTTCAGGTTAAATCTATGAGGATTGGAGTCCTGGGACTATCTAAAGGTGCAGATCTCGGCCTTGCTTTAGCTACATTTTGGCCAGGCATCCAAGCTGCTGTCAGCATTTCTGGCTCAGGGGTAAATTCTTTTATCCCCCTGAAAGTGAAAGGACACACCATTCCTCCTCATCCTTTTGATTTGGGGAAGATCAAATCTACTGATGATGCAAACCTACAGGATTGTTCTGAAATAATGAACGATCCCAAAGACCCATCTACCTGGCCATGCCGCATCCCTGTTGAGAAGTCCTTAAGCAAGTTCCTCTTCATATCTGGACAGGATGACCGAAACTGGAAAAGTCAGATGTTCTGCCAAGAAGCTGTTAATCGCCTTCAGCAGAGTGGACATCATGTGGAGTTCTATTGCTATCCTGGAGCTGGGCACCTTTTGGAGCCCCCTTATATGCCCTTATGCTATGTTTCAGCTCACAAGGTATTTGGGATTCTTGTACTCTGGGGCGGGAAGTGGAAAGAACATGCACAGGCACAGGAAGATGCCTGGCAAAGAATATTGGCCTTTTTCAGACAACACTTGCTGGAGCCAACTTTGAAAAGTACCTTATAGGGTGCAGTTTTGTGCACGTCTACAAGACATGTAGTATTGCCTGTCCCACTTGAGATGTTAATTGGTGACAGAATTAAACCCAGAGTGATGATCCCTAGAAAGGTATACTTCACCACTTTCAGGGATACTAGCAAGGCACAGCAGATCTCAACAGGGCAATTTGTGAAAACCCTTCCTGCTGGAGGGCTTTAAGCACCTTACACATGTCATATGATATATAATAAATGAATCTATACCTCTCGCCAATCAGTTCTGGTTTAATTTAGCAATTCATAGTACACTACAAAAATCGGAATAATCTGACTTTCAGCTTGTTTCTGTGGACTAGAGGTAAACCATAAGGACATATTAGGTATGTATGTCATCATGCTTTGGGTAGCTGCAGTGAGCTCACACAAGTGAACTGTACATGCATATACAGCCCACCTGAATACCGTTGCCATACCCATAAACAACTTCCTCTCCCACCTCAATACTACATACAATTTCTCTCCCACCTATACATCTTCATACACTCAAGATATTCACAGGTCATTCCGGTAATAAAATCATGAAGCTTCTGCTACAAATGTCAGCAGCGGTATACTGGTTTCAAGCCCCTCTGCTGTCAGGAAAGCCACGTCCCTTTCCTGTGCTGTGAAAGGGAACAAAATGATTGTGTTGCTGCCAATGACACTGGAAGCAAGCGCCTTGAGCCCTTCCACTGCAAGGGCAGGGACCATCTTTGGGTCCATCACTTTCCACTGTGATTTGTTTGTTTGTTTTATTTTATTTGATCAAATTTATACACCACCCATCTCACTATGCAAGTGACTCTGGGTGGGTTACAAATAAAAGGTCATAAAAACCATTATAAAAAGTACAAGAAATACAAAGTTAAAGGAGAAAAACTAAAAAGATGGAGAGAGCGTCTTCAAACCACCAACCACCCCCAGGGCTGCCTACCACTCTTGGATCCCCAAGCTGGTTGGCAGAGCCAGGTCTTAACACTTAGAGCACCTTTCAACAAAGAGGGGCAAAAAAACACTCGGGCAAGGAGTCTATATGAGGTAGAGCAGAGGAGGTGCTAGGTTGCTGACCCTCACCACGAACCGTTGAGAGATCTAAGTTGATCTCTTACAGAAGACTTTTCCCCTTCTGTTAGCTGACTGTATTGTCCCTGCCTTGCTTGTGTTTTTGCTCTTCTGTCGTTCTAGGCTGTAGCTCTTCTCATCTGCCTGAGTATAGGTGGCCCGGGAGCGGCAAGTTGACTTGTCTTTCCTGCTCATTTAGACTGAGACTTGACTTGAGAAGGGCCAGCTGTTCAGTTAACCCTTCTTCAAAGAAAGCCTCAGTCTAAATGGGCAGATACAGATAGGGAACACTTTTCTGCCCTTCAAATCATGTGATACCTTTGTTGAGATACTTAAGATATTTCAAGGCAAAGCTGAATTGATTGCTCTTTCCCTTCCCTCTGTTAACTCTACCCCAGTCCCAGTAGAACGTTGTAAGAAAACACATAAAGCAGAGCTTTATTGGTCTCATGTCTGGCCATAACAGGGCAACCCTCTGAAAACTTAACAGAATTGGACCAAACGTGGTGTGGGGAGAGAAGCAGGCCAAAGAAGGATCAAGTTCAAAAATGGAGTGGGATCTGGCCAAGGGTTGCAGAGAAGAAAATTCCAGAAAAAAATCCCTCATGCATCCTTAGAGAAAGTGGCCTGGCATGTTGCTGAAAGTTCCCTTCTTCCCAGCTGGTTGTGTGATGCAGAGCAGAACATACGTGCTTCCCAGCGTACATATGCACACAAAAACACATGTAACACAAGGGGAAAACAAACACGCAGATGTGTAACCTTCCTGTTTAGACCTGCACACACAGGCAACAGATATACTATACGTATGCTTGGATTAGTTGCTGGAGAGAAAATGCACACAGGCAGATTAATGCAACACATTGCTTCAGTACAGCGAAGAACATACAGAGTAGCCATACTCTGGGTCCCAGGAAGTGTGCCCTCTTTGCATTGGTGCCTGTCTTGTGCAATAGTTTCCCCCATGAGATATGGACGGTCCAATCCTGTTAGCCTTCCAGGAGGCCGTAAGGAGCTGGCTGTTCTCCAAGGCAACTGAGCCAGGATATTAAAGGAGCTCTGGGATGTGCATGTGTGCCTTCAAGTCAGTCTTGACTTCTGGCGACTGCCTGGACAAGTCCCTGCAGTTTTCTTGGCAAGGTTTTTCGGAGGTTTTTTGGAAGTGCCTCCTTCCTAGGGCTGAGAGAGAGTGACTGGCCCAAGGTCACCCAGCTGGCTTCGGGCCTAAGGCTGGACTAGAACTCCCGGTCTCCCAGTTTCTAGCCTGGTGCCTTAACCACTACACAAAGCTGTCTCTCATTTGATATGTTAATAATGAGACTTTTAGGGCCCTTGATCCAGTTTCTTTTTAATGGACCTGTAAATTTTGGCTGTTTTTGTTTGCTGCCCAGTATTTCCTGGATAGATGGTTTAAAGTCACATATCAGACATATACTGTAAGTTACTCTCAAAAAAGTTACATAAGTTATGCAAAGAAATTATTTACATAAATAATAACTTGTAGACTTTGCAAGACTGTTCTTTTGTAATAATCTGAACAAAATTCTATTTTTCTGAATATTTTGAATTAATTATATTTGTACTTAAGAAAATGAAGATAATGTATATAAAAATCTGTAATAAATATATTGTTTAAAGATAAAAATCTACTAATAAAGAGTGTCATAAACATTCCTCCATGGGGAAGTTTGTATGTATTTCTGAAAATAGGTTAAATGTGCAACCCACAGTTAAAGTTGGACTTTGGGCAATTAGAGTTTATATTTATTATGGCATCACTTTTAGTAGAGTAGATAAAGGGAACTCTTTGAAACTTAATTATAATGAAACTATATAGTTTGAACTGTGTATAATATATAGTTGCTCTACTACTACCAAGACCCAAGCTTCATTTTTTAATGCTCACTACAAACTTTAAACATGATCCTTTTCTTACTGATATATCTCAATCCTATTCTATACATTAGATCTCATGAGACATGAAAGAAACATTTCTACTTAGATCAGAAATTATATGATGGCTCAAACTAGGGCTTTCTATAGCTTGAATCATGTCAACCGGATTTCTATTTTCTCAGTGGAAACGTTTCACTCCTTATCCAAGGAGCTTCTTCAGTCTGAGCAAAGTTAGTAAGGGAATCCTTAAATATGTTTCTAGGTGGCTGTGTGACCTTACACCTGGGGCTAGGTCATGGTTATTTTGAGATGTTATTTCTAAGTCCCTTTATCATCTAAAGGAGGATCGTTAAGATCACCATGCTGCTGTTGAGCTTGCGAAATGGTCTTAATCTTCCTAGGCACAGAAGACAAAGCAGGGAGGAAAATAGGGGAAAGGTTGTGCCTGAGGCCCCCACCTCTATTCAAGGAAGGATTTTCCAAGTTGGCATAAATGGATTCCCTGACCCCTCTCTCAAACCACCTATCTTCTCTGTCTAAAATGTGAACATTAATGTCCTCAGATGAGTGTCCTTTTTCCTTTAGATGAAGATAAACTGCTGACTCTGGTCCTGTGGTGTTGCTTCTCCTGTGTTGGGCCATCCTCCTGTACAAAGGTGGTTTGGTTTCTCCAATGTAGAGTTCAGAGCACTCCTCACTGCACTGGATTGCATAAACTACATTGCTGTTCTTGTGTTTTGGAGTTTGATCCTTGGGGTGTACAAGCCTCTGTCTCAGTGTGTTGGTGGGTTTGAAATATACAGGTAGGTGGTGTTTGCCAAATACCCGTTTTATCTTTTCGGACACGCCAACCATGTAAGGAATGACCAGGTTCTTCCGTTTACTCTGAGTCTCAGCCCTATCTGTCGCTGTTTTAGGTCTGGTAGATTTAGATTTAGTGAAGGCCCAATTTGGATATCCACAGGCCTTCAGAGCTGTTCTCAGGTGCTGATTTTCATTCTTTTTGGAATCCATGGAGGTGGGGATGGTTTCTGCTCTGTGTGACAATGTCCTGATGACTCCTAGTTTGTGCTGCAGTGGATGGTGGGAGTCAAACATCAGATATTGATCTGTGTGTGTGGGTTTCCTGTAGATCCCTATTTCTAGCTTGCCACCGGTCCCAATGAGGACTTCACAGTCTAGGAATGCCAGTCTGTTGTCCTTGGTGTCTTCTCTGGTGAACCTAATGTTGGCATCTATAGTGTTTATATGGTCCGTGAAGGCCTGTACTTCCTGGGCCTTGATTTTGACCCAGGTGTCATCCACATACCTAAACCAGTGGGTGGGCACCGTTCCCTGGAATGTGTTGAGTGCTTTCTTCACTTCTTCCATGTATAAATTGGCCACAATGGGTGACACAGGAGAACCCATGGCACAGCCGTGTTTTTGTCTGTAAAAGTCACCTGTGTATGAGAAATAAGTGGTGTTAAGACACAGGTCCAGAAGATGGCAGATCTGGTTTGGGTTGAGATGGTTTCTCCTTTCAAGGGTGCTGTCCTCTTCTAGTCTCTTCCTGACAGCGGATAGAGCATGAGTGGTGGGGATGCTGGTGAAAAGGGAGGACACATCGAAGGAGACCATAGTTTCATCTGTATCCAGTTTCAGGATCAGTTTTTCAGATCCTGAAACTGGATAGAACTGCCAGAACACGGCCACACAGCCCGGAAAACCCACAACAACCATCAGATTCCGGCCGTGAAAGCCTTCGACTATACATTATTATTAATAATAATAATAATTCACATTCAGATCAGCTTAATTTTCTGACTTTTTCTACTGCAAATGGCTTATGAATAGATCTGATTCACGTTTACACCGAAACATAAAATACTGCAGTTGCTCATAGCTGTGCATGCCAGTAACTGTGGCCCTCTTGATGGGATTGACTTGTTAATTTAACTCCTTCCTCCAGGGCCGATCCCAATCGGTGGTTATAGGAGATGAGAGGTCCGACCCTCGGCCCCTACTTTGTGGGGTGCCACAGGGTTCGGTTCTCTCCCCTCTCCTATTTAATATCTACATGAAACCGCTGGGTGAGATCATCCACCAACACGGGATGAGGTATCATCAATATGCTGATGATACTCAATTATATATCTCCATCCCGGGTGAGTTAAGTGATGCAGTGGCTGCCCTTTCTCAGTGTCTGAAGGCTGTGGGGGCCTGGATGGGGAACAACAGGCTTCAGCTGAACCCTGGTAAGACGGAGTGGCTGTGGACTGATGGTGCCTCGAGATCCATGGAGTTGTCATCTTTAGATCTGGACGGGATGGCACTACCCCGTTCAGACAAAGTGCGGAACCTGGGTGTCCTTCTGGACTCACGACTCCTGCTTGAAGAGCAGGTGGCAGCCGTGGCCAGAAGGGCATTTGTACAACTTCGAGTTGTGCGCCAGCTATGCCCTTTCCTGGACCGAGACGCCCTCCGTACAGTCACTCATGCCCTGGTCATCTCCCACATAGACTATTGCAATGCGCTCTACATGGGGCTACCCTTGAAGAGTATCCGGAAGCTTCAACTGGTCCAGAATGCGGCTGCGCGCGCAGTTATGGGTGCCCCAAGGTCGGCACATGTGACACCTCTGCTGCGCGAGCTGCATTGGTTACCGGTTTGCTTCCGGGTCCAATTCAAGGTGTTGGTTGTCACCTTTAAAGCCCTACATGGCATGGGACCAGGTTACCTAAAGGACCGCCTCATCCCCAGAACATCGACCCGTTCCACCCGGCTATGCAGAGAGGGCTTGCTTCGGACCCCGTCTATAAGAGAATTCCACCTGACGGGGTCCAGGAGGCGGGCTTTCTCGGCAGTGGCACCCGCCCTCTGGAATATTCTGCCCCTGGAGGTGAGGCTAGCCCCCACACTTATGACCTTCCGGAAACAACTGAAGACCTGGCTCTGCCACCTCGCTTGGGATGGGGGGAGTAATAGCTCCTCTTGGGGTTGGCTTGCTCCATAGGGTTCTTTAAAGCCTAACATCAGAGCCTCTTGGATCTTATATATTTAATTAAATTATGTATTCTATTTTATAAATTTTTATATGTTTTAATTACTGGCTTGGTGTAAACCGCCCAGAGTCCCCTCCGGAATGGGGGGAGATGGGCGGTGATATAAGTTGGAAATATAAATAAATAAATAAATAAATAATTCATGAGTTTCAGCCAGGACTTTGATCCAGCAGCGCTCAGCACGCATTTAGAACGTGTCTCCTAATCATTACATGATGGAGAAATACGACTTCAGAATTTGGGGAGTGGAAATTGTCAATAGGAGAAACGTTTCCTCTTCCTTATATTGTAAAACTGATAGGCCAAAAAGGTGGAGAAGTTGACCTTTGAATGGCATTTGATGAATGCTAGTTTTCCTGATACGTTTTCTTTCTTGTAGATACAGAAAATAATTTAGGAAACCGTCTGTGACATGAATCAATGGAAATGTTTCCATTGGAATATATAAATTACTAATAGAAATATACGTATATTTCTATTAGTAATTTATATATAGGCTGACCATACGTCCTGTTTTGAACGGGACAGTCCCGGTTTTTTACCTTTTCCGGACTGTACCGTCGTTTCCTCAAAAAAATCAATTTTGTCCCATTTTTTAAGGGATGGAGTGCGTGCGCGCGTGCCTGTGTGCGTGCCTGCGCGCATGCCGATGTGCCGGCGCACGCACATGCGCGCATTAGGGTCCCGTTTCCGTCTCAGGGAAATATGGTCAGCCTATTTATATATTCCAATGGAAACATTTCAATTGATTCATGTCACAGACCGTTTCCTAAATTATTTTCTGTATCTACAAGAAAGAAAACGTATCAGGAAAACTCACTCCGCACGCAGGGCTAGGGATTCAAACCTTCGAACTTGCAATCTTCCGATCGACAAGCCTGGTGTCTTACCCGCTGAGCCACCACACCCCTCATCAGGAAAACTAGCATTCATCAAATGCCATTCAAAGGTCAACTTCTCCACCTTTTTAGCCTATCAGTTTTACAATATAAGGAAGAGGAAACGTTTCTCCTATTGACAATTTCCACTCCCCAAATTCTGAAGTCGTATTTCTCCATCATGTAATGATTAGGAGCCCACCAAGGAGACACGTTCTAAATGCGTGCTGAGCGCTGCTGGATCAAAGTCCTGGCTGAAACTCATAAATTAACAAGTCAATCCCATCAAGTGGGTCACAGTTACTGGCATGCACAGCTACTGTATGAGCAACTACTGTAATGTGACCATCCGTAACCTGGATCCCTCCAGATGTGTTGGACTACAATTTCCATTGTCAGCCAACCAGTGTGGCCATTGGCAGAAGCTGTAGTCCAGTGTTTTTCAAACTTGGCCACTTTAAGATGCGTGGACTTTAACTCCATTCTGGGAGTTGAAGTCCACTCATCTTAAAGTCACCAAGTTTGAAAAATACTGCTGTGGTCCAACAAATGTAAGAGTCAGACAGGTGTTGCAACCTCTTTTGAAAGGATTTTTTTATTTATGTATTTATTTCATTTTATACAGCCACCCATCTCACTTATAGTACGTGACTCTGAGAATCAGCTGAGAAGAATTCTAATACAATTAGTAGAAATGTAGCTTGATGGTTAGAATTCCAGGTAAGAGCCAGAGACCTATGAGATCAAGTCCAAACTCTCCACTCACAGAATCCTTTGATGTCCCTAAATAGGAGATTTCTGGTGGTTGTGGCTATGCAACTGAAGGCCTACGCCTTTTGTACCTGTGTTGCAATGCACATAAAAAAGAACAAGGCTTCTGTCGCATGGGCATGGCTGCCATCTTGACTTTCTTGACTTCCACTGCAGACCTCCTTCTTCACCCTTGTGCTGCTTGGAGTATTTTTAGCATTGCTGTTTGTGTGATTTTTTTTTTCAGGCTCCCTTCTTTGTGCAAATTGTTTTTAATCCAAGCTGAGGTTTCTGCTTGATTTAATATCCTTTTGAAAACTGTTCACATCACTTCAATTGCCTTTTTAAAATAATGTCTGGTTAATGAATGCAAAGCTGTAGACTTCTACGTTTATAAGAAAAATGTCGTTATTTTAAAAGATCTTGAAGATATTACAGTATTGTGCATGGGAGAAAATGGGTAAAAAGTATTAATGCAACCTTTGATTTGGTTGCAGAGTGTTGATCAACCCACTACAGTTCTTCAAGCAAAAAAATGTGTTGCTGTTACATTCTTACGTTCCTGTTATGGTTTGTCTTTCCTAGATATTCACTGTATGCTTTAGGGTTTTCTACTTATATAATTATGTATTTGCATTTTTGATAGAAAGCTGGCTCAATTTACAGTAGCCAGAAGTTAAAGTGAAATGATTTACTATTCTTAATATAGTCTTTCATATTATTATTGTTATTGTTATTATTATTAGTAGTAGTAGTATTAAAAATATAAACTGTAATGATATCCAGAGTAGAGGATGGCTAAAAAGAAGGCAATGCATTTTCAAAATAAAGGAGCTAATTGGAAAATTTTTTAGTCAGCATTAGCTATGTGCACATTTTAAATAATGTAAATATTTAACTTGTGTTTTCTAATTCCATGAAGCATGTCAGAAATTATGAGTTAAAAATTATCCCCCTTAAGTTAAGGATGCCGTTCAACTAAGATGGTCTTTCGGAGGAAAAAGGGAAACAAAACCTACAGGATGTGTGGCTATGGTTACCTGCTTTCTCCTCTCCTTATCTCTCAAAAATATTTGTAGAATTATATTATTTGCCTACACATACAAACAAACATAATCTCACAACACATGGACAGACTTAACCATACTTTCAACTGGGAAACTGTGGGCATCTTAAACCAAGCCAAGTCCAAAAATGCTAGAGAATTCCTGGAAGTGTGGCACTCAGACAAAGCAGCCATCAACAGACACATAGAGGTAAACAACATTTACATACCATTCATAAGAGACAATAGAAAAGCCAGAAGACCAGAACACCTCCTTGCCAGCAATCATCACCCAGATATGCAAAGATTAACACCAAGATTAGCACCAGAGGAACAATCAAACAGCACAATATACCCTAATCAAGGAACTATTAACTCAGTCAATCAACCAAGTAGCAAACAACAGCCCAATCAAGGAACTACTAAGGAGAGAACAACACCTCCACCAACACAAGCAGGACAAACCATGGTATATAAACAGAGAGCAAGTCCCACTCCCTTTTCACACTGAAGATGTTGCCTAGCCTGGCAATGAAACGTCTGCAAGAAAACAACAAGGCTCAGAGAGCACTAAGGACTCCACAAACATACATAAGTCAAATTATTTAGCATTTTTAGGGTTGGATCCAATGGATCATTATAAAATGAAAACAGACTTAACAATAGTTGAATCTTTTGCTTTGGAATTGTTAAAAATGATTGTTTATGTGATAGATATAGATAGATACTGTATAGATACTGTATAGATATAGATATAGATATAGATATAGATATAGATATAGATATAGATATAGATATAGATATATAATTAAAAAAATAAAGGAAACCTTTAAAGCTCCCCCCCCCTGGAAACTTTGGTAGGTGGGTGGAGAGGCGGGGAGCCCCCAAATGTAATACTGGTCTCCTTAGCATCCTCACTCCATCTGCTATGGCCTTCTATGTTAAGTACATTCCTCAGTCACCTAAGGTTGCCTCTCTTAAGCCTCATATTTTAGTAACAGCTGTATTTAAGGAACAGCAACCATTCATTTTGTTCCAAGTTTTTTTTATGTGTTTATCAGCTTGGTCCTTCATAGAATCACATAGGAAGTGGGCCCCAAACTCTGGCAACAGTATTCCCTGAATCTTCATGTGAGAACAATCATTTGGCTGATATTTAGATAAGGCTCATCCACTAGGCCTGAAACTGCAAGAGCTTTTGAAAAAGAGAGAGAGAGAGAGAAAGAGAGAGAGGGACCCCACGGTCATATGTGTGTGGGATATAAGGGGCTATTTTACTGCATTGCCTTCCGATTCTGATGGAGAGAAATGTTACTCTTTTCAGCTGAATATTCTTAAAGTTGGCACTGATTATATATTCTCTCTTGCCCTGTTCTGCTTCAGTTAAACCATATTTTCCCATCTGCAATAAGCAGGCAATTATAATGCCAAAATTAGTCTGACACTGTATGATTATATAGACGAAATCTATGCAACACTTCAGAAATAAATTAGGAGAAGGTGCATTGGTCTACACAGCAGGTGATGCACGGAAAGATATGCCTGCTTTAAATAATTGCAGGTGGACTATATTCAGACCCTGTGCCCTTTGAACCACTTTTCTGGAAACAAACCTGAAACACTGCCCAGTTATAAGATACATACTTCCTAACACAAAGCTCAGGATGAATATTTTTTAAAAAATGGTAAGTAGAATATAAAGTGGTTGAACAAAAAAAAAAAGCAATTTTTTAAAAGCCTGCTCTAAGAAGAATTGGACTGATTTGTCAGAGTCTTGGATCACTTTAGCCCACACACGAAGGATCACTAGGTGGACTTTTTTTTTAAGTGTTCTTCTTATGCAAACAAACAAGAAACAAAAATTTGCATTAGCAGGAAAACATAGCCAAGAATGTACTATGACTTTTCTTGTGTACACTTGGGTACGCTAAGAATATGATATACATTGTTACTGTCTAAAATGGTACAGTCTAAGCCAGCAGCTCAGGTTTCTTCCTCTGCACTGTGCTGCATCTGTAAATCAAACGGTATTATTTTTTATCTGCATTATGTTCCTGTTGGTGCATCAAGATCATTTTCCCACTAATGACTTATAGCATCTTCTAGAGCAGGGGTGGGGAACCATTTTTCTGCCAAGGGCCATTTGGATATTTATAACCGGGGACCGGGGGGATGGGGGGTGGGCTTTCTGGGATTTCCATGGACTGGGGGCCAGAGTTTGCGGGCAGGAGCCAATCACAAGCACTGGGGGGCGGGGTTTGCAGGTGGGAGCCAATCGCGTGGAAGGGGCGGGGTTTGCGGGCAGGAGCCCCTCTGGCCTTAGGCGGGAGCCCCGCGGGCCTTATATGGCCTGCGGGCCTGACGTTGCCCACCCCTGTTCTAGAGTAATCCAACCAAAAAGAAACCTGTAACAAGGACAGGCTTCATACAGTATCTGTTCAATGATGGCTGGATGGTGCTATGTAGTTGCTATATACAGTAAGCCAATAGTTAGGAAATGGCCTATGGCAAGTAAACCATTCTGAAGGGACAGAAGAAAAAGAGACTTTTAAACACTTCGTAATGTACAGAAGAGGTGAAGGGAAAAAATGACACTTTTAATTAATTCAAAGAGTCATGGAGGCGGAGTTTAGAAAGTGTATATATATCTCATCAGCTCTTTGGCACCAATCATTTTTCTCCAAAAGAAGTGTGTTAGTAGCCTTCCTGAGAGCTAACAGAGCAGAACATCTTTAATAAACTGGAATTGTGCCCATCTTGTGCAATGAACACTGCAATATCTAAGGTAAGGTAAATTAGCAGTTTGACGCTTTTTTCAGTGCTAAGCATAAGTTTAATTGGATCAGAGAAGTTATCAAGCTTAGATTACAGTATCTCCACAAGGGGATGGTCATACAAGAAATTAGGTATATCAAACATGACTATGTTGTGGGGAACCTTTTTGGTCTGGCTAATGTTATAGTTACATGCAACATGTAACTGACCTTGACTGAGGTCAAAACAGCTAAGCAGGGTTGGATCTGGTTACCACTTGGATGCAAGAAAGATCACCAGGAAATTCCAGAGCTGCAGTCTGGACCGGGAAGTTGAAACATCCTGGAAGAAGGCAATGGCAAATCACTTTTATATTGAAATGTCCATGTCACCAAGAATCATATTTGATCCAAGGGAGGCCTTATCTTTAGGAATATTCAGAGCCTGATTCTGTGGGAGAGATTCAGTTCCAGCTGTTCTGACAAATTTCTGTGTAGTTATTGTCCACAGTGGTCAATCTAATGTTCTACTGGAAGGCAATGATAATATGTTCCAAAATGAGAGGACCCAGGTAACATAATAAGAGTATGTTTCTTCTGGAAAACGATTATTATTATTCTCTGCAGCAGACCAGACCCAATTAAAAACCAGTCTTTTTGTGGCTACTTTTAGGAGAAGAAAACTATGCAAAGAGATAATACTACTGGTCTTCCATGTTTCATGTAGACTGGCCTTTAAGTTACACATTTAATATTTTGATCAGAATGGTTAGATAGTTTAATTTCTCTTTACTTCCCTGAATACTAGATCTCATATTCTGGATACATCAGGAAGTGCAGACAAACATCCATTGAGATAGATGATAATTATAAATTTTAGAAATATGTTACCTATAAAGAATGGAGAGGTATGAAATTTCAAGGTGAATAAAAAGTGTAATTTTAGTCTTAGACAACTTTTCTTCAATGAATGCAGTTACTAATAAGATATGAATGTTTTTCCTAGTTAAAATCATCATGGTCAATCTCCAAATATCTAGAACAGGGTTTCTCAACCAGGGTTCTGTGGAACCTTAGGTTTTGCGAGAGGTCACTAGCGGTTCCCTGGGAGATCTCGATTTATTGAAAATATTATTTTAAATGTGGGCAACTTCACATTAAAGAGGTAAGTTTCATTCTTTATTTTTAGTTTAAGAACACTGTTAATGCATTTATACAGGCCTACAAATGAAATCAGTACAATAATTTTGTAACTTCTGGCCTATATTTGAGCCTGAATGTGCAGGGGTTCTCCAAGGCCTGAAAAATATTTCAAGGGTTCCTCCAGGGTAAAAAAGTTGAGAAAGGCTGATCTAGAATATTACTTTTTCATGGCCAATATAAGGGAATTAATTGCTGTATTTTTCTTTTAACTACAAACACAACAACAACAGTAACAAAGAATGAGATTTCTAGTTCTTCCCTCTTTTCTATAAATGAAAAGAAACATTCTCTCCTTCTAATGAAATATTAGGGTCTTGTTTTTGAAGGGTTAATAATCAATAAGATGAACTCAAATTACACAGTTCAGTTACCTGTTTTAATTTTTTCCCTAGATTGAAACCTTTCCATGCTATCTGCTCTCTGTGAAGATCATCCAGGCTCGACACATATACTCAGGAGATCTCTGTGAGTTGTCATATTACATCAAAAGCCACTTTAATAATAATCAAAACAGAGGTACACATTTGGGTTTGCATCCACTTTTCAGGCTTTTGTATTTTTTCCCCCAAACATCAGCAAAGTACTGGATTCATTTCCTCCAAGAAATGAATAGAATCTTAATCTCAGTCATTACACCTAGATGCTGGACTTCACTGAAAGATGAATTATCTTTAAAAGTTGCATATATATATTTATATATTTATGTATATATGTATACACACACACTAAAAAATGTGTTTTTATCTTTCTTGCACAAGTTTCTTCTCCTGATTGTTACATCAGCCTTTTCCTACCATCAGCCACAAATATACAAGCAGTGACTAAAACCATCCCAAATACCAGTAATCCTGTTTGGAATGAAAGCTTCCAATTCTGTATCCAATCTGAGGTTAAGGTAAGCAGGTTGTAACTGTTTGTTCCATATAGATGCCATATTCTTATAATATATTTGGTGATAAACTTTAATTAGTGAGTGTGAGTGCAGAGCCATTTTTAATTTCCTCCACATGCTCATATTTATCATGTTTTTAGGCCTATTGTGTTGTTCAAATGCTAAATGGATGCCATCTTGGAATCCTTTATCCAAAGTATTGTACCTTATATTTATAATAAAATTAAAGTATTATAGCAAGGAGATCCAAGAGAATGGCCATCTTCAAACAACATGGTAAAACATTGGTTTCAAGAGTGAAATGTCAAGATGGTCAAAGTAGAGCAATGCACACTCACCGAGCCTAGTAGTTGAGCATGTTGTGTGAACATATCCATAGTCTTTACCTCTGTACAGAAGGATTATAATGTTTTTTCCTGATATTTTTGGAATTGTGAATAAGTGGCTTTAGGATTTGAAGGTGGCATGCAAGTTAGAAATATAGGACTTGGAGAAGCAGGAGATAGTTACTAGATGGGGAGGAGGCAAGAGCAAAAACAACAGGGGAGCACAAATCTTCTGAGATGTTTACATAGATATACGGACCAACTGTTACATCCTGAGGAATAGGGATATTCTGGAACATATACCCTTCTTAGAATTCCCAGTCCTGTTTTAGTAATGGCTTCCACCCTAGAGTTCTATGGTGCTTCTAGTATACCTAGTATACAAAGAAGTGAGTGAGTGATAAGTAGCTGTCTTTTAATTTTGATATCTATAGGAGGATTAGATCTGGTCAAAAGATGCTGTTGTGTTCTGCCATTAGCTGACGCTTTCATGTGAAGTCAGTAGCATATGACGAGTACAGTTCTACATAGAAAACTCCAGTTTATGTGGAACAGCCAAGTACTGTGGGCACATTTGGGACTGATTCAGTCAAGTATATTGGCAAGCTAAGTCAAGAGAGCAGCAGCCCAAATATACTTATCATTTGAGGCAGGAGGAGGGTGTATAATCTCTGTCTCTTCTTTGTTATTCCTCCTGTTATGTTTCTTGCACATCTTTTTTGATGGAGTTTTGAAGGTTAATAAAAGAACTCCAAGCAGCTAACAACAATCTTGCAAAGTAGAAGCGTGAACCAAAGGGGACTTGCACATTAAGCTTAATTACATTCAGAAATAAATTCAGTCTTCACACAGTAGTTAGATGAAGAAAAAATAGAGATAGCTTACATTTATTCAGTAGATCTGGATACAAGTAGATTCATAGTAGAAAACACTTAATCATCACCGGTTCTTTGTAGACAATCGTTATGGAAATGGTGATGTCTGCGTGCAAGTGAGATGAAAGGATGAGAGCGGCATTCTGCAGCACCTCCTGCTTGCAGGTGTGCCCAAAGAGTAATGGAGATTGTTCATCCCCAAACTCAAGAAGGAGAAAGGAAGTAGAAATCAGGTGACCCATGTGACATCCCATAAGCACAATAGAGATGTGTTTACTAGAAAGGACCCCCCTTATGCTTATGAGACAATGCTGAGTTGACCCCTGATAATTCCAACATCTTGCACACATTTTTCCCAGCAGCAGCAACTCAACCAGTCATCCACCACCTAGCAGCCAGCTGGCTGTCTCGTTTATAGTCACTGTATAGTTTATACTTCGAGGATGTCTTCATCAGGATATCTGGACCATTTTTCAATGCTTCAGTCTGAGAATTCTTAGCCTGCTGGTTTATCAGCAGATGGGTGATGAGGTTTCTGCAGCTGGAGAAAGAGTCTCATGGGGCAAGTCATGGTAAAGAGCAGCAGAAAATAAAACATTTGGATAACTCTAAGTTAGCTTTGTTCCTTGAAGTTCTCCCCTACTAGAACAACAAGAGAACATTGTCTCAGCAGCTGTCGAGGCAAGGATTTAGAGTCATGGCAAGCACCTCCACTTAAGAAATGAACTTAAGACCTTATCTCATGGTTTTCTTCTTTGCACTCAGAATGTGCTGGAATTGAAGCTGTATGACCAAGATGTGATCACCAAAGATGACCTCCTTTACACTGTTGTCTTTGATCTTGCTAAAATGAGACCTGGGGAAATTCTTTGTGAAAACTTCAGTTTGAACTCTGAGGTGAGGGCTATAATGACATACTTTGCTTCATCATTTCATCATAAAGTGTAAGCTGCCCTGAGTCATCTGGAATTTAAATTTAAATTTAATTTGTTTGCTTAGTTACCTGGATAGTTTGCAGTGAAAAAAGTAGAATTATCATAATTTAAGAATTATCTTCCATACATTTATTGAATCATGGACAAAATGTATCTATGTGGTCGCTAGGAATTGACAACGACTTGGTGGCACGTGATCAATCCAAAAATCATTTATTGATCATTCTTCCTTGTGGATTCCACAGTAAATGTACAATTAAAAATCTATATGTTAATTCCTTGGTGAATGCATTTTAAAATAGTTATGGAAATACAGACTTATTTCTTAAAAATCATATACTACTCTTTCTTCAAAGAAATCAAAGTAAATTGTGACTCCTTATCTCCCATTTTATTCTCACAATACTTGTAATACTCATTATAGCAAAAATATAATGTTGCTTTTTAAAGCCCTGAATGTTTTCAGGTTAGAATAATTCAGGGAGCATCTCCTTCCTTACCTGCCTGTGTTCTTTGATCAACTTTGCTCTGAGTGCTCCTGCTAAATATAGTGAGGTAGATAGCTATATAGAAGACCTCCAAAATTATGGAGACCCGTCTATGGAATGTCCTTCCTATGGAGCCATGCCTGTTCCCTATTTTAGCCAGGAAAGATCTTATTTTCATGGGCATTTCTATAGTTTTATATTCAGTTGGATGTTGTGCCCACTCTAAATGGGCATGGTGGATTCCATGTTTCCTATGCCTTTTAATAATGTTATATTAATTTTTCTTCTTTTGTTAAAGGTTTTAAAAATGATTAATGTTTAAGTACATTGAAATCCATCAATTAGGTAGGTTTAGAAATAATAATAATAATAACAACAATAAAAGCGTCCTATTTTATCCTTTTATCCTCCCAACCAGACACTCTCTAGAGTTCCCAGTTAATATGGCCATCAATTTCTCTGGCTGGGAATTATGGGAGTTTAAACCATAATCATCTCAGTTTGGGAGGCTGAATTATATTAGAGTGATAACTAGCATCACCCCAGTGCACACCAAGTCTAATCAGAAATATGAATACAGTTCCCTAATGATAAGTCAACAACGTATCTATAATACATTGTTCACATACATAAGGCTATAAACATTATAGCCAAATCACAGGGGTGAGTTCATTCATTGGTTTGCTTTAACTACAGTTCCACTGTTTGAGGCTTAGCATGATATTTAAACTTAGTTTTTATCTCTATGCCTTGAAATAAAGCATTATTACTTTCCTGTTAACTGTTCCAGGAAGATTTATGAAATGACTCAAAAGGCCATTGTCTTGCCCCCATGATCTGCTTTCTGGTTAATCATTTCAATCATTCTTTCAATCATTTTCAGATGTTGTTGTAATGATTCATCAGCTGAATTATTTGTAAGAAAACTAAAATACGATTCTGGCTCCTTCAAACATGTGCTCCAAATTCTTTAACTATACTTGGAACAAAAATTAGCTGCCTCACATAGTTTGATTGTTTTTACAGATTAGCTCTGTATCCCCCTCCTCTACTTTGATGTGTGGGTTCCTGAATGATACAAGAAATAAAACATACAAGGAAAATAAGTGTTGATAACCCAGTAATTTTTTCAGGTTGAAACAACCTGTACCCAGGAAGACATTGTTCAAATCTCTCATTCTGATAATGGGAAATAACTATCTAGTTATGCCCCCATCCAAAAGAAAGAAGAAGGAAGGAAGGAAGGAAGGAAGGAAGGAAGGAAGGAAGGAAGGAAGGAAGGAAGGAAGGAAGGAAGGAAGGATTCTAGCCTGTTTCAAAGAGACAAATAGTTTTAATGAGACTTTCTTTTTGGAATGGTAGCTACATTCTGCACACAAGGAACATTCTTGCTCCAGAATAATCCAAATGCTACTGTGCCAAAATAGTTACTAGCTGACCGATGTAGTTCAACAGTGAAATGCTACGTTTTTTCATGCATACCCATGGAAAAGGAATTATCATAACTGATTTGATTGGAAAGGAAAGCATAATTGATTGTTTGATGAAATGTTGAGAGAATTAGTGAAGGATACAAGGGTGGTGAGAAGTTCTGATGTGGGAAAGACCACTTTTGGCAGTGTCAAAAGTGGACCTTGGGGGAAAAATGGACATAGAAAAAAAGGAAGTGAAAGAAACTAGATTGAAAGTAGAACAACCATAGGAAGGGAAAGTATCATTCTTGTATGAAAAAGCATTAGAAGGCAGATGTAAAGAAAAGAGGATGTGGTATCTGGCACAGAGTGAAAAGAATTATATTACAAAATGCCATAGAAGTATGTTATGTCAATGAAAACCTTGAAAAATGATGCTTGGTGGAATGATGATGTGAAAGAGATTGAGGATGAGAAAAAAATGCATATAAATGAATGATTGCTTGAAAAAAATAAGGATTAGAAAAAGGCACAAGATAATGTGTATAAAAGGAAAAAGAATACAGATTCATAGAGTTGTGAACTTGGAAGGGACCACAGGGATAATCTTGTCCAATCCTTAAAATATGCAGGAAAACTAATTGAACCATCTTTGAGAGGTGGCTGTCCAGCTTCTTTTTAAAATCCTCCAGAGATGGAGAACCCACAATTTCTGTGGGTAAACTGTTCCACTGTTTTTCCTTATATTTAAGCAAAACTTAGGTAACTGTAATTTGTATCCATTTTTTCCTGGCCCTATTTCCTGACCATATTCTCCATGGCTCCTTTTATGTACCTGAATACCAATATCATATCTCCCCTCAGTCTTGTTTTCTCCAGACTCAATATCTCAGGTTCCTTTAGCCTGTCCTTATAGGGCATGTTCTCCAGTCCCATCTTTGCCACTCTCCTTTAGACCTGTCCTATCCTTCTGAAAAAGTGTTGCCCAGAATTGTACTCCAGGTGTAGACTCATGCCTACAATGTAAGGGGAATATGGACTTCATAAGACGCCAGGCTTGTCGATCGGAAGATTGCAAGTTCGGAGGTTCGAATCCCTAGCCCCGCGTGACGGAGTGAGCTCCCTCACGTGCCCCAGCTCTTGCCAACCTAGCAGTTTGAAAGCATGCAAAATGCAAGTAGATTAATAGGTACCACATTGGTGGGTAGGTAACAGCGTTCCTCATGCGTCATACAGCCACATGACCGTGGAAGCGTCTTTGGACAACGCTGGCTCTTTGGCTAACAAACGGAGATGAGCACCGGCCCCTAGAGTCGGACACGACTGCACAAATGTGCAGGGGGAACCTTTACCTTTACTATGTCTTTGATACAATGCTATTTCTAATGAGGTAACTAACTGAACTGCATTAGCCCTTCTAGCATCTTTCTCCCACTGTTGGTTCATATTCAGCTTATTATCAATGACCATATCTAAATCCTTCTGTGGTGGTGCATCAATCCATAAATCTCCCATCTTCGATGTGTACCCTATATTTTTTCTTCCTAAAGGAAAGTTAAACTGCAGCCTCATTTAGTCATCCTGGGTGTTAGCCAAACCTCCCAATTTTGGATCATCCACAAATTTGACAAGCAGCCAACAATCCCATTATCCAGGTAATTAATAAACGGTTAAATAATACTGATCCCTGGGGGACCTCACTGGCTACTGTTCTCCAGTTCAACACAGAGACATCAGTGTCAACTGTCTGAGTGTGTTTTAACCAGCCATTTATGAGCCACGTTACTGTATTGCCAACTAAACCACACTACAAATATGTTAAATGAGAAGTTGTGGAACCTTGTCAGAAGCTTTGCTGATATTGAGTAGATTATATCCACAGCATTCCTCTTGTCCATTAAAGTAGTTACCTTCTTGAAGAAGGAGACAAGATTTGTCTCACATGATCTGTTTTTAACAAAGCCATGGTTTGACAAAATAGTCTGCTTTATTATCTGCTCTAACATCTTTCCAGGAGCTGATGTTAAGACTAACTGGTCAATAATTACTGGGATCCTCTTTATTCCTTTCTTGCAGGAGAGGCATATTCACTACTCTCCACTCCTCTGGCACCTCCCCAGTTGTCCCAGATTCCTCAGAGATAATTGATATTAATTCTTCACAAGGAAGAGAGTAAGGAATTATTAAGATTAAAAGAGGCAGAAAAAGACAGAGTGATATTGATGGAAACTTTTAGAAATGTTTTAGAAATCAGTGAAAAGGAATAAATAAGAAGCCTCCAGCATAGTAAATGAAAAACTTAACAAATTATTTGGAATGAAATTAAGTGAAGGAATGTTGGAAGAAGTATTTAAAATGTGTATGAGAATGATTGTAATATGCTGAAGAGTGGAATCGAAACAAACATTATAAATGTTGGTGTCCATGAAGAATGGAGGATAAGGAAGTCATACATTTTGTAAGAATGTTGAAAAACATTAAGGTTTCAAATGTACATACTGCAAGTGGGGAAATGTTAAAATATGGATGGGATCTGCTTGTGGAGTAACCGTGTGAGTGTTTAATATGTGTGTGAAGACAACACCCATGCCTGACAATTGGATACTTATTTTTCTATAAAAGGGGAAGGATAACAGCTACAGGGAGATTAATTTGTTAAGCATGCCTGGTAAAGTATTTGGCAGAATTCTGACTGAAAGGGTATGAGAGGCAACAATAAGCAAAATTTGGGAATTGCAGTGTGGTTTTATGCCAGGTAGGAGGTGTGTAGACTAGATTTTTACTCTTCAGCAAGTCATTGAGAAACATACGAATGTGAGAAAGTTTATCGTACCTTTGTTGATTTAGAGAGAACATAAAGTGAATAAACTTGGATTATGAACTGTTTTGCATGAATAAGGAATAAGAATAGAGTCCGTGTCCACAGCCAAACTAGCAGCCTGTCTGGTAGGATTACTATAGGATTAGTGTCCTCAGTGGCTTTTCCTTTGTGTCTGGTCCTACTTCACTTTGCCCATTTGCACATGGACGCAGCAAATAGAGGCTGATGCGGTCATCCTTGTGCTTATTACTACTAATTCTGCTTGTATGGTTGTTGCTTAGTGCAACAAGGGTGAGCAGCAGCAAGACTACCTTGGCGGTGGTCCTCAGGAGTTGCTGGGCAATTCTGATACTGTTTCTGTTTAGATTTGCAGTGTAAAATATTCAGTATATCTCCCAAGGAACATACAGGTAACAGCAAACAGGCAACATATCACTTTGAAGTATAGGAATATGTTGTACATAAGTCACATTTCTGGTCTATCTAGCTCAATATGACTGCCTTGCACTTAACATCCAGGGCCGGGTTTCTCAACCTTGGCAACTTTAAGATGTGTGGACTTCAACTCCCAGAATTCCCCAGCCAGTGCTGGCTGGGGAATTCTGGGAGTTGAAGTTCACACATCTTAAAGTTGCCAAGGTTGAGAAACACTGATCTAGGGTTTCCAACAGGAGGCTTTTCCTGTCCTAATAGAGACCCAAGGTTGAAACTCGGAATTTGTCTATTCGGAAAGCAGAAGTGAAGTCTTTGTGATAAGAATTTTTTTGAATTGCATTCGATATAGACTGTTTGATTCCACTTTTCTAAGCAGCAAACTTTAGTTATTTTTCCACCTTATGTTCTGCCCTGGTCACAGTGAGATCTTCCAATTAAAGTTCCATGATCATGTTCTTTCCATTTGGGTCTCCTGCTGCTGAGATTAACCAAACATTGTTGCTGTGTTTAAAAATAATTTCTCATTTGAAATTTGTTTTGATTGTTTTTATATTGCCTTGTTGTTCTATTTAAGAAACGGAATTGCCCATTGGGAAGAGGAGCTAATATTAGAATTTATGCAAATATGTCGAACAGAAACTTGCGTGGAACTCCCCAAGGAACAGTTAAACTCTTATAAGGGTATCAACTAAAGTGCTATCAATTTTTTGTTGTCCTTTTCCTGTTAGGGACCAGCGTACCTAGAAGTAGAATTCAAGATGGAGAGCATGTGAGTAAAACCCCACACATATGGGAAGCCAATATGTTACAAAGCAAATGATCCGCCTCCAGTAGAACTTACATCTCCGATTATGCCTCTGAGGCTCACTTAATACCACAGACATTCTTAGAAATAAAATGGAGAGTAGCTACAAGCCACTGCTTTCTTTTTGGTATATGGATATTTTGCATTTGGCCACATCCATCACGACAACCTTTCCGCAAGAGTGCCTATGACATTCTTTAAAATTCCCATTGTGTCCACTGGCCCCAACGGATAACATCTAAAGTATAGACATGTACACTGATCTGTAATAAACAAGTTTATGTTTGCAGTTGCAACTTAAATGATTGGAACCCAAACTTTAATTTACATTTGAAATGGATACAGAGTTTCCAGTAAGTGAGCTTTCTCAGAAAGAAGAGTGCAGTTCCATGTACATATCCCTTCTAAGTGTGGATCTACTATTTAGCTGAATGAAAAAAGAAGTCACTGACATCAGTCTTTGTACTGTTGCAAAGGACTTACACCTGGGCAATGTCTTCTCACATTCCTGATAAATATAATTAGCCAATTATATCTTACCTACTAAGTATAGCGGAGTATCGGGTGGTTCATCCCTACATCTCCTTCTCCCACCATTTGTGCAGCTCAGGTAAAGCAGCAAGAAAAAGGTATTTAGCAAGTTCCTGTGGGGTCACTGTAGTTGCCTATTTCAATTGGGTGGTTCATGCGTTGTGCAGGAGCTACCCTGCCTTCTCATTAAACTATGTGTTAAATCAGCCTTCTGTTTGATGCCATTGGCCAGGCTGGTTGTACTCCCAAGTGGTGGTAGCCTGTATTAAACAGTAGATGCTGATTCTTCCAAAGAGCTCATAAAGTTATTGAAGTGTAATGACAAGGCTAATTTAAAATTAACCCGCAGGATTCAGAACTTTTGAAACTGCTTTGATTGTTTGTTCCCCTGACACTGTCCCCACCTCTGGTTCTAATATATTTGCAAGGGGAAAAAAGGTCAATGTTTTATGTTTTCTAGATGTAGTGGTTTTGAGAACATATTTACCAATGGCATTTTAACGGTAAGACCCAGAATCTATAATTTTGTTCAACATATATGTTATGTCAGTTGAAATTGTTACACAAGTGATGAAATATACAGAACTGATCTTTATCAAATGTCCAATTATGCCATTCAAACCAAACAATTTTATCTGAAAAGTGTCCTGTATCATAGAATAAATGCAAACATTACAGCAAGTATTTCTTAGAACTATTGCTTTTAAGATCAAACTTTGAGCAAATTACAGTCTATCCAATCTTTCTTCATACTACTAAAGTGGAAATTATCTACATTACAGGACTTTTCTAAGTTGAAAAGCAGAAATAATTTTGTACATCAAAAGTGCTACATCTATATCAAAAGAGTCTTTTTGGAAAATGAAAGTATACTTGCAAGGAATTATATTTGAATCAGTGAATAGACACCATTTTTGGCCTGGAGGTTGTACTATTTCTTTCTGCCTTGCCTGGGGGCTGGTGGCATTGTGACCTTGGCAACAGGGCACAGGTCTTGTCTGTAGCTTGAATCATGTCAACTGGATTTCTATTTTCTCAGTGGAAACGTTTCACTCCTTATCCAAGGAGCTTCTTCAGTCTGAGCAGAGTTAGTAAGGGAATCCTTAAATATGTTGCTGTGTGACCTTACACCTGGGGCTAGGTCATGGTTATTTTGAGATGTTTATTTCTAAGTCCCTTTATCATCTAAAGAAGGATCGTTAAGATCACCATGCTGCTGTTGAGCTTGCGAAATGGTCTTAATCTTCCTAGGCACAGAAGACAAAGCAGGGAGGAAAATAGGGGAAAGATTGTGCCTGAGGCCCCCAGGCCTCCTCTATTCAAGGAAGGATTTTCCAAGTTGGCATAAATGGATTCCTTGACCCCTCTATCAAACCACCTATCTTCTCTGTCTAAAATGTGAACATTAATGTCCTCAAATGTTCACATTTTAGACATAAAATGTTTACATTTTAGACAGAGAAGATAGGTGGTTTGAGAGAGGGGTCAAGGAATCCATTTATGCCAACTTGGAAAATCCTTCCTTGAATAGAGGTGGGGGCCTCAGGCACAATCTTTCCCCTATCTTCCTCCCTGCTTTGTCTTCTGTGCCTAGAAAGATTAAGACCATTTCGCAAGCTCAACAGCAGCATGGTGATCTTAACGATCCTTCTTTAGATGATAAAGGGACTTAGAAATAACATCTAAAAAAAATAACCATGACCTAGCCCCAGGTGTAAGGTCACACAGCAACATATTTAAGGATTCCCTTACTAACTTTGCTCAGACTTAAGAAGCTCCTTGGATAAGGAGCGAAACGTTTCCACTGAGAAAATAGAAATCCAGTTGACATGATTCAAGCTACAGACAATTCCACCTGGATGACTGAGAACCTTCATAGACATAGGGCACAGGTCTGTTTATTTGTGTGAATTAAAGGGGTTTATGGGAAAAAAATGAGTGTCTCAGTCCTTGACAAGATTTTGAGGCATCCATTTTGACCCTTAAAACCTTAAAAATGGGGAATATAGGCCTAATCTGGGTTTTAAAATTTAGTTAAGACCACCCCCCCACCAAAACGACGTAAAATTTTCAGTTCCACCCACTAGGAGGGCTTTGACACCACAGATGGGATGCTGAACCCACCACCCTGGGTTGCCTTTCCCCGCTTTACAGCAATAGTCCTCATGAATTATGACTGACACATTTGTTTTCTTCTCAGGCTCGTGAGGTTTTCTGCTTGGAAGTTCAAATGAACAAAAAGAAAAATGAGGAGTGTTTGAAAAGTGAGTCGGAATCTTAATTCTTTTCTTTTTATGTTATAGTACAAAACAAGGACATTGTCTTTTTGCCAGATCATGTTTTAAATTTTTCAGCCAGTTAGATTTGGATTAATACCAAATGAATTACACAACTGATCCCAAATTTCCACTGTGGTAAGAAGGTATGGCTATGTGAAGTGAAATGCTGACCTCCATTTCACCGCACAGAAACCGAAAACAGATGAGGAAAAAATTCAAAGATTCTTCAGATAAATATGACATAGAATATGACATAGAATATGACATAGAAGAGCAGACAGGAGTTTTCCAGTGGAGTTATATTAGAAGAAGAAACAAAGAAGAGGGGAGAGTGATCTGAAAAGCTGTACTCCCAGGGACTATATGCTCAGCTGTGTGGGGTGAAAAAGTAATTTACTGAACAATTGCTGATTGCTATTCAACAGAATCCTGATAGTTGATGACTGCCTTTTCTAGAAGACTAAGCAAGTGATTCTTGCTGAGCAAGTAGAGACTATAGGAGGAATCTAAGTTGGCCAGTTTTCTGGGAGAGAACTAATTGAGTGAGTGACCAAGGAGAGCAAGTGGGATCTTGTTGATAGAATACAGTAGGTGGAAGAGAGGGCAGTGATCTAAGAAGCCAAGTATTCTAAAGGATTGTATGCTCAGCTGTGAAAGGTGAAAAGCCAGCTCCTAAATAGTTGCTAAGTGCCTTTTTGTAGGCGATTAAGTGACTGCATCCCGCTGCTACTATACAGAAACAGAAGGTGGAATATAATGCAACCAGTTTCTAAGAAGACAGCTCATCTAACTGATAAACACAGAGAGCAAAGAAGAGTTTGCCAGTTAAGTGAGGGAATTTAAGAGGGAATCCCTAAAAGCATTTTCCTTTGAAATGTAGAACAATAAACCTTCAACTAATAATGCCTTAAAATGCAAAAATGAAGATGAAAAGACAAGAGTCTGCAGTCAAGACCTGTAATGCTTGTGGCACGATTGCATTCCTTCCTGTAAACCATCTGGTATGTATTTGCAGCCAGGGGAAGCTTGCAGGGGTGGCTGAAGAAAAAGTCAGAGGAGTGAGGGGCCACCTTTCCTCCAATAAGAAAAGATGAAAATTGATCAGATCAAAGAAAGGAGGCATTGCAACAAGAACTGATAGAGGAAACAACTCTCCATAAAGAATACAGTCAGGCAAAGGAGCAAGCCCAGTGACAACCAGAAAAAAAATGTAGAAGATATTCTGCACTGATGGAACTCACAAATAGCTTATGAGTCCTTGCAAAAGAATCAGCCTCTGGGCCTTCAGGGATAGGAAAAGAAATACTGCTGAACAGGAGACAGGGCAGAAAGAATGCAACTCTGCCATGCAAACAGACAAAGAAAGAGCCATGATTGTTGATGACTCAGTATAACGAAGAACTGAAACAAATAGATGCTGACTGGGCTTATTGACATGTGACATGTAATCTCTGTCAGAAGCAAGAAGCAAGGATCAGGGATGTGAAATATCAAGTCCAGTGTCAATGATCTCCTCCTGCTAATCCAGGTAGGGACAAATACTACTGCAGAGACATACTGCAGAGAACAGCTACAACTATCTGAAAATGTAAAAAGGAAGCCCAGAACTTTGGAGTCTCAGGGAGTCTTCCATTCCATAGAAGAGAACTAAAAAGAGAAAGGAGTTGTAACAATAAAACTAGCTGCCATAGGGCCAGGTTATTTGAGGGACTATCCATGATTATATCTACCTGTCCCATTAGGTCCAGAAGGAAAGGCATGCTCCAATTCCCATCTATTATGGAGTGCCATCTGGCAGGGCTCAGGAAGAGTAAGCCGCCCAGAGTCACTTGTTGAGATGGGTGGCTATAGAAAATAAATAAATAAATAAATAAATAAATAAATAAATAAATAAAGCTTTTCTGTTGTGGCGCCCACCCTTTGAAACATCATTCCCCCAGAGATTAGATTGGTCCTGACCCTGCTGGCCTTTTATAAGTCCTTAAAGACATGGTTTTGTCACTGAACTTGGGGATCCAGATGTGTGGCAGAGCCCATACAATGTTTATTTATTTTATTATCTTATTTATTATTTAAATTTAGATTCTGGCTTTTTTTTTTTACCTCAGAGGCTGATTATGAGTGTGTTGTTTTTATTGTTACAAGTTTTATGGTGTTTTTAACTGTTGTTAGCTGCCCAAAGTCATGAATCTGAGATGGGTAGCCATATATTGAATGGATGAATGAATGAATGAATGAATGAATGAATGAATGAATAAGCATGTTGATAGGAGACATTTGGTTTCTTGGATAATGGTCTGAGCTAGGTGGATGATGGGCTGTTGGCATGAAATGGGGCCTATTAAAATGCTCAATTAAAAATTAAGAAGAATGTTGACTCAGATGTAATGTTCTTCATCAAGGATGATCAGGGGTCAAGAAAATAAGTCCTAGGACAGAGCTTTCCAAACTGTGTGTCGGGACACGTTAGTGTGTTGGCTGCAGTGTGGGTGTGTCTCGGCTGCTGCTGCCTCCGAGCCCTGCCAGGATTCCACGCAGGACCTAGTGCCTGCCTTGTGACCTGCTGTAAGAGTGTGTCGCGGAATGATGCATGTCTAAAAAGTGTGTCACCAACATGAAAAGTTTGGAAAGCTCTGTCCTAGGAAGAGAAATGGGAGGAACTGGGAATATTTAGTGTTGAGAAGACTGAGTGGGGATATAATAGCACTCTTCAAATCCCTGAAAGAATGTCATATGGTAAAGACTGATTCACTATTGTTCCAGGATTCAGGACATATAATAATTATTTACACTGCAGAAAGGCAGATTCTAATTGACCATTAGAAAAAAAAACTCTAATGGTGAAAGCAGTTCAACAGTAGAACCAGTTTCCCAAGGGGATATACTTGTTACCATATAGCCTATGTCAACTCTATATTTCAGTGTTTCTCAAAGTGTGGTCCAAGGACCTCCGGGCGTCCCCCAAGACCCTCTCAGGAGTCTGTGAAATCAAAATTATTTGCCAGCCTATGTTGAAAAATAATATAATATTAAAATCCCATCAAACAATTGTGAGAAGCGGTAGTGGCAGCGAATGGGTCAATTTTAATTTTTAATATGGTAAATATCGATAAATATAACCCATACAAACAAAAGCTTCTTTGGGGTCCTCCATAATTTGTTAAAGTGGGAAGGGGTGCTGAGAGAAAAAAAGTTTAAGAAACATTGCTGTAATTCAATGATGTTTTGGGCCTGACATTATTTTTGTGTTAGCTAAATGAGTGGCTTATCCAAAAAAGTTGCTGGCTGGAATATTTATAGAAACATTTAAGAAATCCTATTGAATATTTGGGGAAAACCCTTGGTTTTCATACACTGAAAATGTGATTTTAATATATTTAGAAACATGCTACTTCTGAATGTTGAAACAATTTACTGGGCAGGTTTTGACCTTTAGGTCTGATTCCCAATGAATAGTGTGTACAACACACAAAATCCGGAGTTTACATAATTCTGGATGTTTTATGTTGTGCACACTTGCCCAGTCCCCCCATTGATTGGGTCAGTCTCCAGTTCCTAATGATATCATTTAGTTTTCAGGAAAACCTTCAGAGCACTCTTGTTCCTCTCTGAAAATCAAGTTTGGCTTCTCTATGCCTTTTATTTGGTAAAGCAAAAAGCTGCCTTTGCCAGTGTTTTGTTAGAGTGCCTGCAACAATGCCAGTTTTGGCCACTCCATACTCCCCAGTAGCATCCAGAAGCTTTCTGAAGTGCCAGAATTGGCTCTAGTGGTCAGCAGAAAAATGCAGAGGGCTGAAGAAGATATGGTGACTGCCCCACCTAATGTGACTGCCTGCATATACGTTCATATGTGACCTATCTTCTATAAATGTGCTTGCCACATAAACCAGCCTCTTTGTGTATCAAGTTAGGGTGCAAGTGCTGTGCCAGGCAAAGTCTTCTGCTAGAGAGAAGGTGGCTTCCTTCAGAATATGAACATCTTCCATAATTCCTTGAAAATATTGTCCCAGTGAGCGACTGTTGTGAAAATTGTGGAAAAATAATAATATACTTCTTTAAAAAGTTGCCAACATCTTACATTGCTCTTAAGATTTCATGAATGAGGACATCTGACTGTATAACTGAATAATTTCCCTTAGAATATAAAAATATTGCACTTATGGTGAAAGAATCATTTGAAGAAGTGCAAATGATCACCCAGGACTCAGAAAACGTCCAATTCCACTGTGTAAAGAGCTGGGAACCAATACTGAACGCAGGACTGAAGGTAATACTTTGCTTAGAAATGAAAATAAGTGCCCTGACTAGAGTCAGATTAACTTTAGGACTCAACAAAATGGAGCTTTGTTGCCTCTGAATTATGGGGGAGCAACCTGGCAGGAAAAGTATGATTTTACTATTCTTCTAAGGACCAAGCTAGATGTGATGACATTATCACTTTTGTTCATGTGTCCAAATATCTTCAACAATTAAAAATCTCTGTGTTTAGTCACCCTGAACCCAAGGAGCATTTGGGGCATACCACCAGATGCTTGAAGCACAGCTATAGCAACAAGATTCTTCATGAATGAGATCCAACAACAATTGGTCAGCCTTTTAATCTTCATTTTCTAAAGCAGCCTTCCCTAATCTGAATATTCTCCAACATATTAACTACAACTCCCAGGAGTCCCCAACCCACATGGCCACTGCTATAAATTCTGGAGGTTGAGGTTCTGCATGTATGTGGTATTTTTTTCTTTTTCTATGCTACTGTGTAACTTGCCTCCATCATTTGATGGCTAATGTTCTTTTCAATAGACCAAGTATAGGCAATTCTTGGTGCTTGGGGAGCACATTTAAGTTTTTTTGAGAGTCAAGGGCCACAGTGGGCGGGGTGCTAATGCAAAGCCCCCCATCATGTTTGGCATACCTCTCAAAAGCGAGCATTGTGGGAAACTTGTAATTATGGTATCCTAGCCAATCTATTATATATAGCCAATTGGGGCGCAATGGCTCAGTGGTTAAGATGCCAGGCTTGTCGATCCTAAGGTCGGCGGTTCGAGACCCGAGCGCCGCGTGACGGAGTGAGCTCCCGCACTCACCCCAGCTCTTGCCAACCTAGCAATTCAAAAGCATGCAAATGCAAGTAGATAAATAGGTACCACTTCAGTGGGATGGTAACAGCGTTCCGCGCGCGTCATGCCGGCCACATGACTGCAGAAGCGTCTTCAGACAGTGCTGGCTCTTCGGCTAAGAAACGGAGATGAGCACTGCCCCCTAGAGTCAGACATGACTGTGCAGGGGAAAACCTTTACCTTTTTTAGCCAATCTGATGAGCAACATGATTTTTGACATACATGCTGATTTCAAGAAGAATCTGCAGGAAGCATTAGGATCTCCTTCACAGTGTCTATAGCTAGTGAGAAAATGCAGGGCCGCAACTAGGGGGGGGCAAGCGGGGCATGTGCCCCGGGCCCCGCATTGGGGGGTGCGCCAAAATGACCCCTGGGGTACGCCAAAATGACAAAATAACCCATGGGGGGGCGCGGAATCCATGTTTCCCCCAGGTGACACAGACCCTAGTTCCATCCCTGAGAAAATGTTCAGTGATAATATATTATACCTGCAATACTTGCCTTCAGATCAGCTCTGGAGTCTGTAGTGGTGACTTTCGGCAATTCAGGGTTTTTGAGCTTTATTTCCTTTACAAAAATGGATGGAAAGTGACATTCAAAGTCAAAAGCACAGGAAAAATATGAAAAACACTTGCTCCTATATATCAATATATACAGTATATCAATATATATATCTATATATATATCTCAATATATCTATATCTATCTATCTAACTATCTATCTATCTATCTATCTATCCAATCAATATATATAAATATAAATATAAATATAAATATAAATATAAATATAAATATAAATATAAATATAAATATAAATATAAATATATAAATATATAAATATATAAATATATAAATATAAATATAAAGGTAAAGGTTCCCCCCGCACATTTGTGCAGTCGTGTCTGACTCTAGGGGCCGGTGCTCATCTCCGTTTGTTAGCCGAAGAGCCAGCATTGTCCGAAGACGCTTCCATGGTCATGTGGCCGCATGACGCGCGCGGAACACTGTTACCTACCCACCGAAGTGGTACCTATTTATCTACTTGCATTTGCATGCTTTCGAATTGCTAGGTTGGCAAGAGCTGGAGCTAGTGTGGGAGCTCACTCCTCACGCAGGGCTAGGGATTTGAACCTCCGAACTTGCGATCTTCCGATCGACAAGCCTGGCCTCTTACTCGCTGAGCCACCACGCATATATATATGTATGTATGTATGTATGTATGTATATATTATATCAATATATATATACATACACACACACACACACACACACACACACACACTCTATAGTAAAGGTGTGTGTGTGTGTGTGTGTGTATGTATGTGTATGTATGTATGTATGTATATATATATATATATATATATATATATATATATCTCAATATATACTGTATATATCTATCTATCTATCTATCATCTATCTATCTATCTATCTATCTATCTATCTATCAATCAATCAATCATCTTAGTATATACAGTAGAGCCAGTTTGGTCTAGTGGTTAAGGCAACCGGCTAGAAACCAGGACTCTGTGAGTTCTAGTCCCACCTGAAGCATGAAAGCCGGCTGGGTGACCTTGGGCCAGTCACTCTCTATCAGCCCAACTCACCTCACAGGGTTGTTGTGGGGAAAATAGGAGGAGGAAGGAGTATTAGATATGTTCACCTCCTTGAGTTATTCATAAAAAAATAATAAAGGCGGGATAAAAATTAATTAATTAATTAATTAAATAAATAATATATACACTAAATGTGGTGGACAGATGTTAACCATGGTAGACACGTAAGGTGAAGACACCTCTGAGATGATTTTAGTTTCTGCTGATTTCATAAACACACCCATGCAGTTCTCATGAAAACAGTATGGAAATGGTTTGCCACCCCTTTCTTCCAAAATGTTTTTTGACTTCCAGTCTAGCCAGACATACCTTGCTAAATCCCATCCAAATGCTAAATCAGATTCAGCTCTGTTTAGCTTCCAATCCCAGACAAAGTTGACTAAATGCTGCCACTTGCTAAGAAAGATACAAGTTACAAAGCACTTAAATGTTAGAACAGGGGTCGGCAAACTTTTTATGCCGGGAGCCATTTTGACATGCTCATGCACATTTTGAAATGCTCGAGAGCCAGGGGGCGGGGTTTGCGGGTGGGGGCCAATCACATGGAAGGGGGCGGGGTTTGCGGGCGGGGGCCAATCGTGTGGAAGGGGGCGGGGTTTGCGGGCGGGGGCCAATCGCGTGGAAGGGGCGGGGTTTGCGGGTGGGAGCCAATCGCGTGGAAGGGGGCGGGGTTTGCGGGCAGGAGCCAATTGCACGTACTGGGGGCAGGGTTTGTGGGCGGGAGCCTTGAAAACAATTTTGGGTGGCAAAATGTAGCTGCAGCTCCCCACCCCACCCCACCCCACCCCACCCGAATGTATTTATCGCATTTGTATCCAACCTTTTGTAACAGGAGCCCAAGGCGGTGTTCCCAGCGCTTCCTCCTCCTATTTTTCGTTTGCGACACGTGCAAAGGGCTGCTTTCCCGTGTTTTTTGGGCCGTGCAAAAAAGTAGGGTGTAATGCTGTATCCCAAATGTTAATTAATATAGTAAAGTATCTTAAACTAGCTTCCCCCTTGCAAAATGGGAGGGCGGAAAGCGGCGAGGCTGGACTCTCTCCATCCCTCGACGGAGCTGTGTGTCCTGGGCATGGGCCGGGCTCTGGGGATGAAGGAACGGCTTGGCACGCAGCCCTTTGTCCAGAGCAACCGCTTCCCCATCCCCGGAAACGAGGGCGGTTGTAGCGCGCGCACGGCTTTGGAGGCGTGCTCGGTCCGACAAAGCGCATGCTCGGCCTTTTCTCGGGGGTACCGCATTCAGCCTCGCAGGTTCTCAGCTGGCTGGACTACAGCTCCCATAGTCTTTTCCCAGCACCAGCCGGGGATGCTGGAGAGTATTCGGGCCCCTTCCCGCCGAGCGCAGGTTGGGGAAGGCTGGCGCGGGTACAGGAACCGGCTGCACCGCGTGGCCGTAGGACGCGCTCTCGGCCCCCATCGTTTTTCTCCTCCCCCAATCTCAGCTCGGCTCGGCTTCCCCGGCCGCCGCAGGGCTCGGGTTAGCGAGGGGAGAGGACGCCGAACGGCGGGGTGGTGGGATTGATGGGGCGGGAGGGTGCTCCTGGTGGGGGCCACTTGGGGAGCTCTCTGCAGGGGCCTCTTGGGGTGCCCTGTGTCTATGTCCCACCTCATCCAGGGGAGCTTTTGGCAAGGTCCCATTCGCAGCCGCTTCCTCCTCCTCCAGCAGGCCAGCCCACAGAGTGCTCTCCAGGCCGACAGCATGACAGCTCGGCGCCTTCCGCACCAGGCTCAGTGCCTTCTCCAGCAGCAGACGCAGCTCTTCAGGGGCATCCCGTCTGGGCGCTCGGCCCAGCCTTCCTCATGCAAGGCCTCGCACAGGGCCAGCAGCCGCCTCGGCTGGGCGCGTCCTTCCTCCCGCAGCAGAGGCTCCAGCACCCGGAGGGCCTCCCGCGGCCGCTTCTCCAGGAGCGCCTCCAAGGCGCGCGGCCAAACTCCCGCCCCCAAACTCTGATGGCTGGCGCCATCAGGGGAGGGAGGAGAAGGGTGGGTGGAGGTGGGGCAGGGGTGGTGGGTGCTGGCGAGGGAGAGAAGAAGGAAGGCAGTAAGGAGCAGCATCCAGGCGCTGGGCGAGGGCGCGGGCCCGGGACGCGAGCGGCAGGGCGGCGCAGGGGGCCGGGGCGGTGGCGGCGGTGGCGGAGGGACCAGGCGGACCCGTCCGAGGCGGCTGCTGGCCCTGTGCGAGGCCTTGCATGAGGAAGGCTGGGCCGAGCGCCCAGACAGGATGCCCCTGGAAGAGCTGCACCTGCTGCTGGAGAAGGCGCTGAGCCTGGTGCGGAAGGCGCTGAGCTGTCATGCTGTCGGCCTGGAGAGCGCTCCGTGGGCTGGCCCGCTGGAGGAGGAGGAAGCGGCTGCGAATGGGACCTTGCCAAAAGCTCCCCTGGATGAGGTGGGACAGAGACACAGGGCACCCCAAGAGGCCCCTGCAGAGAGCTCCCCAAGTGGCCCCCACCAGGAGCACCCTCCCGCCCCATCAATCCCCCCACCCCACCGTTCGGCGACCTCTCCCCCCGCTAACCCGAGCCCTGCGGTGGCCGGGGGAGCCGAGCCAGGCTCAGACCGGAGGCGGCCAAGGGGAGAGCAGACGGCTCTTCGCCCTGCGCCGCCCTGCCACTCACGTCCCGGGCCCACACCCTCGCCTGGATGCCGCGGAGCAGCGCCATCTCCAGCCGCAGCAGCCCCTGCAGCCACTCCTGCGCCGCCTCCGACAGCGCCACGTCCCGGGCCAGCAGCGCCTCCCTGCCGCGCCGGGCCTCGCTCAGTGCGCTCGGAGAGACAGGCCTAAAGGGGCGCAGAGGCCGGAGAGGGAGCCCCTCCATCTCCCCTTCTCTCCCTGCCTCGCCCGCCCGCCGGGCGCGGAAGCGCAGCCGCCTTGACGTCAGGCGCTGGCGGCGCGCGGCCAAACTCACCCAGCGCCTGGATGCCGCTCTTTACTGCCTTCCTTCTTCTCTCCCTCGCCGGCACCCACCACCCCTGCCCCACCTCCGCCCACCCTTCTCCTCCCTTCCCTGATGGCGCCGGCCATCAGAGTTTGGGGGCGGGATCCAATCGCGTGGAAGGGGCGGGGGTGAGTTCAGCTGCGGTTGAGCCACGCTCAAGGGGCCAAAGAGCCAGATCTGGCTCAAGAGCCGCCATTTCCGACCCTTGTGTTAGAACATTTAAATATTATGTTTCCTGTGATGATTGCAAGGATATCTGCAGGGTATGGTAAAAAAAAGTCAAGATCCACCATCTTGACTTCTTTGACCACACCCTGCAGACACCCCTGGGTGAATACCTTCTTGGCAGTGTACTGGTGAAGTGGGAATGTTGGAAGCAATATTTGTGAATGCCTGAAATTGGTAAGATTCATTTCAAAGAGTTCTTTCATGAATGCTGTTGTTTGCATCTTTTTATGAAGCTCTGTGCTTGACATTTGAAACCACTGAACCATTGAAATTCTTGTGCTGAATTTCAGAGAAATTCCTTTTGGAAGAACATGCTTGGTGACGTTACTGCTGATTATCCAGGAATATCGCTGAAATCCCTCCCTTTGGACAAGGAAACAAAAATAGACTTGCTTTTCACCAAGGTCTGTTGCCTTATATTTATACTGATAGAAGTAATTTCTGAGAACAAAAACATTATTAATAATATTAATTGTGCAGTAAATTCCATCAATTATCAGAATCTCCTTTTTGCCATAGTTCCACCTTGAGCCTCATGTCGAAATATTTCTAAGAGGAAACCAATTCAATTTCCTTGTGTGACAATAAAGTGATTGTCTAGATTTTGGGAGGGTGGTGGAGCAGTAAGGACATAACATAGTGACCATCTTTTCCATGTTCTCATCTCAGCAGGTGGGCTTGTCTTGTCTCATATGGTTGGGCCTGGTTAGTACTTGGATGGGAAACTACCTAAAAATCCCAATTCTATAGGCTGGACTGGGAACTTAAAAAACATTCCAGAATAAGGCAAAGACAAATTACTTTTGTATTGTTACATGGTGATATATATATAGTCACCAGGAGTTAAGCTCACTTTGAGGACAATTTTACCATGCTCTTACAGATCTGCAAATCCGATATATGCCAAAGTAGATACAAGTCATTTCCTGAGTAATCAGTAGTTATATATTTCATCAGAAAATATGTATATTATGCATCTGAACATGACTCACTTTGACACCTTCATTTTCAGGATGCACAGTTGGAGCTGCAGCTCAAGGTTAATAACCAGTAAGGGATTTTTATCACTTCAGCTTCAATCTTTCATTTTTATTCTTTTTAAATTTTATGCGGATATTGTTTACATATTTTTAAAATTCTTCTCTAATCCCCCAGAGCAGACATCATTAATGGGTGCTCATATATCTGTATGTGTGTGTATGTGTATGTATATATGTATGTATGTATGTATGTATGTGTATGTATGTATGTATGTATGTGTATGTATGTATGTATGTGTATGTATGTATGTATGTATGTGTATGTATGCATGTATGTGTATGTATATATGTATGTATGTATGTATGTGTATGTATGTATGTATGTATGTGTATGTATGTATGTATGTGTATGTATGTATGTATGTATGTGTATGTATGCATGTATGTGTATGTATATATGTATGTATGTATGTGTATGTATGTATGTATGTGTATATATATGGGGGGCGTGGTGGCTCAGCGGGTAAGATGCCAGGCTTGTCGATCGGAAGATCGCAAGTTCGGAGGTTCGAATCCCTAGCCCCGCGTGACGGAGTGAGCTCCCGCACTAGCCCCAGCTCTTGCCAACCTAGCAATTCAAAAGCATGCAAATGCAAGTAGATGAATAGGTACCACTTTGGTGGGTAGGTAACAGCGTTCCGCATGTGTCATGCAGCCACATGACCATGGAAGCGTCTTCGGACAACGCTGGCTCTTCTGCTAACAAACGGAGATGAGCACCGGCCCCTAGAGTCGGACATGACTGCACAAATGTGCGGGGGGAACCTTTACCTTTTTTTATATCTGTATCTTCCTCCTTTTGAAGAATACCCTATGTAAAGCTGTAGGGTGACTAAAATAGGCAGTATGCAAATGTATGTCAATACATTAAGTAAATAACAGCTTATCTCCAGATCATTCTGCTGAAGGATTATCACAATAGAATGGCTGGCTTTACTATTGATTGAGATCAACCCAGTAGCCTCTCCTGGGGCTTTCAGGAAACTGACAGCAGTCTGGTCACACTGAGAGAGTGTAGGGATGAACACATTAGTCACATCAACTTCCATGGTAGAATGACCACCTATGGTGGAGATCATTTCCATTGATAGAGACTCTCCAAGTGAGAATTATGTGGAAAGTCACTGATGGAAAGAGAACATTCTTTATTGCAGAGAGTCACCCTCTACATATGAGTTGGGCCTAGTGATTCCCATTCTCCCTAAACAGGAGTACATTGTTGTGGCTTTCTTTGTCACCTGAAGAGAGCTGTTTAAGCTTTTAGGATAGAGTGCTTTTCGTGCTACCATCAAAAGGTGCCATCCAGCAGAGTTTGTCTTTTCTGCTTTAGCTGAATGGATTTTCTCTGGAAAGGAAAGGGATGTAAGATATGGTGGGCAAAAATGGGAGGGTTACCAATGGAAGACACCAATATGGATTCTTTGTAAAGTTCTGTAACAAATACATTTTGTGAATAAGAGTAAATTTTGTGAATTGCATAATAAATATCTCACCTGGCATTCTGCTCAGGGGGTTTTATTGACTCTTCCTGTCTCTTCTACCAACCCAGTATTATTCTACTCCTTCACCCATGCCCTTCGCAGAACATTTTTCTTTCTTTGTTTCTTTTTGTTCCAGTTTAGGAGATTTAGATGTGCGTTTGGGTTGTGATCTCTGTGAAGCTGAGCAAGATTTCCTGTGTAAAAGGAGAACTGTGGTCTCCACCGCTCTAAAAAAAGTTCTTCTCCTGGATCAAGAATTGCAAGGGCAAGAGGTGAGTGCCATCATATTGGGATGGAACCAGAATGGTAGAAATTCTTTCAAGGGATTCCACTAAACTCTCTTGGATTTTTATTTTTTTTTATTTTTTATTTGTATAGTATATTTTACATGTATAGGTTTTTAACTTTTTATAATTGTGATTGTAAACCGCCCAGAGTCTGCCATGGTAGAGATGGGCGGTGATACATCCAAATAATAAATAAATAAATAAATAAATAAATAAATAAATAAATAAACAAACTATTCACGTTAGTAAAAGTAACTATTTCAGTGGGCAATGGACAATGGACAATGGAGCTAGTTTGGTCTAGTGGTTAAGGCAACGGGCTGGAAACCAGGAGACTGTGAGTTCTAGTCCCACCTTAGGCATGAAAGCCGGCTGGGTGACCTTGGGCCAGTCACTCTCTCTCAGCCCAACTCACCTCACAGGGACTGCGGTGGCTCAGTGGTTAAGATGCTGAGTCAGAAGCCATTAAGGCTGAAAACTCGGCAGTTCGAAACCCGAGCGTGAGCCATGTGCCGGAGTAAGCTCCCGGCAATTAGTAAAATCAGTCCCAGTTTCTGTCAACCTAGCAGTTCAAAAGCATGCAAATGCGAGTAGATAAATTAGGTACCACTTCAGTGGGAAAAATCACAGAGACATGAAAGGAGCCTCCTTGGGCGTCCCCCGGGCAACGGTGATGTCACCGGCAAATCCTTTCACTACAGAAGCAAAAGCTTTTGACACGGAACAACAACCTCACAGGGTTGTTGTTCCGTGTCAAAAGCTTTTGCTTCTGTAGTGAAAGGACAACCTCACAGGGTTGTTGTTGTGGGGAAAATAGGAGGAGGAAGGAGTATTAGGTATGTTCACCGCCTTGAGTTATTTATAAAAATAATAAAGGCGGGATAAAAATTAAATAAATAAATAAATGGTTGTAGAGACAAAAATATATTGAAGAACAGCACTGCCTAACCTAGTATTATACGGTATATATGTATTATATATATGTAGAGACAAAGAGAGATGAGATAAAGATAGAGATAGAGATAGATAGAGATAGATGTTCTTATATACACACACACACATATTGGGAATAGAAATCCTCCAAATCCCAGTTGGCATGGCAACAGAGTTATAGTCCCCAAACATTTGGAGGTACCAGAATAAGGATGACGTGTAAAAATAGTCCTTATAGTTTTGAAACTCTCCACCTTAAATGTAGATACAGTATTGTAAGAGGAGCGTCATGTTATTCTATAGTGGTTAAGCCTATGCCTTAAATGAAATGGTTTGTTTTAAAAGGTGCTACCAGACCTCTTTCTGATTTTTCTCCACTTTGAAAATCTCTCCCCCAGAAGGAATTTCCAAAATATCCTGAGACAGTAATGTAATCTATTAGCATTAAATAAAGGAGTTGGGCCCATAATCTTAAATTTGTGTATTTGTTATTGCTACAGGTCCCTGTGATAGCTGTCATGGCAACAGGAGGAGGAGCCAGGGCAATGTCAGCATTCTATGGCCACCTCTTTGCCCTCCAAAAGCTGAATCTCTTGGATTGTGTTACATACCTCACTGGAGCTTCTGGCTCAACCTGGTAAACTGAATTAGCATTCTCTCAACCCATCCACTGCTTTCATGCCAGATCACAAAAGTGGAGACTTCAAAGGCATATTAGTTCACTGCATCTGAAATTAAGCCCTCGGAATCAACCTGCCCTTTGCCAGTCTACCTCTAGATCCATCTGGAAAGCCCAGTAGACAGACTGGCAAAGGGCAAGTTGATTCCGAGTTATTTTGAAATAGATCATCCTTAGCTGGAGTGGGCAGCCTGGGGGCAAGAATTAGCCTCCATTCTGATATTTGTTAGCTTCTTGACAGACTAGCTATTAAGAACACTGCAATCTGTAAACAGTTTGGTCCTAATTGCAATGTATCTCCTATATTGTATCTAAGCAAAGGTTGCAGGAACTTTTGAATTTGAATTATCCATTCAGTCGTATCCGACCCTTGGTGATTCTAGTTAGGCTTATTAAGATAATCTCCTGCCAAAACCTCAGTCTTAGAATCATATAGTCATCCTCCACTGAAGCTTATGATAACAAAACACTGTCTCTGTGTGTGTGTGTGTGAATGCACATTAGGGATAACATTAGATCTGTTTCTCCAGTTTAGAAGTGATTTCTGGAGCCCCTGGGAAGCTGGTTTATAAGAACTCAAGAGAGACCAGCTCATCCCCCCCCCCATATTCCTCTTTTGAGGAGTATTTTATACTCCCCTTTAGAGGTATATAAAAATCAAATTCCTCTTCCAACTTTATGCTTCAGAAGGACAGAAGCACAAATAAAATTCATGGCTTTTGCTATTGTATCTAAATTCATACTACTTTCAGGTTGCTTTAGAAGCAAGTGTCAGGGTTCATGTCTATGAATCCTGCCATTGGGATTAGGCCTAGCATAGATGCTTGTAGAGTTGTTGGGAGGGGGAATGGCAGTTGAGTGTTGTGTCTGGTGGTGGAGGCTGGAACCGGCTTCGTCAAGGTCACGCACCTGCAGCAGAGCGAAGATGGGAACGCTTGCCTCATGAGATCATCGGTTGGTGATTTGGCGCGCAAGGGGGGAAGTAAGAGGGAATAGTTTGGCGGGAATTGGCATTCAAGTCTTTAGGAGTGCTTCAATTAACATGTATCCTGAATAAAGCTTTATCTGTATTTCATTGAATTGCATCGAGAAGTGTTTATTGGGACATTGTGGTTGAGATCATCACAGAAAGACTTGAATCTGCAACCCAGTCGGTTTATCCTGAGGTTACAATTGCTAAACCCAATTAGTGCCTCCTGAGTGAGAATTGACTCATCCAAGCAATTCCCAGAATGGAGGAATCTATGGAATGTTTCCAGGTGGGGGAAGAAGAGCAACCAGGCACTTCTACAGGCCTGGAAGCAGTTTCCAAAGAAGAAAAAGTCGTGGCTTTTGAGCCGGGAATTGGCAAGAAGAAAACCTCTAGAAAGGGGTCCAGACGAAGTGGAATAGAGGCTACCGAACTTCCTGTGGTACGTACTCCCAAAGCGGGTGCAGAATGGTCCGTGGGAATTGGAGGCGGCCTCCAGGCAGGGATGGGTAAACGGACTGCTAAAACCAGAGTTACCCAATCCCAAAGGATGGCTTCGCTGGAAGCGAAGACTGCACGCATCGATTTTGAATTGGAGACTATTAGCCATCAGCTACAGACTCTCACTCAATCGGTGCAGCAACTGGTCCTGGCTCCAAAGCAAGAAGGGGGTTCAGTGACAGACATAAAGGCTACTTTGATGACCACTGCAGTAGAGAGTGGGACGTCCAGTGGCGAGGAAGAAGAGGATGATTCTTCAGAACCAGAGCCGGAGGTGACACAACCTCCCATGAGTGGATTACAAAGGGGTCAAGCCAGGGTGTTTGCAGTAAACAAACTGAAGATGCGATTTGACGGCGATCCCGGGAAGTTGGCTTGCTTTATGACCCATGTCAGGGGTTTTATGGAGGAATTTGAGAGCTCTTTTCTAAATGAGGAGGCCAAAGTAAGGTATGTCTCAAGTTTCCTAGAAGGAGAAGCGGCACAATGGTTTGTGGCTTTACATGACACAAATGCTTCAGAACTGTTGACTTTTAACGCATTTATGTTAGCATTGAGAAGGAGATTTGAAGACACGTTGTCTAAAATGTCAGCTAGAGTGCAATTGCAACAATTGAGCCAGGGGAACTGGACGCAGAATATGCGTTGGAGTTTAAAAAACTTATTAGTAGGGTCCCTGGCTGCCCTGAACCCTTTCAGATAGAATATTTTCAGATGGGGTTGAAACCTGAGATTCTGGAAATGGCTGCGGGGAGGGGTGACCCAGACACCCTAGAAGAATGGGTTCAGCTAGCTGGCAAAGCAGAGAGCACTCAATTAAGATTGAGATCATATAAAAAGTTGCAAAGCCCAGGGAAAAGAGCGCTGGGGCAACCTCAGGCAAATAAATCTTTCAGACCGACTGCCTGGGAAGAAGAAAAGGAACGGAGGGCTAAAAGCGGTTTGTGTTTCAAATGCGGCAAAGAGGGACATCGCATTAGCAACTGCCCACAAACAACCCCTGCTGTGAAGAAAAAGCCGGAAAGCCACTCTTCAAAGCCACCCACCCTGCCTCCACGCAAGGGAACAGCTCATGCCCTGGGTGAAGGCAAGAGGTTGGAAATAGCTGGGGGTGAGAATGACTCCACAGATGAAGAATTTCTGCCATCAGGAAACGAGCAATGCCTGTCCTAAGATGCGCCGGTGGCCAGGCATTTGCAGATCGGCGCTCAGATCCTTTGGTGAGTGGAGAATGTCCTACCATGCAAGTTAAAGTAAAAATTGAGACTTTAGATGGGAGGGATCAGAATAATCTGATGGCTATGCTGGACTCGGGGTGCTCAAGGTGTTTGATGCATCCCGCTATTGTTACTGGACTGAGACTGAAATTGCATAAATTAAAAGTTCCCATCATATTTTGTCAGTTGGATGGGTCAGACATGAAAGGGGGTCCAGTGGAATATTACACAGAAGCCTTGAAAATGACTATTGGGACACATCAAGAGACTATTCGGTTTATTGTGGCTCCCATATCCAGTCAGGCCATAGTGTTGGGGCTTAAATGGTTGAGGGAGAGAAACCCTCACATCGATTGGGTTTCTGGGGAAATGGAATTTGCAGATGGTTCGTATTTGGGAATGGAACGGGATTCTGCGGGACTGTGTGTGGAACTATCAGGCTCATTAAGGGAATTAGCCCAAGTGGCTGTTGCGCCGTCAGCATGTGAGGAGGAGGGGGAAATTTTTGTAGAGACTGAGTCAGACCAGATGCCCCCTCATCGGAAAACAGACTGTTCTTTGCAACTGGAACCTGGAGCAGTGTTGCCTAAACCTAAGTTGTATTCAATGACTCATAAAGAATTGTAAGAGTTGAGGAACTTTATAGATAAAAATTTAAAGCGGGGATTTATTGAACCTTCTACTTCCCCCATGGCAGCTCCCGTGTTATTTAGGAAAAAGAAAGATGGTTCATTGAGACTGTGTACTGACTATCGGGGGTTGAATGCTATTTGTATTTCCAATCAGTACCCGCTGCCTTTAATGAAGGATATGCTTGCCCAGCTAACAAAAGGGAAAATCTTCACCAAACTGGACTTGAGAGAAGCATATTTTAGAGTGCGCATAAAGGAAGGAGATGAGTGGAAAACTGCTTTTAATTGCCAACTGGGTTGTTTTCAATATAAAGTCATGCCGTTCGGATTAAGGGGGGGGGGCTGGAGTCTTCATGAGCTTAATTAATGAGGTTCTGCATGAATTTTTGTATCAAGGAGTGTTGGTATATTTGGATGACATTTTGATCTATACAGAAACCATGGAACAACATGTAAAATTAGTGAAATCAGTACTGAGAAAACTCTTGGAAAACAAGCTATATGTTAAGTTGTCCAAATGTGAATTTCATAAAGAAAAACTGGATTTTCTGGGTTACAGAATATCGCATCAGGGCATAGAAATGGATCCTGCCAAAGTTAAAGATGTTTTGGCGTGGGAGACACCCAGAACAAAAAAGCAATTATAAGCTTTTTTGGGATTTTCCAATTTCTATAGACAATTTATTCCTGCCTTTGATAAAATAGCGTTACTGTTGACTGATTTGTTAAAAACAAAGAAATCGACTGATGGCGTATTAGCAAATAAGCCTCAGTCGAAACTAAAATGGATGCCAGCTTGCCAAACTGCTTTTGAACAGCTGAAGCAGTTGTTCACCGCAGAACCTATTTTAAAACACCCTGATCTGGAAATGCCATTTATTATACAGACAGATGCGTCAAACTCAGCAATTGGATATGTATTATTGCAAAAAGACAATACTAATCAATTATGGCCCTGTGCTTATATTTCTCATAAGTTTACGGAGGTGGAGCAGCGTTGGCTGGTTTGGGAGAAAGAGGCTTTTGCTGTGCGACATGCATTAGCTACCTGGTGACATCTGCTGGAGGGTTCTCCACATCCATTTGAGGTCTTTACTGATCATAAAAATTTGGAAGCCCTTAAAACGCCCCAGAAATTAAATCCTAAACAAATCCGATGGGCCAAATTTTTCAGTAGGTTTAATTTCACATTGAAGTATTTACCAGCAGGGAAAAACTTCCTAGCGGATACATTATCTCGATTACCTCAGCATGATACCCAGATGGAACAGGTGGTGTCTACAGTAATGTCTCCACAACAATTGGGCTTACCAACCCATGCTGAACCTGTTTCTGATTCTGCATCTTTACCTTTACCTGTACAACTAGAAGGGAAGGTTGCTCTTACTCGACGCCAAGCCAAAAAACATCAGACCCCATGTCTATGAAGCTTCTCAGTCATCCAGGTGGAATTGTCTGTAGCTTGAATCATGTCAACTGGATTTCTATTTTCTCAGTGGAAACGTTTCGCTCCTTATCCAAGAAGCTTCTTCAGTCTGAGCAAAGTTAGTAAGGGAATTCTTAAATATGTTTCTAGGGTGGCTGTGTGACCTTGCACCTGGGGCTAGGTCATGGTTATTTGAGATGTTTATTTCTAAGTCCCTTTATCATCCAAAGGAGGATCGTTAAGATTACCTTGCTGTTGTTGAGATTGCAAAATGGTCTTAATCTTCCTAGGCACAGAAGACAAAGCAGGAAGGAAAATAGGGGAAAGATTGTGCCTGAGGCCCCCACCTCTATTCAAGGAAGGATTTTCCAAGTTGGCATAAATGGATTCCTTGACCCCTCTCTCAAACCACCTATCTTCCCTGTCTAAAATGTGAACATTAATGTCCTCAAATGAGTGTCCTTTTTCCTTTAGATGAAGGTAAACTGCTGACTCAGCAGATCGCAGAAGTCAGTTTACCGCCAAATTTTGGAAATCATTTTTAAAATTGATTGGAACCGAACAGGGACTTACTAGTGGGCACCATCCACAAGGGAACGGTGCGTGTGAACGACTTAACTCCGTGTTAGAACAATATTTACGTTGTTATATTAGTCATCAGCAGGACAACTGGGTGGATTTGTTGCCGTTTGCTGAAGTGGCCTATAATAATGCTGTTCATCAAAGCATTGAGAAGTGTTTATTGGGACATTGTGGTTGAGATCATCACAGCAAGGTTTCTGCCTCTGTCTATCCTTTAATTACATGATTTCCCTCCACGCACCAGGAAAACAACTGAATTTTGTCCTGGCTCCTCTCTCAACCAAAGTATTATAGCTCAACATACTTACCATTATTGGTTTGCTCAGGTATATACAGTATTTCCCTATTTTGGATAATTACATGTTATATTAAGTGGATGACTGCATGTTATTTGTCTTAACTTTTTTTCTTTTTAAAATAACTATAGCAAGTGACAGAAGAACCCAATCCAGTCTGGGACTGTTTTGCCACAATCAGTTATGGGCAGTTGGTTTGTGCATTCAGAGACACAAATGAGATAGAAGCTGATAGGAGTTATGCAGCAGAGCACAGCAAAGCAAAAGAACAACCATTGTAACTGCAAAATGTAATATATGTTATGAAATATCCACAGGTGTGGCAACGTTAAATAGAGGAATGTGAAAGCAAAACAGGATCTCATGTTTTTCCAGCTGTGGGGAGCTCCCTGTCCTCATTAGAGGCAACAGCAAATGTTCCCCAGATTGTTCTGGCTAGTGGATAGCACTTTCCGGGACTGGCCTATGCTGAAGCTCCTCTGTAGGCATATCTTTAAAGTATACATAGCATACTATTGCAGTTATTCATATTTCTAGTTAAGGGCATTTATTGTTTATACTTTTTGCCTGTCAGCTGAAAAAGTACAAGGTCACAGGTAGCTGACCTTGGAGCTGGTAAAGCACTTTTGAAGGAGATGACTCTCTTGAGTCAGGCTGCATCAGAAGATGAGGAAACTGCTAACTATGAGAAACAGTGGGAGGTGGGGATGGGGAGGAAGAAGGGAGGAGCTTACTTTAGAAATCTAAGGTTTTATTTTATTTATTTATTTATTTATTTATTTATTTATTTATTTATTTATAATTCAATTCAATTTATATCACCGCCCCATCTCCCCCAAAGGGGAGATGGTTTTACCAAGCCATGCTACATACAAAAATGGAGACAAGAAGTCATTTTATACAGAAAAGCACAGAGGAAAATGGGGCACACCATCAATTCCTCCTCGCTGTTACAATCATCTACCCACACTAACCAAGTGCTCCACTACCAAAGCAATAACCCAACCTCCCACAAGAGGAGCTGTGTAAGAACACTATTCAGACGAGCACAAACGCACTGCAGCATCCCAGAACACCAGAAAAAGGAAACAGACCACTTATATAGCATCTTCCAGCAAAATGGATACCCACGCAACTTTATCAAAAAGTGCCTGACCACTCAACCCACCACAGCAAAAACAACAGAAGCTATGAAAAGGATTACACTGCCATACATCAGAAACATCTCAGAAACTACCAATAGACTGTTACAACCACACGGCATCACCATAGCACATAAACCAACAAAAACCCTTCAGAACGTCTTAAGTAACCCAAAAGACCCAGTAGCCCAAGAAGAAAAAACAGGAGTTATCTACAACATAGAGTGTAAGGACTGTAACAGCCACTATGTAGGACAGACTGGCAGAAGACTAGCAGAACGCATCCACGAACACCAACTAGCAGTCAGAAGACACAATGAAAACTCCCTAATCTCACAACACATGGACAGACTCAACCATACTTTCAACTGGGAAGCTGTGAGCATCTTAAACCAAGCCAAATCCAAAAATTGCCGGAGACAACCGTTCACGTTCCGTACTGCAACCTGGAGTGAATTGTGATCCCGTCGCCACGCCAGAATTCCCGCTCGGGCCTTGCCTTGCCTTTACGCCAGAGCCTTGCCTTGCCACCCAGCCAAGCCTTGAGTTGAAGCCTTGCCTTGCCACCCAGCCGCGCTTCGCACCGGAACCTTGCCTTGCCATGCAGCCAAGCCTCGAGTCGGAACCTTGTCTTTCCGCCCAGCTGCGCTTTGTGTCAGAACCTTGCCTTGCTGCCCAGCCGCACCTTGTGCCAGGACCTCGCCTCACTGCCGTGCCTAGTCTTGTGCCGGAGCCTCGCCTCGCCTCGCCTCTGCACTAACCCTCGTGCTGGAACCTCACCTTGCAGCCACCGCACAGAGCCTCCTGCCGGAACCCTGCCTTGCGTCCGCGCCAAGCCTCGCGCCGGAACCTTGCATCACTGCCACATGGTGGCTGACCGCGTGTGTGCCAACTGGGAACTGATCACTGTAGGCAACCCGAACACTGAGCACCTCGTGTCGCTTTTGATATATATATACATATTGTGTGTTTAATTGTAAATAAAAGACTATATTCTACACCTTCCTGTTTCGAGTCTTAGTCGGGACAGGACACATAAACTTTGTAAATGTAATTTACTGCCACTTTGTTCTAGGATCATTTCATTTTAAAATCACACTATTGTCTTGTCCTAAAGGCTTCATTTTCCCACAGGACAATGAGAAGTTTGTATGAAGACTCTTACTGGTCTCAAAAAGACCTGATGGGCCCGATCCGTAGAGCACAGGAATATATTGCCAGGAGCAAGTCAAATGCCATTTCCTTGGAGGCAATGCAGCACTATGATGTGGAGCTCAGACAGAGGGCCCAAGAGGGGCACTCTATTTCTTTTACTGACCTGTGGTCACTTATAATTGATCGTATGTTCCATGATGAGGTCAGTGCCCAAGGCCCACATTTCCTCAATACGTTCTTTTCTACTAAACACCCTAGCTTTAAAGATAAGAATGAGAAACATTGTTACTTCATGATTCTATTTAATTTAAAATAAAATTAATTTGAACTTTTGAATTCACTCTTGTTTACTTTGTGACTCACAACATTGTTTCTTCTCCTTTAGCAGGCTGATGGCAAACTCTCAGATCAACAACAGGCTGTGAATCAGGGGCAAAATCCACTGCCCATCTATCTGGCCCTCAATGTGAAGGACACCAAAAGCACTTTTGAATTTAAAGGTTACTATCTTTTACAATTCTGAAAATGACTATCACAAGTGTGTAAGTCATTTCAGGACAGTAGCCAAAAACGTGATGAATGAGGGACAAATCTGTTTTATTTATTTAATGATGCAGAACACTTTTATTTTTATCTCTCTTCTTTCTTGACTTTAGGCCAGGGGTGGGCAATGTCAGGCCCGCAGGCCGCATAAGGCCTGCGGGGCTCCTGCCTAAGGCCCGCGGGGCTCCCGCCCGCAAACCCCGCCCCTTCCACGCGATTGGCTTCCGCCCGCAAACCCCACCCCCCAGTGCTTGTGATTGGTTCCTGCCCGCAAACTCTGGGCCCCGGTCTGCGGAAATCCCAGAAACCCCGCCCCCCACCCCCCCGGTCCCCGGTTATAAATATCCAAATGGCCCTTGGCAGAAAAAAGGTTCCCCACCCCTGCTTTAGGCAATAGGCTGTAGCCATCTCAATGTTTTACCTCTCATTCATGTTACAGAATGGTGTGAATTTTCCCCTTATGAAGTGGGATTTTCTAAATATGGAGCCTTTATTAGCTCTGAAGATTTTGGAAGTGAGTTCTTTATGGGAAAACTGTTGGAAAAAAACCCGGAATCGAGGATCTGCTATTTGGAAGGTGACTTGGTTTTGATAAGAGAAAAATTAGCTTTTGATAAGAAAAATAATCATACTGATTCTAATAGTGATATCTTCAAATTCTTCTGCCAGTCAAGCGCCATTCTCTGAATGAAGCTGAAATTGTTAGAACCTTTTCTCGCAGATTAAAAGCAAAAAAGGTTAATTAATCCTCTAAATCCTTTAGAGCAACTAGTGCAGGATCCCATTATGCCTGACTTTAACAAGATGAACCTGTGATATGGAAATTCCACTTCAAATTAGATTCAAAATTAAGTTTGTCCTAGACTCATCTCTGGCCTGGAAATGCCCAAAGACCACATGCAACCTGAAAACAAAAAAGTTTACTCCCTTGATCTAGCACATTGTTTCCCCTTTTTAATTTTCCCCCAGTCATGTGTGAATTGCCAAAAGAGTGACACGCCAATAGGCTAAAGCAAAAGTTCATTAAGTTTCTATAAGGGAATATTTCCAAAATCCTCTTCAAGGTAATGTACTGTAATAACTGTAGGAAGAAATTAGGGAGAATGGGATGCATATTTACTCACAATTGCATTTCTATTTTCTAAACATTTATTAAATGTAATTACAGTCAATGACCAGCAATATAAAACATAGACAACATTGAAATGAAACAGAAACAATGAAACTGTGATATAAAATTAAGAAACTGTGGTTTTTTTTTTTTAAAAAAAAGTCCCTACTCTAAGATTCGGACATCTTATCCCTTCTCATGGAAATTGCCGCAGATAAAAACTTAGCAACTCTATTAGTGATGGTAGGATTCCAATCTGATAATAAGAAACAAGTCACCTCTCTCTCATAACAGATTTGATTTTGGCTTGGAAACCTAAAAGTATTCCTGCATATATATTACTGTAGAACAGACAGTGAAAAAATAGATGAGTTAGAATCTCAGGTTCATTATGACCACAAGGGCAGCATCTCTCGGTGAATGGGGTTCTCTTGTACCTCCCATCTAATACTGCAGAAGGTAAAACCTTGAAACAAGATCCCCCCACCCAAAAGACTCTACAGTGTGCTCGGCAAATAAAATTGAATAAGTAGTTGGCTTCTGATTTGGAACCTATCACTGACGATTGGCTATAGCACCAAAGTCCATCTGCCATGCAATGTTGAAAAAAATGATTTTGGAGTGATTGACCCTTCCTCTTTACAATATTCTGCTAAAGTCCACAGACTTCTTGTAAGGCCCACCCAGGTGAGTAAAATAATTGTTGCATCGTTGGTGTACAGAGATCCTGCCCAATGCTTGCCACTTTGTTTAGGAAGGTGGAATTCCTTTTAGGTTAGAGCAGCTACTAGAAAATATACAGTCCTGATCAAACCAGGATTTCTGAGGGATGCAGGCAAGTCTTCTACTAGCATGTGGAGGAGGTATTAATAGTGGCTGCATGCAATTTCTATAGAAAATGAAGGACTTGGAGGACTTCACTTTGGACCCATATTCCTATAGCATTCAAATGTAAACAATTAAGGTCATTCACATGTAGAGATGACCTCCTTCCCTGCCAAATTAGGCTTGCATTGTAGTATAATTTAGTCAGTGCATTATTGCCAAACCTGCATGAGAATCAGAATGTGCATCTACACTTTCCCAAATTGTAGTATGCAGTCCACAACTCAAACAACACACAGAAAAATGTTGAATTAAAAACACATTTCCTGATGTGGAAACAGGGCTAAATGGCCTTGAGTTTGGAATATGAGAAACTGAAAGAAAGCCAAGATGATAGATTAGTCCATTCCTATTCACAGGACAAGATTCTTCAGTATTGTAATTAGCTGATTAGTCAGAAGTGATTTGAATGACAAAGGAAGGTACTTAATGTATCCATATCGCATACATTTTCAGGAATTTGGAGTAATATATTTTCCTTGAATTTGGTGGATATCTGGAATTTATATAAATTGTGGCAGCAGCAGCCTTTCCCAGGCATGGAAAACAGTGATGGTAAGAACCTTGTACCATTTATTTTGTTGTACTGACCACAATATTGATTGCAATATAGAGACTCTGCAAAGGCCATGACTATTATGTTAGCTTTCCCCAGCTTACTTAACCTTTTCGGGAGCTGAAATACTATCACACCTGGAGGACACCAGATTAGGGAAGATTTCTTTACTGTATATCTTCTAGCTAAATTAGTAAGCAACCCACATGGTTGTTGTGGGTTTTCCAGGCTGTGTGGCCGTGTTCTGGCAGTTTTGGTTCCTAACGTTTCGCCAGTCGCTGTGGCTGGCATCTTCAGAGGACAGGAGCACAGCTAGAAGATTCTGTCTGTGCCCAAGGCAGAATCTTCTAGCTGTGCTCCTGTCCTCTGAAGATGCCAGCCACAGCGACTGGCAAAACGTTAGGAACCAAAACTGCCAGAACACGGCCACACAGCCCAGAAAATCCACAACAACCATTGGATTCCGGCCGTGAAAGCCTTTGACTATACAACCCATATGGTTGTTCATACCCCTCGCCTTCCCAAAATTTGGGGAGGGGGAGGCTTTTGTTGACATTTAGGCCTGCTTTTTCTGCTTTACCAAGAAAGCACTAGTCTAATTTATACTAGACTTTTTCATTAATTTCAAAAATTTGGCTGCAACCATAAGAATATATGTTTTGTGATAGCATAGTTTGCCATTTTTACACAAAACAGTTTGTGTAAGTATGAAATTCCTTTCTGACAGTCAATAAACAGATTGACTGGACTGGAATCTTAAGAGTAGATCAGAGTTGAAAGAAAAAGATGGACAGATGTCACAATTTCCACTTGAATCATTGATATACAGTAGGTTTACTGGAACCTTTGATAATCTAAGAGCGTTTATTTTTTTAAAGTCTTATTTGGTAGGTTCCTTTGGTTAGATCACTTTCTTTCCTGTTTGACTGCAACTTGCAGTCTTCTCATAGTAGGAATTGCATTCCATACCCACAAACTTTTCTCTCTTTTGATTGTTCAGTTTTAAAAGTTGTTCTTATGTTTAAAAGGATGACATTGTGCTATTAATGATAGGTACAAAACAAATGATCAAGTTCTTTAGCAAAAGCCATGTTATTTAGGAAAATTTGGCATAATAATGAACAAAAGCCAGTTAGGTGATTACAGTGGGAAACAATCAATATGCATGGTGCCCCTTAGAGTTTCTCATAGTATGTGTTTGTTGCTGTTGTTCCATTCAAAGACAGTGGTCCTTCAGATCAGTCCTCTGAATGTCAGACAGCTTGTGTTACTCTGCCAGAAAATATATCTAGCATCATCAACGGAGTTCTGACTCATCGCCCAGTAGGAGAACTGAAACCTAACTTCCTGAGAGGTCTCCAAATACACAAGAATTATCACCAGCACAAAACATTTTCTACATGGCAAGGTAAATAATTTAGCCATTAAATTTTGGATAAATAACCTAGAACTCTATCAGCCTTGGGGCCATCCATCCATCTACCCATCCTTACCAAAGCTGGTCATGTGAGATCCCCTGCTGACTATTAGTGTCCCCGTAGCAGTCCTTTGATTTAAATCTGTGATATTATGATGAAGGTGGAGGTTTCTGATTTTATCCAACAACTCCTTTTCCAGGAATATTTCATTAATTGGTATTGATCAAATATGTCTTTTATGATCAAGAGTAAGAAGAAATACCTGCCTTTCAGATAATAATCTAGACCAGAATCCTAACCATCTCACTCCATTGGAAAAAGAACTATGCCTGGTTGATGCTGGATACTTTATCAATACTAGCTGCCCTCCCCTGTTAAGAGAGGAAAGGAATGTGGATGTTATTTTATCATTTGACTATAACTTGCTGGAGACCAGATTTATAGTAAGTTTATTTTAATTTATTGTTGAAGGAGGAATAAGATTTTGTTACATTATTTTAGGCATACAGATCCATTCTAACTAAAACCAATATTTCTGTATAGTATCTGAAGAGGATAACATTATAACTTAAGATAAGTATGATGCCAAGTGGAATCCTAGCTAATCCTTCATTATAATACATCTCTCCCTTCTACTACTGCTACTGTTCTTCTGTAGCATCTTCCTCACATATCTTATTCTCCCAATTCTGCTTCCACTGTCTCTCTCTCTTATCAATCCTCTTCTGGATAGTAAGCAGAGTTTCAAAGATAATTGGTTTAGTCCAGTGTTTCTCAACCTCAGCAACTTTAAGATGTGTGGACTTCAATTCATGTTGGCTGGGGAATTCTGGGAGTTGAAGTCCACACATCTTAAAGTTGCTGAGGTTGAGAAACACTGGTTTAGGCTATTTTCTTAATTTTTGCTTGGCTCTTTAGTCCTTGGTCAACTTAAATTGTTGCTCACAAGTTATGAACAGATATGCCTAAGTTTCTTATGTATACATAGGCCTCTTTGTATGTGTTGCTTAAGTAATAGGATTCTGTGTTAATTTAAAAAAAATATGGCTTTCATCCATGTACTCAAGGTAACTCTCTTACACAGGGAGTCCTTGGTCAATCACTAAACAGGGGCTAGAATTCTTCCAACAGTGCCAGCAAACTCATCCATTTTTGGCAGCTCCAATTACAGCAGCTCTGCCAGAAGCACATTTTGGTTCTGCTTCTCAGCAGCTGCTCTCACTGTATGAATTACAGTGAATTGCTTGTAGAAGTTGCTGATACTAAACGTTTAATTGTGGAATGTAAACTGATTCCTAATTGTAAAAATGTCTGTTAAAAGAAAATAAGAAATCTATGAATTTTTGGCAAAGTCAGAACTGATGGCCATTAGTGGACTGCTAGGGCCACTGAATGGAGCAGAGTTTAGTGCAGCGGAGCAATAAGCACACACAGAAAGGAGTTTTATCAAAATAGCATTAATGAGCACGTTAGAGAAATATAGGTTATTGATCTTAAACACATTCAGCCCACCCAAGCATAAAGAATCACACGCTTAGACAAAGTAGTTTCAAAAGTAAGTACAAAAGAGTTCTTATGTTTATTTGGTCCAGTTACATGAAGGATTCTTGTTCTTCTTCTTTTTCCCTAAACTGTGTTCACCCCTAGCCCTCATTGCTGCTAGAGGCTGCGTGGAGAAAAGAGGGGGAAAACCTCCTGATTCTAGGCCCACCGCATGGCCCAAGATGGAGAGAGAGGCAGCATACATGCTGCCTTCCAGATGGTGGACAAAAGGCAGAGAGAGAGAGGGAGGGAGAGAGGGAGAGAGGAAGTGGGAGGGGCAACAAGCAGCTTCCGCTAGAAGCACATAGAGGGTTTGCCTCCTAGAACAATCACCCATATGCTAATGAGGCATGCTGATTTGCTGGAACCTCCAACAAGAACAACAAATATTGGCCAACAGGACATGAACATTCAATGATCTCACCATGTTAAAACACTGCCAAATATTGCTGAAGAGCAAATCAGACTTTGTGGCCTAAAGCATTACATTTTTAGTTGGGTTTGAAGAAGCTAGATGTAAGCTGTTGGGAAAAAAATCTGACCTTATTTTTGTATTTGAATTCCTTTGTTTTTCTTCTATAGTCTATAGAACAGATGGGCAAATACTGTTTGGATCAAAACATCCCTTTTCCTAAAGTTATACTCACTGAAGATGACAGGCAGAATCCAAAGGAGTGCTATGTTTTTGAAGACAAGGAGAACCCCAACGTCCCAATTGTTCTTCACTTCCCACTGGTGAATGATTCTTTCAGGATATATAAAAAACCTGGTTAGTATTTGACTCTTTAGCAACCATCTATCACATATGTTATATATCACAATCTTTCATATATGTTATATATCACATATATATCACATATGTTATGGCCAGTCACCCAGACTAATTAAAACTTAATTGCTCAGTGACATAGGAAAATATTCCTAAAGACTATGGCGTGCATCACAATGTTGTGCCCAGCCTGTACTTTCCAATACTTCTTGCTTCTCTTTTTTATTATGGGTTCTTGATGCCATAAGAATGTTCAGATAAAAGCTTGTCTCCAATATTAAACTGCAGTAGAGAAAAGAATTGATAACAAATGTTAGTTTTTAAAATGGCTGTAGCCAGAAGCTTTAATCCAACAGAGTTTTAAATTAATGTTAAGGCCACCATGCTTAGTTAATTAAGCATGCAATATTCTTTGCAGTCAGTGTCTTTTCATACAAGCTAGGTTTAAACTATGACTCTATAGGTGGGACCTTCCATAAGTTGTTGTGGGGAAAATAGGAGGAGGAAGGAGTAATAGGGATGTTCCCCGCCTTGAGTTATTTATAAAAATAATAAAGGCGGGATAGAAAATAAACAAACAAACAAACAAACAAACAAACAAATAAAATTTCTCTCTTGCTTGGCATACAATCTCCTCCAAGTCTCTCCTCATGTTACACTATGAGTCCAGTGGGCACCCCTGGAATTTTGAAAAGACATTATGATGGGATTATTCACAGAATGGCTACCATGGCAGATGTGGCCAAGCACAAAGAATCCATTTATCAGAAGCAAACTTGTTACTCCCATAATCTCATCTAGCATCTCAGAACCTTTCTACCACTCTGGCTTATTTTAATTAAAATCAGAATCAGGTATGCCATGGAGTATGGTGGACATGAATGGAGATCTCTGTGGACAGTGTGGAGCTCCACAAAACCCATAAAAAGGGGAGAGGGCTTTGGTTGTGGATGCCATCTTGACCTTTTTGACCCGTCTCCACAGATGGTCCTGAATGATTTTCAGCCCTATGTTGGGACAACAGCATGAGTTTAACAATATAATTTGGGCATTCTTGTTTTAAATGAATGTCAATCTCTCATTTTTAAAATCATCACTTTTTATTTTCATTTTGCTTTATGCAGGGATTAAGCACACTTCAGCAGAAGTGGCTGAAGGAATGGTGAATTTTGCCAGTGGCATGTCACCATATAAGATGACTGATTTGACTTACAGTAAAGATGAATTCAACAAACTGATAAATCTGTGTGACTATAACATCCAGAATAACAAAGAATTGATTTTGCAAGCCTTGACGGTAGCAGTGAAAAGAAGAAAAGACAGCAACAAATAAAGCCATCATCCCAAATTCATCTTGGTGGATTTTTGAATTAATGTCTGTTCATTTGCAAAGGCCTAAAATAGAAAATGATTAAAAGGGGCATCTAGGAATATTTGTTTTCCATTTTCCCATTATCGTCATCATTATCTTCACTGTTTCATTTTTTTATAGTTGGTTATAGACACTGCTTTGTGTCCTAATCATTGTCTGCCCCTTATCCTTCATAACAAGTTTTTAAAAAGGTTTTTAAAAGATGATTTCAGCCTAATCTCTCAGCTGTTGCAGTATGGGGAAAAATTTGTATGAAAATAAACTTTGTAGGAAAAACAAAAATGAGAATAATAAAATGTGATGAAACACATTTAAAGGTACAAATTATAGACATGGCTTTGCAAACCCAGTCTTCATTACTGCAATAGTGAAAAATCCTAAAGTCTCCTTTCTGATCTTGACAAGGGAAGTATGAATATTAAAAAATGATGGCAAATATCACCAGCACTCCCTGTAATAGGATCTACTCAGATCATGTTATCCTTTATCTGATGGGAGAGTAGGTTTATCATCCTCCAGCCTGCACCTCAAATGAGATGTAAAGCATCTTGCATAAACAATGTCCAATTTGCATAAATTTTCCTCTTGTAGTAAGATGAAATCTTTGCACTTGTATCGGTATAGATCTTTGGCTGAGAGGTACATAATTATTGCAGTGTTTCTCAACCTTGGCAACTTTAAGAAGTGTGGACTTCAACTCCCAGAATTCTGGCATGTTGGCTAGGGAAGACTCTGGGAGTTGAAGTCCACACATCTTAAAGTTGCCAAGATTGAGAAACACTGATTTAATGGCTTGTCCAGGCAGTTTCCAAGAATCGGACATGATTGAACGGAATAATAATAATAAAAAATGCTGTAAAGCTGCGTGCCTGCTTTTAATTACGTGATAAACATGACTTGTCTTTTTAAAGAACCCTATTAAATGGCCATGCACTTATGTAGCACCATAGGCATTAATCTGTTTAATAACGAATATTGCTGTGCTGAGAAAGGAAAATCTGTCATATGTAGGTTGGAAGCTGTAATATAGTCAGAGTGAAGTTTAATTTCTTAAGCACAAGATGGCAGTGTTTTCTAAGTAACTGGGTGAAAGTTTGTGCTACCATTTAAAACACCTATGAATCTGGAAATCCATCAGCCTTAAACATGAAAGAAAAAAAAAAGGCTGAGAACCTACATTATTTTATTTTTATATCCAAACTGTTCGACATCTCAGTGCTACTTATCATTTAGCAAGTGTGGCACCGTTTGTCTTCATCCCAAACTTTCAAGGGAAAGGGGAAACGCTAAATTGGGAATATAATATGGAAGATGGGCTGGATACTTCTCCCTCAGTGGTACTCTCCTGATGGATCTCCCCCACTTTCTTTTTTATTTGTATTTTTTTAAAAAATTAGATTTACTTAATGGTCCCGCTTCCATAACATGCATGACTCAGTCAGTCACTAACCCAATACTGTACATTCTCTTCATGGGAGGTTCTGTTAACATATAATCACAGCAACTAGATCATAAACCACTAGTTTGGGACTTCCTGGAGCCCCACCTACTTTCTTCAGGACATGCCTGTTGTGCCCTTGCATCAGGAGAGTCCCGGAAAGGCTTCACGACATCACTAGCTCTCTTCCCATTAGCCAGGCAGCAGAGGCATATGTGTGTGTGTGGGGGGGAGCCCACAAATCAAGACGGTGACTGTGATTGAAAACCCTCTTTTTACCCCTAACTTGGTTGTTACTTTTTGATGTATGGACAAGGCAATGCCATTAAAGATACTATGACTGTGTTCACATGATGTGTTGATTATTTACTTCAACTCAGCAGTGTACAGTCCGGCATGCTAGAGCAAAATGAAGTAAGAAAAATAATATATGGTGTCACAATCAAGGTCAGTACCACAGAAGTCTACATTGGGGGCTGTACCCATTCCCATTTCTGCTCCCTTTGGCCCTCATGTACCTCCAGGGTTGTGTCTGTGGAAAACTAAAATGGCCACACAGATGGGAACTCTAGAGCAGAGCTTTCCAAACTGTGTGTCGGGACATGTTAGTGTGTCGGCTGCAGTGTCTAGGTGTGTTGCGGCTGCTGCTGCCTCCGAGCCCTGCCAGGATTCCATGCAGGTCTTAGTGCCCGCCTGGTGCCTGGCTGCCTCCAAACCTGCCCTGCCAGGATTCCACGCAGGTCCTAGTGCCTGCCTGGTGCCTTGCTGCCTCCAAACCTGCCCTGCCAGGATTCCCTGCAGGTCCTAGTGCCTGCCTTGTGCCTTGCTGCCTCCAAACCTGCTGTGATTCCGCGCAGGTCCTAGTGCCTGCTTTGTGCCTTGCTGTAAGAGTGTGTCGCAAAATGATGCCTTGCTCAGTCGTAGATGTCTGCAAGTGAGGAAAGGTGTATCATGGTGCAAACTGGCCCTTATGTACTTACCAGTGATATCAAGATTCAAATATGAAAGGGCAGAGCTTGGCTCCTGCTATCACAATGCACATTTTGTCATTTTGGTGTCGTCATGGTCAGGAATGGGTGCCTACGCATTCAGCTGTTCCTATGGCACAGGTTATGGGGAAGGTACTTTAAACTCAAACTATCTGTCTATCTGTTCAGTTGTGTCTGACTCTCGGTCACTTTGTGGATTGATGCTTTCCATGCCTTTCTATCTCTTACAGCTTCCTTTAGTTCCATCAAAGTCATTCCAGTGTCCCTTCTGATGGTGTCAAGCCAGTGAGTCCTAGGGCAGCCCCTTCTTCTTTTACCACTGATCAGTCCCAAACCCAAACTGACCTGAAGCTATTTATGGTTAAAAGCTAACAACTTTGGCATTACTTGGCTGAATCAGTTAGCCACTATAGGATGTTTACATGGCATACTAATTCACCCTTGACCTAGCTAAGTGTATCACACAAACCTGGCCAACATACTGTCATCTGTTATTTGCGGGGTCACCTTTCTCTGAGAGTATCTGCCTGTCCCACCAGATCGGATAGGGTAAGCACACTCCTGGTCTATTCCCAGAAATCCTGCCACCTAGTAGGACCTTGGAAGCATACCTTTTCCGTGGCTGCCCCTACCTTATGGAACACCCTCCCCCCGGTCATTTGGCAGGCCCACACCAGATGTAATGGTATGTGAGAATGACCTTGGGAGACTGGGGGGAAGAGATGCTGCCTAGGGAACGATCAGATAAGAGAGGGCATAGCCCACAGCTGTATAACGGGAAAAGAAAGAAACTTAAAATGATCCGCCTTAATGTATCAGGCTATTAAAAGTGACGGCAGGAGATTGCTTCCGGGTGCTGAAGACGCCGGTGCGCTGAACCGAGCGCTCCTGGCTCGGCTCCGCTGTTTGCCTGCTTGCAGCGGTTTTTAAAGAAATAAAACTGCTGAAATCTCCCCTTTGAAGAAAAGGGGATCAGAAGATAAACCACAAGGGTCGCCGGAACCGTCGCTCTTTCCCAATTCCCGTTTTTCCACCATGGGAAAAAGGAAATTGAAGCGACGAAAGCGACTGGAAGGACCATCGTTATTGCTCTGCAGGAAACAGCGAAATCTTTTCAGATAAGTAGCACCTAAATTCAGCACTTTTAGTCACTGTTTTATATTTGTGTTTATTTTAATTTTACATATTATCTGCTAAGATCCTTCTATGGACATGATCGATGCTGCTGGTGATTGTGTAACTTTCTTGCTAAAGAAGACTTGAGAAATGGTGGGAGCTTAAAGAACAATGACTTTACTTGGAAGTGAAATGGAGTGACATTGACTATTGACGAATGGCTTATTTACTGAAGTGGGACTAATCTATTTTCCTCTCTGGATTTTGAATTCAAATGGGTTAACGGTCTGCCTTTTATCTTATTTTTTTCTTTTCTGCTTTTCATCTTGAGATGGTATTTTTTTCCCTTTTTTTCCTGTAATGCGTTTGGAAATTATTTGGATTATAATGGGTATTTTTGGAATATCTTTGTTTTGAACAGTTTTTGGAATTTCCTTATTATATGGGATTTTAGTGGACTTTCTTGTTGCTTTTTGTCTTGGAGAGTGAAGACATTTGGAGTTGGGGCTTTCTCCTCCCCCCCCTTCTCTTTTTTTTTTTCTTTTCTTCTCTCTCCTCTTTGGGACTTGTGATTATAAGTTTGCCTGAGAACTGGATTGTTATTACACTTTCAAGGATATTTTGACTACAACTATAAATTCTATGTATGTCTTTTTCTTTATTTTTTTCCTCTTTTCTTTACTGCACTTTTCTTTTCTTTTTCTTTTAATTTGTATTTCTTTTTCCGTTTCATCTTTAACTTTTAGCTTTGTATATTTAAAAACCTAATAAAACTTATGCAAAAAAAAAAAAGTGACGGCGGGAGATTTGTATTTTCAGACTTGCAAGATTATGTTTATGTAGCCTTACAATGAAGTAGAATTAGTTCATCTGGTCATGTTTCCTGTCTGGTTTACCTGGGAGGGCTGACACAAGATCAGGAACATCTCCAGGGGAATTGCAGTTGTCAAGGGTTTGTAATGAGAATGATAAACCCCTCTGTGTGAAGTACCAGGTTTTTTTTTGCAGAAAATAGTATGTTGACTGTAGGAACGATGAAACTTATGCTGATGTGATAGAATGTGAGGGTGACCTTGGAAGACAGGGGGAAGAGATGCTGCCTAGGGAACAATCAGATAAAAGAGAAAGGAGCCCGCAACAATGACCAAAGAAAGTAACTTAGGAAGGGCCCACCCTAATTACTCAGGTGGTAAATAGGGAGGGCGGGAAATTTGTACTTTCAGACTTGCAAGATTCTGTTAATGTAGCCTTACAATAAAGTAGAATTAGCTCATCTTGTGTTTCCTGTCTGGTCTACCCAGGAGGGCTGACAGCTGCTTCTAGAACCCGCACATTGATAAATGGACTTAACCTTAGTAGAGAGTCTTTGCGACTTTTTGAAGATGACAAAAACAGTGGACTCGTTCTTACAGGATGTTTAAAATGGTACAAAGGTCAAGTCTTATGATATGCCTTGCTGTGATACCCCAGGCTACTCCAACTCTGCGGTACTTTCTGGGAATCAGTTTCCCAACAACCAGCCTTAGTACTTGCATGATGGAAAGTCACTTCCTCCACAATGGAAGTTATTATTTCATTCAGTGACAACAGCATAGCTTTTAGAAAGACCCTTCGGCAAGCAAGAGAAAAGGTGGCAGAAAGCCTGCAAAGGGAAGACCAGTTTCCTGATGGCTCACAAATTCAATCTGATGTCTCCAGTGTGGTTCCTGTGCCCCCCCCCTAAGCTTGTGGATACTATCCTTGGCTATAACCCCAATTTACTTTTGTTCCACAATGTCTATACCTGTTATGGTAGCCATATTTTATATTATTACCACCATGGCAACCCTAATGCCCCTAAAATTCCTTACCAGACATGGGGGAAGACGTGATCTTAATGGAATATGAGGGATGAAGTCTGCTTGGCAGTATCAGCTCCAGAGGCTCTGAAGCAAGGTAGCCTCATCCTTCCTTCACTGCCATTAAATTGAACCCCCGCTGTGTTGGGTTTCCCCATTCCTCCTCCATGTTCTGGAAACTGATTATCCCCCACAGCTGAGATCTTGACTTGAGCCTGGGAGTCAACAGCCCCCTGTTAAATTTCTTGGCTGCTTTCCAAAATAGTTTGCCTACCTACGCACCACAGTAGAGCTGCCTAGTTGTATTTCCCAGCTTTTCCTTTGGGTGGAATTATTTGTATCCTAGCCCTTAGGACTGCATCAGTGGACAGGTGATTAAAAGTACAGCAGCATTTGCCAAGGCTGTGTTCAGACTTAGGAGCAGGCTTCAGCAGATTCCTCATGAGGCTGGCCTTGAGCCTCTAACCCAGAGCTTTCCAAACTGTGTGTCAGGACACGTTAGTGTGTCGGCTGCAGTGTCTGGGTGTGTCACGGCTGCTGCTGCCTCCGAGCCCTGCCAGGATTCCACACAGGTCCTAGTGCCTGCCTTGTGCATTGCTGCCTCCAAACCTGCTGTGATTCCTCGCAGGTCCTAGTGCCTGCCTTGTGCCCTGCTGTAAGAGTGTGTCGCAAAATGATGCATGTCTAAAAAGTGTGTCACCAACATGAAAAGTTTGGAAAGCTCTGCTCTAACCAAGTGCACCAGCCATGCTTTTCTCATAGTGAGGAAAATCCATTATGGACATCGAATGCTTATCAAGATTAGGATTTCATTTGGACTGAAATTAAGCCATACTTCACAACATTCATTGTTTGGAAGCGAGCAGTCTTTGATGAACAGACCAGAGAGTTCAAAGAGCTTCATGGCTGATCAAAGGACAAAACCCACAGAAAACAAAACAACTGAAAGTGTTTGTGAGCAGCCACTTTCAAGAAAAGCCAGCTGAACCTGTTCAGAGGCAGTAGCCACAGTGATCAAAGACATGTATTTAATTAAACTCTTGCCTCTCTTTATTACAGTTTAGGAGAGGGTTAAAACACATTTATTCATTCCAGGTCTTAATATCTTACTGTTTTATATTTCATCATCATCATCATCATCATAATTTATTGCGGTCTTAGACCAATGCAAGGCTAATGTTCTGTGAAATATACATAGTCTATCTTAAAATGATAGCAATGTAGGATGAAATAGAAAGTTAAAAATTAAAATAAAATTAAAATACATTTATAGACTATCTAACTAGACTATGTGCAATCTAAGATACAACCTATACTAGATGAGAATATAGACGTTAAGAATATATTAAATATAAAGTGTAAAACATGAGTATCTAAAATTACCACTATGTTATATATATAAAAAAAAATCGAATGAATTACTATTACATACAATTGTTTGTTTTGTTGTTTATTCGTTCAGTTGCTTCCGACTCTTCGTGACTTCATGGACCAGCCCACGCCAGAGCTTCCTGTTGGCCGTCGCCATCCCCAGCTCCCCCATGGTTGAGTCTGTCACCTCCAGAATATCATCCATCCATCTTGCCCTTGGTCAGCCCCTCTTCCTTTTGCCTTCCACTTTCCCTAGCATCAGCTTCTTCTCCAGGGTATCCTGTCTTCTCATTATGTGGCCAAAGTACTTCAGTTTTGCCTTTAAGATCATTCCCTCAAGTGAGCAGTCTGGCTTTATTTCCTGGAGTATGGACTGGTTTGATCTTCTTGCAGTCCAAGGCACTCTCATCTACCTTCCTTCACTCAGTCTTCCTTATGGTCCAGCTCTTGCAGCCATAGGTTACTATGGGGAATACCATTGATTTAACTATGCGGATCTTTGTTGTCAGTGTGATGTCTCTGCTCTTAACTATTTTATCGAGATTTGTCATTGCTCTCCTCCCAAGAAGTAAACGTCTACTAATTTCCTGGCTGCAGTCAGCGTCTGCAGTAATCTTTGCGGCTAAAAATACAAAGTCTGTCACTGCCTCCACGTTTTCTCCCTCTATTTGCCAGTTATCAATCAAGCTGGTTGCCATAATCTTGGTTTTTTTGAGGTTTAACTGCAACCTAGCTTTTTCACTTTCTTCATTCACCTTCATCATAAGGCTCCTCAGCTTTAATGTACATACAATACATTACAGAAATTAGCCCATCAGGGTCTGGCGAATCTTCATTGCTACAGCACAGAACCTTGCTACCTGCGCTGTAACAATAGAGCAGAGCTTTCCAAACTGTGTGTCGGGACACATTAGTGTGTGTCGGCTCTAGTGTCTGGGTGTGTCGCAGCTGCTGCTGCCTCCACACCTGCCCTGCCAGGATTCTGTGCAGGTCCTAGTGCCTGCCTTGTGCCTCGCTGCCTCCAAACCTGCTGTGATTCCGCGCAGGTCCTAGTGCCTGCCTTGTGCCCTGCTTTAAGAGTGTGTCACGAAATGATGCATGTCTAAAAAGTTTGTCACCAACATGAAAAGTTTGGAAAGCTCTGCGATAGAGTTTTCATCTGTAAGCAGCAATTGAGTATAGTCAGAATCTGTACGACCAGGGTATTTACTAATTAGGGGTAAGATGAGTTTGGTTCGAATGTCTCTATAAAAAACGCAGTGCAGAAGGACATGGTCTGTAGTTTCCTCCTCTCCGGAGTCACAAGGGCAAAGCCTTGTGGCCAATGGTATTTTTTTATATTTGCCCTCCAATACCGCAGAGGGGAGAGCGTAACAACAAGCTAAAGAATAAGCTCTCTGATTGAGATACTTCAACAATCAGATGCAGCAGTGGAAGCACTTATTTTTCTATGTCAAGAAGTTTGGAAGACAGAGAACTGGCCAACTGACTGGAAGAGATCCATATTCATACCCATTCCAAAGAAAGGAGATCAAACTGAATGTGGAAATTATCGAACAATTTCATTAATTACACATGCTAGCAAAATTTTGCTGAAAATAATTCAACAATGTTTGCAGCCTTACATCGACAGAGAACTACCAGAAGTCCAAGCTGGATTTAGAAGAGGATGCGGCATGAGAGATATCATAGCTGATGTCAGATGGATCTTGGCTGAATGTAAAGAATACCAGAAAGATGTTTACCTCTGCTTCATTGATTACGCAAAGGCGTTTGACTATGTGGACCATAACAAGTTATGGTTAATATTACGAAGAATGGGAATCCCAGAGTACTTAATTGTACTAATGCGGAACCTGTACATGGATCAAGAGGCAATCGTTAGAACAGAAAACGGTGATACCGAGTGGTTCAAAATTGGAAAAGGTGTACGGCAAGGCTGTTTACTTTCACTCTATTTATTCAATGTGTATGCTGAACAAATAATAAATAAATCAGGAATGTACGAAGAAGAGTGGGGTATCAGAATTGGTGGAAGACTCATTAACAATCTACGATATGCAGATGACACAACTTTGCTTGCTGGAAATGAAGAAGACATAGGCTGACCATATTTCCTTGAGACAAAAATGGGACATTGGGATGGCAAAATGGGACGGGGTCTTATGTAATATTCCATATTCATGAAAAAGACTGGGGTCCCCGCCCCCCCAGTCCATGCAATTAGCTCCCACCTGCAAACCCCACCCCCGGTTCATGCGATTGTCTCCCACCTGCAAACCATGCCCCCAGTCCATGCGATTGTCTCCCGCCTGCAAACCCTGCCCCCCAGTTTGCGCAATTAGCTCCCAGCTGCAAACCCCGACCCAGGTCCATGCAATTGGCTCCCGCCTGCAAACCCCGCCCCCAGTCCACGCAATTGGCTCCCACCTGCAAACCTCGCCCCCAGTCTGTACAATTGGCTCCCACCTGCAAACCCTGCCCCCAGTCCACGCGATTGACTCCCACCTGCAAACTCCGCCCCCGGTCCACACAATTGGCTCCAGCCTGCAAACCCCATCCCCCGGTCCACGTGGTTGGCTCCCGCCTGCAAACCCTACCCCCCGGTCCACACAATTGGCTCCCACCTGCAAACCCAACCCCCCGGTCCGCACAGTTGACTCCCGCCTGCAAGCCCTGCCCCCCGGTCCCTCCTTTGCCACACGCTAATAGGCGGGAGGGCTTCCTCTTCCGGGCTGCCTCCAATCGGCAGCTCTGGCTGAGATCCTCATTCTGCACCATTCCCGCCGGGTTTAAAAAATGGGACAAAATTGAGATTTTTATCAAGATGATGGGACGGTTGAAAAATGCTAAAAAAACGGGACTGTCCCGTTCAAAACGGGACGTATGGTCAGCCTAAGAAGACATGAAGTACTTGCTGATGAAGATCAAAGACTGTAGTCAGCAATACGGACTATACTTGAATGTGAAGAAGAAGATTCTCACAAATGGACCAATAAGTGATGTCACAATTAATGGAGAAGAAATTGAAGTTGTCAATGATTTCATTCTACTCGGATCAACAATCAATGCCAAGGGAAGTAGTAATCAAGAAATCAGACAACGTATCGTGCTGGGAAAATCTGCCATCCAAGACCTATCTAAGGTTTTCAGAAGTAAAGACATCAGTCTAAAAACAAAGGTGCATCTAACTCATGCTATGGTTTTCTCAATTGCCACATATGCCTGTGAAACTTGGACATTAAAAAAGGAAGATAGAAGAAGAATTGATGTGTTTGAATTATGGTGCAAGTCCTGCTTGAAGAGCAGGTGGCGGTCATGTCCAGGAGGGCCTTTGCACAACTTCGGGTTGTGCGCCAGCTCCGCCCTTTCCTGGATCGGAATGCCCTCCAAACAGTCACTCATGCCCTTGTCATCTCCCACATAGATTGTTGCAACGCGCTCTACATGGGGCTACCCTTGAAGAGTATCCGGAAGCTTCAGCTGGTCCAGAATGCAGCAGCGTGGGCAGTTATGGGTGCTATGAGATCAGCACATGTGACACCTCTGCTGCGCGAGCTCTATTGGGTACCAGTTTGCTTCCGGGTCCAATTCAAGGTGTTGGTTATCACCTTTAAAGCCCTACATGGCATGGGACCAGGGTATCTGAGGGACCGTCTCATCCTGATGACATCGACCTGCCCCACTCGTTCATGCAGAGAGGGCATGCTTCGGACCCCAACAACAAGAGAACTCCATCTAGCGGGGTCCAGGAGGTGAGCCTTCTCTGTGACAGTGCCCGCCTTGTGGAATATCTTGCCCCCGGAGGTGAGGCTGGCTCCCTCGCTCCCGACCTTCCGGAAGACTCTTAAGACCTGGTTCTGCCGCCTTGCCTGGGACGGGGGAGGTAATAGTTCCTCCTGGGGGTGGCTGGTCCCATAATGTCCTCCTTTTATATACGATTTTACCATTCTTGGATTTTTATATATTATTTATTACATTGTTTTAGCTGCAATTTATGTTTATAGGTTTTATTTGTTAATATTTTGTAAACCGCCCAGAGTCCCCTGTTGGGGGAGATGGGCGGTGATAAATTTGAATTCTAAATAAATAAATAAATAAATAAATAAATAAATAAATAAATCCACAATATTGTTGATATAAAAATTGAAAAGTAGGGGGGCCAGAATACATCCCTGTTTCACCCCCTTTTGCACTTTAATTGACTTTGAGAGAGATCCTTGCCTATTACACCTGATCTTGAGGGTCGTATTGGTCGTATTTAATCGCACGGATTAAATGGAGAAGCCTGAAGTCAATTGACGTAGCTTCCAGCTTCTCCCATAGTCTGATTCTAGATACTGAATCAAAAGCTGCCTTAAGATCCATAAAGGCAGCATACAATGATGTTGTTTTGTTTGTTGAATATTTTTCAATTAAATGCTGTAGAACCAGACATTGATCTGCCTCTACCTTCTCTAAAACCAGCCTGCTCTTTTGCTATCTTGTTTTTAATTATATATTTATTATTGTGTTGATTGTATTTTTATAAGCTGCCCAAAGCCATTAAAAGCAGCATATAAATCTAGCAAATAACAGGAGGATATGCACATATTTCTCACTAATAAAATTACCACATAAAGCTACAGAGACAAGTTGATTTGTTTTTTTGGAGCAACAAAATGGATTCATAGCAAGTGTTAGAGGCAATGGCTTCCCATTACGTACAAGACCAGCTTTAACCCTTGGTGTGGTGGGGTGGGATGGAATGGCAAACTATTTAATGTGTGCAAAACTGCATTCCTCTATGCCACTTCAGTTTTGAGTTTAACAGTTTCAAGTTTAATAGATTTGAGTTAAATTCATAATGGTTTGAGTTAATTACACCATACTAATTATACAGTATTATCCAATAATACTTTTCCAGCTTACATACAAATTCAACTTAAGGATAGACCTTGGGAACGGACCTTGTTCTTAAACTGGGAAATACTTTTATTTATTTTATTTATTTATTTATTTATTTAATTTATATAACCGCCCATCTCCCCCAACGGGGAACTCTGGGCGGTTTACAATAAATAAAATTAGATAAAAGCATAAAATATAAAATATGTAAACGAACAATTTATTTCGAATCCCTAGCCCCCTGTGACGGAGTGAGCTCCCGCACTAGCCCCAGCTCTTGCCAACCTAGCAATTCGAAAGCATGCAAATGCAAGTAGATGAATAGGTACCACTTCGGTGGGAAGGAAACAGTGTTCCGCGTCCGTCATGCCGGCCACATGACCACGGAAGTGTCTTTGGACAACGCTGGCTCTTTGGCTAACAAACGAAGATGAGCACCGGCCCCTAGAGTCGGACACGACTGCACAAATGTGCGGGGGGAACCTTTACCTTAACAATTTATACAATTAATATATTATAAATAAAATAAAATAAAATAAAAATCCAAGTGGGAGATAGTATTAATAAAAGAAGGGCATTATAAAATTACGGGATTAACCACCCCCATGAGGAACTATCGTTTCCTCCCTCCCATGCCAGGCGGCAGAACCAGGTCTTCAGTTCTTTTCTAAAGGTCGGGAGGGAGGGGATCTGTCTCAACTCTGGGGACAAGATGTTCCATAGTGTGGGTGCTGCTACAGAGAAGGCCCGCCTCCTAGCCCCCATCAGATGACATTCTTTAATTGATGGGGCTCGCAGCAGGCCCTCTCTGAACGATCGGGTGGGGCGGGTCGATAACCTGGGGACAAGACGGTCCTTTAGGTATTCTGGTCCCATGCCATGTAGGGCTTTAAAGGTGATAACCAACACCTTGAATTGTACCCGGAAGCAGACCGGCACCCAATGCAGCTCGCGGAGCAAAGGTGTTATATGTGCGAATCTTGGCGCACCTAAAATCACCCGCGCGGCTGCATTCTGCACCAGCTGTAGCTTCCGGATAGTCTTCAAGGGTAGCCCCATGTAGAGCGCATTGCAATAATCTACATGGGAGATGACAAGAGCGTGAGTGACTTTTATCTTATAGTTTCAGAAATTTGGGGAGATGAAAATACTGTCTGGGTACACATACTGTGCTAACTCAGTTTATTTTAAGCATGCTTTGTTGAACAAGCCATAGTTTACTGATTCCCACATAACAATAAGCCATGAACCATGTTTTACAAACCACAATGACTTGCCCATGTAACAAGCTCAAGTCTTGAGGTTGTGTATCAAGGCTCAGTAGGAATGGTCCATTCTTGTCCTCCTAGTCTCTGATCTATCATTCTTGGACTTCTGTTCCTCTGCTGCTTGATTGTTTTTTTTTACAGTCTTGCTCCATTTACTATCTACTTCTAATGTCACAGAGTGGACAATCCATTTCACTATTGCAATATTAACAATCAGTAATAATTTTTGAAAGGCAACACAGAGAGAAAAGTATCTATTCAGGGAGAAAGCTAAAATGAAGTTCATCCCACATTTACTGTTTTAATTCAATTTTGGGAACCCTGTGTGAGGATCTTGGTCTTCGAAATCTCAAATCAGCAACACTCAATGCAAGCCATGTAGGATATATGCAGTTCCTTTATTTGAGACCAGTAACAAGCTTGGCTGAAGTCAGGAATGATTTTCGTGCCGAAAAGCATTCCCTAAACAAAACCCAATCTGTCCCCTTTCTCACCCCTCCCTTCTGTGTGATTAACAGTCTACTCCCATACATTCCAAAACATATTTTTGGAATTGAATCTGAAGCTCTGCACAGCTTTACTGCTGACTTTTCAGTATTAGAAATAGGGACATAGTTATTTCAGTGTGCCTTGTGTAACACAGCAAGCAACTTATTTTAGCTCCTCCACCCAAACACATCTCAAAGGCATATTCTTCATATTAGTCCAATCAAACAGACTTCAAAATAATGATTTCTATATGTTTACTTCATTATATTTACACTGGGGTAGGGAACAGTAGTATCCACAGATTCTAATTGCTTTCATCAGATTGATGAAACCAAGAAAGGTCAAATCACAAAAGAAGAACAGAGGTGGATGAAAAGCAGCGGACACATCATCCCACACTTCTACGGATGCCCCAAAATACACAAGCCCGACATACAGCTCCATCCAATTGTATCGTTACCAGGGACCCCCACATACAACATAGCTAAAGAACTTACAAGAAAACTTAGGCAACTCACAGAGGAGAGCGAATACTCTATCACAGAGCTTTCCAAACTGTGTGTCGCGACACAAAAGTGTGTCGCCACACACAGCGTGGTGTGTCGCCACACCACCCGGAAGTGGCGGCGCGTGCGTGCACGGTGGCAGCGGCAGCCGCTGCCGCCGCCATGCACACACGCGCAGCCGCACGCCCCCCCACGCCGCCACAGGCCCCCCGTGCTGCCGCCGTGCGCGTGCTGCTACATGTCTTCCTGTGGTGCCGCTGCGTGCACGGGCCGCCACCGTGCTGCCACCGCACCGCCGCTGGCGTGTCGCCAGCGGCGGCACTTTGGAAAGCCCTGCTCTATCAACTGCCCACTACAGTGCCTCCAGAAAATCAAAGACCTAAAAAATAGATGAAGATGAAATTATGGTGTCATTTGATGTCACTGCACTCTTTACATCCATAGACCAAGCACTAGCGATTGAATCCATGGCAGCAGTCAAAATCAAAATACCCAGAATCATGGACCTCATCAACCTCTGTAGACGACACCTTCGTCATAATAAAAAAGGAACAGCTGGAGGAAACACATGAAACCATCAACAACATCTTCAAAGGAATAAAGTTCACAAGGGAAGAAGAAAACAACATGCTACCCTTCTTGGACATCCTCATCAGTAGAGGAAATGATGGCATTCTAGAAACACAAGTCTACCAGAAATCTACCCACACTAACCAAGTGCTCCACTACCAAAGCAATAACCCAACCTCCCACAAGAGGAGCTGTGTAAGAACACTATTCAGGCGAGCACAAACGCACTGCAGCAACCCAGAACAACAGAATACGGAAACAGACCACTTATATAGCATCTTCCAGCAAAATGGATACTCACACAACTTTATAAAAAAGTGCCTGACTACCCAAACCACTACAACACAACCAACAGAAGCTATGAAAAGGATAACACTGCCATACATCAGAAACATCTCAGAAACTACTAATAGACTGTTACAACCACATGGCATCACCGTAGCACATAAACGAACCAAAACCCTTCAGAACATCTTAAGTAACCCAAAAGACCCAGTAGCCCAAGAAGAAAAAACAGGAGTTATCTACAACATAGAGTGTAAGGACTGTAGCAGCCACTATGTAGGACAGGCAGGCAGAAGTCTAGCAGACCGCATCCACAAACACCAACTAGCAGTCAGAAGATGAAAACTCCTTAATCTCACAACACATGGACAGACTCAACCATACTTTCAACTGGGAAACTGTGAGCATCTTAAACCAAGCCAAATCCAAAAATGCTAGAGAATTCCTGGAAGCTTGGCACTCAGACAAAGCAGCCATAAACAGACACATAGAGGTAAACAACATTTACATACCATTCATAAGAGACAATAGAAAAGCCAGAAGACCAGAACACCTCCTTGCCAGCAATCAACAACCAGATAGGCAAGGATTAACACCAGGATTAGCACCAGAGGAACAATCAAACAACACAATACGCCCTAATCAAGGAACTATTAACTCAGTCAATCAAGCAGCAACACAACAACCCAATCAAGGAACTACCAAGGAGAGTACAACACCCCCACCAACACAGGCAGGACAAGCCAGGGTATATTAACAGAGAGCAAGTCCCACTCCCTTTTCGCACCGAAGATGTTGCCTAGCCTGGCAATGAAACGTCTGCAAGAAAACAACAAGGCTCAGAGAGCACCAAGGACTCCACAGTTCAACCCTGAGCTACAAATATTCTCTTCGACTGGTAAAGACAAAAGAATTTAATTTCTAAAGTACAATATGAGGGGAGAACTTTGATGGACAATGTAGGTATCCAAGAAGCATTTCATTGTTATTATTCATCATTATATAAAAAGCAAGACGTTTCGTTAGGTGATATTGATAAATATCTGAGTAAACAAAAACTATTTGTTCTTACCGATCAACAGAGGTCATTATTAAATGACCCTATAACACCAGAGGAAATGACAACTGTTTTTAAGAAAATTAATAGTGGAAAAGCACCTGGCCCTAATGACTTGTCTGCGGCTTATTATAAATGCTTTGAAGATGAGCTTTGCCTTCCTTTACAATTGACTATGAATTCAATTTTAGAAACAGGTGTAATGCCTGAGACTTGGAAGGAGGCTCATATTGCATTGATTCCAAAAGAACAAGATTTGACTTTAGCGAAGAATTATAGACCAATATCTTTATTGAACAATGATTATAAGATATTTACAACAGTGTTGGTGGAAAGAATGAAAATTATTCTTAAGAATTTTATTCATCAGGATCAGGCTGGTTTTTTGCCCAAGAGACACATTCGAGACAATGTTCGAAATGTTTTGGATATATTGGAATATTTGGAACAACACAATGAAAAACAAGCTGCTTTGATATTTCTGGATGCTGAAAAAGCTTTTGACAATTTAAATTGGTCTTTTATGTTTAAAGTATTGGAATCTATGAATTTTGGGGGAAACCTTATTAAATGGATTAAATCAATATATACCCCTCAAATGGCTAAAATAATTGTTAATGGGAATCTAAGCAAATCATGTGAAATTCAAAAACTTACAAGACAAGGTTGTCCTTTATCTCCTCTTTTGTTTATATTGGTTTTAGAAGTTTTACTTAGAGACATTAGACAAGATGATGGCATTTCTCGTATACGAGTTAAGAAAGAAGTTTACAAATTAAGAGCTTTTGCTGACGACCTAGTCATTACCTTAGAAAACCCTCTAGAAGGGATTGAATTATTAATGCAAAAATTGAAAGACTTTGGGTCGCTAGCAGGATTTAAAGTGAATTTACAGAAAACAAAGGTCTTGACTAAGAATATGGATCGTCAACAACAAGAGAAATTCTGTGGCTTGAATCATGTCAACTGGATTTCTATTTTCTTAGTGGAAACGTTTCACTCCTTATCCAAGGAGCTTCTTCAGAAGCTCCTTGGATAAGGAGTGAAACGTTTCCACTAAGAAAATAGAAATCCAGTTGACATGATTCAAGCCACAGACTGTTCCACCTGGATGACTGAGAACCTTCATAGACAACAAGAGAAATTGGGAAAATTAACTGGATTTACAATAGAGAAAAAAGTGAAATACTTGGGAGTATATTTAACAGCAAAGAATGTCAATTTGTTTCAGAACAATTATGTTTCACTTTGGACAGATATAAAAAAGACTTAGACAGATTGGAAAAATTACAATTGTCATTATTAGGTAGAATATCAGTGATTAAAATGAATATCTTGCCAAGAATTTTATATTTTTTTCAGACAATACCTATATTGATTTCAGAAGCACCTTTTAAACATATTTTATATGATAAAATTTATGCTCTCATATTTTATCATCATATTTTATGTGATATTTCTAAGTTTGTATGGCAAGGGAAAAAACCGAGAATAAAATAAAGTCTTGCAAGACGCAAAAGAGTGAGGCGGTCTGGGACTTCCGAACTTGAAGTTATATTATGCTGCTTGTTGTTTAGTATGGCTTAAAGAATGGATAGTTTTGAAAAACGAAAAACTATTGAATTTAGAAGACCATGATTTAAGATTCGGATGGCATGGATATTTATGGTATAATAAAGTTAAGGTTAATGTGAATTTTAAAAATCACTATATCAGACGATCTTTATTAAGGATTTAGAATAAATATAGACCAATTTTATGTCCTAAGATGCCTTTATGGACTTCTACACAAGAAGCATTTTACAGAACTGAAACAAGAGGCAAAGATAAATGGTTGAGTTACCAGGACTTGTTAGAAAAAGAACATGGAGAATATAAAATCAAATTGAAAGAACAACTTGCCTCAGAAGGATATACTTTTCAATGGTTTTCTTATATGCAACTTAAAAAGAAATTTGTTAGATAAAAAAGACTTTGGATTTGAACAGAGCAAATCGGAATTTGAAATACAACTTTGTGAAACAAATGAACATTTAATTGCTAAAATGTATAAATTACTGTTAAGAGGAGAAATGGTTGAAGAACAAGTTAAAGAATGTATGATTAAATGGGCAAAAAAATTTGGTCATAATATACACATGCAGCAATGGGAAAATATGTGGTCTAAAGGATTGAAATTTACTTTGTGTTACAACTTGAAAGAAAAATTTTACAAGATGATGTATCAATGGTATATGACCCCCAAAAAACTTTCGAAAATGTATGGGACTACATTTGTTGGACGTTTGTTGGAAATGTAATATACAAGAGGGGTCGTTTTACCATATGTGGTGGACGTGTAAGGTTGCAAAGAAATTTTGGAATCAAATATGTACCTTGATGCAGAGTATACTACAAATACAGATTCCGCTCAAACCAGAATTATTTTTGTTGGGGATATTGGTATTACAAATAGAAAAACTGTCAGATTTCTCATATGAGATTATCAAATTGGGTTTCTCTACAAAGCAAAATGCTATAAGCAAATTGCATCTTTTACAAAGCAAAGGCTTCTCATGGTGACGTGAAGTGCAGGTGCAAGATAACAACGGTCACGTGTGTATTGTTATGACTAGTGCCCACACAAGCAATGGGACCTTCCCATGAGAACAAGGTCTCCTGAATCCTTCCGTGGGAAGCCTGCTCCAGGGAGGGAGCAGAGGGGGGGGGGAGGAGATCACGTGCTCGCTTAGATGCAGCACTGCCACCCAATAGCAGGTCATGCTATGTGCTTTAGGCCTAATGCTTTGGGCCTAGTGTGTGTCACAGCTAACTTCCAGCCAATCAGAAAGCTAGAAGAACTGAATATACAACCATGCAAAATGGTGTTCTATGCATCTTGATTTCTAGTGTCTTTTAGCCATGTAGTTCTTCATGTGTATTCTACTTTTGAGGACTGAGCAGTGCATAGCTATGGGAGGCTATGCATGGCGTGAGCTCTGGCCCTGGGATCAATACACGGAACTCTGCGTATAAGTTTGTTTTTGTTTTCTTTTTACAATGCTGTACCATGTATATTCAACTTTCCTTTTTGCGATAATGTGATTGTATATACATTATTGCCTTATGCTACCAGTAAACACTGTTAGCCCTACAAGCTGCATTCTTGTCTGTTTATTCTCAAGCCTCGAGTTTTTTCCCTTTAAGCCAGCGTACATCCCATCAAAAACACCTAGTTAGAATCAAACAATATACGGTTACTGCAGCAAGACGTCTTTATGCACAATTTTGGAAAACTCAGATTTTACCAACGATACAAGAATGGTTGTTAAAATTGATGGACATGGCAGAAAATGATAAACTCACTTGTTTATTAAAAGAAAGCTCAAGTTGTCATTATCTCAAAGAGTGGAAACCACTGGTGGACTATTTGCGAAATGCAGGGCGGGCGAAGCTTACATGGGGATTTGAAGATTAGGCTATAAATATAATAGGGTATATTAGACAAAGAATTATTCTTATCTATTGCATGAAAAACTAGCGCTTAGAATGGATTTTCTTGTTCTCATGACCAGGGATAGATTGGAAGTTACCTATGTTTCATACTTTGCTTTTTCTTTTCTACACTTTTTCTTTCCTTTCTTTTTATTTTGTATTTCTATTTCTTTTTCTATTTCTAACTTTTAACTATGTATTGTAAAATTCTAATAAAATTTATCAAAAAAACAACAACAAAGATGGCAAGGACCTAACAGAAGCAGAAGAGATCAAGAAACGGTGGCAAGAATATACAGAAGATCTGTATAGGAAGGATAATAATATCGGGGATAGTTTTGACGGTGTGGTCAGTGAGTTAGAACCAGACATCCTGATGTAGTGGCAACCTGCGGAAGACCTTTGTATTTCGAGGAGTTAGGTGGCATGTTTTGATTTTCCTCCCCCACACCTAGGAGATCAGAGTTTATTTTGAGTTATACTGATGTTTAATTGGCTTGTTTTTATTTCTGCTGGGCATGGGAAATGGGGGGAGAGAAAATCAGGATGTGTTGCGATTACCGGAAATTTAAAGAGATCACGGTCAAGAACCAGTACCCCCTGCCACTGATACCAGAGCTCCTGGAGAGACTCCGCAATGCTCGCCTGTTCACGAAGTTGGACCTGAGGGGGGTGTACAACCTGGTCCGTATCCAACAGGGCGATGAGTGGAAGACCGCGTTCCGTACTCGCTATGGCCACTACGAGTTCACGGTTATCCCATTTGGACTATCTAACGCCCCTGTGGTCTTCATGCACTTCATGAATGACATCTTCAAGGATCTCCTGGACCAGTACCTGATAATCTACCTCGATGACATTCTGATCTTTTCATCCTCTCCGAGTGACCACAAACAGCAGGTCCACACCGTATTGCAACGGCTGCGGGAGCACCACCTGTACGCCAAGTTGGAGAAGTGCCAATTTGCCTGCGAGACCATAGAGTTCTTGGGACACTGAATCTCTGCTACTGGCATCGCCATGGAACCAGGCAAGGTGGAGGCGTTGCAAACTTGGCAGCCTCCACGTTGGGCCAAGGACGTTCAACGACTGCTCGGGTTTGCTAATTACTATCGGAATTTTATTCCTCAATTCGCAGAACTAACCACACCCTTATCCAACCTACTCCGGAAGAAGACCAATTTCCATTGGGGAGACACGGAACAACGAGCTTTCAATAGACTAAAACTAGCCTTTACCACTGAGCCTATCCTAAGGCACCCAGACCCGTTCCGGCCGTTCGTTGTTGAAATGGATGCATCCGATGTAGCCGTCGGCGCCATCTTGCTCCAGGCCGACCCCCAGACCGGCAACCTTTGCCCTTGTGCTTACCACTCCTGGAAGCTCACCCCGGCTGAGAAGGCCTATACCATTTGGGAAAAAGAGCTTCTGGCCATCAAGGTGGCATTCGAGGCATGGAGGCACCATTTGGAAGGGGCGTGACACCCCGTGGAGGTAAGAACCAACCACCGGAACTTGGAACATTTAAAGACTGCCAGGACCTTGAACCAGCGGCAAATATGATGGTCCCTGTTCTTCTCCCGGTTCGACTTCAAGGTGACAACCCCACTGCCAGCCATTTCGGGTTCTTCAAAACACTGAACCTGGTCTCCCAGGAGTTTTGGTGGCTGCGCATACAGGACGATGTTAAACAATATGTGTTCTCTTGCCCAGATTGTCACAGAGCAAAAAATCAGACGGGCAAGCCTTCTGGTCTCCTAATGCCCTTACCCACACCTGAACAACCATGGGAGGCTATTTCCATGGATTTAATCACAGACCTCCCCAAGTCCCAGGACGCCACTGCTATTCTGGTAGTGGTGGATTCCATGACCAAGATGGCCACTTCATCGCTTGTAAAGGCTTACCCACGGCCTAAGAGATGGCGCGCCTATACATCAAACATGTATTCAAATTGCATGGAATAATGAAGAGTGTGGAATCAGATTGAGGCTCCAAGTTCACTGCCCGTTTCTGGAAGGCACTCCCCCAGAATCTAGGTATCCAAGGCCACTTATCCACTGCATTTCATCTGCAATCGGATGGAGGGACGGAAAGGGTGAACACCATCCTGGAGCAGTACCTGCGTTGTTACGTGAACTACCAACAGGACAATTGGGCAGACCTCCTAGCCTTGGCAGAGTTCGCGTACAACAACGCACAACACTCTTCGAACCAGATGGCCCCATTCGCTGCAAATTATGGGTTCCACCCACGATCGTTTCCTCTCACTGAGCTGGACTCAGCAGTGCCAGCTGCAAATCAGTTCTTCCAAGAACTACAGGCCAGCCACCAAGTGCTTAGAGACCAGTTGGAAAAGGCCAAGGACAACTACAAATGCTTTGCCGACCGTCACCGGAAGACGGGACCCCCATTAAAGGTTGGTGACATGGTGTGGTTGTCGATGAAACTCCTATCCTCTTCACGACCATCTCGGAAGCTGGACCACCGGTTCCTGGGACCATTCCCAGTAGAAGCTGTAGTCAATCCAGTCGCCTTCCGATTAACCCTTCTGGGCCACATGCGCATACACCCCGTGTTCCACAGGTCGTTACTGGTCCTCGCTTTGGCCAACAGCCCACTCAGAACCAGGAAGACACCACCTCCTCCTGTCATCATCCAAGGAGAGACCGAATACGAAGTCGCTTGCATCCTGGACTCACGCAAACGTCGTGGTCGTCTCCAGTATCTAATAGACTGGAAGGGCTACGGCCCAGATGAGTACTCCTGGGAAGATACTGCGGATGTCCACTGTTGGGGTTTGTATAATACCCAGAATTTACAGCTAGATTAATTAGACAGGTGAGAGGCATTAAGTTCTGCAAGTCATTCTATCAGCAGCCATTGTTGAAGAATGATGAAAGAAGTGACTCATACCACAGCTGATATAGTTTAAGCTGGGTGTGGTAGATAATGAATTTGACCTATAATGTGATTGGTCAATTTAAGTATATAAGCAGAGGAGCTCTGGTGTTCATTCTTCTCATTACTATCTTTATTATCATCTGTATCTGTTGGACGTTATTGGACTGTGTATTGACTGCGTATGTATATAGAGTAAATAGACTATTTTATCTAATCTCTTGTGAGTATCTGCTTACTCAATAGAACGTATTACTCTGAGGTCTGGAAGGAACATTGGCAGCCCCAGCGTTGTGTACTCTGACATCCACGCGCCGTTACGAGTACAACAATTCCATCGCCAATACCTGGAGAAACCCAGACCACAAAGCCAGGGGGGAGGAAGGTCCTGCGGGGGGGGGGGGATAGTGTGAGGTTCGCACCACTTACCTGGCTGCCGGCTGACATGCTGGACTCTTGAGTCGGAAGAGGAGCCAGTCTCCGGAAGCAGCAGGCTTGGCCCGAACCTGACTGAAGAAACTGAGACGCTGATTGGCAGAGGCTCAGAAGGAAGGACGCCTCCACCAATCAGCGCACGCCACAGAAGAGCGAAAGGCGGGCTGAGCAACGCAAAGCTCGATTGGCCCCTGCTCCCCAATGGCGTGAAAATCGAAATAAAAGACCGACGCGACGAACCTCAGTTGCCGGAGACAACCGATCCTACCCGCGACCTGGACCCTTGCCCATGACCGATCCTCCCGCCACATGGACTACCCGAGCTGAGCCTAGCCGAGAGTCTCGTACTGAGTCAATCCCAGCAACCAGCCTGATCGCCGCGGAGGAACCTGATCTAGGAGATAGATCCACCTACCTGTTGTCGCCGAGAGCCGAGCTGCCTCCTGCTGCCGCACCTTCGCCCAGCGAACCTCCAGATCCCAGATGTCGCTTGGAGTACTCCTTGTCCCCTGCGGAAGAGGCCACCACTGGGGTAAGTGCCACTGCATTGCCTGCCCATCCCGTGACTGCCCGTGCACCGGATTCCCCGCTGATCTCTGAACCTGAGCAGTTTCTGCCCACGCCACCGCCTCCCAGTGTCGCCTCGGGGTCTCCTTCAACCGGGAACGTAACCAGCCCTCAACTGAGTCCAGCCGACGCCGGTTATCAGTGGGCTGCTTTTGTCGGGACCCAGTCTACCCATACCCCCACCAGCCAAGATCCTCAGCTGAGTCAAGCCGACGCCAGTTACCAGTGGGCTGCTTTTGTTGGGCCCCGGTCTACCCATACCCCCACCAGCCAAGATCCTCAGCTGGGTCAAGCTGATGCCCATTACCAGTGGGCTGCTTTTGATGGGCCCTGGTCTACCCAAAGCCCCACCAGCCAAGCTAGCTCCACGCCCGCTGTTACCTTGTCTGCCACCTCCAGATCACTGTCGGCTGCAGCCTTGACCACAGAGCCTGCAAACCCTTTGGTCCTCCCTGTTTGACCAGGAGTGTCACCCGGACTTGTTGCTATCCAGCCTGCAGGGGAAGAAGAGGGTAGTATAAACTGGGCTGCTTGTGTAACTGTGTAAATAAAGTTAATTACAGTAACGCTTCCGTGTCAGTCTTAGTCAGAACACGACATGTGCCCTGGATATGGTGAGAGGCTCTTTTATCATCACTTGGATCTTTCCTTAAGGAAGGGAGGCGTATGCATTTTAAAACAAGTAAGTAAAATATTCAAAATGGGTGAGTGGAGTTCTGAAGGAAGGGTGGTGGCACTGATTGCATTCAGTTAATTGTACAAGAATGACACTTCTGGATTTTTTCCCAGAAGTATTTGTAATTAAGGTAATTCATTCTTGTCTTAATTACTTCAGCATGGATGCCATAGTCTGCTGATGCACACCATGCAGATTTGACGGGGGGAAAGTTAAGCATGTCATAGTTCTATTAACTTCTAAAGGAAGTTAATAAAATTCTTAGAAAAAAAACTTCTAAAGGAAGTTAAACACAGTCTCCCCCCCCTCCTCCTCCTCCTCCTCCTCCTCCTGTTTTCCTGCAGATGCAGGGTCTGCCTTCAGATCAATGAATGCCATTTCATGCAATTGAACGCAGCAACTGGATCCAAGTGGATGATCTTCATGTCCACGTCAATTGTGTCCTGCCACCTTTGCTTTGGTCTTCTGTGCAGGCATTTGCCATTGGTATTAAACAGGTAGGCGGTGGAGGTGACGGTGTGGGGTGCTGCTCACAGGACGTGGCCATATCACTGTGGGTGTTTTTCTTGCATTTTCTCCGTTATTGATGCAATGCCCATCTGCTGCTGGACTTTATCGTTGCTGACATGATCAAGAAGGGAGATGCCTAATGACCAACAGAGCATACTCATCTCCATGGCCTGTAGAGGACATTCAGCACTTTTGGTGGTTGGCCAGCACTCAGCAGCATACAGTGCTACTGGGCGAACCATCATTCTATACACTTGGTTTTAAGTCAATTGGCACGTGCCTATCGCAGAGCCCTCCAGTAATCTCCTTACACCGTAGCCCTTTTGCATTTACCCTCTTATTTCTTATTTCTTTCTCATTACAATAAATAGAACTTGAATTGTTTACCTTTGCTTTTCAGGAACATGCAAAGACTCTTAAAGAATTCCAGCTTCTCTATGAACTTGCACAGTATTTCAGAGTTTGGATACATATAATCAAAATTGCCTCTGCTAGATGTGCTAGTCAAGTGATAGCATTTTTTAATTGCTATTATTTTAAAAATAAATTTATCATATCATTTTATTTGTTATTTATTCTATTGGACCCAGCATAATCTGATTTTCCCACCAAGCAAAATCTGCATTATTTTTGAAAAATTTAGTCTGAATTATGGTTTTCACTTATGATATATCCTTAAAAACTCATTTAAAATTGAATGTGATGAGTACCAAGATATTGTAGATGACGAAGTGAGCTCCTGCACTCGCCCCAGCTCTTGCCAACCTAGCAATTTGAAAGCATGCAAATGCAAGTAGATGAATAGGTACCACTTCGATGGGAAGGTAACAGTGTTCCGCGCACGCCATGCTGGCCACATGACCGTGGAAGTGTCTTTGGACAATGCTGGCTCTTCGGCTAACAAATGGAGATGAGCACCGGCCCCTAGAGTTGGACACGACTGCACAACTTTACCTTTAATGGGTATGAGGCCCTATCCCATATCCCAGTTCACTCTGTCTCAGTTGGCAGTGATGTTTGGAAAAGGGAGGTGGATCAGGACCTTCTCATATTAGTTAGTGCAGTCTCCATACATCTTAAAGCTGCCAAGTTTGAGAAACACTGAGTTAGTGTATGTGGACAGAAAGAAAGAGGCATTCCCTTAATGTACTGCACAAACATCAGGCAATCCTAGCTGTCTAAGAGCAAAAGGTGTAAAAGAGCAAATTATAGCTATTTCCAAGGGGTGTGATTAAAGGTGGCACAATGGTTGCATATCTTGGGCACTTTTCATGTATAATTTGCGGGAAACTATGCTAAGTGGGAACCACCCTTTTGGGTCTCCAGTGGATCTAAGGCAAAGGTCTAGCACAGAGCTTTCCAAACTGTGTGTCGGGACACGTTAGTGTGTCGGCTGCAGTGTCTGGGAGTGTCGCGGTTGCTGCTGCCTCCGAGCCCTGCCAGGATTCCACGCAGTTCCTAGTGCCTGCCTTGTGCCCTGCTGTAAGAGTGTGTCGCGAAATGATGCCCTGCTGTAAGAGTGTGTCGCAAAATTATGCCCTGCTGTAAGAGTGTGTCGCGAAATGATGCATGTCTAAAAAGTGTGTCACCAACATGAAAAGTTTGGAAAGCTCTGCTCTAGCAGGTTATGTTCAGAATGCAGATGCAACGCTGAACTTCTCTTTCCTGAGTTTCCCACCCAGGTTTTTTTTTTGGTCACCTGATATCATGGATTCATTTTTCATGCTCATCTTTACTAACTGAATTTCAGCTGTGGTCCAGAAATAAACAACTTGGATATGGATTTCTAGTTCTGTTTCCTAAACCGTGTCCGCATATTTCCTTACTGCCAAGATATTTAGCATTAGTAATAATCTGACCTATTTTTTTGGGTATGTATTAAACTAGAATGCTGCTGACATGCCAGATATATGCATAACTGACAGGTTTGAAAGTTACACAATGTGGTGATTTTGCTCTTAATTATGCCAGCTAATCACTGGACTTCACACATTCATAAATACTTGCTTAACCATGTCCAATCATTTCCAACCAGCATAATTTCCCATATGGGAGGCTTTAATGATTTCAAGTGCCTCTATTTAGAGGAAGAATTATTTTTTCTGAAACAACATCTATCCCAGATCCAATGCCTGTTATCTCCAGGTAAAGACGGGAAAAGTTCCCACTTGAGACCCTGATACAATGATGCAACCTAGAATTTTGAGCTAAACACCCCTAAGGTTAAATGGGAAGAACTAGGCTTAAATATTGGTCTTGTGTCTACAGTCTTGTGGTTGTATATGGCCACAATGTCCCAATTAAAAAAAGAATGTTCAGGTTGCCTTCCAGTGTTCTGAACTGAACAGTAGGTTAATGCAACTTATCACACAGCAGTCCTAAACCGATACTCTTTACGTGATTTGTTTATCTTCACTTCCGTTTTCTTTTGCATGTCTAGTTCAGTTTTTCTCAACCTCAGCAACTTTCAGGTGTATGGACTTCAACTTCCAGAATTCCCCACCAGTCCACACGTTTGAAAGTTGCTAAGGTTGAGAAACACTGATCCAGTTTTTTCAGCTCTGCTTGTCCACTAGCCATCTGAGATGACCTTTAGTCTTTCTTGGAAGGCACATAATGTTGCCATCACCTCCTATATGTCCCTTTGTAGGACATGCAGTTTTTAAAATTCCAAGTCCATTTGCCACAAGGGAATCACTTTTCTATTTTTATTTTTTTAAGATCCTAGGAGTGACACATTTAGAAGGTCAAGCCATTTACCTCCTCCAGTTTGATTCTTCTAGTGAACCACCACCATACTTTTCCTTCTTGCAAAAATAGAGTCTTACAGCCTGCATATTTTGTATGCAAATTTCTATTTGCTGGCAGACATTTATGCCTGTTTTTTCCAAATGTTATGAGGAAATTAAACGCCTTGTCCTTGTGTTTCCTTGTACTGCATTTGGTGTTTGTGAACAGCTAAACAAAAGATTATCTTTTCCTGGTATTAATTAGGAATACCATGTTGTAGGTGGGATAATAGGATAATTGCTGGATTATAGAAAAGGCAGATGATCCTTCTTTTGTAACTCAAATTGCAAGTATGTAAATATTTGGCAGTCCTGCTCAACTTTTATCTACAATTAATTACAGTATGGCTAATATACTTAATCTTTTGGTCCTACTAGTTGTTTTTGATTACAGTTTAAGTAATACTCAATTAACATTACAGTATTACTGGTCCCTTTGGTTGAAGACAATGAGAACTGTAGCCTAAGATGTCTGAAGAGCATCTGGGTAGGGAAGAGTATCCTAAGCCATTGGAGTAACAAGAACAATGTTCTCTAAAATATTTTTTTCTATCATCTTTAGTTCCCTTGGCCCCCAAGGAGACAAACTTGTATTTTAATTTTATACATTTAAATGGACATAATTTTTTAAAAATATTTGCCATTTTCATTAAACATGGAAAAGTAATTTTATTTATTTATTTATTTATTATTTAAATTTAAATGACCGCCCATCTCCCCCAACGGGGGACTCTGGGTGGCTTAAAATAAAAATTAGGATTAAAATACGATATAAATTACAATTATCAATATGACATACATAAATATAAAATCCAATCTAATTATCAGAAGATAGATAGAAAATCATCTTTTGAACATATTTTTTCTGCTTAGTTTTTGAAAAGAAAAATCTTTGCTTGTCCTTGCCATACACAATAAGTAATATTTCATACTGATTGGTGCCATAATTCATAATAACGAGATACCAAAGATGAGAAGGGTAGGTAGTAAAAAGACTTGCTCTAATATCACAAACCTTGTGTATCATTATTGATCCCTATTATACGATCAATTCAGCTATTGTTTTGTGGGTCTGTACTTTAAATGCATTCTGACAAACAGCAGAGATTTGTGAAGAATTTTTAGTTGGATATAATTTGATTGCCAGATATTAACTTGTAGTTAGTGGAATGAAAGAGTGCAGTAATATGTCTCACTCAGTGGCCTACATTACCTTCCAGGGAAGTCTATAGATGGTAATCAGATTTGTACCTCCATGAATGCAAAACTTCCTTCTGGAGGAAAAGTGCATGCTGATTTTTATGACTGCGATTTCTTGGCCCCACTACACATGGTGCTACAGAGGTTCCTTCCAAGAGAGCTTTTCAGGATGGACACCCTGCTCCTCTGCTCTGACATGGTCTAGGTGCCCTGCGAGTTCCAGCATTCTCCAGCCATTGCTGAGAATCATGAGGGCTGAAGCCCACACATCTAGAGGACATCCGGGTTGAGGATGACTGTTCTGTAGAAATGGAACTTTGTGGAGCCTAAACCTGAATCCAACTCATTGTTTGGGAAGGCTCCCTGTTTTAAAATTCCCTAATTCTACAGAACTCAGAAAAATGGAAAACTGACACAGTTGGTCTCTCTTTCTTGTCCTGCTGCTCACTGATTTTTAGAGGCATCTTGTCAATCCTTATATATCTCCTCCTTCCTTGTGTTTGCATCTAGCCAGTCTGAAACCAGTTTCTCTAAGTTTTCTGGATGCATGTGAAGGGGAGAGGGAGTAAAATATAATATAATGTCATTAAATAAATACAATTAAAAGGCATGGATCAAAACTAAAACAATCAAATCTCTCTGTATTGTATTCCTCACTACCACCCCACTCTGCTTAATAGCAGGGCTCTCTCTGTGTCTTTTTGTTTATTGTGGAACAATAATTTTGTTTATATCTCTCTACACAAGAGATAAACATTAGGCTGCTACATTTTTTCTTATTATTATCTTCCAGATCAGTGAGCTTTAATTAGTTTTGGTTCTAAATGATTATAATTGTGCCAATTTTGAGGTGCTAATTGCCCTTTGGGTAGGGAGGCATGGCATGAAGAAACAAGTGCAGATATTGTGATGCTGTAGCAAACACACATTTTCATACATTTCATTAAATACTTGGAAAACTTTCCAGAAACAGAACAATCCAGGATTGTTTCTCCCTTTCCTTCTTCTTTTCTAACAAATCTGTTTGGTCCCCTATTTTTGGCAATGAATCCAAGTCACACTGGGTATGTCATTTTAAGTCTGGTCCAATAATATTGTAATAAATATTCCCACTGAGATGTCCTTCAGATGAATTGGAACTACACCTCCTGGAATTGCTAGTCAACATGGCTGTTGGCTTCTATGTAAACAACAACAACAACAACAACAACAACATATTGGCTGCAATCCATTTTAAGGTACTCTGGACCAAAGCTATTTGAAACTAGGACATTTTCTTACAGTGAATCTCATCAATGGAACTCAGTTGCCATAACTGACCTTAGCTTGCTGAACTTTTCCTGCAACAGAAATCTCCACCTGTCTGGAACAGGGGAAGCTGCCTCATGGCAGTTTAATCCATCTATCTCTATCTATCATCTATCCATCATCATCATCATCATCATCATCATCATCATCATCATCATCATCATCTTGAGTGACCATAGTCTTCCAGGATTGCAGACAAAAGTTTTTTATAGCACTTGCTCTTTCTTCCAATCCTTTGAACTAGAAGTGCCAGGGAGTGAAGTGACATAGATATACATTTTTGTGAGATTTGAAAGGGGGCAAATGATGACATGTATATGATGACATCCTCATGAAAATGACATGTCTGATGTACGTATGTCAGATGTCATAACCTCATGATTTGTGTACACTATTTGCAAGAGGATATGACGCATGCATTGTCATTTTGACATCATTACAGCTTGTTTACAGATGCTGTTGAATTCTACCACTGAGTGATGGCTCCTCATAGTTCTTATCTATCACAAATAGGCTAGTAGTGGCAACTCAGTTAAGAGCAGGTGGTAAGGAAGGTGGCCCTTTATGTTCCTGAGTTACACTGCCCAGCCAATCTGTCAGCCAGTTCTTGAGTATATCTTAATCAGCTATTTGTAGCAAGGAGCAGTATAAGAATTTTAAGTAATCACTGGGAGAAATATATTATAGAGTGAAAATGGGGATTCTCTGGTTCCCCACAGAATTGTGTAAGTGCCTCACGAGAACTTTTAAAGAATCAAATTCATGACTTCTGATTAGATATAAGCTATCAAGAAAAACATACCAATTATATTAACAGGTACAGTCCTTTATAATTTCTGAATGTTTATAACTTTTATAAAGATTTTTTAAACATATTTATAATTCTATAGCTTTTTATTATAATTTCTGTATCCTGTTCATTTTAGCAGAGCTGTGTTGAAATCAGCATAGACTCAACTTTGGTGTGTGTGCAAATATGTACACATGCATACATATACAAACTGATACAAATCCACTTAGGAAGCACGGCATTGCCCTGATGATACATTAGCTAATGTTACTTAAAGGCATTTAGTTATCTCTCCATTCAGTTTCATCCAACCTTGGAAATCTTGTTACTCATCAAATTAGAACAATTAAGAGCCAGTTTGTTCTAGTGGTTAAGGCAACAGGCTAGAAACCAGGAGACAGAGAGTTCTAGTCCCGCCTTAGGCATGAAAGCCGGCTGGGTGACCTTGGGCCAGTCACTCTCTCTCAGCCCAACTCAACTCACAGGGTTGTTGTTTTGGGGAAAATAGGAGGAGGAAGGAGTATTAGGTATGTTCGCCGCCTTGAGTTATTTATAAAAATAATAAAGGTGGGATAGAAAATAAATAAAATAATAAGATAAAATAATGCTAAGAATTGTTTTGCCTGAAAATACTGGGGTGGCTGTACATCATCAAACTTCATTCCTCCTAAGGTGAATCTTCTGGAAGCTTGTCACATGCCCATCTTAGGTAAATTTATTGTAGAATATGATCCAGTCTTTAATTTTATCTGACTTATTCTTCTTAGCTGCTTTCAATACTTATTATTAAAAAGCAGGACACGTATGTTTTAGAGGGGGAAAGAGCTAGATGAAAGGATGTCTGTTTCAATGGTTATTTCACCTTTACCCAGCAGCCCATAGACCTTGGTTCTTGCCAGGCTCTGAATACCATAAAGTTGGAATATGTCTGCTTCTGGGATTATTTCATAAATGGGCCTGAGGAATGTATGCTGTACATCCAAGCATAGCATCCATTTTCTCTATATAGAGAAGAATTCTGTTCGTCCTGCTTGTACATCAAGGTTCTCTGTCAACACCAACATTATCCCTGGATGGACAAGCACTGCTCCTGAGGTAGCAGCGTCACAATTTGGGGATCCTTCCGGATGCATGGCTTCTGCTTGAGCAGCAGATGGAAGCCTTAGCTAGAGGGGCTTTTGCTCAACTTTGGTTAGTGTGCCAATGGTGACCTTACCTGGTGCAAGGGGACCTAGCTACAGAACTCATGCCTTCTTTACCACCTAGTTAGAGTACTGCAATGCACTCTACATGGGGCTGTCTTTGAAGTCTACTCAGAAACTGCAATTAGTCCATGTGCTAATTGGCACCCAACTCTGGGAGTTTGTTACACCTGTGCTATTGTCAATCCCATTAGGTAGTTGCAATCAGGAAATCAACTCCACAGAAAGGCTAAAACTATATTTACAGCATTGAGATTGTCTCTAATAACAGAATGTTACAAGTCTGATTTTGATGTACCTCCCCTCTTATAATCCAGTGAATCAGGGAGGTGTTTGCCTAACCCATTTCTGAATATCATGTTGCTTTCCAGGACTGAAAGAATACAGTAGTTCAGTTCTCTTTGCCTAGGTAACAGTTCTTGCATATTTCTGTCATCTCCATTACTCTCTACAGCTATGGCCTTGCATTGGTTACCGACTGGTTTCTTGGTCCAATTTAAAGTGCCAGGTTTGACCTCTAAAGCCTTGATCTTTGGCACCTGGACACCTGCAGGACTGCTTACTGCAACCTGAATTGGCCCAATCTATTAGGACATCCAGGGAGAAACTGGTCTTAGTCCCCCCCTCCCCCCCGCTTCTGGGAAACGAAGGAAACTGAAGCCAGGAGGTGCCACTTTTCAGTGGCAGTGAGACTCCTCTGGAATAGTCTCCAATAACAATCGGACTGGCTCCCTCCTTGATGGCATTCACCAGGATGCTGGAAACCAAACTGTTCTGGAGAGCTCTTTATTGTTATTTCTTGCTGTGTTTTTTATTTTGGTGTATTTTGACTTTATGGCTTATTTTATTCTGCTGTCAATTGTTTTCTGTGGATGTTTTAATGTTTCTATATCATGTAAGCCATTGAGAGTCACTTGGATTGCAGTGGGATAGAAGTGGAATGCATGTATGAATGTATGAATGTATGAATGAATGAATGAATGAATGAATGAATGTATGAATGAATGAATGAATGAATGAATGAATGAATGAATGTATGAATGTATGAATGAATGAATGAATGAATGAATGAATGAATGAATGAATGAATGCAGTATCACTCTTGCTAGCTGTCTCATATCACTCCCTTTCTTGACTTACACATTTAATTCTCCCATGACTCATGACACCCATTTGCTGAAGATGGAAACCCCACTATCATGGCTTTAGAACCAATACACTTCAGAGATTGGTTTTGCATGCAGAAACTCACCAGGTCTAGTCCCAGAATCTTCAGATGAATTATGTCAGCTTGGAAGAACTCAGGCCTCCAAAAGCAGCGGTGCAACTGAAGCTGGATCTCTGGGCCAGAGAGTGGCGAATGACGGGTGCACTGAGAAACAATCACATTATTTTCCTTCCTCCCGTGGTTTCTCAGTGGGAGGTTATCATGGAAGCATCTTCAGAATCTGAAGGATGGAAATAAATTTGTAGGAATAACAGGCAAGGAAAAAGTGAAGCACTTCTCCCTAGAGCTCCCTTTACTCTGGATTCTCTTTGCTAAAGAGGCTTAAGGTATATGCATGGGAGCGTTAGGGAGCAGATGAAAATAGATGTTAAAAATCAGCTTCTTATCTGAATGAAATTATTTGTCTCATAATAAGTGATCAATAAAATATTATAGACTCTTTCTTTCCACAGTTACAATGCATTGTTTATAATACATTGTTACAAGAAAAGTCCAGTAATTTTGGAGGAAGAATGTTCTTAGAAAGTTTTTTAAAAATTTCTTTTAAATTAAAACAGGTAAGATAGTATTGAAATTAAAACAGGGAATGTATTTATTTATTTATTTGTTCAACTTATATCACTGTCCATCTCCCCCCACAAGGGGACTCTGGGCGGTTTACAACAAATGTTTACATACATTTACATACACAGTCTTTGCTGGACTTTGTCAAGGAACCTGATGGTTATCTGCAAGTATACTGTAAGTCAAAGCTTTCCAAACTTTTCATGTTGGTGACACACTTTGTAGACATGCATCATTTCGTGACACACTCTTAAGCAGGGCATCATTTCGCGACACACTCTTACAGCAGGGCACAAGGCAGGCACTAGGACCTGCGCAGAATCACAGCAGGTTTGGAGGCAGCAGGGCACAAGGCAGGCACTAGGACCTGCGCGGAATCCTGGCAGGGCAGGTTTGGAGGCAGCCAGGCACAAGACAGGCACTAGGACCTGCGCGGAATCCTGGCAGGGCTCGGAGGCAGCAGCAGCCGCGACACACCCAGACACTGCAGCCGACACACTAACGTGTCCCGACACACAGTTTGGAAAGCTCTGCTGTAAGTGCTTGTGTAAGTGTAAGCTAAAGAGTCCCCTTGTGGGGGGAGATGGGCGGTGATATAAATTGAACAATAAATAAATAAAATAAATAAATTGTTACAAATGTCAGTGTAATTTTGAACAGGAGATTCATCAAAGAAGCACCTAAGAGTCATCCAACCTCCCTCACTTTGAGCTTGTATAACACCCTTGGATGAATCACATCTACGCCTCATATGCATTTCAAATACTGTATAAATACTGATTCTATAGAACCTGCTGTCATTCATGGAGCAGTTGTGTTTTTTAGGTGGCTCTTCTTCATGAAATCTTGGTTTACTTCTAAAAGTTCCTAGCTCCTCTTCTTGTCATTTGTTTTCTTTCCTCCCAATTTCTCTTTTCCACCTTATCTTGGCTTTTCCTTAATATATGTCAGAGCACGCAACGCTCCTGTATAATTAATCTACTTGTAAATTCTGGGTATTTTATAAACCCCAACAATATAGCTTTTTGGTTCTTGTTTTCCCTTGCCTTTCTTGTAACTGCATTGCACCTTTTATTTTGTTGAAGGTTTACAATGTATGCAGAATGAGTTGAATATGAAATGGAATGCTGGCACCATGCTTTATGTGCTATGGTTGTATAGGAAAGAGAAATGTAAAAGGAAAGAACCCGCACAAAGAAAAGGATAGATGTTGATAGGTGGGGGTCCAAGAAAGGTGTGATGGTGGGAATTGGGTATGATGGGAACAAAAAATGTCTCTTCAGGAGAGAAAAGAAAAAGGATGGGGCACAAGGAACTAAATTGTAAACTTTGTTTCCCCCCTAACTTCAACAATTGAAATAGTATTATCAATAATCCTAAGAACATCTTGTTTATGAGGCCCACCAATGGCTTGTATGCTAGATTGTTTATGCCAATAAATTGGTAGTGCCTCATTGCTATTTTAAAGTGTCTATCAAATCTTTATAGAAGGTCCTGTGGTAGGGTAGTTTTAGGCAATAGGGGAGATATAGGTAGATATTTAAATTAAGTAATGTAACAGAAGTACACTGTTCTGTTTTAGGACAGTTCCTGGGATTGTTCCTGGGATTGGCCCAAGATCACTGGAAGAGATGCAGCTGCGTTGAAGCATTATAGAGAGTGGCTATATTCATGCCCCTGTCCACCCTGAAGGACCTTTCTGTAGCTTAATTTGAAGCATTCAAAAATGCCAATAACAGGACATCTACATATGTTCTAAAGGCATTAATGTCCACATTACTAGGTTAAGGATGAAAATGTAATCTCTGTGCCTGCAAGTTCTAATACCAGTCCTTGGTGTTTGGGAGGAAGGGCTTGCCAAGCACTTAAAAAGAACTCCTGTGCTTTTTAATGAAACATGAGGAATAGATTCATTTATAATAGGGTGATGTCCTGAAAGCATCTAGCCAACTTTGGCTGGTTTTGAAAAAGCTAAGTAGGGTTGGAGCTGATTAAGGCTTGGATGGAACCAGGAAACCCCAAGCCTGTAGGATAGACTGGAAAATTGAAAAGCTATCCCAGAAAAAAAAGTAATGGTGAACCATTTCTCTATTGTCCATTTGGTCATTAAAAAAACATACTGTAACATGGCTATGTCTACATAGCCGCCAGGAGCCAAGGCTGGGAAGCTTTATGTCCTGAAACCTCCTGTGTTTTTCTGGGCCAAGGGACACATGGCCTTCAAGTGTGCCAGGAACCACACTCTGTAAGGTAGCTCTGGCCAAGTAGTTGTGGCTTTTTGAGGGGGGGGGCCTGTTCAGACAGCCTTGGACTTTGGGTTGTATGCTTTCAAACTCTGGAATCAAGACAAAGTAGTTAGAATGACCAAGAAATGTGGAGAAACAGAATATCTAAATGCTGCACTTGGGATGCATTACTGTATTTCTTTACATATAAAGACCCAACTGGAGAAAACAGTAAGAGGAACCAGCCTTAGAATTGATAATGAACATATTGACATGTTGGATAGCTTCTGCTTTTTAGGACTGAATATCAACCAGTAAAGGAATCAGCAGTCCAAAAATATGGTGCCGATCAGCACTTGGTAGGGTAGCAATGAAGATTTTGAAAAAGGTATTCAGATGCTGTGACATATCTATACTTACCAAGATCAGAATTGTGCAGGCAATGGTTTTTCCTGTGACACTCTATGGAAGCAAAAGTTGGACTTCAAATGGATCACAGCGATACCAACCCAGGGTTCTCATTTGAGGCACAGACGACCAAACTGAAATTATAATATTTTGGATACATTCTGTGAAAATGTAGTTCTCCCAAGCAATCTATAATGCTGGGAAAAGCAGAAGGAAATAGAAGAGGATGACCAGCAACATGGTGGATGGACATCTTTATAGTGGTGATGGGTGACTATTGGAAGACCTGAAGGGGAAGCTGGGGACAGATCATCCTGGAGAAGGTCCATCTACCTGTATGTGGTTGCTAAGAGTGGACATTGACTTGCTGACACATAATCAATCAATACCTCATATTTATTGTCAAGTTATGTAATTTCATTCTGCCCTGGAGACTTGTTTCCTTTCTCACCATACAGATCATGGTAATAACAGTTACAGGTTGTAGTCTAGGGCATTGTACCTGAGAAATGGGTAACTGTAACAAAAAAATAGCTACTGATTGTATGTGTAATGGGAAGAGCAGGAGAGAAAAATCAGGAACTGCTAGTACTGGAATGAATGCATTGCTTCATGTTTCAGGACAGATAATTACTTGTTACTTCATCTGGTTTTATGGTGCCGAAGTCTGTACTCTGCAGGTATTTCTTGTGCTAGAAAAATCCACAGTTCTTTCTTGTTCCTTTCTTTCTTATCCGGAAGTCACATTGGGTGGAGCCTGGAGCATGCATATATGATTCTTGTATTTCGGGATGTGCCAAGGAAGAGCAACATCAGATTTGAATGTTCTCTGCCTGTCATTTAGTTGCTCAAGTGTTCCTTGTGCTTGTGAAAAGACTACTTGACAAGAATGGAGAGCACAGTAGAGAAGGTAAGGAAAAGAATGTCACTGTTTTCTATATTTTTTTCTGCTGGGAAATCATAACTACTAGGTACACCCCCTCCAATCCTTCAGTCAATTTGAATCTTCTGAAATGCTAAACGTTGGGCCTCTTTTCAACTTTGAATTGCTTCTGGGTGTTTTGATAAACAGATGGGTTCTCTCTTGATGGGAGGAAGAAGACACTAATGTGTTATGGGGTGGCTTTGAATATTATAAAATTGGTTGGACAATGAGAGGAATGACTGAAAAGTCATTTAAATTTTATGGATAAAACAAACTTCCTAAGCATGTCAATCAACTTCTTGTTGCCCATGTATTATTTTTAAAAGGATAGGAACAGAAAAGTGATTCAGGAAGGTGGAAGAGATACACAAGGTGTTCTTGCAAAAATTGCCACATGTGCGGCCAGTAAAAAAACAACTGGGAGAATGCTGCTTGTCTTTCAGCATCTCAGTCTTAAGTAGCAGGTTTGGGGAGACAATCTGGCTGCCTGTTTGGATTTCAGCACATTTAGGTTGCGTATTAATTAATCTTGTTTCCTTCGTTTTGGTTTCATATTGATTAATTAATCTTGCTTGCTTTTTTTAAAAAAACAAACCCTAGATGTCTTTGAAACTATAGCAACTTGATACAATTTTGGAACCCTGCAAATTATTATTATTTTTAAAAAGAAGTTACAAGAAGTGGCTAAAATCTTGTGAGATTCCAGCCTGTTTATTTCTTGGTGGCTGCCAACATCACTCAAAATCATGTGATAGCATCTAAGAAAGTTGGTACCTGATGCATTTTAATGTTTTCCATTTAAATATGAAGGGGCACACTTTTTGCTTGCAAAGAAAAACGTGGCTTACTTTATTCAGCTCACCACTCAACTTGCCTTTCTCTTCTCTTCTCTTCTCTTCTCTTCTCTTCTCTTCTCTTCTCTTCTCTTCTCTTCTCTTCTCTTCTCTTCTCGTCTCTCCTCTCCTCTCCTCTCCTCTCCTCTCCTCTCCTCTCCTCTCCTCTCCTCTCCTCTCCTCTCCTCTCCTCTCCTCTTCTCATTAGAGTTTTTGACTACAATAAAAGCATATTAGCTGAACCCTGGTAAGACGGAGTGGCTGTGGATTAATGGCCCCTTGGTTTCTGGGAATTTGTTATCTTTAGTTCTGGATGGGGTTGCACTACCCCAGACAGACCCGGTGTGTAACTTGGGGGTCCTCTTGGACTCACGACTCCTGCTCGAACAGCAGGTGGCAGTCGTGGCCAGGAGGGCCTTTGCCCAACTTTGTGTTGTGCGCCAGTTATGCCCTTTCCTTGACCGAGAGGCCCTTTGAACGGTCACTCATGCCCTGGTTGTCTCCCATATAGATTACTGTAACACACTCTACATGGGGCTACCCTTGAAGAATATCCGGAAGCTACAACTGGTACAGAATGCGGCCGTGCGGGCAGTTTTAAGTGCACCAAGATCAACACACATAACACTTCTGCTCCGTGAGCTGCATTGGGTGCCAGTTTGCTTCCGGGTCCAATTCAAGGTGTTGGTTATTACCTTTAAAGCCCTACATGGCATGGGCCCAGGTTACCTGAGGGACCGCCTCATTCCCATTACATCGTCCCGTCCTACCCGATCTTGCAGAGAGGGCATGCTGCGGACCCCCTCTACGAAAGAATTCCATCTAGCGGGGTCTCGGAGGCAAGCCTTCTCTGCAGCGGCACCTGCCCTATGGAACATCCTTCCCCCAGAGATAAGACAGGCCCCTTCAGTCCTGGAGTTCAGGAAAAAATTAAAAAGTTGGCTCTGTGATCTCGCCTGGGGCAAGAGGGAAAGTGGTCAAGTTTGGGGATGGCTGATTTCTTAGAGCCGCCTCAAATATCTCAGATATTTTAAATATGTTTAGCTTCACTGTATGAACCACCTGCCACTTGGTTTTTATTATATTTATTGTATTTATATTTTTATTGTGTTTTTATTGTATTTTAATGATGTTATTGTGGCTGTGAACCGCCCAGAGTCCCTCCTTGAGGGCGAGATGGGCGGTCATAGAAATTTAATAAATAAATAAATAAAAAATCAAAGGAAAAATAAGAAAAAGAGAGAATAAAAAAAGAAAAAAGAAAAGAAGTAAAAAAAAAAGAAAGCCTGCAAGATAGTACTAGGGAAGGTCCCTTCTGAGAGGTTTGCCATGCTACCATTCCTTCTGCAAGCCCAGCTGCCTCTTACCTGACCGTTATCTAGTCTGCAGCTCTTCCTTATTCCCACATACCATTACAATGCCAGAACTGACTAAAATCAAACCTTAATTACAGGATGGGCAAAATTCAGTAAGGATCACCATCCACGCAGCCTTGCATGTTGGGCTTCGTGTGTTCAATGTGAACAGAGCTGGCTACTGGCATAGATAACTGCTTCCATGGATAGATCACCTTTGCTGGATTCAGACCTAAGTGAATGAAAAATAGTTGCTTGTGGAATCTGCAACTGGAAATGAAAATGGGATATTAATTGAAGTATTAGTAGCAATAAAATCAGCAGTGGTTCCAGATATACTGTATATAGGACAGGATATGCACCTTTAATCTTTTAAATGCTTTTTCTGGTTTAAGCTGCTAGTTCTGGGCTGATTTCACCTGCAGCTAGAGCAGCCATTTAAAATCTCTTCTAGTTCTATAAGTTCTCTAGTTCTATGGAAGATATATCAAGAGACCCGCCTTACTACAGTATATATTCCCTCCACTCTATGGCTGCTTGCTGTTTAATTTAAAACACCCTGGGGAAAAATTAATGTCATTTTAAACATTAATATGCAACTTGTCTAGTTTTGAAACTCTGCTACAAAGCCTATTGAGTGTAAGTGGTAGAAGTGGGTTTTGGTGATAACAGAAATAGTATACTGGGGAGCATTTGATCAGTGCTGTAAGAATAGCTTCTGCTGCAAAGTGGGACCATTGGCTTCCATGGAGGTTAACCTTGGAGAAGAACACATCCCTGTGTGCATGGCCATAGTTCTCCATGAGCTTGCCTGGTCAAATTTATACACATTTGGATCCAATCAATGGCCATAAAGATTGCAGCAAATGACTGGGTGTTTATCTTAATATACTATCATGGAATTGTTGCTGGAAATTTCTCCCTGATCTAAAACACACTATATTCAGCTAGGAATGTCAGTGTACACATTCTCGTATTTTCTTCCAACTGTAGCAGATAGTGTAAAAGTCAGACACCAAAGTGCCATAGTTATATATATCCTGGATATAGCCATTCTTGGGGATGGCTAGCACCCTAGCACGGATGAAGAGTGGCCCTTACGTGCAGAATTTGAGAAGAACTGGAGCCATCTTGGTTTTATTCCATATTATTCTATTTATATTGTCTATGAATTTTAATGATATTTTATATTTTGTGTATTTGTATTAGGACCGGTTTTGTATTTTAATGTTGGTTTGGTTGTGAACCGCCCAGAGTTCTCCTTGCGGAGAAGATGGGCGGTAATATAAATCAATCAATCAATCAATCAATCAAATAAATAAATTTCCCCAATATACATTGTTTTGTATACATTTGGGGGACTCCATGTACTGTAAGCTAGGCAGACATGGGTCAGCAAATTTGCTAAGAAACTGCTGATCATTGAAGAGGTCTGGAATTTTTATTCTAAAGATAAGGTAGCTTGGCCTGGGAAAAATTTAACTTGTCTGGTTAGTTCTATAATTTCATGTTGTTTGAACACATTGGTTATATATTGGTCCCTGATGGGGGAGGTGGGCAGTAATATAAATTTAATAAATAAATAAGAGGAACTGGAATTTGTCTTTGCAATTCCATAGGCAGCTTTGAAGAGAAGTAATTAATGGTATGTCAAAAGATAGAACAACTATATTTTTTATACTTCAGTTGTGCTTCCATGTTGTGCTTCTTGTTTTATGATTTCAAGTTCTATAACTTCTCATTTATTCTACAATAATAAAAATGATGAAAGATAATAATACAGTTTTATACCAAAATGTTAAAAATGGGAATCCTTATATACAAGCACAAAGTATGGGTTTATTATTTTAAAGCATCAGTGGAACTGCATTTTTTAAAGAAAGCATAAAGTACAGGGACAAGTAGGAAGCTTGGAAATAATAATAATAATAATAATAATAATAATAGTAATAATAATAACAACAATGACCTTGGGCCAGTCACTCTCTCTCAGCCCAACTCACCTCACAAGGTTGTGGTTGTAGGGAAAATAGGAGGAGGAAGGAGTATTAGGTATGTTTGCCGCCTTGAGTTATTTATAAGAAAATAATAAAGGTGGGATAAGAAATAATTAAACAATAATAATAATAATTAATAATTTCTGCAAGGTTTTAAATACAGCAGCCTTTGACTTACAAGGCAAAAGTTATAATAACTGTGCTATTATAGTAGTCATTTTGAAAATGGATCAAGGCATCCTTAGAAAGAAATACAGCATTAAGAAAGCATTTTTTAAAAAAAAGCTTTTTGTTGTGTCCACCTTTATATACATTTTGATACTTTAACTTGGTATATATAATAATTCAATTTCATTTTGTGTGTATATACACATACACATACACACACACAACACTACATATGAAAATATATATGATAAGGAAGACCCATCCACAGGAATGGAAAATGACTGATGATCGCTTTCTTGAAACAGAAAGTAGGAGGGCATATAAGCAGGAGAATTGTCCAATGGGAGAATGTGGTAGCCTGTACTCTGAACAGAGTATTTGAAACAAGGCCCTTTCACATAAACACATAAAGATACATAATATAAAAATAAAAACACACAGCAGCCAAGCATGAGAAAATAACCATCAACAAAGCCAAGAGATGGGCTCTGTCACACAGATTATCATATGACCACGTCCATCTCCATGTTTATTTTCATAAGGAGTTTTCATAAGGAAAGGTAACCTGAAATTGGAAAGTATGGTAGTTTAGCTACTGAAGATCACGAAGTCTGGATAATTAGTTCATTGTAGCAATCATGGCTTTGCAGTATGATGATCATCATAAGGCAAATTTGAGAACATCTGAAGAGTGAAAGAACAAGGAAGGTATGCATTTCATGAGTTTTAGGGCTACCAGACCAGGATGGCCCTTCCTTTCTGCTGCACTGTGCTAGAACTCTATAGCAGTATCTAAGGACCTCGTGCATTGCAGGGAAACATTGTAAGTGGCCTATAACAAAAGAAAGGAACGTGGACAGTAGTGTACAATACCATATGCTAGACCCAAGGGACTGGCTCATGTCCTCATCACTGGCTTTGTTTCCATTGCAGAACCAACTGTTTCCAATATCCCTGTTGTCTGTCAAAATTCTGAAAGCCAATATCGTCAGCTCTTGTGATCTATGTAAGTTACCAACATGTTATGGTTGAGAGATAGAGTTGCGTTACTTAATTGTGTCGATCCCACACAAACAGATATTTAGAAAAGCTGAGTTCAGAGTTTAAGAGATTATTCTGTGACTTAGAGCAAATAAAATTTCCTGAAAATCCTAAAAACCTGGCTCTTCCGCCTTGCTTGGGACCAAGGAAGGAATAGTCACTCTTGGGGATGGCTAATACCTTAGAGAGCTCCTCTCCTACATTGGATTAAGTTAGATCTTTTTACCACTCTTGCCTCTTGGATTTTAATCTTGTTTTATAATTGGTATTTTTACATTCTATGTATATTTTATGTTTTTTGTTTCTATTATTTTGTTGTAAACCGCCCAGAGTCCCTCCGGTGGAGGGAGATGGGCAGTGATAGAAGTTTGATAAATAAACAAACAAACAAACAAACAAATAAATAAATAAAATATAATAAACTTGATTGTTTGCAGCTTATATGGAATATAAAACTTTTTTGCGACAGCATCTCTTGCCTTTGTTCCAGATTTTTCGATGGATTCTCTATCACTGGTCTCTGGGCTTCTTTTTCCTATTAATGCCTCACTCTCTCCAGCCCACTTTGTCCACAAGTTTTTGGTTTTCAATACATTTCCTGCTCTGAATCTTCAAATAGTTTTTTCTGGAAACCCACACCAGGACATGCTTACTTCCTACACCTTTTCCGCTAAGAGCGCCAGTCTCCTACACAATTTGCACTGCTCCTAAAGCACTTTTGATGCTGTATCCCAGCTAAGTTGAATCTCACTTCTACTACACAAAACTGTTTCTAAAAACTCTACATCTTAATAACATGTTCTCAGAACCTAAAGTGCTGAAAAACGGCTAATGCACTTAATTCATTTATTTATTGCATTTCTATCCTGCCACAATCACTTTGACTCTTGGTGGCATACATGATATATTTAATGATTGATAATGTACAGATTAGTATATAACAAATAGACCTTAGATATCTGTAGAAGTAGGTGGCACTGTTTCCCATAGGAATTTAGCCACTATATTCCTTTTACTTCTTAAGCTATGCTGAATATTTGAAAAAAAGATATTACCAATTTCTTCTTTTTCCTGCTGTAGTTTCTGCATGTGATTGCTATGTGACTTTGCATCTGCCAACAGCATCACAGGAGACATTCAGAACCCAGACTGTCAGGAATTCTTCTTACCCAGTCTGGAACGAAACCTTTTTTTTTAGGATCCAAACCAAAATCAAGGTAATGTAATGTAGTTGCGGCAGCATTTATACTATTTGACAAGCTTACTGGATAAATAGATCCATAAGGTGTTCTTGCAAAATGGACTTTTCCAAATGAAACTGTAAAGTATACTGCATGATTTGACACTTTGAAAAGGAAAACAACTATTGACATTTTGTTTTCTTTCATTTGGAGATGCTTGTATGCCCGAAAAGTGCATATCGGTAGTTCTGTATGTAGGCACAAAGATCAGATAGCTAATGCCTTTTGTTCAGAGATTACTGCTGATCCGTTCCCAAGATTGGAAACAAATAGCTCACCCTGCGGTTGCCAATAGTGAAACATATTCCATAAGACATATTTAATGTGAGGATTTTAAAATGCTAAAGGCATCTGTTGTAAAAGAAAAGGCAGCTAATAATTACTGGGGTCTTAGCAGACATGGAGGGCAGGTCTTTTCCTTGGTGGGGATTTCTTCTTAATCCATATAATATCCCAGAAAATACAATTTGGTTAAGATTTCAGGCGAATTTTCCTTTTTCCCTGGAAATGGGGCTGCATTTTTAGCCACACTAGCATAGGAGGAATAAGTTAGGCCAGACAGTACACAATTACCTTCTTCAACATCTTAGTGCCACTCTCAGCATCTATTGCTTGATGCAGCCACCTTGCTCTGCCTTGTGACAGAGGTGGCCTGGAGGTTCTGATTCAAACTGGGGCGGGATTGGAGAGGGCTGGATATCACTGCTAATTTGGCACTAACAGAGGATCAGGGACATGACTAAATAGATGACCTGAAGGGTAGAGAGAGGTTCTAGTCTGAGGTCAAGACAAAGCATTCAGCAGCAGCAACACAGCAAGATGTCATGAGCTCTAGGCAAAGGTCAGAGTTCAGGAAACCAAGCAAAGCATAGTATTAGATGACCACAGAAGTTGTTCCAGGATTTGACCGCTCTCAAACAGCTAGTTATCCAAGCTTGAATATAGCTAGACTTGACTGGTGCTGATTGCAGAAACTAAGGTACTTGGGAGTAATAAGATAGACTGTTATTTGTAAGTGGAACATGACCTCCAAGGTACTCTTCAAAGAGCCTGATAGGTCTTTGTCTCTCTGCTCTTTTGGTTCTTGATACAGTAGCATTGTTACTGCCACAGGCTGGAGGCCATGATTCTGTGCTGAGATGAGAATTCAGGGCAGAACTCAGAGGCAGTGGAAGATGGTTTTGCTAGTCTCTCAGTCTGAAAATCTCCTGGGATCACCAAATGGCCATACTTTTTAATTTGGCTCCTGCTGTTCCTTCTCACAATGCCATTTCACAAGCTCAACAGCAGCATGGTGATCTTAACGATTCTCCTTTAGATGGTAAAAGGACTTAAAAATAACATCTCAATATAACCATGACCTAGCCCCAGGTGTAAGGTCACACAGCTACCTAGAAACATATTTAGGATTCCCTTACCAACTTTGCTCAGACTGAAGAAGCTCCTTGGATAAGGAGCGAAACGTTTCCACTGAGAAAATAGAAATCCAGTTGACATGATTCAAGCTACAGACAATTCCACCTGGATGACTGAGAACCTTCATAGGCAGTGGAGAATATACAGTACTTACTCTCATCAGCTTCCTCTTTGATTATCCAAGAGAAGATTCAGATTGTGGGGGGACATAAATGCAATAAATAAAGAAATACGTAAGTAAAGAAATAAATTAGCAGCTGTAGGGAGCTATGTGAGATTGACTAATTAGATTTCTTACTCCGGGTATAATCCATTTTCCTCTTATGTCAATGGCAAAAGTTCCATCAGTTTGGAAGAAGATACTGTATGTTACAGCAGAAATATCTACATTGTCATCAGTTAAAAGGAATATGCAATCTGCCATTTCTTATCTTCTGTTCCCAGAATATCATACAGTTGAAAGTTTGTGATGCTGATCTGGCCACCAAAGATGATATTCAATTTATGGTTCTTTTTGATTTGGCAAAACTCCAGCCTGGAAGTCCAGTCCTTGAGATATTCTCCTTAAAACCAGAGGTTAGTGCCAAAAGGTTACCTTGAAGATAATGTAGGGCATGTCTATTCCTCATCCCTAGTAGATGTTTTGATAGCTCTTATCCTGCGTTTATTAAATTGTATGTTTCATGGGTTTTGTGAAAGCAGAGCTCAGAATGAAACTTGTGGAAAAGGTTTACAAGCCTAGATAAATACAGTATTTATTTTGAAATGACTATGTCTGTGGAAGTACAATTTCTATCCATTTGCTACATTTACATCTGAAAATCAAAACCAAGGGAGAAATACTCAGATATCTATTTCCTGTTGTAGTAAGTAAGTAAGTAAAGGTTATTGTTGTATCCACAGGTCATAACATAAGAATGCAATAAAATACAATAAAATATAATAGCAATAAAACAATAAAATAGTGAAATTATAAAATAAAACAATTCAAGAAGCATCAGATATAAAAAGGTTACAACAAAATAGAGCCAAAGCTACAACTAAGGACTTAAATATTTCTTCCTATGTTTAAATGAGAGCAGAGCAAAAGTAGCAACTTGGTTGCTAACAGTTGAAAACACACCTGCAAGAAGATAAATCAGTTTTTCAAGGTCAAAACCCTTGAGTTCATCTGCCATTAATAATCTGGCCCTGATCTCATTGTATATGGGGCAGTGGAGGACATAATTGATAACGTCCTCCACTTGACCAACACCACAAGAGAGAGAACAACGCCTTGACAGAGGCGTTGTTCTACAGGGAGCTTACAAAATCTCCCTTCCAGATATGCGGAGGGCATGGTCTGCAGGCGAAGGGATGTTAAAGCCCTTCTCACTGAAGCACTGGTTATGTTAACCAGGTACTGGGAGAGGCTTCTATGTTTTTTATAATGATGATACCAACAGTTGCGTCTTTATTAGCATCCCTTTCAAAAAGTCAATCTCTAATATTTTCTCTATTCCAAGATCTAAGTTCTCCCAAAGGTGGTAGGGAATATATTTGTAGAACGGGTGACAAAAGTTTAGTCCATTGATTCCCAGCGGTATAATGGAGAAAACAGAGTTTGGCAAGATGGGATTCTTGAAGGCTTTCTAGTTTCTTATACTGGCCCAACAATTGTGTGAGTTGTTTGTATATTTCTGTGGTTGAGTAGAGTTCGTTGACCTTTTGGAAGCTGTGTTTTTCAGGACTGGCAGCCAGGTTTTGCTGATCTTTAGGCTTTCTTCTTTTTTATTGAAACTGTGTTGGTGTTTATGTATTTCAATGGCTTCTCTGTATAGTCTAACATCGTGGCTGTTGGTGTTGTCCAGTATTTCTCACACAATAGATGTGCTAATCCCACACACTACAGCACCACACCCCCTAATCACCACAAAAAACCCTCTCCCAATCTCTTGCAAATGACCTCTCAGCGGCTATAAACAGCAGCAGGAACACACACCCTCCACTTGGGAACAGAGAGAATCTTCTAGCTGTGCTCCTGTCCTCTGAAGATGCCAGCCACAGCTACTGGCGAAACGTTAGGAACAAAAACTGCCAGAACACGGCCACACAGCCCGGAAAACCCACAACAACCAAAAAGAAAAATAATTTTGGTGTTTTAGAAATGAGATGGTCAATTTTAGAGTCCATTTCCAGCTTCCATGCAGCTTGGGAAAAGATGGCTTCCCCACCTCCCAGCTGTTCACTCACCGATTGAACACGAAACTCAATTTTGCGATCTTCTGGCTACGAGCAGCCATCCGGAGGACATATGTCCTCCGGTAACCCCAGGTAATTCCTGGGGTTCTCTTTAATCTGAAGAACGCTTCTGGGCTCCAAGGAAGCCCGCCTGAGCCCAATAAAAATGCCGTGTTATCAGGTCAGTCAGTGGAGCTTGCGGAAAAAAACTGTTCAAACTGCCATGATCTCCACCGGAAGCTCCGACTGGCGATGTTTTGGACTAGTGAGTGTTTGTTCTTTTTTTCCTCCCAACATAAATTCCTCCTTCACAGCTGCTATTAGCCCTAGAGGACAGGGCAAGACAATACAGACAGAACTAATTAATAACCTTGAAATGGTGGGAAAGGGATGGTTTAAAAATATGGTGGGAAAGGGATGGTTTAAAATGGTGCAGTTTAACGCACAAAACAGCCTGCCTTCTATCCATTTTTAGATACCATGTAAGCCAGTGTTTCTCAACCTTAGCAGCTTTAAGATGGCTGGGGAATTCTGGGAGTTGAAGTCCACACATCTTAATGTTGCCAAGGTTGAGAAATACTGAAATAAGCAGTCACTTACGCAGATGCTTTGAAGTTACTGTATTTAAAAAGCCATGTACTTTCTGCTATAGATTTTAAGTCTTCAGGTACAACCCACAGTCTGACTGCATTGCACTGATATAGCCCTTTCAAAGTAACTGAATGTTGGCAGAACCTAGGAACATATGTCTGTATTATTTTGCACAAGTCACAAGTTGAAGGCTAGTCTTGGAGATCTGAATTCAGCAGGGCCCGTGTTAGAGGATATACTCCTAAGTATACACTGAGTGAATACTAGGTAATTTATTGTAGTGTTTTTAATAATTGTTATTTTATTGGTTGTAAGCCGCCCAGAGTCGTAGTGTATGAGATGGGCGGCTGAGAAATTTGATAAATAAATAAATAAATTAAGAAGGAGCAGGTCCCATTTAAAAAAAATGCTTGATAATATAGATCACTGGAATGTAGAGCTTATTAATAAACTATGAGCTGTAGGATTTCTGGGATCCAGGGGTGCTTAGATGCAATCTAGAGCAAACTGTTGGCAGTTTTGTAGACTGCGTATATTGATATTGTTTTCATTAGTAGACATTTTATAAATGTTTTTCTGTTACCAGAAACAAGAACATCCTCATTGTTATGAATCTCTAGAAGTGGAGTTCAAGCTGTCAGATGTGTAAGTGATTTGTTATTTGAAAGCTGATATGAAACAATAAAGTCATTGTTCATGGCTTGGTTCTTGGAAAATTCCTCCTTTGTATTATCTAGCAGGTAACAGAGCTTGTTTCTGGATGTGGCTATCCTACCCTACCCTACCCTACTCCATTTAGTAGGCCTTGTATGCCACTCCAGTCACATGTAATTCTGCAGTGATCAATTACAGAATCCCATACAAATTTATTCTGATACGTTGGCTGGGTTCATGCAACATAATAAACTGAAACACAAATCTCTGTTCATATAATATGCTCTATCCAAATAAAGGAAACATAATATGGTGTAACTTTGGTCCTGGTTTATACAATCTGCTGAACAATGTTGTAGTTCCTACAGCATACAGAACCACAAACGATTCATCCCTATTTTAGACCAGTCTATAATGTTATGTGAAATCAACCATTTGGAGGTATTCATTGGCTCCTCTACACCAATGGAATGGCATCCACAATTTGAACAGATTCACCCTTCCAACTCTACCTCAGTATGCGTTCCCTCTCCCAAAAGTTTCCGAAAAGGGTGAGAGGATTTCCAGTTCTGGAGCAGGTTTGTGGTTGTGTGTCTGCTTCCTTAATATTGGAAGTAGCCAATTTCTGTATTGTCAGAACCTGGATCCTTGCATGCCAGTTTGATTTGGACAAGGATCTTTAGCCACTAATCCTGTATTATTCTGAATATAAAGAACTACATTTCTTAGTTTTGTTTCTAGATTGCATATTTTAGAAGTTACCATAAAAAAACAGGAAAGAGGTCAGTTTCTGGTCAGCAAAAGACATTTTTTTGTTTCGGTAACAATTGTAAATGGGGCGTATGTATATTATATAAAATGTAAATTGTAAATGGGGCGCGATGGCTCAGCGGTTAAGATGCCAGGCTTGTCGATCGGAAGGTCGCAGGTTCGGAGGTTTGAGACCCTAGCCCCGCGTGATGGAGTGAGCTCCCTCACTTGCCCCAGCTCTTGCCAACCTAGCAATTTGAAAGCATGCAAATCCAAGTAGATAAATAGGTACCACTTTGGTGGGATGGTAACAGCGTTCCGCGTGCGTCATGCTGGCCACATGACCACGGAAGCATCTTCGGACAGCACTGGCTCTTCGGCTAAGAAACGGAGATGAGCACCGGCCCCTAGAGTCAGACACGACTGTGCAGGGGAAAACCTTTACTAACAATTGTAAGCAATAGGACCACTTCCTGAAATGCCCCCATCTCTATTCAAGGAGGTTCTCCAACTCTAGTCCAAGCCTGAGTCCTAACCTAGATACTTTATTTTGGTAGGTGGAAGAGGAAGGAACTTATTTTATTTATTAAATTTATAACCTGCCTTTTTGCTTATATAAGCACTGATGGTGAACTTACAACAAGCAAACAAAATGCAAAAGGTATTTAGTTGACAAATTATCTTGCCCTTTAATTCAGGGCTGTACAATGATGGTATTGTTTTATTCTTGGATTATTTTTTATTATTATTATTATTATTATTATTATTATTATTATTATTATTATATTTTCAATTTGGTTTTTCCATGTTCCATTAAATTTTATTTGTGCCATTTTAAATTCAGTTCATGGACAAACTGATAAAAACTTACTGAGTAAAGAAGTTTCCTCTATGTCACACTGCACAAACATCTTAATGATTTGTCTGACTGTCCTTAGTTGCAGTTTGTAGAGTAGGAATGTCTGCAGCTGTTTGTATTCCCTTCTTTGTTAAAAACCCAGGAAACCTCTTTTTCTTGTCAGTCATTCACAACACCTTATTTCTAAAACATCAGTGACTAACAAAATTGGTCTTCCTTGTTCTTCTGTTTCTTCCTCTGCTTTTTAGGCGAGGCCCTCCTGAGCAACTGGTTTCCAATGGGGTCATAGTGGTAAGTTTATCTGGAGTCTTATTGTGTAAACCAGCCTTCTCCAACTTGGTGCTCCTTAGATGTGTGGGACTCCAATACCTGCATTAACCACATGTGCTGGGAAAATCTGCAAGGTGCAGGTTGGGAAAAACAGGTACATGCCATCATTTTTCTCCAGAGGAAGCACTGCATTGTGGGATATGATGTAATGCAAGGAAAGAAATAGATCAGAAGTTCTAGACACACAGGGAGCTGAGCTGCACTGTTATCCCTTTTGGTTTCATAGGCCCGTGAACTTTCCATTTTGGATGTAAAAGTGAACAAGAAGGAGAATGAGAAGGTTTTGCAAGGTATGTCCCGTGTGTGTGTGTGTGTGTGTGTGTGTTTATGTGTGTGTGCGCACACCTTTGAGTCAGTGTTGACTTCTGGTGACTGCCTGGACAAGTCCCTGCAGTTTTCAGGCGGCTTGCTGTGGCCTCCTTCTTAGAGGGACTGGCCCAAGGTCCCCCAGCTGGCTTTGTGCATAAGGCGGGACTCGAACTCAGGGTCCCCGTTTTCTAGCCTTTAGGGACTATTTTAACTTATATAACCAGCTAGTGTTTTACCAGACTCCTTTTAATTGCAGAGTGCTTATTAGGTTGCAGTCCTGGACTGATTAATCAGGTAATTTAATATGTAAAAATACCTCTCTTAATTTACTAATAAGGGAATCCTGATAGGCTGTGCAGGATGTTTAAAAAGTATGATTTTAAAGTAATTACTGCAAATGGCAGATGTTTAATATAGTACTTGTATTAAAAGTGTTTTTTAAAAATGTGCTGACTCATTTACTACTCAGTTTTGAGTAAATTAATAATTAAATTAAATGGTTTCAATCAATTAATCATGCAGGAAAGAATACCTTTCTACATTGCATTTGTTCCACATAAACATAGGAAAATTATATTTCACAATTGTGGATTCCAGCTGTTCTGATCTGCTGGGGTAGTCCAAAAAGCAGGAGATACACAGCAGCAATTCCCTGTCTCCCCTGACAGGGGACGTCCCTCTCTGAAGATCTGGGGCTGGTGCAAAAGCCTAGAAAGCAGGGGTTGGGGTGACCAGCATTATACACGCAAGGGCAGTCTAGGAGGGGGGGAGTGACAAATCTGTGTCATGACCTCATGACACAAACCTGTGACTTATGAACTTGCAATGAACACTGGGACCGACGTCTGAAAAGTAGGGTTTGCACTGTGATTTTGCAACAGACATTTCATCGTTGTTTTAATCATGGTGGTTTGTAGCAGATGCTGATGGCCAGCATTCTAGAAAGAAATGGTTCCCATAAGGCATGCCAGAAGATCCATAGAGTCTGAGTGGTGGATTGGTGGGAGTGCTTCAGAGTTAAAAGACAGGTTATTCCTCCAGTTCAGGCCTCTTCTGATATTCGTAACACTACTTATTGCTTTAGTTCTGGTCTTCTGATTTAGAAGAATTTTTATTTTTAAGCATTGCACATTACTCCTTTGTTGTTTATTCATTCAGTTGCTTCCAACTCTTCATGACTTCATGGACCAGCCCACACCAGAGCTTCCTGTCAGCCGTCACCATCCCCAGCTCCCCCAAGGTCGAGTCCGTCACCTCCAGAATATCATCCATCCATCTTGCCCTTGGTCGGCCCCTCTTCCTTTTGCCTTCCACTTTCCCTAGCATCAGCATCTTCTCCAGGGTATCCTGTCTTCTCATTATGTGGCCAAAGTACTTCAGTTTTGCCTTTAGTATCATTCCCTCAAGTGAGCAGTCTGGCTTTATTTCCTGGAGTATGGACTGGTTTGATCTTCTTGTAGTCCAAGGCACTCTCAGAATTTTCCTCCAACACCACAGTTCAAAAGCATCTACCGTATTTTCCGGCGTATAAGACGACTGGGCGTATAAGACGACCCCCAACTTTTCCAGTTAAAATATAGAGTTTGGGATATACGCCGGAAAATACGGTACTCGCCGTATAAGACCTCTCCTGGCCAAGTGCAGCCGCTCGCCGGAACGCAGCCCCCAGGGAAGAGCAGGAGGACGAGCGTGGGGCGGCGTACTGCATTGGGTCCCGTCGCTCGAAGGAGAAACGCGGGGAGGGGGGAGCGAGCTCCGTTCCCTCGGAGCAGCCTTGGGAAGGGAGGGGGCAAAACGCAGTGGCTCCACGACGGGCTCCAAACTCGTCCTCCTGCTCTTCCCTGGGGGCTGCGTTCCGGCGAGCGGCTGCACTTGGCCAGGAGAGGTCTTATACGGCGAGTATGTATTTTCCGGCGTATAAGACGACACCCGGCGTATAAGACGACACCCGACTTCTGAGAAGATTTTCCTGGGTTAAAAAGTCGTCTTATATGCCAGAAAATACAGTATCTTCCTTTGCTCAGCCTTCCTTATGGTCCAGCTCTCACAGCCATAGGTTACTACAGGGAATACCATTGCTTTGACTATGCAGACCTTTGTTGTCAGTGTGATGTCTCTGCTCTTAACTATTTTATCAAGATTTGCCATTGCTCTCCTCCCAAGAAGTAGACCTCTTCTGATTTCCTGGCTGCAGTCAGCATCTGCAGTAAACTTTGCGCCTAGAAATACAAAGTCTGTCACTGCCTCCACTTTTTCTCCCTCTATTTGCCAGTTATCAATCAAGCTGGTTGCCATAATCTTGGTTTTTTTGAGGTTTAACTGCAACCCAGCTTTTGCACTTTCTTCTTTCACCTTCATCATAAGGCTCCTCAGCTCCTCCTCGCTTTCAGCCATCAAAGTGGTATCATCTGCATATCTGAGATTGTTAATGTTTCTTCCAGTGATTTTAACTCCAGCCTTGGATTCATCAAGCCCAGCATGTCGCATGATGTGTTCTGCGTACAGGTTGAATAGGTAGGGTGCGAGTATATAACCCTGCCGTACTCCTTTCCCAATCTTAAACCAGTCCGTTGTTCCGTGGTCTGTTCTTACCGTTGCTGCTTGGCTGTTATACAGATTCCTCAGGAGGCAGACAAGATGACTTGGTATCCCCATACCACCAAGAACTTGCCACAATTTGTATTGTGATCCACACAGTCAAAGGCTTTAGAATAGTCAATAAAACAGAAAGAGTTGTTTTTCTGAAACTCCCTGGCTTTCTCCATTATCCAGCGGATATTGGCAATTTGGTCTCTAGTTCCTCTGCCTTTTCTAAACCCAGCTTGTACATCTGGCAATTCTCGCTCCATGAATTGCTGGAGTCTACCTTGCAGGATTTTGAGCATTACCTTACTGGCATGTGAAATAAGTGCCACTGTTCGATAGTTTGAACATTCTTTAGTGTTTCCCTTTTTTGGTATGGGGATATAAGTTGATCTTTTCCAATCTGATGGCCATTCTTGTGTTTTCCAAATTTGCTGGCATATGGCATGCATCACCTTGACAGCATCATCTTTCACTTCCGCGCATTGCTTGTTTAAAAATAATTCCTTATCTCTTCTGGCTAACCTCTGGAATTTTGCATTTAATTGGGCATATCTCCCCCTATCACTGTTGCCTTTTGCTTTCCTTCTTTCTTGGGCTACTTCCAGTGTCTCAGCAGACAGCCATCTTGCCTTCTTGGTTTTCTTTTTCTTTGGGATGTTTTTTGTTGCCACCTCCTGAACAATGTTGCGAACTTCTGTCCATAGTTCTTCCGGGACCTATCTACTAAATCTAGTCCGTTAAATATATTCGTCACCTCCACTGCATATTCATTAGGAATATTAGTGAGCTCATATCTAACTGATCTGTGGGTCTTCCCTATTCATTTTAGTCTGATTCTAAATTGTGCAATAAGTTCGTGATCTGAACTACAGTCAGCTCCAGGTCTTGTTTTTACTGACTGTATAGATGTCCGCCACCTTTGGCTGCAAAGGATGTAGTCAATCTGATTTCGGTGTCGACCATCTGGTGAAGTCCATGTATAAAGTCGGCTCTTAGGTTGTTGGAAGAGTGTTTGTTATGCTTCATTTTGTTCTCCCAGACCATGCTTACCTGTAATTCCAGGTGTCATTTGACTACCCACCTTAGAATTCCAGTCTCCTGTAATGAAAATAACATCTCTTTTTGGCGTATTATCCAGTAGGTGCTGCAGATCCTCATAGAACTGATCTGCTTCTGCTTCTTCAGCATCTTTGTTTGGGGCGTATATTTGGATCACTGTAATGTTAAATGGCTTACCCTGAATTTGAATTGGGGTCATTCTATCGTTTTTTGGATTGTATCCAAGCAGTGCTTTAGCCACTTTATTATTAATTATGAAGGCTACTCCATTTCTTCTGTGGTCCTCTTGTCCACAGTAGTAGATCTTACTCCTGCCGAGGACTTTTCTAATATAGATCTACCGTTTATTTCTAAAAATGTACTGTTGTACTAGACTTAAACAGAAATCCAAGCAAAAAAACCCCATGAAACTACATTCAATGGCTGTTGTGGGTCTTCCGGGCTGTGTGGCCGTGTTCTGGAAGTTGTGGTTCCTAACGTTTTGCCAGCATCTGTGGCCAGCATCTTCAGAGGGCAGGAGCACAGACAGAAGCGAGATCTCTGTGCCCAGGTAGAGTGGCAATGTTTTGTTTGTTTTCTATTTATAGAGCTAAGTTATAGGAGATTAGGTGGGTTTTTTTGTTGTGTTGAAATGTTAACGAGTGGCTGATGAGCATGATTAGCATGTTCATTGTGAGGAGTATTCCCATGTCCTGGTGGTTGGACTGAGTTCGTTGACCTTTTGCAGGCTGTGTTTTTCATGACTGGTAGCCAGGTTTTGCTAATTTTTAGACTTTCTTCTTTTTTATTGTAACTGTGCTGGTGTTTGTGAATTTCAATGGCTTCTCTGTATAATCTGGTGTAGTGGCTTTTGGTGTTGTCCAGTATTTCTGTGTTTTCAAATAGGATTTTGTGTCCCGTTTGCTTGAGAGCATGTTCAGCTACTGAAGATTTTTCTGGTTGCTGTAGTCTGGAGTGTCTTTCGTGTTCTTTTATCCTGGTGTGAATGCTTCGTTTTATGGTTCCGATGTATACTTGTCCGCAGCTGCATGGTATGCGGTATACTCCTGCAGCGGTGCGGGGGTCCCTTTTGTCTTTTGCTGATTTTAGCATTTGTTGTATTTTCCTGGTGGGTCTGAAAACTGTTTGAAAGTTGTGTTTTTCCATCAGTTTTCCCATGCGGTCAGTGACTCCTTTGATGTAGGGCAGGAATACTTTGTTTGTGGGAGGCTGTTTTTCTTCAGTTGGATGTTGTTTTCTCGGTTTGATAGCTCTTTTTATTTCGTTCTTGGAATAGCCATTCGCCTGTAGGACCCAATTCAGATGGTTAAGTTCATTGTTGAGAAATTGGGTTTCACAGTTTCGATTAGCACGATCCACCAAGGTTTTGATCATGCCTCTCTTTTGTCGTGGGTGGTGATTGGAATTTTTGTGCAGATACCGGTCTGTATGGGTGGGTTTTCTGTAAAAAAAGACTGTGACTTCTCAATATTCCGTGGTGGAATTTATGATGTAAAAGCGCATATACTGTAGCTATTGCCAAGTCTGAGTCAAATGCAGAGCGTCAAAATAGTTTAAAATCCTCCCAAGTGCTAGTGAACTCTTGGAAAAATCCACAGCTACTTTTTTCAGTAATTCTTTTTTCTTCTTCTTTTGCATCAGAATTTGCCATTTGCATATACAGTATACTGAAATAGTTAAGAGATGTGATTTGGATGTGTGAAAATAAGCCACCTTCTCCACTGTGTTGGAAAGGAAAGCAAAGGAGCCATCCAAGAGAGGAATTAATGCAGAGGTCTGTAGATTAAAAGGAAGGACTTTTCACTGAGTACAGATGACAGATCTGGCAGGCCTGAAAAGATCTTCCTGATTGTCTTTGCAGATTCTCAAGATTCAGCTAGGACACATTTTCCAGATGTGCCCAGGGTAAACCATGCAGACGCTGAAAACATTGCAAAGGCCTCTGAAAAGTATTTCTTTTATTCTGAACTTGGCTGAGAATTGCCGGTTCGGTCTCGCTTATTATTTATTTGTATGTGTTTCTTGATTGGCACTTAGGGAATTACAGATCCCAGAGTAGCAAATGTTGTTTCAGTAGGTACCATTATAAATGAAATATTTTATATTGCACAAATAAAGGATGTTCTTCTTTCTAGTCTGGACATGTTGGCAGCTATGCTATCACTTTAGTCCTATGCAAAATTCATACTGATTTAACTAATCACAATGCATTTCTTTAATTATCTGGACCGTTTCCAGGCTGGGTTCAGGCTGGAGTATAGTATGGAAATGGCATCAGTCGCGCTTGTGGATGACCATTGGAGGGCTCGGGATGGAGATGGTGCAACTGTCCTGGCTGTCCTGGACCTCGTGGTGGCTTCGGGGGTTGGGACTGGGAGGTGCTGTTTTGCGGTCTTTCTCCTTTGTCTGTGGCCGGTACCAGTTGGTGTTGGTGGGAGTGCCTCAGGGCTCAGGGCTCTTGCCACTCCTTTTTAACATCTAGATGAAACTGCTGGGTGAGGTCATCTGATGGCATGGGATGTGGTATCATCGGTATGCAGATGATGCCCAGTTATACATCTCCACCCCTGGCTGGGCAGGTGATGCTGTTTTGGTGCTGACCCAATGCCTGGAGGCTGTGAGGGTCTGGATGGGGAGGAGCTGGCTTTGGTTCAACTCTAGCCAGACAGAGTGGCTTTGGGTTTTTGGCCCTCCAGGATCCAGTGATGTGTTATCTTTAACTCTTGATGGGGTAGCACTTCCCCAGAAAGAGCTGGTGTGCAATTTGGGGGTCCTCGTGGTTCCTGCTTGAGGAGCAGGCGGCAGCTGTGGCTAGGAGGCCTTTGCACAGATACGTCTTGTGCACCAGTTGCTCCCATTCCTGGACTGAGAGGCTTTGCTCACAGTCACTCATGCCTTGGTCATTTCCCAGTTGGACTATTGCAATGCGCTCTACATGGGACTGCCCTTGAAGACCATCTGCAAATTACAGCTCCATACCCATACAGTAGATTGCAGGGTATTGGGTGCCTCTTGGTTTGCCCATGCTATACCATTGCTGTGTGAGCTGCACTGGCTTCCAGTTTCGTTCCGGATGGAATTCAAGGTGCTGGTTATTACCTTTAAAGCCCTACATGGCACAGGACCAGGTTATCTGTGGGACCGGTTCTCCCTGAGCGTATCTACCCATCCCATTAGGTCGGATAGAGTGGGTACAATCCAGGCCTCTTCCCTCATTTGTTGCATCTAGTGGGACCAAGGAAGTGTGCCTTTACTGTAGTAGCCCCTGCCATATAGAACACCCTCCCCCATGAGATCTGGCAGGTCCCCACCCTCTTACCTTTCTGGAAACCCATTAAGAGCTGGCTTTCCCCCCAGGTGTTGGGATAGCAAGGTGGGAGTCTGGGGGACTGTACAGTTGGATAAATGTTGATTGGGCACTGGATTTTTCTTGTTTGTTTGTTGGATTGTTTTATTGTTGTGTTTTTATTATTGCTGTTAGCCATCCAGAGTTGTGTCTCACAAGATGAGCGGCCAGATAGATAGATAGATAGATAGATAGATAGATAGATAGATAGATAGGGCTGATATTTCTTTAATGGGGTGGTAGCTCTACACACTTAATGTTTGATGGCACCTACCAATTGTTTCAGCTAAAAAAGACGCCAGGCCAAATTAGAGGTGCTGTGAATGTTTATCTCTTGCCAGCTGTTCTCTGGAGTTTGCAAGATCTGCCTAAAGGTGAAGCCCCACATTTGATGAAGCTTTAATTGGGGGTTTTAGTGACTAAATGGTTTGCTTTGAAAGAAACAATGTTAATATGGTTTAATTACGGGTAAGAGATTATATCTCAAATTGTACTGCTATTGTATATTTACTTGCCTTCCTATATTTTTTTACATTGTATTTTAACTGTATATGTTGAAATTGAATAAAGTTCTTATTAGATAGAAAAAGTTATCTGAGGGACCGCCTCATTCCCATTACATCGTCCCGTCCTACCCGATCTTGCAGAGAGGGCATGCTGCGGACCCCCTCTACGAAAGAATTCCATCTAGCGGGGTCTCAGAGGCGAGCCTTCTCTGCAGCGGCACCTGCCCTATGGAACACCCTCCCCCCAGAGATAAGACAGGCCCCTTCACTCCTGGACTTCAGGAAAAAATTAAAAACTTGGCTCTGTGATCTCGCCTGGGGCAAGAAGGAAAGTGGTCACGCTTGGGGGTGGCTGATTTCTTAGAGCCGCCTTAAATATTTTAAATATTTTTAGCATCACTGTAAGAACCATCTGCCACTTGGATTTTATTGTATTTATATTTTTATTGTTATATTTCTTGTATTTTAATGATGTTGTTTGGCTGTAAACCACCCAGAGTCCCTTCTTGAGGGGGAGATGGGCGGTCATAGAAATTAAATAAACAAACAAACAAACAAATAAATAAAGTGGAAGTGGTGTGAAATCTGATTAAAATCCTTAATTTCATATTCAAATTATAAAATGTGAATGGCAAATGGCAAAATGTGAATTTGGGGTGGATTTCAATATTTTTAAAGTGATGTAATTTCTTTGTATCAGATCTATGAAAACAGAAAAAACCCCATAAGGTTAATAAACTGTATTACATCAGCTGATACTGTGTTCCTCAGTGTGTATAGTTTATGTATATCTGGATATAAATTATCTGAATTTTAGCAAGACTTTTGATCTAGTCTTACTAAGCTTTCATATGCACAAGCTATAAGCTGAATATCCTTCTGTACATGAATAGTATTAAATATACATCTACTATATTAGAAAGAGACATAGGGTTCTATGTCTACTGTATGTCAGATACATTTGACAAAGGATGCAGTTCAATAATTTGTTTATAAATAAAAAATAATAAGTGTCCACAAAGTTTTCAACACATTCTTAGAAACATAAAGATACGACATGTAACTTAATTTAACATGTATTGTTTTATTTTAGCCTGTAAAAATGTAGTCCTTTCAGTGCAAGAATCTTATGAAGGAACACAGAAGACAAGCAAAAATTTAGATTCCTTCCGCTTTCATTGCATAAAAAGCTGTGGACCAGTATTAAAAGCCAAGATTCAGGTAACGGTCTCAGTTATCATGTACCCACAACGGCGCTGGAAAATAATTATGAATGTATTTGTTGTTCAACCCTTCTCCGTGCCCAATTATCCATCAGGTTATATTGGAGCAATAAGTAAACAAACAAACAAACAAACAAACACCAGTACCACTCTGGTGGTGTTTTGAAGGGTCTTGAAGACCTGACCCTTCACCCAGGCCTTTGGTGAGGGGGACTGAAGCCCCCTTTAGATTGTGTGGGCTGTTTTTCTTTATTCCCATCCGGTCTTATTATTCTTGCCATCTTTACTCTTCATTTTTGCGTTTTGTTCTTTTCTTGTTTTTACTGTTTTAAACAACTTGTAAACCACCCAGAGTTGCTGGGAGTCAGGTGGAATAATAATAATAATAATAATAATAATAATAATAATAATAATAATCAAGAGTCAACTTATATTGCCCTTGTTATTTTCAGCCCATTCTGGTTCCCTGTTCCAGCTGATCGCTTTAAATCAAGAAGCTCCAAAACTTCCGAATCCTCCTTGGCCATCTTCTTAGCAGCTGAAACTGCATTTCACTTTAAAATATTTTTCAGACTTGAAGGACATCTGGGAGTGTGAGCTGATGTGGTGCCACCCCCAGAGAGGATAGGACTGGATTTTGGGGGGCATTTCATTGCAAGGTGGTTCATTACGGCTGAGTAATGAATAGGTATATTAAGCCTGCCTCTGCTATGTTTATTTTTTAAAAAATGATCCACTGAAAATCAGTGACTTGCCACCCAATTTCAATAAAGCAATCTTGAGTGGGAAGGAGCAAAAGAAGCCAAGGGGTATATGCAGCTGATGTGTACCTGGTTGCCCCTCCCTGTCCTAAATGAATTGATTTTTGTGGCCCTCAGACTCTTACCCCACTCGATTGCCTGGCTTTCCACCATATAAAGACACCATATAAAGTGTAAGATGCACCAAACAAACAGTTTCTCGATTATTGTATAGAACAGAGCTTTCCAAACTGTGTGTCGTGACACAAAAGTGTGTCACCACACACAGTCTGGTGTGTCGCAACCTGGAAGTGCTGATCAACATCAGCACTTCCGGGTTTTCCCGCGGCGAAACACCAACGGCGGCGTGCAAAAATCTGAAAGCGGCAGCAGCGCTTCCGGGTTTTTGCGCACTGCCGCAATGGCGGCACTTCCGGGTTTTCCCGCGGCGACACACCAACGGTGGTTGTTGTGTCGCTGCGGGAAAACTTTGGAAAGCCCTGGTATAGAAGATTTCCATTGCATTTCCTTTTGCACTCAGATCTAAAAATGAAAAAGGTATTGATTTCATTTCTGTGTTCATTTTTCCTGAAAATTGCCTATGTAGCAATTGCTCCCTATTGGCGCTGTAGCCGAAGTATGATGAGGTGTTCTGCTTTGATCTAGCTATTTAATCAAGTCCTGTTGCTTGTCCCGAACTTGTGCTAGACTGCAAAAAGTTTTCCTCTGAGCCAGCAAGAGTTACTGTAAATTTAATGAAGGCTGTGTTCAGAACAGTTTAAGGAAAATATTATTTATTTATTTTATTTTGTTAAATTTATATTACCGCCCATCTCCCCCAATGGGGACCCTGGGCGGTGCACAGCAAAATATGAGAGAAAAGACTGAGCAATTCTTGAGGTTCAAGAATTGAGAGTTCAGCTGGCTTTGTGATGCAAATCCTTAACTTGCGATGCAAATCCTTAACTTGCCTGGAATTTGCCTGAGTGAAAGGTTCATTCAATGATTGAAAGGCCTGCTAAAAATAAGACTAAATCAAGCAGTAAGTAATCTTCTTTTTCAGTGTCTTTCCTACATCTTACTCATTTGGGTGATTTTTTTTCCTTCCAAGAATATTTTACCTAGCGAGGACAGTGATTCGGATTATTCCTTAATTCTGCCTTTGGAACAGCTTCCCGTCGGACACCAAGTCAAAGTTGAGCTACCAACAGGGAAGGCAAGTGTTGATTCTTAAAATGAATGTTCACCTTTTTTGAATATTGGTAAAGTTTAAAACAAAAACAGCAATACAATTTTTTTGTTTTTAAACTAAAGCATACTTGAGTGATATCATCAGTAAATGAACTACCCTTTTGTAAGGGTTAGGTTAGCATAACCTACACCATCTTGCTTTTGGAAACTGCTTGCTGTTAGAAATTAGGTAAAAGGGAAAGGAGATAACACTCTCCAAGGATTGTTTGGAATACCAGGAGACATGAAGACAGCCCCTGGAGGTCTCTAAGTATGCTTACTGCTAGCAATGCAGATTTAGGAACCTTGCCCTGTTACTGGGAGGAGAGTTCATTATGCTTTCTTACTGAGCTTTGCAAACCCTATATAAGTACTGTACTTGTATGTGCGTGTGTGGGGGTCTTCCCAGACATTCTACTGTCATGATGTCTGTGGAGACCTCACCCAGGTCTGTCTTGGCCAAAATAAATGCTGTTATTTTATATCTCCAAGCCTCGACCCAAGACTGTTATTGGTAACTTCAGGAACTTGGGTAAAACAGTGTAAGCAGGGGCCTTACACTTTAAACTTTCTATAAAAGTTCTGTAAAAACAATGCTTTCCTAAAAAAGGGAAAGGGATTCTCTCTCCCCCCCCCCAATAGATTCAGTGCAACTCACTGCTGGTCAGGAAATCATAGATGAAGTACTTCCATCATTGCTTTCTATGAGCTAACAGAATACCTTTATTCTGAAGTACGGAGCAACATACTGGAAGCTGTATTCTGGCTTCAAAACATGAATTATTGATAATTATTGAATTATTTCAAGAATAAGGGACTTGCAGACAATCACAAGTGTTTGAATGTATGGAAAACAGAACAACTGCATTGGGGCCTGTTCTTTCTGAATAGCCTGAAATCATTTTTGGGGAAAAAGAAGTTATACAAAAGAATTAAGAAATATGATTTGACATTTCACTCTTTTGATTGTTTGGATGTCAGCCAGGCTTGGAATGTGATTTTCATGTTTCCCCCTTTTGCAAAAATAATTTCTCAACAATGCAAAAAATCAGTTTCCAAAGTTGGTAATTGACCTCAAGAATAGATAATGGAACACCATCCAAGGGTTGTTTCACATGTTTTGCATTATTTATGAGAAAGACAAGGCTTTGTGAAAGAAATAAAAAAATCCCTGGCAAGTCCATTATGCACCTCTGATTTCAAGATTTACAGAAAAGTTAAATAAATGGGACTCTATCTCTATCTCTATCTCTATCTCTATCTCTATCTCTATCTCTATCTCTATCTCTATCTCTATCTCTATCTCTATCTCTATCTCTATCTCTTTTTCATTCTCTAAGGAAAATGGCCAATCACAGTTTCCCAGCACATATGCAAATTGCATGTTTCCAGTGATCATTTATAAATATTACATGTAAGTTCCACACTTTTTCATACATGGAAAAACTGAAGTCTTAAGACTAACGTAGCACTTGCCGTATTTCTTTACTGATTGATAAATTGATTATAAGTACTTTTATGCCACCTCAGTTGAACAAATCTAAAGAGCTTATTTGTTTTTTCACATGCCCAATTTATTTGTCCCCCTTCCCTCTTTTTTGTCCAGTTTCACTGTCTTCACAAATGCATGTTTTTGGGTTTTCAGGCTAGTGCCTTGGAGCTGTATCTCCAGGTAATTGACTGGTAAGGAATTTTCTTTCTATTTTTCTGGCACTGTTAATACAGTGAGCGAATGCAAAGGAAGGGCAGCTTATCTTCAGCATAAATCACCTGTGGACCATCTGAGGTTTGCATGCAGCTCCCCAGTATCCCATTTATAGCTCTCCAGAAGTTCAGTAGCAAAACTACCAAATTTCAGTGCTCTGATTTCAGCCAGTTTGGGGGGTCTGAAAAGTGGGAATGGGAACACTTCCCCTCTATATCTCACCTTTGCCCTTAAACCTTCCCCAAAGGCTCCCCACAAAAGCCAAAAACAATTCCCCCAAACCTGAAAAGGAAAAGGAAAAATTCAGTCACACCCCTTCCAATAGCGTAACAGTGTCATTGGCTGCCCTCCTGTGGCCCTTCCTGTGGTTGAGAGGCTGAGTTGTAGCCTCCGACCATTCAACTGTGCTCCACTTTGTGTTTAACTAATAAAGCGGTAGCTCTAAAAATTATTGTTGTCACTTAGTTAAGCTTTTTGAAAAGACCAAAACTAGGTGCAGATTAGTTTCCTTGGTTTTGGGGAGCAAGCAATCTAAAGATGTTTTGTGAATGTTCTATCATTTCCTCCTTAATTTTATTTAGTGAAGAAACGCAGTACAGGAGGTGAAAAATTGGGAGGGTTACAAATGGAATAAGATGTTATCTAGATACCTGTACCCAAAATTTCAAGTATGACAGAGTAGTTATGTAGGTCTTGCTTGGAAGCCCTCGCTCATTCATTCATTCATTCATTCATTCATTCATTCATTCATTCATTCATTCATTCATTCATTCTTCACATTTATATAGCTGCCCATCTCATGAATGTGACTCTGGGCAGCATACAAGAATAATGGACCATAAAAAACAAACATTAAAAATTGTACCATAATGATATTATTTTTAAAAGAAACTAGGCAAGAGCATCTTTGATGTCACATACAGTGTAGCCATCTCACCAGTTCTTCATTTCCCTGAGATCCCCAAGCCTGCTGACAGCCACGTTTTAAGGGACTTCTGGAAGGTTGGCAGAGATGGGACCAATCTCACCTTAGGGGGAATGATCTAACTCCTTAACAGGTGGACCTGCAACATACCCCTTCTGCCGGACTTGATGTGACCGGCAGACGTAATCAGGAAGAGGCGGTCCCTCAAATACCCCGGCCCCATGCCATGAAGGGCTTTAAAGGTCAAATCCAGCATTAGGTTTCCTTCTTCTGAGTACAATACTCATTTGCTCCTTGTACTCAATTTATACCTTGTACTTGCATGCTGAAATTAAAGGATAACAATAAGCTTTAGTCAATTAATCCATTAATTAACATACATTTGTATAGTGGTGGAAAAATAACTGAAAGTGAAAAGAGTGTGTTTTCTCCATAGGGTGTTTGCAGGTATTGTAGTAGCATATTGTAGAACACCAGTTTATCTGATCCATGAAAGAAGGGAAATGTGCTTCTTATAAAATAGGACTTGCCTGCTACTTGTAAACGCTTTGTGTGTGTGTATGAGTGCCTATAGGTATATTCCCCTACCAGAGGCACATGTGTGTTCTCACACACACACACACACACACAGGTACATTTAAGGTACATTTTTGTTCATAACTGCTTTATTAAATATTTCAGCTGTGCAAATACTTAGAAAACTTGTGTTGTTCCCTTGCATTTTTGCTCATGTCAGCTTTAAAATAATACTCCTTGAGTGGGAACTTGGTTTTTCTAATTGTAAGCCTGACTGAATGTAACTTCAGATGTAACTTCAAATCTACATGAGAAGCCAGATGAGTGCCCCTGAATTAGTTGGTAATTTGCCTGCAAGTTGTGAATTGATATTCAGGTAACTGCATTATTGTTGAAGTGATCTGACGTCTAGTCTATGCTTAGCAGTGATATGACTGTTTCTGTGTCCCAGCTCACAGAATCTTGATGTGCGTTTGGGTTATGAGCTTTGTCCTGATGAGCAGGATTTCCTGCGCAAGAGGAAAAAAGTGGTTGCCAATGCCCTGTACCAGCTTTTTAATCTAGGAGAGGAGTTACAAGAGGATGAGGTATGTGGACGTCTTGTAATGATTTGCATGGCTCATGTGCAGAAATGATAAGTAACTAATTACCTCACACAACAAATTAGATTGCAAATGTAAGTTCACAAGCTGCCATGTTACACCCATGTGCATGGTTCTAACAGAGGTTGAGGTATGCTGTGCTGCCTGGACCCAAAATGGTTGCCATCTTGGATGTCTGGAAACCAGCCTTTTTACTCAGATTCATTGAGAGTTACAAAATCCAGTTTCTGGATATCCACTTTGGGTCTGCACAATATGCTAAGCCTCTATTTCAGAGCTTTCCAAACTGTGTGTCGCGACACAAAAGTGTGTCACCACACACAGTCTGGTGTGTCGCCACACAACCCGGAAGCGGTTCATCATCAGCGCTTCCGGGTTTTCCCGCGGCGACACACCAACGGCGGCGCGCAAAAACCGAAAGCAGCAGCAGCGCTTCCGGGTTTTTGCGCGCTGCCGCAATAGCGGCACTTCCGGGTTTTCCCGCGGCGACACACCAACGGCGGTTGGTGTGTCGCCACGGGAAAACTTTGGAAAGCCCTGCTCTATTTGTATGTAGCTTGATCCTACATATAAGCTGACTTGGAAATAAGCCCTATAAAGGGAGCCAGTTTGGTGTAGTGATCAAGGCACCGGGCTAGAAACCAGGAGACTGTGAGTTTTAGTCCCACGTTAGGCACAAAGCCAGCTGGGTGACCTTGGACCAGTCACTCTCTCTTAGCCCTAGGAAGAAGGCAATGGCAAACCACTTCTGAAAAATCTTGCCAAGAAAACTGCAGGGGCTTGTCCAGGCACTCACCAGGAGCCAAGACTTACTTGAAGGCATGAAAGAAACCCACGAAAAACCCTATAAAATTCACTTCCATGCTCCATTGTTTCCCTTCCCTAATCCCTGCAGAGTGTTTTGAAGTAGTTGTGCAATTGTCTTCACAACCAAATTTGAAGGCTGTGAACAGACAGGGAACATTAGGATAAACCCTCCCTCCCTCCCACCAAGAGGAGAATACCAAAATGTCAGGGAACCACTGCCTTGTCTTCTGAGCGGTGGCCACTCCTGGAGTAAGGAAGTCCCCTGACACCTACTTCAGACATAAAAAAGCAGGGAAATAAATGGCTCGTTTCCCCCCTTGTTTTCAGTACATGCTGGGTCCATTTTAAATCAAACAAAACAAAAACACTGTTGGTATGAGGGAAAGCTGTTCAGCTCTTAAGATGTCATTCTTCTGCCTCTGAATTTCTATTGAAAGGTGAAATAATAAGCATGACTTTGGCAGCCAAGTGCTTAAAGCAGCCTTTCTCAACCTTTTGACCCTGGAGGAACCCTTGAAATATTTTTCAGGCCTCGGGGAACCCCTGTACATCCAGGCTCAAATATAGGCCAGAATTTACAAAATTATTATATCCGTTTCATGTGTAGGCCTGTATATATGCATTAACAGTGTTCTTACTGTTGAGAAACCCTGGCTTAGAGGCTGGAAGACAGGATGACACAAACATTGCTTATAAAACCAAGATAAAACCAGGCATTTTTTTACAGGAAATATGAAACTGACTGAAGGACCAGGTTGGGGACAGACCCCCCTGCACAGTAGAAAATTTGTCTATGTGGTTGCTAAGAGTCAGTGTTGACTCAATGGTACATAATCAATAATCAGTGCAACTGACTAGAAAGAGTAAGAGATCTACTTGACGGCTCTGAGTTCAGGTGGTGGGAGGGGGTGAGGCAAGACGTTGCATGAATAGAAAAGCAGGCTGCCCCCAAGCCCTGCAGAGCTCCAGCACCATACATCACAGAACGGATGTTTTGCAGCTAGAGTTGTGCTATAGCTGAGATAGAAGAAAATAGGCTCTGCTGCCCAAGAAGGAGGGTTGTTGTTGTTCAGTCGTTTAGTCGTGTCCGACTCTTCGTGACCTCATGGACCATAGCACGTCAGGCCTTCCTGTCCTCCACTGTCTCCCGGAGTTTACTCAAATTCATGTTCATTACATCGGTGATGCTATCTAACCATCTCGTCCTCTGCCGTCCCCTTCTCCTTTTGCCCTCAGTCTTTCCCAGCATCAGGGTCTTTTCCAGTGAGTCCTTTCTTCGCATTAGGTGGCCAAAGTATTTGAGCTTCAGCTTCAGTATCTGTCCTTCCAATGAGCAGTCAGGGTTGATTTCCTTTAGGATTGACTGATTTGACCCCCTTGCAGTCCAAGGGACTCTTAAGAGTCTTCTCCAGCACCACAGCTCGAAAGCATCAATTCTTCGGCACTCAGCCTTCCTTATGGTCCAGCTCTCACAGCCATACATTACTACTTAATACATTACTACTGGGAAAGAAAGAAGGAGGGTGGGGAACAGCAAATGCTGCTGGGGTGTAGGATTTACACAAACCACAATGATGCAAAAATATTGTGCATTTTGCAAATGTCACACAAAGGCTACCATTACGTACTTGCGTCCTGATGTCTAATGCAAGCACCATGTGTCCTCATTTCCCCATCCCTTGCTGCAGCCTTCCTGCAGACACCCATGGATATAAGTTAACCATAACCAACAAAGCATTTGCATTTCTAATAATTGGGTAGGAGAGAGATTTCCGGCAAGTGTCACTTTCCATTGTAATTATGATCCATGTGATCAGTGGCACACAATTCTCAGAGACGTAGCTTTAAATAATTTTGCCATTTAATCTCTGCAAAGCATACTTTTGTCATTGTCTCTGCAAAGCGTACTTACATACTGCCAGTTTATACATTCGTTCGGGTTACTGTTGGTTTTGGATTCTTTTCCTGGAGAGATTTTTTTGCTTGATCAACACTGTGTTCTGGTTTTAAAGTCTGACATCAAATTCCCTACAGGCTAAATCTAGTTATTTCATCAAGACAGAATTTGCAAGGTTAGTCATTTTTAGAAATTCACTGGAATGAAAATAATTTGTTTTCCAATATTTTCATTGTAGTGGAATGGCAAGGAAGCTGTGTTTATATTTGATTCTGTAGTTTGTGGGTAGAGAAAAGGGCAGGATCTTTAAAATTCTGGGTTCAGTGGTGTTATCTTGAATACTCTTGTAATTCTTTCAAATGTTGGTTGCTTTCACTTTAGCCTCAATGTAGCCTAAAACAGGATTACTTTTTTGTATTGCACTGATAAGCCTGGAGCAAAGAGGTTACAATTGTGGATGAAATTGAACTGATTTTATTCAACTATCTATGCAATGTGTATTTATTTGCTTTTATATCAGTAAGGAAATTAACCTTAGAGGCCAACTTGGTCTAATGAAAGATGACTTGTAGACTCGGAAAGTTATCTTCTAGAATCCAAGATTGTTTTATTGCCAGAGTCACTGTTTATATTATTGATTATGTGATTGCTTATATTTTTAACAGGTCCCAGTAATAGCTATTGTGGCAACTGGAGGTGGAGTCAGAGCCATGTCAGGATTATATGCTCATCTCTCAGCCTTCCAGAAACTGAACCTTTTGGATTGCATTACATATATCACCACTGCTTCTGGATCAACATGGTAAAAACTAAAGGAAATATATTGCATTTAATTAGAATTCCAGCTATATTAAAGTCAGTTTGGTGACTTTGGGCCAGTCACTCTCTCTCAGCCCAACTCATCTCTGCCTTCTCTGCGACAGCGCCCGCCTTATGGAATATCTTGCCCCCGGAGGTGAGACTGGCCCCCTCCCTCCTGGCCTTTCGGAAGGCCCTTAAGACCTGGCTCTGCCACCTGGCCTGGGACAACGGAGGTGGTAGTGCCTCCTGGGGTTGGCTGGCCTCGTAGCTCCATGATCTATCTGCGGGTCCTAATCCATCTTGGATTTTATTTTATTTATTCTCTGCTGCGTTTTTAGATATTTTTGTATAGTTTTTAAATTGTATTTGTTGTAACCCGCCCAGAGTCCTTTGCATGGGAGATGGGCGGGGAATAAATTTGAAAAATAAATAAATAAAATCTCACAGGGTGGTTGTTGTGGGGAAAATAGGAGGAGGAAGGAGTATTAGGTATGTTCGCCACCTTGGGTTATTTATAAAAATTATAAAGGCGGGATAAAAAAAAAGTTGAGAATCAAGGTTAATACTCATATCTTTTAGCCAGAAGAAAAGATGAACCTCAGGCTGGTGTTAAAGATCATGATAAGTATTATTGGAATTGAATTGTCCATGTCCAGTTTATGTCAACATTTGATAAAGGACAAGAGTAAATTCTTCTATTTCAAAATGTGCTTCCAAAGTGTTAATTAAAACCCTCAGGATTGAATTCTTTGGGCAATTCTGCTTAAAGGTCATTTCTCTTTTTGCCTTTTTGGCCACCAAAATTCATTCATTCTTTCTTTGCTGCCCTGCCTCTTAAAACAGTGTCTGCCACAGAAGAATGTATTTTTGCATCTAAATGTCAGCCTTGTGGGTGGTGACAAGATAAAATTAAGAGTGTTTTATGCCTCCAAAATAGGTACCACATTGTCCCAACTTATCAGTTTTATCATGTTGTAAGAACAGCATATTCTGAACCAGTTTTTAAAATACTTGTAAATATACTAAGAATGTACACTAGTGGAGAAATTCTCATTTTATTAAGTATTGGTTTCTTCCCCCTTCTGTAGGACACTGACAGACTTGTACCGTCAAATTGACTGGTCACATCAAAGTTTGGAAGACCACATCAAAAAAGTCAAAAGACAGTTGCTGAAGAGCAAAAAGAATATTATTTCTATCGAAAGACTGAAGCATTATCACAAGGAGCTCACTGAATGGACCAAAGCGGGGCATCTTTTATCTGTTACGGCACTCTGGGCTCTTATTCAGGAAGCCTTGTTCTGTGATAAAGTATGTTAATTATCTGTTATACAGCAAGAATGTTTCTATACAATAGGTAGGTGTACTCTAGGGATTCTGATAGAGGATTCAGCTGGTTATCTTTATTTCAGCCTCCACAGAGCAACCTTGTAGATAACGCTTAACCATTTTTCAGCTGCACGTGGAAACGTTTCATCATCGTTCCCAAAGTATAAAATGTTGAGACAAATACGAAAAGATGTAGTGCAGAGGTAAAAAAGGACTGCGATGGTTTATTTGTTTAATCTTTCTACTGCCCACCCTTTAAAAAATTTGCTCTGAAATAAGTCCCGCTAAACTCCGTGAGATGTACTCTCAGGAAAATGTGCATTGGATTACAGCCCTCTACTTCAAAGGCCTTGCTGTTTTCCTAGCTTTGGCCAAGATAGAACACTTTAAAGCCAGGAACTTGTTTTAAATAGACTGTTTTTTTGAAACAATAAAAGAGCTACCTCATGAAAAGGTACAGTATTAGATTTGTGGGGCATGAAATAAACAAAACCCTATTATTCTGACTGTCAATGTTTCTGTTCATTGTTTCTCTCTATTTCTAGTCATAGGAAAAAGACGTTTGAAATGAAATCACTTTGTAATGTCAGATTTAAGCAAGCACAACCAAGAAAACCTTATTCTTCTCAAAGAAGAATTACCAAATTTTTGTAAAGTTGCAAGAGGTCAAGACTTTCCTAACAGGGCTAAGCAAATGCCTTCACTTTCATGCCTGCCTCCTGGAGTTCTGGGTGCTTCATCCCTGGAGGTTTTCAAGCCAAGGTTGGACAGCTATTTCTCTGGGATGGTATGAGGATTCCTGCCCTTGTGACAGCCCCACTAGGTAGACCAGATCAGGAAATCAGTCCCACAGGAAGGATAAAACTACCTTTATTGATATTGTCTGTAACAGGGTTTCTCAACCTTGGGAACTTTGAAACGTGTGGACTTCAACTCCCAGAATTCCCCAGCCAGCCATAAAGTTCCTAAGGTTGAGAAACACTGGTCTATAATAACTAGAATCTTGCAAGTTTGATGGTGCTGTACCTCTTCCTCCTCTGTGTACCCCAGTGAATCAGGGAGGTGTTTGCCTGAGCTGAAATATTACCTCATTTCTCAGGACTTAAAAAATATTTCAGCCCCTTTTGCCTAGGTAATGGTTCTTGCCTATTTCCATCAAGGTCATCTTCCTTACACTTTACACTCAGGCAGGGGTCCAACTAATCAACCTCTAAGGTCCCTTCTAATCCAATACTCTGATGCTATGCACTGTTAAAGAAATGGAGAAAAAATGTATTTCATGGGGCATTTGGTGGTGGTAATGAGTGGAACCTACAGGTCATTTGGTAGATTGTATGCTTTTCCCATGGAAAGATGTGATCCCTGTTTTCTCCTATTGAGACAGGAATGAGCAACCTGTGGCATTAAGGCTTATTTCAGGTGAGTGTGCATCTCTCCCTTAGCGGTCAGCTCAAATGGGGAATAAAAAGGGAAGGGATAGAGGTAGAGGTAGAGGTAGAGGTAGAGGTAGAGGTAGAGGTAGAAGGTAGTCAACTGACTTTGATGTCATCTGACTTGCCAATCAATATGACATGCTTCCATCAACAATTCCTCTTAAAAGAATTCAGCCCTCAATAATCAGGAGGTTTTCTTTCCCTGAGATACTGTAAGAGATCTTGGGAAGGAGGGTTTTGGAAATATATTCTTTTAAGAGCCTTAGTGAACTCTTGTTTGTCAAGTTAGAACGTACTGGCTTAACATGCAAGGCAGCTTCTGACAAGAGAGTATAGCAGGATTGGGCAAGCTTTTGGTGATCAGGGGCTGCCCTTAGCAGTACTTGTGGGAAGCAAGGGCAGAAAAGGGTCCTGTCATATATAGGGGTAAAGCTGGGATTAATTTGTATGTTTTAAATTAGGGATTGTGGAATTTTCTGTGTTTCTTAAAAACAACAGACAGCTTCTTGTAGGGTTTTAATGAGGTTTCATGGGTTTTCTGCCTCTAAGTAGCAGTTGTTGCCCCCAAAGATGGCAATATGGTTGAAAGGAATTTCAGGAGCTACAAAAGTAGGAGAGGCTTTGAGGCCTTCATGGAGTCTTGGGTCTCAGGTTGCTCATTCCTGTAGCAGTGAAGCTTTCAGCCCAGCCAGGTGTCTAAATAGCAAATTTGGCGGCGGCGGCGGCAGCGGCAGTGGTGGTGGTGAATTTCTCTTCCCTTTCCAGCATTAAACAGTCAGGAATGATCAGGAGGAAAGAATACAGAAGCAGCAGGGCAAAGATCCCAATCACAAGTGAGAGACAGACAGAAATGAGTAGTTGGTATTTAGCATTATTTTCTAGAGTCTGAAATACTAAAGTTTCATAAAAATCTATGCCTGCAGATATTATAAGTAACACAGTAACATTATGTTGATGGGATTTAATATTTGGTCTCTTGATATAGAATATTCAGGCAATAATTAGCTTTACAAGGTGGTTCATGCATAGAAGAAAACGAAGATCCATGTGGAGTCCTTGGTGCTCTCTGAGCTTACTAGTCGGGTAATGAAATGTCTGCAAGTAAACAACCAAGCTCAGAGAGCACTAAGGACTCCACAGTTCAACCCTGAGCTACAGAGATTCTCTTCTGTTGAAATATCCATGTACATAAATATTAATAATAAAATATAAACAAAATATTTATCTTGTTTCCCCTTATTTTTAGGCAGATCCTGGTAAGCTCTCGGAACAGCGATGGGCTTTGAATCAGGGGCAGAACCCCTTTCCTATCTACACAGCCATAAATGTCAAAAACGATAAGATCCACACTTTTGACTTCAGAGGTGGGTACTCACATATCAGTCTCTCCACTATGGAAATACAGGTTTTGATTGCAGGCTGTAAGCATTGGAAAGAGAGGAGAAGAAGGGGAAGGGCATAAAATGTTGATCTTGAACTTAGTAGAGTTGGGTACTTTCTATTTATCATGAATCTCTTAGAGCACCTCTACATGAATTGTATAGGGAAGGTTGCATTATACTCAGTTTTACCAAACTTCATCAAGGCAGGAAGATCATGCAGAAAATCAAAGAGAAAAATGAAAGAAGTACTGTGATGTTTAAGCTATTGCTTGCCAGAGTCCAGCTTCACTCTGACTCTGAGTTAGAGGAAAACGAAACTGATCAGAGAAACGAAACTTACCTCAGGCTGCAACTGACAAGAACTTGTGATAGACAGGTGCAGGTTCAAAAGTGCAACACTCGTGATCAGTCTTGTGACGGGCAGGTGCAAGACTCAGAGACGCCAGAGGAGCAGGTGCAGAGCAACGGACCCGGGGATGACCCAGGAGAGCGGGAGAATCCTGAGAAGCTGATTGGTGCTCCTGACTCACTTCCTAGTTCAGCACCAATCAGCGCAAGAGCGAGGCGGTCAGAAAAGCATGCCAAACAGAGGGAGTTCTGATTGGCTCCCAAGGAGAGAAGGTGTGCTGAAAACAGGATAAAAGGGCGAAAGAACAGGCAACCAGCTGCTGGAGACAAACGTTCTTCAGAGCTACCAGCTCATACAGGAGATGTCCTATCAGAACCAGCCTTGGAGTCCTGTCCTGTAGTCGCTGCGGAACCAGAACCAGATCTGAGCCTCATTTCTGAATTGACCCCAGCTGCAAAAGAAGCCCAGTTTGCTTCAGCATCAATAGGGGTCAGAACGTTAGCTCGTAGTTTTTCAGAAAACCCCAGCAGGAGAGCTTCAGTCCCTTTGGGAAATTGTCAGCTGTATTCTTCGGATTCACAGCATTTGCCAGCCTCGGCAAGGCAACATTCCGCCACTACAGCTAAGTACCTTGCTCGCCCTGTTGCGTCTTGTCACGTCGGTCTCGGGTCACCACGTTCTGTCATAGGGGGCTTTCTAGTTTATCATACCCTGCTCTGCCTGGCATACAGGCAGCGTTGCCTAGTAGTAGTTTAGTCTGCCTTGCAGCTCCCATTCTGTTCATTGCGGTTCCAGTCCAGTCTGCTTTGCAGTTCCAGTCCAGTGTCCCAGAGGTTCCAGTCCGGTCTGCCTTGCAGTTCCAATTCCTTGCCTTGCGGTACCAGTCCAGTCGGCCTTGCAGTTCCAGTCCAGTGTCCCAGAGGAACCAGTCCAGTCTACCTTGCAGTTCCAGTCCAGCGTTCCAGAGGAACCAGTCCAATTACCCTGAGATTCCAGAAGAACCTTATCCAGTCTACCCTGCAATCTTGTTTCAGAGACTTTATTTCAGTCTTCATCTCCCAGTGTTTCAGAAGAATCTAAGACTAAGTTCCTTAGCTGAACCAATCTGCCTAGTCTTGTTATCCAGAACTCTGTGCTACTTGTTGCTGAACTTTAGTTATGCTACTGCATAGCTGCCTACATTCAAGCATATCCAGTTGATCCAGTATTCTTCAGTTGTATTATTGGACTCATACTTGTAAATAGTTTTTATATAATAAAACTATTTCTATAAAGTTCTGGTGGTCATACTCCAAACAGAACATTGTTAGGCTACAGATGCTTTGGACTGTCACAATTTGCGCTGATGAGAGTTGAAGCCCAAATCATTCAGCAAGGCACCAGGTTCCTGCCCTGATCTAAGTTATCTCCCCTTGCATTAAGTTAATCAGGATAATGAAATCTTTCCTTCTCTACATCAATACTTGTTTGACATTATCTGCTTCTGTTTTTTTGCTGAGGAACCAGGCCTGTTTCAACAACCACTTCTAACCTCTAAAACATAATATGGCGAAAGCTAGTGGCTGAAAAATTCAAATCTACATCTGAGATAAGAAGAAATGACATTATCTTTTATCGGCCAAGGATTACAAAAGATTCTAGTAATTTGTCCTCTAGAAACTTATGGATAAGATTTGCCTAACTATTTGAATGGCTATACAATAGGACATAGCTTTCCAAACTGTGTGTCGCGACACTTTAGTGTGTCGCAACACACAGTTTAGTGTGTCGCAACACAATCTAGAAGCGGTGGCGGGGGTGTGCACGGCGGCGGCGCGGGTGTGTGTATGGTGGTGGTAGTGTGTATGGCAGCGGCAGCGACGACGGCAGTGGCACGCCATCAGCACTTCCGCGTTTTAGCGGAAAACACAATGCCGCCGCCACTGCTGCCGCCATGCACACTGCCGCACCCCCCGTGCTGCCGCGCGCCCCCCTGCCCCCCCGTACCACCACCGCTGCCGCCGTTGGTGTGTCGCCAACGGCGGCAGTTTGGAAAGCACTGAAATAGGAGATTCCTTTAGATAGCTTTTCATTGGTCTCTATTCTGTAAACATAATGATACAAGCTCTTAACTGAATACAACCTTCTAGTTACTGTTTGTTTGTTTGTTATGCTTTGCACTTAGATTTGGGGAAGATGTCACAAAATTGATCAGGGTAACTGGGAGAAGGTGGCTGTTTGTCTGATGCTATTTCTTCCATAAGAAATCTCCATGGAGGTTTTTCTTTCTTTTTCTTGATTCCATATTTGGGTCAGTAGCCAATCAAGCTGTCTTTCACTCTTTTGTACACCCCTTTGTTTGCAGAATGGGTGGAGTTCAATCCTTATGAAGTGGGGTTCCTAAAATACGGTGCACAGATTCGTTCAGAAGATTTTGATAGTGAATTCTTCATGGGAAGGCTGGTGAAGAGGATTCCAGAATCCCAGATTTACTATCTGGAAGGTGATCCGTTTACTTATGAGCTAAATTGGAAAATATAGTGGAGCTTATCTGGGTAACCTTGGAAGGACCCTGTCTTCTTGGACAGCCTTAGGCATCTAGCCTTCTTTCTCCAAAGCGATCAGGGCTCCATTGCTGCAGTTAAAATATTCCAGTGAATAAGCAGTTATCTCATGTTGTTAATAATAGCAATAACAATAAATATACATAAAGCATGTAAGATTATGAATCTGTACAGGGATCATACTGAGTTTTCATGATATTACACCGATGTGCCTGTCATAGATTGTATTCTTATATTCTATAGGAATAGTTATTTAAGTTTACGATTACCATATATACTCACGAATAAGCTGAGAATTTAAGGTTCGGTTTAAAACAGGTTTGGTTTATCCTCAGATGGGCTTATATGCGAGTATATATGGTAATACTCAGCATATAGCGCTGACGTATGTAGGGCATTATAAACAGAACAATTACAACTTAACTGATACAGGGATTCCTTCAAATGCATTTATTTTCAACTAAAGGTACATTTCATGAAAATTTCGTCCTGCTCCCTATGTCACCAACAAGTTCCTTTCACGAGCATCTCAGTGTTGAAAGGGACTTAGTTTGTCTTGGCCAACTCCCTATCCAGTGCAGGGATCCACTACCATAAACGAATGATAAAACGTATAAAATTTTAGTTTGGAGCACTGGAGTGCATTCATGCACATCCCTCCATGAGAGCCAGTCTGACGTAGTGCTTAAGGTGTTGAATTAGGAGCAGAGTCATCCAGGTTCTAGTCTCCTCTCAGCCGTGGGAGCTCACTGGGTGACTTGGAACAGTCATTCTCCCTCAGGCCCATCTATCTCACAGGGGTGTGGTGGGGTCTTGCACTGTAACTGTATACACATACCACAGGAAAAAACTAAACATTCAATACTAAATGTCATACACACTGATTTTCAGTTCAGCTACTGCAGTGTTCCTCAACTGAATGCCCTCCAGATCTATTGGATCACAGTTCCCTTAATTTCCAATCAGTGTAGCTCACATGTACAGAGGGTACCAGGTGGAGGAAGGCTGTGCTATCACAGCCTCTGAGCTGAGGAAGTGCAGGCAGTGGAGACACAAAACAGAGAGGATTCTTCCTCTTCTAGTGGTCAGAGGTGAGTAATGGGAATATCACTCCTTTGCAGCAGCAAAATAGATCTTCCTTCCTTCCTTCCTTCCTTCCTTCCTTCCTTCCTTCCTTCCTTCCTTCCTTCCTTCCTTCCTCCCTCCCTCCCTCCCTCCCTCCCTCCCTCCCTCCCTCCCTCCCTCCCTCCCTCCCTGGGAAGTGACTGGGAATCTAACAAGCGTTAAAAATGAATAAAATATAATAAAGTGAAACATACTGTGATGGGGACAGCCAGTGCCTCCAAGCACCTCCAGTATCGTTCCAGTGATACAGTTTCAACAGGTTCATAGAACATCCTGACCCAACGCCTGAGGTAAATGGTTCTTTGACTGGATGGGCTCAAACAGAGTATGCCTTTGGGGATGTGGGACAGGCAACTATCATACAATTGATTTTATCCATTCTCAGAAATAAACATTTGCTTGCCCCTACCAGGCTCTAGGCAGACCAGCTGAGTCTGTACGCTGGTGGGGAGAGCCACACATTGGACCAAATTAAATGTACACAACAGAAATGCATCCTGTGCTAATTCACACGAGGACTTCAGTTATACTGCTTTCAGCAGCCAGGATTTGGAGTATACATCTTCATGCCCAAGGCCCGTTCTGGCAATCATTTCACCACTTGGGGGTCCAGAGAGCATCATGTGGAATAGACAATTAGACAATTCAAGAGACAAATAGAAAAGTCAATTGATGAGTCCTCTCATTTGGCCCTTGAGGTTCTATCCTTGTCTCCCTCACAAACATGGTAGTTAGGCTTGAAGAAACAGACTACTTGGAGGCAGGGCCAAAGAGAGACAATTGTGTGGAGAGGGAGCTAGCCAGAGAAAGAAAGAGAGGATGAGAGAAGGTGGGGATGTATGGATACTTGCACAGGTAGTTTGCAGAGGCTTCCTGTTTTTGTCAATGAAGGAAAATGGTGAAAGCAGTGTTGTGCTGCAAACTGCCCCTTTGGGGCATGTGTGTGTGAAGTCACACTGCAAATATAAAAGGGCGGGGCTTGTGTTGCAACAGCACAATGCTGTGAATGTGGCTGGGTATATGAATTAATAAGGTGGGTGAAAAATAGAGAAACTGTGTTCATTTCACACACACTGAACCTCAAAACAGCCAGCCACAGTTTAGCTTAATGTGTTGTACAAATCTAAGATAATGGGATAAACATCTAGCAAGAAGGTGGTTGCTTTGGTTTTGATATCCACTGCCTTTTGACTCCTGATAGGATTTCCTCTAGGTTTTCCAGCTGTGTTGTAATGCAGTTATCTAATTCTACTCTTGGTGTTTCATTGTCCTACTGGCTGGGTTTGTGTAGCACAATAGATTAGATTAACATGGGGTTGGTGATTTGTATTCAGCCGGTTTAGGGACCCAGCCATTGTCTTAGCATATTGTGCCATCATTTAAAGCCATAATATGGTTAGTTTATTTATTTGGGTATAGTATGTTGTCTGAACTCAATACTTATGCTTTGTTAATGTGTTAACAGTGGTTAACCTTACAACACTTACAACAGTTGTGCCCATTCCTGGACCAGGAGGCTCTACTCACTGTCACTCATGCCCTCATGATCTCCTGTTTGGACTACTGCAACACACTCTATATGGGGCTGCCCTTGAAGAGCATTCGGAAGCTTCAGTTGGTACAGAATGCAGCTGCCCGGGTGGTAAATAGTGTCGGCTACTCGGCACATGTAACACCACTGCTTTGGGAGCTGCATTGGTTGCTGGTGTGTTTCCGGGTGCAATTCAAGGTGCTGGTTGTCACCTTTAAAGCCTTTCATGGCTTGGGGCCGGGTTACCTGAGGGACCGTCTTTTCCCAGTTGTCTCTACTTGTCCAATCCGGTCCGGCAGGATGGGCATGCTCCGGGACCCATCAGCCAAGGAATGTTGGCTGGCAGGGACCAGGAGACGTGCCTTTTCTGCCTTGGCACCTGCCCTCAGGAACATCCTCCCTCCTGAGATTAGGATGGCCTCGACCCTTTTGGCTTTTCGGAAGGGTCATGTGCCTGGGCCTGGGGTCCTGAGTGTGTGAAGGGCCCTGTTTCCTGGTTGTGCTGACATCGGCGGATTTTAATATCTCTAGGCTGCTATTTATAATTAATTTCCTTTGTACTGTTTTAATTGTTTGACTGTTTTTTTATGACTGTTAGCCGCCCAGAGTCACTGGTTTGAGATGGGCGGCTATATAAATTGAATGAATGAATGAATAAATAAATAAACACTGTCATAAGAATCTCTTATCAGTCATAATGGTTTGGTTAATACTATGAGGCTAAATTGTGTCTACAATGCTTAATTAGCAGGCAGTGGTAAATATTTAAAACAGTTTCTCTGTCTAGTGAGCTCATACCCTTTGATCCAGTTGAGATGAGCTGTAGCTTGATTTAATACAATGTCTTCAATGTGGTTAATCTTGCAGGTATCTGGACTAACGTTTTCTCTGCAAATCTGTTGGATTGTTTGTATTGGACCTCAACACCAGAAGAATTCTGGCAACGATGGATCAAAGACATGACAAAAAAGAGTAAGAATTTCAGTACTGACCATTTTATTCTTCTCTGCTCTGTATAATAATACTCTGTATTATTAATACTCTGTATTAATAACTGTAGTATTAATAATACTCTGTAGTATTATTCAATACTACATGCATTTTATTCTTCTTTGCTTTACTAGTTGTTTTTGTTTACAAAGTAAAATTAAAGAGATAGAAACTCCCACCTCTTCTTTTTCTGGTCACCCACTTAGTCAGAGAGGGTGCGGTGGCTCAGCGGTTAAGATGCCAGGCTTGTCGATCGGAAGGTCGCAAGTTCGGAGGTTCGAGACCCTAGCCCCGTGTGACGAAGTGAGCTCCCGCATTCACCCCAGCTCTTGCCAACCTAGCAATTTGAAAGCATGCAAATGCAAGTAGATTAATAGGTACCACTTCGGTGGGAAGGTAACAGCATTCCGCGCGCGTCATGCCAGCCACATGACCGCGGAAGCATCTTCGGACAACGCTGGCTCTTCAGCTAACAAACGGAGATGAGCACCGGCCCCTAGAATCGGACACGACTATGTGGGGGAACCTTTACCTTTACTTAGTCAGATATGAACTAATTGTGAGATCATTGCAGCTACTATAACCTATTATTCAGAAATTATAGGTAGTTAAGAAAATAGGGACTTGTTCTGATTTATGAATATTTTGGTGTTTAAGACATTTCTGGGCCATGTATTGGATATAGATTAGTTGTCCAAATCCTTGAGAATCTAGATAGTTTAAAAATGATCAGATGTACATTGTATAAGTGGCATTCATATTAATATGATTTGTCCATGTATTTAATAATTTCCTCTTCTATTTTATTAACTATTACAATTTAGTAGCAACCTTTGGAGAGGATCTGGAGGGCCACACCAAGGTTTCAAGGGCCACAGCAACCCAGGGATCCCAGGTTGTACACCTTTGCCATAGGTGCATATAAGAATAACGAAAAAGAAATAGTGAATACGTAACACTTTGGGATTCTTTCATATATTTCTTAAATGTTTCCTCAGTAGATACAGTCCATGAAACTTCTCTGTGCCTGCTCACAATAAGCAGTATGTTTACAGGGACTGCACAGGATGATGACTTGTCATTTTCTAGCCCAAAGCTACAGGAACAAACACGGGCGCATCCACATTTGGAGAGAATTGCACTTGTGTGCCTGTTGTTTAGGGCTTGACAATGAAAGGCGGATGGTATTGTGCTTGTGGAATTACGATAATGGACTATTTGCTTAGTATTTATCTTATGCACAACTTCAATTTATAGTCCACTTTCCTGCTCATTAGTAGACAGTATATGTGAAAAGATCCATCTGGAACCAGTGCTGTAAAAAATGCTAGTCGGCAGGCTGGGCCTGTGATAGGAGGGGAGCTCATTTTTAAGCTTCTGTGACTCAGATCTGCTTGTGTTTGCAGGGCATATTCCATTTGGATGCCTCCATTTTCAGTGGAATATGCTACCTTAAAATAATGCCGCACTAATCCAGAAGTGTTATACTTTGAAAACAGAAGGAAAAGTTGCCAGGAATGAAGTTCCTCTATATTTTGTTTCAGATGAGGAGAATGATTCAAGTGAGCCACATGCCACAGTCTACAAACCTCCAAGCTCTACTGGGAAGCTCTGTGAAATCTTCAATGACATTTTAACGGATCGTCCTTTAAAGGGGGAAAATTATAACTTCCTGCGAAGCTTTGGTTTTGATAAAGATTATTTGCACCAGAAAGAATTTATGCAATGGAGTGGTAAGTGAGAATGACAATTTCTAGAAACACTCTAAATCAGAGCTTTCCAAACTGTGTGTCACGACACAAAAGTGTGTCGCCACACACAGCGTGGTGTGTCGCCACACCACCCGGAAGCGGCGGCGCGCGCGTGCACGGCGGCTGCCATGCACGCACGCGCCGCCGCACGCCCCCTGCGCCGCCGCACGCCCCTCCCACGCCGCCGCCGTGCACGCGCGCGCCGCCGCACGCCCCCCCGCACCGCCGCCGTGCGCGCGCGCCGCTGCACGCCCCCCCGCGCCATCGCCGTGCGCGCTCGTGTCGCCGCCGCCGCCACCGCTGGGTGTGTCGCCAGCGGCGGCACTTTGGAAAGCCCTGCTCTAAATAAATGTTCAGAACTGAATCAGTTCAGAGGTATCTCCAGTTAGTTTCACAACTATGGAAGCACAAAGGAGATAGTTATATAGTCATATCCGTTTCTTAAAAGAAGATCTTAGATCTAAATCTAGATATTTCAAATGTCAGAGGGATAACTAGCAAGAAGATAAAAGTAGATGAGAGTATCTTTTCATGTATTATAGAAGAGGTATAATAAGAAGTGTGTTTTGGGGATAGGTGGCCTGCAATTAATTCTTCCTGACCTTGTAGGGGACAGAAACAGAGCCTCAGGGTATGCATAGGATCTGCAGGACTCTTGGATACCTTTCCCTTATATAAAAACCTTCTCTAGAGGAAAAACACATTTATTTATTTTGCTCCTGGAAATACTTATTGAAATACACTAAACTTACTTGTTTCTTTAGGGGAAATGACCAGGTAGAAGGTTGAATTTGGCCTCCCACTTTGAGTTCTGGAATGGTTTTCCATTTTCACATTCCCAATATCTGAGCCACAAAACGATTCTTGTTCATTACACATTTGGAACAAGTGGGAGTTGTTCCCACTGTTTCATTTCAGAATAGCCTTTTCTCAGAGATTTCCTCATTAAGCCAAACAATGACATTGCCTGTGTAGCCTGTTAAGAATGTGAGAAGAAGACTGCTAGATTGGACCAAAGGATTATTTATTGTTGTTTTATAAAATTTGTGATCAGAGTTATGGAAAAATATTGAGAGACAAGCAAAACTGAAAGCTTGCAGTAAAAAGTTGCTTTATTTTAAACAAAAGAATAAGATGAGCCTTGCATCTTCTTCAGCCGAAGAAGGCATGGCTGATTAACATAAGCTATTTACATTGAGAGAGCAGAGCAGAGAGAGAACAAAAGGCATTTACATTTTAAATCCTTAACTTGAGTAGCACCTGAGTGGATAGGATCTGGCATGTGACCACTCACCTAGGCAACAGATTCCCAATATGGGCAAAGCTCAAACAGGTAATTCTGATTGGCTAAAAACTTCCAGACTAGCTGTCTATGAAGGTTCTCAGTCATCCAGGTGGAATTATCTGTAGCTTGAATCATGTCAACTGGATTTCTATTTTCTCAGTGGAAACGTTTGGCTCCTTATCCAAGGAGCTTCTTCAGTCTGAGCAAAGTTGGTAAGGGAATCCTAGTAAATTAACATTCCTGAGAAAAGGGGGGTGAACATGTGCTCCTGAGCCCAAACAGGAAAAAAGTTTGAGGCTTGGCTTTTTTTTTAAAACTAGCCTTCCATATTTCTTTAAGACATAAAAAAATATATGCAACATTATTTTTCTGCAGTAGCCAGCCAGATGGCTATAGAAAGCCCACCAGCCAGCCAAGAGTGCAATAGCATTTGGTCACCTGTTTCTCAGCAATTCATATTGAAATATATTCTGATTCTGGTAGCTTAAGCCATGATGACTACTAAATAATGCCATATAGTTTTCCTACATGAATTTGTCTAATGTTGCTAAAACCCATTAGAGTTATTGGCCATCACTGCTTTATTTACACTTTGATGGCAATGTGATTAGGTGATGAATTGCAGCATTCAGAATATTAATTGGGGAGGAATAGGGTCACCACAAGATTTTAGAACCTTCAGGATGTTGTAGATTCAGGATCAGTCTCTAATGCTTAATAACCAAAAGGTTGTTTTAGCAACCATTGGACTCTTTAAAGCTATGGGTAAAAAGCTGGCAGAACTCCTTTGCTTGTCACGTTATCTGTCATTGTGTTCAGAATTCAGCTTTTAACATACTGCATGCATAAAACAATGTCTGCAATGTTGTGACAAAACTTGATTTTCCTTGTGGTGGATATTTCCATTGGCTTTGGGGTCAATGTAAGAAAGTCTGCCCAAACTTTCTGTTAGCCATGCAAATAGATTTCATGATTGAACTGTATACCAACTTTGCTCTAGCTCAAGGCATAAGTTGGTTTTTTTCTTCTGAAGACAAAGTTATGAACAAGCTAAAGTTCATGTATCTCTTGGATAAATGAGATTCCAAAGTCACCATTTTTTCAATAATGTACTTTAGATCATATTTTTAAAATATAAATATAAGTACCCATGTTGCTGTTGCTGTGCGATTCATTGAAGTTTGCTCAATGAGAATTAAGCATATTATTGTAAAAAGAACATTAGATGTGCCCTGCTGAATTGGACCCCCCTGGCCCATCTAGTCCAACAGTCTGTTCTCACAGTAGCCAACCAGCATGAGGAAGCCCCCTAGTCTCCCGGAAGATGGCCTTCAGAAGCATCCCCCTGCCATCAAGGCTAATAGCCATGGATCCCCATGACTTCCACCAATTGCTCCAATCTTTTTTTTGAAGCCAGCCAAGCTGGTAGCCAGCACCACATCTTGTGGTAGGAAATTCCAGTTTGATTATGCATTGTATATTAAAAAAAACCCTTTTGTCTGTCCTGATTCTTCCAGGATTTAATTTCATTGGGTGACCTTTGGTTCTAGCATTTTGGGAAGAGGAAAAGAGCTTCTCCTTTTCCATTTTATCCACACCATGCATAATTTTGTACACCTCAATCATGTCCCCTCTCATTTGCCTCCTTTCTAGACTATGTGAGGGAAGCACAGATTTTTATTGGTGAAAGACTTTACCTGCTATCGTCTCTTTCTCTCATGTTGATTGAAAAAAAAAGCTTACCTATTACTTTTCAGATACCATATTTGACGCTTCTTCTAACATGTTGACACCAAACACGAAATCCCTCTGCTTAGTAGATATAGGATATTTTATGAACGACAGTGGCCTACCACTTCTCAAACCAGAAAGGAATGTGGATATCATTATTGTTCTGGATTATGAGCTGAGTGGAATCTTAACGGTGAGAAAAAATAGTTTCACTGCTACTTTCCTTTTGGGTGCTTGGGTACTTACAGGATGGTGAAATCTCAGCCAGGGTATATTAGGGTTTCTCAGATCCATAATTATAGGTCAGCTGGAATGTGTACCACAGAAGCCAAGTCCACTAGTAGAACAAAGATAGTTTCCATCTAATAACTACCCAAACAGAAATAAAAAAGAATCACCCATATTTTACTACAGAAAGTATAATTGCCTGTATTTGAACATCATTTTCAGGTGCTGGGGCAGAGTCCAAGCAACTGAGGCAAATAAGAGTGTCCTTAAAATGAAATAATCTGGAAGAAGAATGCGAGCCCCAAGTGGGTCTCTCCAAACTATAGAATAGCTCATTAAATTCCATAGTATTACATCTGTTAGGAAAGAATTCAAAAATAACACTGTTTTACTGTGATTATGTGGCCAACAATCAGTTCTCTCTAAAGCTCTCCAAGATCATCATTCATTCTGGCTTAGAACACATTGTGTCTGTGTTTTCCTTGCAGTCTAATAGGAGCTCTAATATGAAGGTGGAAAGTGTGTAGGTAGTCTGAGGAGAAGGAAAGACAATAGCACAGAGTGAAACAGCTTTCTCCAATACTGCTTTCCTGAAGCAATGTAGCATCTATTCTTTTGTAAGTAAAAAAAAAAAAAGTTGGAGAACCAATGGGGAGTTTCTCTTGACTCAGTTATTGTGGTCCAAATTTCAGCTGGTTTGGAATCAGGACCTTTCATCTAGATTTTCTTTTCCTCTTTCTTTTGACTTCAACATTTGTACAGTATTTGTAATTTACTTGCACAAAAGTTGCTCTCAAAGTAGCTGAGAAAACAGAACTGCATATTCTAGGTATGTATTTCTGTTTTAGCACTGCATCTTATACACTGCTCATCATAGACAAGTACAGATCACTTGGTATGAGGTGCTACTGATTTACATATGGTAAGCAAAATGCATATATTTGGGAGGGTTTTTTTGTGTGTGTCTTCTTCAGCAAACAGAGATGATGGCCAAATACTGTGAAGTCCAAGGTATCCCCTTTCCAAAGGTTCATCTGAGTGAGGAAGAACAAAAGAATATGAAGGAGTGCTACGTTTTCTCAGATGAAGACAACCCCAAAGCGCCAATATTGCTTTGTTTTCCACTGATCAATTATACCTTCAAAGAATACTCAGCACCAGGTAAATTCAGCTGATACACTTGTTATAAGATTTTCTAATGTGAGCATTTGCATAGTTTCTTCAATGTTTTCTTTATTCCACACATGTTGACTGATATCCCTTCTGTAGTGGCATTTCCCAAGTATAAAGTATAAAATATTTAAATTGTGATGATTAATTATGTATGCATACACAGACATTGTTACTTTTTCTGAATATCAATCAGCTAGAGCAGTGTTTTTCAAACTTGGCAACTTTAAGACATGTGGACTTCAATTCCCAGAATTCTCCAGCCAGCATGTCCACACATCTTACGTCCACACATCTTAAAGTTGCCAAATTTGAAAAACACTGAGCTAGAGGAACACACAATTGAATTATTCTGTTTAAAAATAGCTCAGGTAGTTCCAGGCTTTAAATCTGTACCTGAAATATATTCAGCAATCCAGATTGATATTGGCCCTCTATAGATGGCCAAGGAGGGAACTGACAAAAAATGCCTCATAACACAAAATCTGCAAATTATATGCTTACATCAGACATTAGGACATAAGTTTCTAAGGGTGGAATTTATGTTATGATGTTACCTCATGCATCATAATTTTAATGTGGTCTTGGTTTGTTGTGAGTGCCTATGTCCAGATATCCTAATAGTTCTTTTCCAATAATTATTAAGCAGGAAGGCCATCATGAACAAACAGTGGAGCTGAGCAATGATGGAGAAAAGAATCTTGCCTTTTTTTTTCCTGCTGCAGTCTCTGCCCCTGCCACTAGGACAGCAGGCTGCATTCAGAGGATAATAGTAGAATAATAATTCCCTGTGGCTGTAGCAAGTGTGTTAATCAGGGATGAAGTGACAGGTAGAACCCATCATTTGATTGCTGCAGAAGATTGAAGCTGCCCTGGGGTTTAGTGCAATTGGAGGTTTCCCTAAGCATAGATGGGCAATATTTCAGGTGTTGGAAGGTTGCAATTCAGGCCTTGATCTTCTGGAGGTCATCCAGGGATGCCTAGAAGCGGTATGGCTGAAATTTTATGGCTTTTTGTTGGGCTGTGGATGGAGGCAGGAAATTTTCACCAAAATTTGGCTCTTTTGTCACTGAATTCTACAGATCATGGGGTCCTATAGGGATGCTTGGAGGCCACATACAGCCCATGAGTTGCTCATTTCTGGCCAGCGGACTCTGCTTGTCTTCCTTATTTTTCCAAACAGCTAAACAATAAAAAAAGAAGAAAAATCTGCCTAAAAATATCATGAGCAGTTAATGTGAGCATGGGAATGTAGCAGGGTGAGGAGGGTGGATGCACACAGCTGTCCATAATAGACCTTGCATAAGATTCCACTTTCCTCTTTTTTAAAGTCCAGTGAGAATATATGGAAAGAATGTTGGAAGAAAGATTCTCAGTGCTCTGCTTCAGCTCCAGCCTTTAACTGGAGACAAGCAGATAGGAAGTCTTCAGAGTAAGGCTTTCACACTTTTGAGCTACAGACTGCAGCTGTAACAGAGTATGAGATGGGGGCTAACCAGTAATCAGACACAGTAGGCCTTCCAACCACACCAAGTATCATTCCCAAGATTACTCATAAAATCATTTTTATATATTCACTACAAACATTTTCATATTCTATGCAAAAGCTTCTGAGCATAAGAGTACTTCTGGGAGGCTTCAACACCACCACACCCTTGGCATTTCAAAATGTGCAGCTGTATTTCTCCGGAATGGGTCCAGACTGAACCAGATGTGCAAGTACAGGAGAAAAGGACAAGTTGCCTAATCGTCGCTCAAACTCTTTTAGGGTTTTTCAATTCCAGGTCATGCAAGAAGCCACTGGCAGAGCTGTAATAACACCTAATTTCAACTATGCTCTGAAGGACATTTTCAATTTGTTTCAAAAAAGAATCTCCTATCGTGTTGCCACCCAGATCTAAGTTTGGAAGCAATTCCTTGCAAGCCATTTATGGCTGTTAAAAACAATCCTTTAAATACTTGAAAGGCTACCCATGGTCAGTAACTGTCAACTGAAGATATTTCCTTAACGGGCACTAAAAGCCAAAAAAATAATTTCTTCCATGCTCTGCAAAGACTGGTAGTTTCACCAGGAAGGTGGTATACATCAGTCAGGATGAGGGTTGAAAGCAATATTTTATATTCTGTGTTATGCCAGTTTTTTAAAAAAGTTTACAGGAAAACTGCTTCGTTTTTCAATTGATAGGAAGAAGGGGGTTCCTGGAGAAACCTGTTTGATTGTTGGGATTTCTGTCTGGAGTTTCATTGACATATTGCAATAATAATTCCAGATCTGAAGTGCTTTCTCTATAGTACATAAGTTTAACTTCCACTGTTCAGCAAAATGGAGAATGCCTAACAATATGTAATTGCTATGTCAACCCCAGAAAATGAGGGCACAAAATAGATAAGTTGACATAAGACCAATTTATTTTGCTCCCAAGTACCAGATGTTTTAAGTCTTTACCTACAGTGCATTGTTTTATTCCAAATAAGGTGCACTCACTCACTTTTTTAACATTTCAGGGGTCAAACGTAGTCTTTCAGAAATGAATGAAGGTGACGTCAATCTGGACAAGGACACCTCACCTTATAAAACCACAAATGTAACATTTTCTGAAGAAGACTTTGACAAACTACTAAATTTATGCAATTACAATATTCTTTATAGCAAAGACTTCATCTTCCAAGCCATTCAACATGCTATACAGAAAAAGCGACATAGTTAGTCCAGAAATGATAAAGAATGATAATTTGTCTCCTAGAGAGAAGAATTTCAACATGTAGCATGATATATTTATTTAGGAATATATTTATTTAGGAAATTTGAAATATAAATAAAATATTATTTTTAACATCCCTTCGTCTTTTATTCTTTGTTTTAGTTGGGTTTTAATATTTTTAATGTATTTATTGATTGTTTTTAGCTCTTCGTACACCGCCCAGAGTTGCTTGTTAGTGAGATGGGCGGCTACATGAATTTGAAAAATAAATAAATACATGTTGTTTGAGGTAATGTTAATTGGTTGTCATTATGCTGCACAGTTTGTTGGGTGCTTGGATAATTCCCACTCCTGACTGATTTAGCAAGTGGCTTCTAAATTAAATATACTGGTGTAGGCTTTCACGGATGGTATCTGTTGGGGAGTGTTGGGCTTCAGGGTTTAGTGACTGTGGTCTAGACAACAGATTTCCTGATGTTTCACCAGCAACTGTGGCTGGCACCTTTAGAAGGTAAAGTGGTCTGCTAAGCAGACCACAGGCAACTGAGCAAGGACTGACTGGGCTCCTGTCTTTATAGCCAGGCATCCTGACTACTGATTGACCTTTAGCCAAGCTGGTTTCCAATTGGGGCAGGTTGGTAAGAACTGAGAGAGGGCGAGAGACCACTTTGCCTCTGAAGATGCCAGCCACAGTTGCTGGTGAAACATCAGGAAATCTGTTCCCTAGACCACAGTCACTAAACCCTGAAGTTCAGCAGTGCCCAATGGCTTTTAAACTCCTTATTTATTTACTTTTTAAAATAGCCATCCCATATCAGGTAAACCCTAGTTTGTGTGCCTGTATTATCAAGCTATATTTTGATCAGTATTGTTCACTTAGACTTGGTACCTGTAATTCTATTGTTTTATTTCTTAGATGTTCTTATAAAGGTCAGATCAATAAATGATGCACATTCAAATATTACCTGTAGCTTGAATCATGTCAACTGGATTTCTATTTTCTCAGTGGAAACGTTTCGCTCCTTATCCAAGGAGCTTCTTCAGTCTGAGCAAAGTTAGTAAGGGAATCCTTAAATATGTTTCTATTTAAGGATTCCCTTACTAACTTTGCTCAGACTGAAGAAGCTCCTTGGATAAGGAGCGAAACATTTCCACTGAGAAAATAGAAATCCAGTTGACATGATTCAAGCTACAGACAATTCCACCTGGATGACAGAACCTTCATAGACATTCAAATATTACCTATTGGTGTTATACAACAGTTACTTTTATAAGTGATTTATGAGAGGCTGTTGACTGAAATTGATGACATACTGTTTTCTGAAGTAATTGAACCATAATTATATTTCTTTATAACATATTAAAAGAACTTACCCTCTACCACTATATTGGAAATGAATAGATGTGGTTGGATTTTAGCACTTGCAGAAAAACATGAACTGACTTCTCTTTGTTCAGTTCCAGCTGTAAGTAGTTGTAGCATATAGACAAGGATCAATTTTTACTTGTAAAATTATAATTACTGTGGAGTCCATGGTGCTCTCTGAGCCTTGTTGTTTTCTTGCAGACATTTCATTGCCTGACTAGGCAACATCTTCAGTGCGAAAAGGGAGTGGGACTTGCTCTCTGTTTATATACCCTGGCTTGTCCTGCTTGTGTTGGTGGGGGTGTTGTTCCCTCCTTGGTAGTACTTTGATTGGGTTGTTGTTTGCTGCTTGGTTGATTGACTGAGTTAATAGTTCCTTGATTAGGGTATATTGTGTTGTTTGATTGCTCCTCTGCTGCTAATCATGCTGTTAATCTTTGCCTATCTTGTTGTTGATTGCTGACAAAGAGGTGTTCTGGTCTTCTGGCTTTTCTATTGTCTCTTATGAATGGTATGTAAATGTTGTTTACCTCTATGTGTCTGTTGATGGCTGCTTTGTCTGAGTGCCAAGCTTCCAGGAATTCTCTAGCATTTTTGGATTTGGCTTGGTTTAAGATGCTCACAGTTTCCCAGTTGAAAGTATGGTTAAGTCTGTCCATGTGTTGTGAGATTAAGGAGTTTTCATCATGTCTTCTGACTGCTAGTTGGTGTTCATGGATGCGTTCTGCTAGTCTTCTGCCGGTCTGTCCTACATAGTGGCTGTTACAGTCCTTACACTGTATGTTGTAGATAACTCCTGTTTTTTCTTCTTGGGCTACTGGGTCTTTTGGTTTACTTACAATGTTCTGAAGGGTTTTGGTTGGTTTGTGTGCTACAGTGATGCTGTGTGGTTGTAACAGTCTATTAGTAGTTTCTGAGATGTTTTTGATGTATGGCAGTGTAATCCTTTTCATAGCTTCTGTTGGTTTTGCTGTGGTGGGTTGAGTGGTCAGGCACTTTTTGATAATTTTTTTTTAGCATTAATAAATCTCTGTACCTAAGATTTTCTTCAACAGAACATTGCTTTTTTTTTAAAAAAAAGCAATAAGCTCTATCTGGGGCAAATAATTGTACATCTCCAGAAATTATTGGGTTGATTTGATTTATACCACTTCAGGAACTTCTCCAACATATTTGCATATCCCACATACAGTAAAGTCGACTTAAATTATATATTTTGATTTTTTTATTAGACAATTTGACAAACTAAAGCAGGTACTTGAGAGCCAGTAAGTCTGGCTGGATTCTTGGACCACAGTCTAATTTGCATCTCCCTGGAAATAAGTTCAGTAAACTCCATAAGAGTTATTTCTGAGTAGACCGACTCAGGAGTTAAAACCTAGATGAAATATATGCTCAGAGATATCTACAGTCCTTTTTTTCATACAACCAAGATTCTTCATTAAATGGAAATCCTATTTGTATAGTCGAAGGCTTTCATGGCCGGAATCCGATGGTAGTTGTGGGTTTTCCGGGCTGTGTGGCCATGTTCTGGCAGTTTTGGTTCCTAACGTTTCGCCAGTCGCTGTGGCTGGCATCTTCAGAGGACAGGAGCACAGCTAGAACTTGGGCACAGAGAGAATCTTCTAGCTGTGCTCCTGTCCTCTGAAGATGCCAGCCACAGCGACTGGCGAAACGTTAGGAACCAAAACTGCCAGAACACGGCCACACAGCCCGGAAAACCCACAACAACCATCGAAATCCTATTTCTTACTTTCCCCTATTCAAACTCCTGTGGATGTTAAGGAGGGTGATGTGGCTAATATTTGGCCCCAAAAGTTCTTGTATTAATGGAGACCACATCATATTCTTAATGGGTAAAAGGGGACATCAGGATAAAGCTCTCTCTCCTTAAGTTCATGCTAAATAATTATGATGACAGCATAAATCAACTCGTGGATTGACCAATGTTAACATCACACCTTCATGGCTTTCAAATGCATACAATTATAAATTCTTGGTGTTACATACTTGTTGATAATTGTTCAGAACTTTTGTTTAGAATTTTTGGTAGAAATATTGGAGGGGTGTAAATGCATATGTGGTGTAGAATCCCTGTTCAATATATAGTGTGCACATTTCTCTTTCATTTGTACCTCTTACATCAATCCTGAAAGCAATAGGGTGAAATGAACTGAGGAACCTAGCATCTCTAGGAGATTCAAGCACTCTGTATTGCTTTTATTTCTTGCTGAAAAGATGTTTAAAGATCCCCTTCTGTTCCTTGGCACCTGTCTTTGGCCCCGATCTCTCTTCAGTCTCAAGATTGTCTAAGCTGTTTGTTATGTTCATCATGGGCTCAGCTCTGCCCCCTGAAAAAAATGATTAGCACTGGATGAGAAAGGCTTATTCGGAAACTGAAGATAATAGAAATGGTATATAAAATAAAATAAATCGATAGATTTATTTTAACATAGATATCTTACAAAACCCGTATGGCAAACCATGCAATTAAAAACTGCTGACAATTTAATTCTACACTGTCATGACCTTTCTGCTGAGTGACATGAATGTAGCTCAGTGGTAGGAAGGTATATTTTGCATTAATGGATCTTAAGCTTCAATTTATTGGTTGTAAGACACCCAGAGCTGTTTTAAGATGGGTGGCTTTATAAATGGAAAGAAAGAAAGAAAGAAAGAAAGAAAGAAAGAAAGAAAGAAAGAAAGAAAGAAAGAAAGAAAGAAAGAGAGAGAGAGAGAGAGAGAGAGAGAGAGAGCGCCAGTGCATCTACTTTTTCTAAACAGTTTTGAAGAAACTGCTTTATACCATGTCTAAGCATTGGTTTATCGAGCTCCGAACGGTCAACTTATGGTCCTCCTGAAGTTGGACTCTATCTGTTAAACCGGGAGCAATGCCAATGTTCAGTTGTAGTCAAAAAATATTTTAGAGCAATGCTTGGTCATACTGAATGATAGAGGTGCTCCAAATTTTTAGATGGGAGTCTTTTCCAGCATCATCTGGAGGTCTTGTCCTCTTGTATCATAGGAACACATGGAATATTGTGTGAAGTAATCATTGAACCCTCGCTTGAAAGAAGACTCCACAATCAATGGGTAACCCTCCAGAGGCAGACTGGTATAGTGTTAGAATATTGGACTAGGCAGGGAAGACCTCAGATTCAGATTTCTGATCAGCCGCAAAGATTTCTGGGAGACCAGTTAATACATAACTCCTCACTTTCATTACAATATTTTATAATAGGGGAAATGATGAAAAATAAAAATAAGAAGCCAAATGCTTTTAATCTTTTACAGGTAGTCCTCGCTTAACAACCACAATTGGGACTGGAATTTAGGTCACTAAATGATGCAGTCGTTAAGTGAATCCAGACCCGATTTTATGACCATTTTTGTGGCGGCCGTTAAGCAAATTACCACGGTTGTTAAGTGAATCACATGGTCGTTAAGCAAATCACGTGGTCCCCTATTGATTTTGCATATTGGAAGCTGGCTGGGAAGGTAAAAAATGCCGATCACATGACCGTGGGATGCTGCAACTGTCGTAAATGCACAATGGTTGCCAAGCACCTGAATCGGGATCATGTGACTGTGGGGACACTGTGACGGTCGTAAGTGCGAGGAACAGTTGTAAGTTGGTTTTTTCAGCGCCATCATAACTCCGGATGGTTGCTAAACAAACAGTCGTTAAGCAAGGACTACCTATATACAATCCATAAATGGCCTATTCTGATCCCAAACTCAGATCTACACATGCATCACAGAGAAAACTATGAGCCTTTATTCTAAACTGGTATGAATATATCTTTGTGCCTTCTATGGTCAGTGATAAAAGCAATCTGAACTGTCATCAAATGATTAGAATAAGTTTAAAAAAAAACACCAAAACACAGCATGCCTCTGTTCCTATTTTATGAAAGTTTGAGCATCTCTAGATGAGAGTTCTGTATTATTTCATTAAATATATCTTAAGGAAAGGGAAAAACGATGCTGCACTATTACCAGGCTCTTCAGAATTCTGAGCAAGGGTTTTGCTGTAATTTTGCATCAATGCTTCTGATTCAGCGGAACTTCCAGCTGGCCTTTCTTCTTGGTCCACTTTGAAGGAAGGAGTTTTCCTGTTACCAAGCAGGATTAACAGAATTAATTAATTAGTTAATTAAAATGGATTTATATGGCCACGCATCTCACAAATGTGAATCTGGGCAGCAATTAGTTTTCCTTTACTGGAAATGTAAATAAGGATTTAAATTTAAAATACAATATTACTTATTCCACCTTTAGCTATAAGTATTTTCATGGTAGTTAACATCGAGAAATAAAAAATATGTCCAACCACCCAGCAGAACAATAAGAAAATAAAATTTTGACAGCTTTTCATCTTTTCTTGTTTCTTCCTTTCTTAATCTGAAATGTCTACAAATGTATGTTCAACCAAGCAGTGCTAGATGGAAAAAGTGCTGTTGCTTTAGTGCTGCAACACAAGTATTGTTCTCCTCAAAGTTCAAGGCTATGATGGTTGATATGTTGTTGAGCACATTGAAAAAACAAGCAATAGTTTATTTGGATTTTTTGAAGGATACAAACTTCATATATTAAAACAAATATAATCAGATGTACAGAAATCCATGCGTACCTCAGGAGGAGACCTTGGCTAGACTGTTTAGGAGTTCTAGCTGCAGAGATCCGAGGTTTTATCTGAGGTTTCACCACATTTGCACTGACTAAAAATTCCTTCTGATTGCTATGATGATCTTGAAGAATCCATGTAAGAAATCATAGGAAGAAAAAAAATACTACTATGGATAATCTGAGAATATAGCACTAATGATCCTCTTTTGCCCAATACTCTGTCTCTGTTCTTCTTTCATACGAAAGAATAAGAGCCAGTTTGGTCTAGTGGTTAAGGCAACAGGCTAGAAACCAGGAGGCTGTGAGTTCTAGTCCCGCCTTAGGCATGAAAGCCGGCTGGGTGACCTTGGGCCAGTCCCTGTCTGTCATCCCTAGGAAGGAGCCAATGGCAAACCAGAAGACAGAGTTCTAGTCCCGCCTTAGGCATGAAAGCCAGCTGGGCGACCTTGGGCCAGTCACTCTCTCTCAGCCCAACTCACCTCACAGGATAGTTGTTGGGGAAAATAGGAGGAAGGAGGAGTATTTGGTATGTTCACCGCCTTGAGTTATTTATAAAAATAATAAAGGCGGTATAAAAATTAAATAAATAAAATAAGGGGTCTCTGGGCAAGCTGAGATACTCCCCACCCCAGGGGAGGGGAAATACTCCTTAGACTGCATCAAGTTACCCAAGTTACTCCATAATGCTCGCATCCAATCCTCCATTAACTTCTGAGAAGATGCTGCAAGGTAGTATTCTCCTCCATCACTTGTTCTGTAAACCATATGTTCAAGAAGGACTTAATTGATTTATTTGATATATTAATTGATATACTGTATTTTCACAAGAAAATATGTATAGAAACAAATCAACCAAAAGCCCCATTCTTTTTCTTACATGATTAACATTAGTAACCCAGAAAACAAATACAAGTGCTAGTTTTTGCAGTTCAGTAAAGCCAAAGAGATCTTCTCACCCACTGATCTCAGATAAATTACTTACTCCAATTCCTAAATAAATTTGGCAGCTTAATTCAGACCCAAGACACTCTCCCTCTTCTTGTTAAATGCAACAATGTTTTAGTGAATTCTAGTCTAGTGAACAACACTGATAGAGGAATTTATGTTTCAGGATGAATGATAGGGACAGATGATAGTAGCTCAACCTTTGAGTACTGAGGAAAGTCCTTTTGCCATTGAATGCAAGATTTATAGAGCTGGAATGTGCAGTGCTGGGGACTTGTTACTCCTCTGATCTTGAGAAGTGCGTATCTTTCTTTCACATTCTGTGGGCACTTTGATTTGCACTTGGATTCTTATGGCGTAAATGGCAGCATCCAATTCTACAGAATCATTCTGATCTAAGCAATACTTAGCTTACCAAAACGAAAGTGTTGCATTTTATTCTAATTAACAGCAATCTATTTTACCTTAAGCTGAAGGCATATTTTTTCCTGGAGTAGTTTGTTAGCCTCTCACACCTGGCTCCAGCTATGCTAAGTGATAAGTCAGGAGGCATTTTCTAAGAAAGGAGAAAGAGAAGACATAATAAGCAGAGACTTTCTACCCCATCCTTTTGGTTCCATATCCTTTAGAGCAGTGATTTTCAAACTCTAAAATCACATAGACCAGGGCTTTCCAAAGTTTTTTCGCAGCGACACACCAACGGCGGCGTGCAAGAAAACCTGGAAGCGCTGCCGCTGCAGTGGCGCTCAAGAACTGGGAAGTGCCGCCGCCGCTGCGGTGCTTTCGGATTTTCGCGCGCCACAGCGGTGGCAGTGTCCTTGTTTGCCATGTGAAAACCCAGAAGCGCTGATGACCCGCCATGGCCACACGCAGCGGCGGCACAACATCATTGCTTCCGGGTTTTGACACGGCACACCTGGGCCCCACAGACGACACACTTTTGTGTCGCGACACACAGTTTGGAAAGCTGTGACACAGACGCTTCTCAATAAAAATGTGTGCAATGGGAAATAGGCGTTTCGGAGGCAGGGCCTGTCCATCCCAATCTACCCTCTTTTGTGATGCACAGTGGCAAGAGAATGTTCATTCATCGTAGGGGACTTAGTCAGTAGGTGAACTGAGCCTTAGCAATTTTGGCTGGTACTTCAAAGGACCTGACTGTGCCACCTGAAATATGCCATGGAAACTTCTGCGGCCTATTTTTCTCAAAATGTAACTTTCAAAATCATTGTTGTAGAATATATGGAAATGTCATACTTTGCTGCATCGTTCCATAAAAATTGCCAAGGACCATGGTGACAATCAACCAATCAATCTATAGATCTATTTTAAATTTGATCCAGAAATATTTTAAACAAGTATTTTGCTGATGATACTGACCAGCAGTTTTGGTTTTTTTTAATGTGAATTTCTGAAGCTTGGTGTTAGAAAACATAGTCATTTATCAAACTGCATGTTTTAACTAGCTATCATACAAAAGACTATTTTGTCTACCAAGTAAAGGTAAAGGTTCCCCCCGCACATTTGTGCAGTCGTGTCCGACTCTAGGGGCCGGTGCTCATCTCCGTTTATTAGCCGAAGAGCCAGCGCTGTCCGAAGACGCTTCCGCGGTCATGTGGCCGGCATGACGCACGTGGAACGCTGTTACCTACCCACCAAAGTGGTACCTATTAATCTACTTGCATTTGCATGCTTTCGAATTGCTAGGTTGGCAAGAGCTGGGGCTAGTGCGGGAGCTCACTCCGCACGCAGGGCTAGGGATTCGAACCTCCGAACTTGCGATCTTTCGATCGACAAGCCTGTCGTCTTACCCGCTGAGCCACCACGCCCTTAGTAGAGTCCCATTATTCAACATATCTTTAAAAAAAGGGAGGGAGGAGGATTTTCATGGGACTGTAATGCATTTTTAAGAACTAAATGATTATAAAATAGAGTACCTGAATTACTTCCTTCTCATCATTATAGAAGTCAAGTTTTTGTCTTCCAAGTTGAACATAAAAAGTGTTCCAAGCCCTTGTCTTTGGCTACAAATAATATAAAACGAAATCAACAATTTCCAAACTGTACATGGATCAATCCCATAATTATTTAAAATTATTTGTCCACTAGTGGCTTGCTTCCACTCTGATTTCAGTTATCTAATGTAGGGTGGAACAAGTCTTTCTGTCCTGAGGCCACAGGCATTCTTCAGCTGTAATTAGGGCATGCCTTTTTCTCTCTCTGTATATATGCACATGCACACAAATATACACAGTCCCCAGAATATCCCTGGTGAGGGATAAAGCTTTATAACTGCCCTGATCCCAGTGATCCTGCTCCAGAATGCTTCTTCCTTATTACTATTGACAAAATTCTTGTCCCATGCTGTTGTTTCCCTTTTTTGTGTGTGTGTGCCCTCAAGTCAGCATTGACTACCGGCAACTGCCTGGACAAGTCCCTGCAATTTTCTTGGCAAGGTTTTTCAGAAGTGGTTTGCCATTGCCTCCTTCCTAGGGCTGAGAAAGAGAGACTGGCCCAAGGTCACCCAGCCGGCTTTCGTGCCTAAGGCGGGACTAGAACTTATGGTCTGCCAGTTTCTAGCCTGGTGCCTTAACCACTACACCATACTGGTTCTCTTGTTTCCCTGCTTCCCTTAATAACAAGGAAGCAGCAATTTAGGGAAAAGTAGGCAGGGCTGTCTGGGACTCCATAAGTGTAAAACTAACTTTGAAGGGCCCCATGTGGACCTTTGAGCCAAGAGGGACCCACCTGTGATCTAATGAAGTTTACATAGTCAGTTGTTCTCTCTCTTCTTAAACAAAACTATTGGTGGTAGGAAAACTGGGTTAAGTTTTATAAGCTAAATATTAATGATCCTTGTAAGAGTTCAGCTTTTCCATAAATTAAGATATTGACAAATGTTAATATAAGCCAAGGTGATCTGCAAATTTTACTCTCTTTCTTTGAGTGTTATAATAAATAAATGTGTAAAATATAAGTAATTCAACAAGACAAAGTTAATAACGTAGCATTTTGGCATTGCAGCTAACTTTATGGCTGTATTCTGGTAAGAATACAAAAGGGGCAGGAAACAGGGAGAAATGAAATGGAACATTTAAATGGGTTAGAATAAATATGATGGGAAAAAAGGAGAGAAAAAATATCTGAAAGAGAGAAATGTATGGCAAACATCAATCCTTGGATTGTACCCAGAATTCTCCTTGATTTAGCTTTTTCAGATAAATTCACATAAAAAAGGAAAATACTGTACAATTAGTTTAATATAATCTCAGGCTGATCATGAACCACCTTAACTTTTCTTCCATATCATGCAGGTATTCTACTTACACTTATCTCTTTCCTTCTCAAAAGAACCTGGTCTCTCTTTTCTAGAAAACCTTCCATGGTGTATTGATTTGCAGAAACCTGAAATGCATAAGGTCCTTGCAAGTAATTTAATCTAGTGTGACGAAAGCTTGAATACAATAGTTCATTCATAAGTTCTATTTCCACAATAAGATGAAGAAAAAAAATGCCACACACACAATGTACAGTTGGGAGGTAGAGTGGGAGGAGATGGAACTAAGTAAGAGCTTTATTTAGGAAATATGAAATCAGTAGATAATTAAGTATCCAGTCCTCATATTCTTGGAAATATTCATCTTTATATATTGGAATCATGAAGACTGAATTACTGAAGCAATCCTGCATACTAGAGGCCGCTGACTGGGCAAATGGCCATTGTCCTCATACTGATTTATAAAGTTTTATTGGGCCATCCAACTACTCTAACCATTCTTCTGCCAAAGTCAGAGTAATGAGGATAGGTTATATTTTGCCTCATTGATGGTTGGGTGATACTAGAAGATACTATAAATCACAAAGAAGGGAAATGGCAGATTTCTAGCATTAAGGAGAAAGGAATTATAAATTCAAAGAAAAAGATGTGCTTTCTGTCACGAAAAGTAGATGATAATTATTGCCTTTTTTTATCATATGCTGAAATGACAGGTTGATTTTGGTCTCATTCATCCTGATCTTGTGAGTTTGTGCATGTATGCATGTCTTTGTCTCTCTGTGTACATGTGTGTACGTGTGTATAAATATGCTGTTCAGCACTGGATCTGAACGCAAAAAGGTGCCTTCAGAGCCTCAAGGGACATCTGCAGTTCCTTAAAGCAGCTATACCTTTTTTCAGGAAAATATGTCTTTGGTTTAAGAAGTTGCACATGGATGCTACATACATGTCCCTGTGCAGTGTTTTGCTGTTGAATCTGAAGCACCGCACGTATATACTTAGTTGATGCTCACACCTTTCTACAGATATGATTGATCCTAATAAACAATGTTGCTTATGAATGGGGATTTTAGAATGTTTCTGATGGATCTTTAAGGATTACTGTGTTTTATATTCAATTTGGAAAATCTCTAATTTATTCTGGGGGCAGCATTTTTCTCTAGTGTTCAGCAAATATAAAATTAGTATGAGCAATTTCAGACTACCAACCATTCTGCAAGCAGAACATCCCAGGCAAATAGCTTCTCTTGACCTATTCAGTTTCCCACTGAAAAACGTATTCCCCACAACCACTACAAAGTAATATACAGTAAATTGAATGCATCTAATCTCCTATCATGGTGGCCTGCTTCTTGGCATGACTTTTTATTCAGGCCTGGTGCTTTATCATTAAACTAGGAGATGGATAGTAGGGCAAATCACATGTACTGACAATGGCCGCACAGACTGCCTCAGGCCAATCATCAGAGCAAATGAAGCTACTTTTGTGGCATCCGTCATTGATGCCAAGAAAGTTCTCCTTATGTGAAAAAGTATCATGCAGCCCCAGAAAAATGGCCCCAAGGACAAAAGAAAATACAAAGAAATGCTCAATCTGTTTTGTGAGGGGATTGGGATCTGTGACTGGTAAATGCCCCATGCTTCTCTTTCTTTTGAAAAGGCAAAGAATAAAAGTAAACTATTTTGTGTAAGGTTAGAATCAAATATAAGTAAATATTGGGTTTTGAATATTGAGAGCTCAACCATTATCTCTGCAGTCCTAGATGAAACTTAAAACCTGCAATTCCAAGAATGCTGACTAGGAATTTTAGAATGATGTCAACTTTTGGAAGGTGAAGCAGTTTATTTTAGTTTGAGTCTCTTTCTCTTCTCTTAATATGTAGCAGCATTTTTATGGCAGTGACTTATATTTTTCTTATCCCTCACCCCATTTTTGCTGGCCAAAGGCTATACATGGCACTAACCAAATTACATAATTGAGGGGCTAAGATCAGAATTTTTGCCTTGGGTTTTTTCCCCTTCTGTTTTGGGGTGTGGGGGGGAATAAGTATCAATGTACCTGATTTTTTCCCCCTGAAAATTGGCAGGAAATTGTGCTTCATTAATAGATTGCAGCTGAATTTCAGTGATACAGTCTTGGAGAACACTGACACATAAAAATGAAAGAAATCTAAGATTGCAAAACTCTGTTCACAGTTGGCAGTACTTTTGGTTGTTCTGAACAAAGGTGTCACCTGATTATGAATTTTGGAATGCTTCTTATGAATCAGCATTTATTATTTTATATAAAAATAATGAATTCAATGTTCAATCAACAAAAGGGTAACACAAAAATTAATGACAACTTACTTGGGAAGCAGTTTCTGATCCTTCTGGTGATAAATCTGAGTGCAGAAAAGTTTGGGAAATGTCAGGGGATCCTTTACCATCCAGAGTTTTCAAGTCATTAGTTTCTGACCCAGAAGTGGAAGTTTCACAAATGTTTTTCACATCTGATGGATTAAAATCAGTAGTGTGTGACTGCAAAAATCCAGTATCAGCTTGCTGGATTTTCATGTCTGAGGTCAATGAAGGAAGCAAAGCATTCTCAGTTTCTGGCATGGAATTCTGTAAGCCAAGCACTCTTGGTTCAGGAGAATCACTTATATAATCAGAGCTTGTCAACACCAGGTCTTCTTCAGGACTTAATTGGTGCAAACTCTCTTTGGAGTTTTGGGTAGGAGAGACAATAAGGGGACCTCTTAAGTTGGGAATTGAGGACATAAGTGGTAATTGCTGAGTTTTCTTTGGCTCAAGCATTGTGGTTCTTCTATCTGAATGTCGCCTTCTTAGTGAGGGGACTTTGATCAATTTTGTCATTTGCTCATTCTCTTCTATAGTCATTTGTTTCAGTAGCTTCAATTCTCTCTGAAAGGAACAATCATTTGGAATGAGTGAAAGGAGACACAGAAGACTGTTCCCGCTTTCTATTGAAAATCTATTATTAGTATATGAAATTTGCAAGTTTCTTGCCACTCTGTCAAATGATATTTAGGCTTCTGCACATAGAATTATCCATTCCTTGAACAGATGTGCATATGAGTATGGAAGGTTTCATCTCTGTATGTAAGTTTGTTACAAATGTCCCACATAGTTTCTATACCACCAGGAAACCACAACTGAGTCTGAACGTTGAAGTTTCATGCCTGTCCTCCCTCCCACTGTGAAAGAAAAGAACATGCAGTTTGGTAGCAGCTCCACTGATTCACTATTTTGTCTCTATTGTCATTTATTTGGCTGTAACTTACACCAGTAGTCAGTGGCAAGCAAATGAAGGAACATATACTTCAAAGGGGTAGATCACACAAAACCCCCTTCAAAAATACATACATACATATCCATCACACTATTCCCTTTCTGTAATGGGCTGACACTTTCAGAGTAAGTGACTTTATGCAAAAGGAAGCAAAGAGTGAAAAATAGTGGGTAAAAGAAATTAAAAGTGAGAAATAAGAGAAAAGGAAATCTAATTAAACAACTGTCTATATCACCCTCATTTACTACAGTACATGACTCCATACCTTTCAGTCCTTGCAAACCATCCTTGTTTCCACCACAACCAGGTAGTGAATGATATGTTGTCTTTTATTTTTAAACTACTCGTTTGTCTCTTACTGAAGATCTCATCAGCTCTATCCAACCATGACTTTCTCAATCTTCTCCTTCCTCTTGACCACTCTTCCCTCAAATATTTGCTTTGCAATTTGATCTTCATCCATTCTTTCTATATTAGCAATGTTATTTTATGTTCATCACTCTCTTTTGTATTTAATCTATGCTCACTTATCATCCATTGATCCATGACCTTATCTCTTCTTGTTTTCCTACACCCCTTAAGGATTCCTCTTAAGGAATCCTTTGCCATTGCATTCAACTTACTTTTATGTTTCTCCTGATGCAACCGACTCTCAATTATATATAACAGAGTAGGCAGAAACACACTCTTATGCACAAACATTTTTGCTTCTATTGACAAATATTCATTCCTAACAGGCCACATACTGCTGGCCATAGATTGGGAAGTAGAAGTAGTCATGGAGGCTACAGAGATAATAAGTCTAACCATACCAGAGTATTCTACTACCTTGCAAAAATAATGCAGTTTAAAAAAACCCAAAGAAATTTAAAAGCATTTTCAGAATGATGTAGAAAAACATTCTTCTTTCCCAGAGGAAGAAAACTTTTGGAAACCTGGCCGAGAGGCTTTGGTAAATGTAGTGCTTTTGTAGATGACCTTCTGTGGTAGCTGTTTGACAGGAGAAGCAAAAATCAGTAAGAATGCTGAAAGCTGGGATTTACTGTAAGAGAAGAAAAGAATCACGGCAGGAGGTCAATCCATTCCTCAGCTGCCATTGTCTCAATCTGTTTTTCTCAGCAAGGTCACATCTATGGAACAATAGGCCCCTTCACACATCCATCAAAAGTAGCACTTCTGGCTCTGGCCCTGACAGCCATAGTCTGCAAAGAAAAGTCTGCAGAGACTGAGAGATCTCTACTTGCCCAGACATTTCCTTGTAGATGTCCATACTGGAAATGAGAATGTTGGAGGAGGTAATGCTCTGTAGTTTTCACTGGTCTATCCAGGAAGAGCAGAGTTCACATGTGCAAGACACTTGAGAAAGAAAACTAAAAACACTCCCCCATCATTTATGTGCTTTACATCTATCTGGTTAGGAGGCTGTTCTTTTCTTTTTTAAATAATTGGGCTATTGTTGCACATGTTGTTGTTGTTCAGTCGTTTAGTCGTGTCCGACTCTTCTATTGTTCTATTGACTCTTCTATTGTTGCACATAGTAGTCCATAAATAATCATAAAATGGCCAAGCATAACGTAAAAAAACCAGGTTTGCGTCAAGTGAATTGCCACCTTATTATTAAGCTCAACTATAAAACCACATGGGTTTGGGAAAGATGATGAAAGGTATTTATATATTGTCTGCCCCCAGCATATCTTCCTTGACTTTTACCACAGTACCTTTGTCTTTCTATCCAGCTGTGCAAACTTCTCTTCTTGGGCCTCTAGCATTTTTTCAAAGTCTTGGTGTTTCTTCAACAAGTGTTTAACATCAGAGACAGAATTCTAGGGAAGCAAGCCCATAAAGACAATCATTTAATACGGAAAGGCCATGGGGAAAAAAAGAGAGAGAGAAAAAAACAGAGTAGGGGGAGAGAAATGGAAGAAATGGAGGTATGTCCAGCTTGACTGTGGGGAGTGGCTATGAAGCTTTCCAGCTAATGAAGCACAGATGACTTATTCCATTTCTTCATTAATGAGGTTATATTTTGAATGTGAATGCCGGGAAGGCAACAAGATTTGGGTCTTTATCTTGTCCACATGAAAAGATGATTTAATTTTGAAGGAACCGTTTGTTTAGGGGAAGGGTGGGGTGGCAATGTTCATTGGCTCGGCAGCATGCAGTGACTGCAGCAGTTTCACTAGAAGTTTCCACCCAGCCAGCGTTGATTTCAGTGGGGTTTTCCCCCCCTCCTGATGGCAACATTGGTGCATACATAGAAGGTCAGCTTTGCTGTCACTGGGGAGGGAATTCTTTCAGTATTATACAATTAAGCCATAAGCCTATGTCACATGGGTCTATTTTCAGGAAGACTCACTGGATGAATTTGAGCCAGTCATTCTGCCTCAGCCCTACTACCTCACAGAGTTGTCGAGGGAAAAATGAAGGGAGATTCTTGCGAAAGCCACTTTGAGTTCCTGAAGGAAAGGCAGGCTATACATCTAACACACAACCTCCCTCCCTCCTGTGGGGCTTTTGCAGAATGGGAAGTGTGGCAGCCAGGAAAACTACAGAATGATGGAAAGATGTGTAACAGAAAGTAACAGCAGCCATAGCACCCTTCCTCATTTCCACCAGTTCATAAACTATCAGGGGAAATTCAAAAGAAATTTCCCAGTATCCTGGGAAAAAGGTAAAAAGATAGAAGCAGGTGAATATAAAATGTTTGAGAAATGACACATTCGTTTTGGGACAGGATTGATTTTAGCATTTTGCATTATGCTATGCTTGCTTACCCCATAATGTGAATCTGAAAGAAAACTCTCCTTGGCTGTCAACCAGGCTTCAGCAAAGTCCAGCTCCCTTTTCAGTAATTGGATCTCCCAGTTTTCCTCATACAAATCCTTCTTCATGTCCCACAATTCCCTCACTTTTTGCATTAGCTCCAATAGTTCCGAGAGTTTCTCTTCGATCTAGAGAAACAGATTCCCATATCGAAAATGAATGAGGGGAATAAAAATACAGAAAATAATTTCATTTCTCATTTAGCTGAGCTGCGTTTGTGACCTCATTCTAGAAAATCTCTTGAGCTATTTTGCTTTGGGGAACTCAGTCCTAAATGATGCACAGCAGTGGAATGACCAACCTGTCCTTGGAGAGTGCAATTGCTTTCAATTTTTTATCTTGAGAAATGCAAGCAGAATGGCTTCCCAAAAAATTTTGCCCAGCAAAATTCATACTTAGCAACAGGATCTTTTAACAATTTCTACCCCCCTTGATTTTCAGTTCTTCTTACAAATCATACATAAGGCAAGCTGAGTAGCATTATAGAGGTCAGCATATGAAGCAATTCAGATACCATGACCATGGGGAACTTTTCAAATAAATCCCGTTCTCTTCTTCCCACTTTCTACATAGACTCTGAAGGATCACATGCTGGGTTTAGCTCTGGAGGACCTTGAGCCTGACCGGGTCGTTTTGTATCAAGTTGCAATTTTATTCTCTCCCTATGCTGTTTGTGCTTTTTTTAGATCACAAGATCAATTGATTTATTTTGAAACCTTATCTAGGTGCCTTATGCCATCCATATTTTAAACCCCCCCCATCACTCTGAAAAGAACGTAAGACAAGTGAGTCTTGCAATTGAAAAGAAAATTAAACTGGAATCTCCGAAGTCATTTGTACATCCATACCACAAATGCAAATGCAATAATTAGTTGATGTTTGTTGAAGTCACTTCAGAAACAAGATTCAGAGTAAGTTTTAAAGAAGTGAAACAAGGTTAAATTAACTACCTCAGCATTTCCCAACTTGGCATCCTTTAGATGTGTTGGGACTGCAATTTCCAGAATTTCCAGCTAATATTTTTGGAGTTTCAGTCCCAACATATCTGGACAGTGTCAGATTAGTGAAGGCTGGCTTTACCATTCAGAGTAATTTTCCTTGTGGTTAAAAAAAGATGCAACATTTTCATGCAAATACATCTCCAAGAATTACTGCTTATGAGATAGTTGTGTAGAATTAAGATTCAGTGTAGGATGAGTTAAACCCAGTTAAAATGATTGCTTAATATCCTAGTTTGTTGAACTGTTACCCACAATTTTCCAGTTTAAACAAATTGGGAACCTTAGCTGGTAGGCAGGCAGGTAGGCATGAAAGGCTGCATATGCACCACAAGGCCCATTCATATTTCATTTTATAACGTATAAGCATGGGCATACAGTTTCTGAAAGTTTAGGATAAGGAAAGCTTGAAACCCGTTTTTTGCTGACTTTTGGTGGTGGGGCATACAGGTTGCCAGTTTTCAAGGGAAGTTATGAGGTCCTCAGTTTTAAAACTGTATTTTTATTTGTTTTACAGATTGCACTATAAGAAAGTTACAGAAGCAAGGCTCAAATGTTCTGCAGCCTCTCTGAAAGAACAGGTAGTCCCTCTCCAGACAAGCCCTGTAAGAAAATTAGGGAGAGAATACCAGCTTCATCTAGAAAGTGAGGCAACTGCAAACTTTTTAGTAAAGGTGAGTGCCTAGGATTTGTAACTGTTTAGGATTTGCTCGGGAAACAAGCGCAGGGCAAAAGAGTTTGAAAAAGAAGATAGGTACTTTTTCAAGAAGATAGGTAGCAATCAGCATACAGTACATGGTAATGCTTATTCTGCCCTAGCACATTCTAAGAAGAGCTTTGGCATCTCACTGACCAGTATCCTATTCCATTAGTTTCATTTGGGTTCAGCAAGGATCTTGATGGCATGCTCCGATTTTTTCTTGCTCTCAGGCCATGGCTGCTTTCTGAACCTGGTTGTGAAGGTTGGTATGTTTGTATATTAAGTGCTGAAACCAAACATGCAAACTTTCCTGCTTCGTTGCAAGAAGAATCCTAGATTTGATCATGTGCCGGTCTTGCCTTAGCTCCTTTTCCTAGAGTCCTCCATCTGTGTGTGTGTGTGTGTGTGTGTGTGTGTGTGTGTGTGTGTGATAATAACAATAATTTATGCTATCCTATGTGCCAATGCAAACATGATGGGGTTGCAAGAAGGCAGTTCATAGTTCACTCACTCCAATGGCCTAATCCCAGTGAATTCATTAACTGATTCAATTCATTTAAAACATTTAAAGTTCATTCCCATGTAGTTCTAGGCATCTCACAACAACAGTAAAAATGTAGAAATATAAAATAACAGAAGCAAACAGATTAACCATATTATGTATATACTCTGAAGCTTCAGAATACTCTATAGCTGCTATTTCAAGCTAATTGCTTTCTTTGATCAGTATCTTACTTCCATGCACATAAAGTGTCCTTCCTTCACCAAATTATTTCCGATTTGCTCCAAATCTTCATATTTCAACCACTGCTTGTCTATGTCACGCTTGTATTCCTCATGGCATTTAATAAGCAATTCAGCCCCCAGAAGATCATTTGCTAACTCCTCTGAGACAATCAGGGAATGCATCTCTCTTGTCCAGGCTCTGCAGAAATCCCAGAAATTAAAAAAGGGGGATTATTGCCTTATTAGGTACATGGGGCACATGGTAAGTAATTAATCCATATATACAGTATCTCAAAATGTTAAATCCATTTTGCATGTATTATATCCAAAAGCATTGAATATAGATATGGGTACAGGATATCCAAAAGTTTTTAAAATTTGCTGTATCAAGGTTTCATCTGCACCCCCCCGCCTTTAATATTACAAAAGGAAGCTCCCCTTTCTATCATGCTAATTCATACATACACCAGCTCTCTGCAGTCATTGAAGTAGATCTGAACTTGTTCAGCCTGCTGCAACTTCAGCTTTCTTTCCAGAGACTTCCTGTCTAGTTTCTCCCAGCACTCATCGAGCTCAGAAAGTCTGTTCATCATGTTCTCCCTGGGTAAAGGGTAGAGGCGACCCAAATGCCAGGCCTCTCCTCTAATCCTTTCCAGCTCTTTTGCGATGGCCGCCAGTTCCCTCTGAAATACACAAAGGAAAACTAACTAACGGTTCCCTTACCCCCTCCCCTTGCGCGTGGATTGTATAATGAAAGAACACTGTATAATTTGATGTATAACGATGTGTGTAAGCCGCCCAGAGTCCTCCGTTAGGGAGGGGATGGGCGGGGTATAAATACAAATACAAATACAAATAAATAAATAAATAAATAAACTAACTTGGAATATTCAAGACACAGTTATTGCTTCTTTCCCATAGGGCTTCATATCCTTTTACTAGGCTGAATGAGATGGATCTGAATCACCTTTTCCTCCCAGTCATTAATACAGTCTCAAACAATGGGAAGAAGGGAACCCATCAACCAAGAGCGCAAGTCAGAGACAGAACGGTGAAAGAACCAATGTGAGGAGGCATCCATGGATCAGCTGATAGGTGGGAAGGGGCTTCCGGGTAATGTACAAGCGGCCATCACAGGTTTGGTCAATACTTGCCTGCTCCCCTACCTACATTAGGAAAGCAAATGGTGGACATTTTTCCCACCAGCAGGAACTCTACCAATCACTTTCTTTAACTTGTCCCAAATTAAACTTGTTAGGACAACAGCACTCGCTGACTGTGTTACTGAGGGAGAATAGAGATCATCTGTCAGGACAAAGCAAACTGCCCAGACTTGGCTGTGAGGAACAGTCCTAATTCTCCCTGATATTTTTATTTTCTGTTACACTGTTTTTACTTTGTTTTTATTATGTTGTTTACTGTTGTTACTCTTTTACTTTTGTTCTATTTTAGAATGATTTTATAGGTTTTTTTAAAAAATAAAATATCTCTCACAAGAAGAAATATGAAATACAATACCACACAATACCACACAATACCACACAATACTACACAATACCACACAACACAATACTACACAATACTACACAACACTACACAACACTACACAACACTACACAACACAACACAAATAAATAAATAAATAAATAAATAAATAAATAAAGAAAGAAAGAAAGAAAGAAAGAAAGAAAGAAAGAAAGAAAGGGCTAAGTGTTCCCTGTGTAGATTGCTATTAAGAGTTTATAGCAAGAGAGCAACCGAGGGAACGTCTTTAAGGCTGTGAACAATAATCTCATCTTTGGAACTTCTGCAGACTGAAATGTCAGATCTTTTGGCTATATTTATAATGTCAATTTTTTCAAGGTGGCTGTTTCCACTAACCTCCACTCCTTCATGTTGGCTAAGGAGGGTCTGAACTCCAGGCAGGTCATAACCATAATCATCTCTGGCCACAACAGCCTCTTTCTCCTGCATCCAACCTTTTAGGTCATCCACATCACGATCATATTGATGAACTTGATGAGCTGCTCTAAGATTCTGATGAAGGGAAAAATGTATCAGTAAGACTCATCTCTAACCAACCAGTTAAAAATGCTAATGAAGTACGCAGACACAAATCAGGGATACTGATTCACATTGCTATAGTATCACACTTTGTGTAATATAAATTACATTTTAAATATCTGATGAATTTCAGCTACCTCTACTTCATTTTTTAAAGGAAAATGCTGTGATTGCTTGACACAGCCAGGACCAGTCAACAAATCTCATCCTTATGGTGCAGGATCACAAAGAGGGAAGTCTTGCTTCTACCAATCACTATGTGCAGTTGCACATGTAACAGCATTATATGACCCAGGACAGTAAAATCACACCATACTTTTCACCTTGTGATCATGTATTCAGGAATTCAATTATATGGATCAGCTTTTCCACAATTTGTGATTATATACTGTATACTGATTCATAAAATATAATCAACAATTCTCTACCACAACGATAGCACTGCTGTAATGCAGGAGTGGGCCACTTTGTGGGCATCAGAGGCCACACTTCAAAAAGTTTGGTCTGTAAGGGCAGAGCAGTGATGTGGTAACTGGAGAGTCAGGGCTAACATTTTTCACATTTGGAGGTTTGGGGAAGGTAAGAAGGTCAAAAGGTGTATAAAGCCTATTAAAAACTCAACACACTTATTTTATTTCATATTACTGTGTAATATACAGAGCCAATTTGGTGTAGTGGTTAAGGCATCGGGCTAGAAACCGGGAGGCTGTGAGTTCTAGTCCCACCTTGGGCACGAAGCCAGCTGGGTGACCTTGGGCCAGTCACTCTCTCTCAGCCCTAGGAAGGAGGCAATGGCAATCCACTTCTGAAAAACCTTGCCAGGAAAACTGCAGGGACTTGTCCAGGCAGTCTCCAAGAATCGGACACGATTGAACGGATTTTTTAAAAAAACCTGTGTAATATGAAAGCTCAAAATCACTCTGCCAAACTTGGGTGGTCTAATTTTTAAAAACTACAAAAAAGGGCTGGGGTGGTGTGCGACACATAAGCCATACATTGCTCATTCATATCCTAAAGAGCTTGTCTGGATACCAGGAAGCTCACCTCTGCTCTTGTCTGGACAGCTTGCTGCAATCTCTCCCATCTGTCATGGATATCCTGGGTCTTCTTCTGGATGTGGCTTATTTGACTATGACACCCAGTTCTAAGATGGGATGCTAAATTATTTATCAGGAGGACCTTGGCATGGCCTAGAGATTCTATCTCTTTCATAAAATCTTCAAATTGTTTCTCTAGAACCTGTAGAATTGACAAAGAAATAACAGTCTGAGTTATTCAGAATCTTGAATACCTACAAAATCCTCCTATTTCTTGATATTAGTCCTGTGATAATATCCAAAAGCAATGAACAGGGTTTGGAAAGTCACTCAGCATTTTTCAAAAAGTGTGCACTTTGGTTACTGCTATCTTCAAAACCTTTGCACAATTAAATGGTGAAAAAACGTGCATGTATCTGATGTCTTTGTATTTATTGAGAGTTTGGTACAAATTTTTAAAAAATCTGGTTCTTCCAGTCTTGTTCCTTAGTATTATTAACAACTGATAGTAATAAACATATGTCAACCACTGCTACCTGTAGCTAGTCTCTCACCTAACTTTTAATAACCAAGAATGTCAGGAACTATAAAATAGCCTAGTTAAGGTATTCCAAGGACTACATCAGTTTTACCTCCAAATTCTCCAAATCCTGACCATAGTTATCAGATTCAGCCATATTCTGTTTGCTCAATAGCCAAGCATCCACCAATTGCGTTTCCCTCTCAAATTGATGAAGTTGAGATTGCTCCTGCAAACCTGTCATTTGTTTCTCTGCTTGTTCCTGGAGAGACAGGTACTGGTCTAAAACATCCTGGAGTTTGGGCAGGAGAGTTGAACTAGATAGAGAGATAGAGATTTAGAAAATATGATAAAATAGATAAATCAGAAGTGATATTTGTAGATCCTACGAAACCTCCTACATGTGGAATTTGAAATTTTGATTATCAAAGGTAAAATGGCTAGCTTTTAAGACAGTCTCTCTTAACCTTGGCAACTTTAAGATGTGTGAACTTCAACTCCCAGAATTCCCCACATCTTAAAGTTGCCAAAGTCGAGAAACACTGTTTTAAGAACATGCAAGTTTCATACAGAAGACAGTTGGATTAAAATAACTAACATGGATTCTGAAAAAAACAAACAAACAAACAAGAAGCCTCAGTAGGATGTTCTGAATGCAGAACAAATAGAAAGAAGAGATAATAAAGTTGTTTCTTTTGTTAGGGTTGATTCTTTCATTTTGTTGACAGCCTGCAACCACCAGAAATATTGCATGAAGGAATATCCACAAACGTGAGGCTTCATGTTCAGAAATCAGAACTAGAAAAACATGTAGCTATTTTTTTCCATTATTGAAATTCTATTCTTATTCTTATTCTTATTCTTATTCTTATTATTCTATTCTATTCTATTCTATTCTATTCTATTCTATTCTATTCTACTCTACTCTACTCTACTCTACTCTACTCTACTCTACTCTACTCTACTCTACTCTACTCAAGTGTACAAAAATTCCAACTACAAAGGAATTCCCATTCAGTTTACTGAATATGACAATCAAGTATGCAAATATGCAAAGTTGTTAAGGGTTAAAGAGCCCCATAGCTCTGTTCTACCCCAAGTGCTTCTGCATGTCACTCCAGCCTTTTTTATCTGTTTTCCCATGCCTTGTATCATTTGCCCATTCATATTAATGGTTGCGACCACTCACTTCACAGCCACTTAAGTCATAGCTTTCCAAACTGTGTGTCGCGACACTTTAGTGTGTCACAACACACAGTTTAGTGTGTCACGAAACAACCCGGAAGCGGCGGCAGGGGCGTGCATGGTTTTTGGGTGTGCATGGCGGCGGCGGCGGCAGCAACCAAGGCAGCGCCGTGCCATCAGCGCTTCCACGTTTTAGCGGAAAACACAAGGACGCCACCACTGCCGCCGCCATGCACGCCGCTGCTGCACGCCCCCCGCGCCGCCGCTGTGTGCGCTCCCGCCGCTGTGCGCCGCCACCGCCGTTGGTGTATTGCCAATGGCGGCAGTTTGGAAAGCACTGACTTAAATCCTCAAATCCTCTGGGGAATAGCCAAGCCTAGAAGCAACCTGATCTTACTAGCCTTCCTGGGATACTCCGTTATTAAGAAGTGATTGCTAGGCATCAGAAACTGTTTGCAACCGGCTAAGCTGTAACTTCTTTTCTCTGTTTTCTTCCTTGCCATTTGACCATCTCTGGCCATCTCCCCATCTGATGCAATCAGCAGCTGCCATGGATAAGAGGATCTGTATTTGCATCTGTACCTACATGTCAGTGAATACCTTTCCTGTTGATCTTCCTGAAACACAATAAAACTTACGGGGACATTAAGAAAACCTATTGAATAAGATTTCAGGTCCATATTAGATAAAATCAGACTAGGCTCATTTGAAATTTATCAACTCAATCGAATAGCAACAGGGCTATTGGTCAATGCCAGGTCAATGCCTTATCTCAGTGCCTGGAGGCTGTGGGGGTCTGGATGGGGAACAACAGGCTTCAACTGAACCCTGGTAAGACGGAGTGGCTGTGGATTGATGGCCCTCCTGGATCCGGGAAGTTGTCATCTTTGGTTCTGGTTGGGGTTGCACTACCCCACTCGGATCCAGTGCGGAATCTGGGGGTCCTCCTGGACTCGCGACTCCTGCTCGAAGAGCAGGTGGCAGTCGTGGCCAGGAGGGCCTTTGCACAGCTTCGAGTTGTGCGCCAGTTACGCCCTTTCCTGGATCAGGAGGCCCTCCGAACAGTCACTCACGCCCTTGTCATCTCCCGTATAGACTATTGTAATGCGCTCTACATGGGGCTACCCTTGAAGAGTATCCAGAAGCTTCAGCTGGTGCAGAATGCGGCGGCGCAAGCAGTCATGGGTGCCAGGAGATTGGCACATGTGACACCTCTGCTACGCGAGCTGCATTGGGTGCCAGTTTGCTTCCGGGTCCAATTCAAGGTGTTGGTGATTACCTTTAAAGCCCTACATGGCATAGGACCAGGGTACCTGAGGGACCGTCTCGTCCTGATAACTTTGGCCCGTCCCACCCGTGCATGCAGAGAGGGCATGCTTCGGACCCCCTCAACAAGAGAATTCCATCTAGCGGGGTCCAGAAGGCGTGCCTTCTCTGCGATAGCGCCCGCATTATGGAATATCTTGCCCCCGGAGGTGAGACTGGCCCCCTCCCTCCTGGCCTTTCGGAAGGCCCTTAAGACCTGGCTCTGCCACCTGGCCTGGGACGACGGAGGTAGTAGTGCCTCCTGGGGTTGGCTCGCCCCGTAGCCCCATGATCTATCTGCGGGTCCTAATCCATCTTGGATTTTATTGTATTTATTTTTTGTTGTGTTTTTTAGATATTCTTGTATAGTTTTTAAATTGTATTTGTTGTAACCTGCCCAGAGTCCCTTGCATGGGAGATGGGCAGGCAATAAATTTGAAAAATAAATAAATAAATAAATAAATAAATAAATAAATAATCTTAGAGTTTTACAATTCATATGGTTGTGGCAGAGCAAATGTACTCAAGTAGCACAAATGTTTGCACACAGAAGGGGCTTTATGAAGTAATGTCTGAAGAAGTCTTGAAAATAACAGAGACTGTTTTACTAATTGATTCTCCCCTAGAGCGTTCCCAGATACCTACCTCTCTGGGTTGTTACTGTTCAAGAGGTAGTCTCCGGTTTCCTTCAGCTTCTCAATTCGGGATTTAAATCCCTCTAGGTCAAGCTTGGTAGCTTCCATTTTACGCAGCAGTGCTTGAGTTGATTCTTCATTTCTCCCATAATCTGAGGTTTCTAGCAGAAGCCCCCTTTCTGCCATCCAGGATTCCACTTCCAAAAGCTGAAAGAAACGCAGTGATGATGGGACTTGCATGGGAAACAGATTCTTACTTACTATCTGCTGAAACAGAACTACATTCAACAGAGACCTAGCAAACTAGGCATGCTTTCAACTAGAGATATGTGGATGAATGTAAATCCTATCCATGCCAGTACAGCATATATACGTGTGTTAGTCCATTTTGTCAACTATTCTATACATCGTTTTTTTAAAATGCAAAAACTATGCAATTGTTGTACATAACTTTCCCAAAAGGAAAGGAAAGCTTGAAGAATATTAGATTAATAAGGATACTTGCTGTTTAATAGTTCCTAGCATTGCTAGTTCAAAGGTATTATGCAACTATTCCATCTTTTACTCCATTACAGAATTGGAGGTGGGAGGAAGAAAGAGGTAGAATAAAGGCAGGAAAAGATGGAAGGGTTACATATGGAAGATGCTGACTAGGTGCTGACTGGATTCCTCATAAAATTCCATGGAAGTAACTGCAGGAAAAAAGCCCTACATCATGCTGCTTCAGATGAGACTTCCTTAGAACATTTCAGGAAGATGAGTTTAATTCCCCTCCCCCCCATTCCAGAAATCTGATCCAAATTGCTTCTAAGAGAAGGAAAAAATTAGGAAAAACAGTCATGGATCTGCTACAGTACAGTACTTTGGCCTTCAAAGAGTCAGACTTTCCCAAAAAGAGGAAACATTATATTAGCTCAAGTCTTTAATTATACATCCTGAAAATAGCAGGATTTAATTTCATAATAGCTAGGCAATAATATCCATTCAGACTCTAATAATGTATTTACCAAATTAATAGAAAACATCTGATCCTTCACATATGTGTATCTGAACACAGAGACAAGCAAGCAGGGGTTTGCTCACAACCAAATGGCTTCCCTGGTTTTGTTTGTCTATATAGCTACCCACCAACCTATGGAAAGATACTCCTGAGTTGCAAGGACCCCTTGGAATAACATAGATGTGGTGGGGAGGGGGGCAGAAGAGAAGCACTGCATCAGGATAAAGAAATCTGGTCAGTTCAGCTGAGTTGGTCTGGAAAAGAAGTGGTGTCCTTCTTGGCAAAACAGGGATAGTTCCATGGATCCAAATGGTAGAAATTGAAAATGGCTTCCCATCACTACTTTACCTCACTGAGGAAATGCTGGGCTTCATGAGATTGTACAAGCCTCCGTCTTCTTTCCTGAGCTTCACCCTTCAGATTTTCAAAGGAAATTATCAATTCCTTCACTTGTTCCATGATTGTCCAGGAAGCAACCTGTTTTGCCTTTACCAGCTTCTGCCCAGAGCTGATCACTGCTGTAGACAAGGCATCATGGCTGTTAATCTCATTCTCTAAATTCTGGAAAATACAAGATAAGAGACAGATATGTTTGAAAAATGTAAGGATTTTCTCCATTTATTTCTCTACCTCATGCTCTCTTCTTTTTTAAATGCTTGCTGGACTTTTCTATATAACAGACTGTGATTCTGTCCACGTTTTTATTTTGCCAAGCTATGGCACACCACTTTTAGATTTTGCTAACAAATTTAAACGGCTAAATGCTTTGATTTAATGTCTATGGTTATTTAGTAGGGTTTTTAACTTATTTTTTTTCCATCAAATTCTATTAGCCTGCCAAAACGTGATAAAATAGGAATCAGAACAAATCAAAATGCTAAATAAATAACAGCAGGAATAATATTTTGATCAATCAGCATTACGAAATATGGTTCTGTAGGGTAAAGAACTGGGAAAGTTAGTATACGCATACAGTCATTAGAATGGAAGCTTTTATGTATGTATTTATTTATTTGTTTGATTTTTGATGCCACCCAATTCCAACTGACTCTGGATTCAGAGAGATTCATGCATCATTATAAGTCAACCTTCTCAAGCTGGGTACCTTCCAGATGTGTTGGAACCAGAACTCTCAATATTCCCTGCCAGACTGTTGTTTGAGTGTCCTGGGACTTGTATCTCTACACCAGTGTTTCTCAGCCTTGGCAACTTGAAGACGTGTGGACTTCAACTCACAGAATTTCCTAGCCAGCATGCTGGCTAGGAAATTCTGTGAGTTGAAGTCCACACGTCTTCAAGTTGCCAAGGTTGAGAAACACTGCTTTACACATTCAGATGGCACCAGGAAGGAGAAAGTGGTGCTAAGTCATAAGGCAGCTCCTTTGGGCTTGGTTTGGCAGTGTATATGAACACATGGAGGGGCGTGGTGGCTCAGCGGGTAAGACGCCAGGCTTGTCGATGATTGCAAGTTCGGAGGTTCGAATCCCTAGCCCCGCGTGATGGAGTGAGCTCCTGCACTTGACCCAGCTCTTGCCAACCTAGCAATTTGAAAGCATGCAAATGCAAGATGAATAGGTACCACTTCGGTGGGTAGGTAACAGCGTTCCACGCGTGTCATGCCGGCCACATGACCGTGGAAGCGTCTTTGGACAACACTGGCTCTTCAGCTAACAAACGGAGATGAGCACCGGCCCCTAGAGTCGGACACGACTGCACAAATGTGCGGGGGGAACCTTTACCTTTTTATGAACACATGGAGGAATATGTGAGTACAGCCTTTGTGGCTTGTAAGCAATGATATATAGTGGCTTGTAAGCAATGATGTATAGCACAGTATTACCTGTAATACAAGGCTACTATGGATACGTATATAAAGAAAGAGTGGTTAAACAAGTCATGAGCCTAACATGAGCAAAGAAATCTTTGCTTCAACTATCAGCCATGCTCCTTACATGCTCCTTACTTTCAGACGAGCTGAGGAAGTTACAAGGAAGGGTCACTGCCTCTTCTAGGGTCTTGTTTACTTACACCAACCAGGTAAGAAGGCTGGGGAGTAGTGATTTTTATTTTTACCATGGATTTTCCCCCGATTTTCCACCCATTAGTCACAATGAGAGGAAATTTCTCTGTATCTTTCTGGCACATAGCTGTGAAGACTGGGCTCCTTTGGAAGCTGTGCTGGAAGCCCATGCCCCTTCAGTGTTGAGGAAGTATGTAAAGACATCTCCCTTTGCCAAACCTTTAATTGACAGATGACTTCAGTATTCATTTTTATTGTTTTTAATATGTATTTTTAGATTTTTTTATGTTCACTTTTTGTTTTAAATTTGCATAGACACTTTGCATGCTTGCAAGAAGAGAATGACAGGGACAAAAATAAAATGAAAATTAAATTAACCTTTAAAAAAAAAGTCTGGTGTAGCCTATCAACAGCCTCTCCTATGCAGTATCAAGGTGGGCAGACGCCTGCTGTTTCCCCTATGCAGAGTTTACTGCATAGTCTACTCACCTGAGTGCAATAAAAGTCTCCACTTTGGTGGAGACTCTTTAATGGTTGAGTTCTCCTGTACCAACAGGGAATGGTGGAGAGGAATTAGCACATCCTCATTTGTTCCTCTAGCTATCAACTTAAAGAGGTTAGGAACAAGCTCTGCCTTCTTAATTAAAAAAGGACATCTTTTAAAAATCCAAAACTGCTCTGGGACCTTTAGATGGAGATTTAGATTATGTTGTTGTTGTTGTTGTTGTTGCTGTTTACACCATCACAGAAACTAGCCAATCAACATTATAGGCTTCTTTTTTAGAATAAAATTTTCAAGGAAAAGATACATTTGAGAGTAGTACCATAGGATTGTTTATGGATCCACAGGAAAGAAATAAAATTTAAATTCTTCTTTTAAGGATAAGAGAAATATATTACACAGTCTCCCTGGAGGATTATTCATTTTATGCCTAGAACTAAAGACACAAGATTGTTTTGCCAATTACAAGGAACCAGTAATACTATAAGTATGAATGAAGCATGGCTGCCTTAATTTCATGCTTCTAGGGAACGTATGAATAAAACTCTCATATTTCCACAGAAGCCCACATAAAGAGTGGCAGAGAGAAAAAGAATGAGAAATCTTTGGGTTAAGGGTTTGGGGTAATCACAGTCATAACAAAAATGTTTTCATAGCCTGAGATGCCAAATTCTTCTGTGGGTAGAATTTGATTATGATTAGGGACTCCAATTCTAATACTGATTTTGTACCGCTGATTGATGTCTTGCAAATTATATAGTAGTTATGCTGTTCCGTGATGTAGGTTTTTAATGTTGGTTGCTATTATTGCTTATACTCTTTTTGCTGTCAATTTTAATTTGTATTCATTATATTGCTGTGTACCACTTAGCAACACTATGTTGACTGAGGCGGCTTAAAATTGATTAAACAAACAAACAAATAAATAAAATTGACATTATTTTAAATTATGGGTCCAAGAGGCTGACTTGGTTTTTCATTTCTGTATTAACTGTCTTTAACTTTTTCAGTAAAGAAATAGTGCCAGATGCAATGCAGATCATGTAATATACTTTTGCATTCCGATAAGAGGCACTGCCATATTTCTTGATGGCTCAAATAATAGCACAGAAGAAGTGGCAGTGGTGTTTCACGTTGCAAAATATTATTCTTCCTCTAGAACAGTGCTTCTCAACCTCGGTGGCTGGAGAATTCGGGGAGTTGAAGTTTACATATTTTAAAGTTGCTGAGGTTGAGAAACACTGCTCAGGAAGAAGCAATTGTTCATTTAATTCATTTCGCAGTGATGTGGAAGTGTGAAAAACATGCAAGTTTCTGAAGAACAGAAAGTGAGCTTGGAGGCCTTGCGGTGGAGCTAGCTAAAAATAAATAAAAATAAATTTTAAAAAGCAATGGAAGAAGAAGTGACGAAGAATTTCTCTCACACTTTTCACTGCTCCAGTATTTCCTGCTCTGCCACTCCAGCTACTTTACCTGGTGCTTTTCCTGTAATCTCTGAACAGTTGCCAGGGATTGGCCATAGTCTCTGGAAGATGCCAGAGGGAGCTTCTCATGAATCCAGGTCAACTCCTCATTGACATCCTGGAGGAACTGGTACTGCAATAGGTTGGCTTCCAAACGCTGCCGCCTTTCCTGGAGTGGCTCCTTACAGCTTTTGTATCTAGAGATTCAAAATGAAGCTGTGGGTTTGATTGTCTTTAATTAAGAAAGATTATGGACTAATATGCATTGACTATTATAATTAAAAACACCAGGCTGATAAAGAGAAAGGAAGAGTGATAACAGCATTAAAGGTGAAAATTAGAATACTTAGAAGGGAAAAAAGACCAGGGAAAAACTGCAAAACCGTTCAAGCACCTGTGTACCACCTGGTCCACTCTTATCTCTATCTCATCTGCCAGAAAATATTTCTCCTGCTGGAGTTCTTGCACTGTGTCAATCATATTTTGGAACTGGCCGTTGTGGGCAGCAAAGCTGGCTTCCAATTCTTCCTGATTCTTTAGGAGATCATTCAGAATCAGTAGATTATCACTGCTTTCTGGTGTTTTCATCTCACTGTCTAGATCTTCCAACCATTTATCCGCATCATCTACAATACGTAGAAATTGCAGAGCCTAAAGCCAGAGGGAAGAAGTCCATAAAAAATCATGACATTTAAACACTGTTATTGCTGCTGCTACTACTACTACCCTTTGTGGATCGATCAGCTCTGTCTGTACAACAGCCTTTCACAAGCATACACATAAACACAATTCATTTAATGTATAGTCGAAGGCTTTCACGGCCGGAATCCAATGGTTGTTGTGGGTTTTCTGGGCTCTGTGGCTGTGTTCTGGCAGTTTTTGGTTCCTTACGTTTCGCCAGTCGCTGTGGCAGCATCCACACCAGGATAAAACAACATGAAAGGCAGTGCAGACTACAGCAACCTGAAAAATCTGCAATAGCTGAACATGCTCTCAAACAAACTGGTCACCAAATCTTATTTGAAAACACAGAAACACTGGACAACAACAACAGCCACTATGTTAGACTATACAGGGAAGCCATTGAAATACATAAACACCAACACAGTTTCAATAAAAAAGAAGAAAGCTTAAAGATCAGCAAAACCTGGCTGCCAGTCCTGAAAAACACAGCTTGCAAAAGGTCAATGAACTCTACTCAACCACAGAAATATACAAACAACTCACACAATAGATGTGCTAATCCCACACACGACAGCACCACACCCCCTAATCACCACAATAAACCCTCTCCTAATCTCCTGTAAATGACCCACAGAAGACACACACCCTCTCAGCAGTTATAAACACCAGCAGCAACACACACCCTCCACTTGGGCACAGAGAGAATCTTCTAGCTGTGCTCCTGTCCTCTGAAGATGCCAGCCACAGCGACTGGCGAAACGTAAGGAACCCAAACTGCCAGAACACAGCCACACAGCCCGAAAAACCCACAACAACCATACAATTCATTTATTTTAGTTTTTTTGCTTTTCATTAATTGGAAATTAGTCAGCCAGCCAGGTCAATTTCTAGAATTACTACAGCTAGCACTAAAGGCTTGGGTTCCTTCCTGTTTTGTTTTACCTTGTAAGCATCCAGAAATTTTCTTTTCTTTTCCTCACAGTTTTCCATCAACTTATCCCAAAGCTCATCTATTTCCTGGAGTCTAGACTGGAGGACGTCAGAAGCATAATGTCTTTCATGGAGCATTTTCTCTCCTTCCTGCAATACAAACACTCAAAATAATCTTTTGATGGCTTAGCTTTCTATATGGTGTCTATAAGCAGCCATACCTTCCAACAATCTAATAATTATAATTAAATTCATGTTATTTTTTATTTCTGCTTAAGATAAGACTGCAAATCATTTGCTTAGCTAAGATGCCTCCAGAAGCACCTCTTCAGAAAGTCTCATCCTTTGAAATATACTGAAGCAGGGCAGGCTTCAAAAATGATTTGGAATGCATAGGAACAAGGGTTCTGCACCTCCTTAAAGAAGATGCATCTCTTGTCAGACTTTTGTACAAGCCTGAATGAGAAGGTAGCTACTTTTATGAATCAACTCATTAAAGCAGCCATATATTTTTAACATCCTTTTATTTTTTGTTTTAGTTTGGTTTTTTATTTTTTAATGTACTTACTGACTGATTTTAACTGTTGTACACCACCCAAAGTCGCTTGCTGTGAGACAGGCGGCTAGATAAATTGGTTTAATACATAAATAATAGATAAATACATGTATATGTAATAAAATTCCTTAAAGCATCCATTTTCTGTGTGCAGACAACATAGCTGCTTTAAAGAAGTACTGTGCTCATACTCATATGTGTACTGAAGTACCTCTTCTGAATTATTTTTGAATAATTATAATATATAATATAATATAATATAATATAATATAATATAATCCAATCCAATTAGTGTCAGGATTGCAGTTTGAATCCTGCCATTAACTTTAGAAGATACGTGTCAGCCTGGTACGGACTCGGGAAGGGAGGGGGGAGTACATTCCACGAGCCGTGCCAGACAGTTGGAGCCTGTTTTGCACATCGTCAAGGTTGTCCACCTGCACGAGTGTGGAGGGGGTTCGAACAGAGTGGGAAAGAGATGGACTTTGACATCATCGGGTGCAGGGGGCTGGCACAAGGGAGGGAAAGGCAAAATTCAATCCTTTGGTGGGAAACGTCATTCGGGTCTTTGAGAATGCTTGGATTTACATGTATTCTTAATGAAGCTTATTATTCTGCAATTCAAAAGAACTGAATGGAGAAGCGATTATCGGGGCATTGAAATCAGGCTCATCACAATTAGGTATTTACTTACTGCTTTGATTCTGTTGAGATGATTTCTATTAGCCACAATCTCTGCCTGCAAAGTCTGGTGCTTTTGCAGTTTAGCCTGAAGATTGCTTGGATCTCTCCAACTCTCATCAAGGGCAATACTGTTTTTTTCACTCATCCAGGCAGCTATCTTTGGATAGAAAAACACCACTGATCAGATCACTGCTCAGATTCAATCCCCAGTGGTTCTAGGAACTGGAAAGGTCTCCCATCTGAAACCCTGAAAGAACTGCAGCAAGTCAACCAGGAACCAGGAACAATCAATTTGATCCCTTCCTACATGCTTTGGACTATATTACTGTCTGTTCTCATTGGCTATGTTGGCTAGGGCTTATGGCATTTGTTGACTATTGGAGGTTTTCAAATGTCTTTTTCTGGTATGAAAATATTCATGTATGTATGTATGTATGTATGTATGTATGTATGTATGTATGTATGTACAGTATCCTCTATCTTTCTACATTACAAAATGTAGTTTCTCATATCATCTCAGGAAATTAAATGTAACATATTATACCTCAAAAGAATCATGCAGAAATTTTTGTAGTAGCCATGACTCCTCCAGCCGACGCCTGCGAACTAAAGTGATTTCCAGAAGTTTTTCCTTTCTAGGAAGAATAAATACTACTGGTGATATAAGGCAACACAGATTGTTAAACTACTTTTCATTTCAGAAGTGATTACAAATACAAGCTTAATCTTTGCCAGAGTAGTGGCCGGAAAATGCAAAAAGTATGAGGAAATGAAACAGCAAAAGCCACAGCAGAGCTGGTCCTCCAAATGAGCACATCACATCACATCACATCACACCAATCTTATCCTCTTTCCAAAGCGAGTAGGTGGGTGGAGAATCACTGTGTTCTCCCAGGCTTTTATTTAAAGCACAGGATAATGCAGTTAATGAGTGGCAAGTAATAAAAAATCCATCAAAAGAGGAGAGGGGGCGGGGTGGTTAAACCATATAGGATATTGGAGATGAAACTGGAGAAAAGGTTTGAACGGTACCTTTTCAAAACAGCCTGGCACTTAGTCATTATGTTCTCAGAATCATAATGCTGACTGTCCTTCAGCTGGTGGGCAAAGAAAGCTATTGTATCGATCTTCTCCAGATGGGTTTTCAAGTCTTTTTCAAACTGCGTGTGCTTTTGCTGCAGACTCTCCACACTGGATACTGAATCCTGAATCGATTGATACAAGTTAATAATATGGAAAGCTGCCTTCTTCTAGAACAGATCATTTGTTTATCTAATCCAGTCTTTCCCAAACTCCAGATGGGTAGATTTCAACTTCCAAAATGTCTCAGCCAGCATGGCGATTGATAAGAATTCTGGGAGTTGGTTGGCATTTGAAGAATGCCCAGGTTGGGAAGAGTTGATCTAATGCAATATGATTACTCCAGCCTCCCCGAGCCTAGTCTCCATTAGAAGACTTGTTTGTAAACTGGCTAAACCTGTACCAGCCATGAATGCAGAGAACAAGAGAAGGACTTTTAATTTTGGGGTGACTACACTAAACAATCAGGCTTCAAATGATTTCCATGAAACTTCCCTTTTTGACTATGAAATCAAAGAATCTTGGGTTCCTCCCAAAACAGCCTCTGTTTGCTTTCAGATCTATAGAGCTCAGATTTAATCTTTAGAGGACTGCAGTTTTTTTTCCAAAAATTCTTATACTGCATGTACTTCTCTGGAATATATGGCAGCAAAATCAGGTTGGAGGGTGATGCTACAGAGCAGAGGGAAAAATCCAATAAACTTGCTGAGAATCCCAAAAGGTACAGGATGGAATGAGAGATTCAGTGGGACTTTGGTAGAAAAAAACTGAAAGTAAGTGCCCCAAAATGGGTTTGTTCTGCACTTTTGGTCCATGCCTACATTTTTCACTTTTGGGTGAAAATAGTCTATTTTACTTACCCCCAAGTCTTTGTTTGTCAGGAAGGCCTCTTTGCTGCTTAGCCAACTTTCACCCTCTTCCACATAACCAAAGAATGTCTGTTTAGGAGAGAAAGAAGCTCTGTCACTTCCCAATATAATTACGACATTACAAAGTTCAGTGGGGCTTAGTTGGAAATAAGAGTGTTTAGGACTGGACCCATAGATGAACACTATATAAAAGCAGTCCATTGAGCCACTGCCATAAAGGAGTATAGGATAAAGTTTTAGGTTTCAGATGGTGGTAGATAGTGGATTCTTTTGAGTGGTTTTGCCTTTTTTTGAGTTTGCAAGATTGCACAAATAAATAGATTTTATCCACCAAGGCTACCATACTTCCACTGTTCTGTTCTACAGCTATCTAGTAATTATCCGTATTTCTGCAGGACAGATATGATAGCCACAGACTGTTCTGATTAATTGTTAGCACTTCTTTATAGTCTAAGAGAATTACCACGAGTATATTACCAACCACTTTAACCTTTAACTGGAGATGCCAGGGACTGAATTAAGAACTTCTGCATGCATCACGTGGTCTTTCAGTGTACTACAGCTGTTCCCTGACTTGTACACCATTTCAAAGAAAACAGGACCCTTAAACATATGCATTCTTCCAAGGTTTTCCCCATACAGGGAGAGGAGACCATGAACATGATTCCTTGACAAAAGTTCCAGTTCCTGTTATTTAAAATTCAAGCCACACCATGATGCATTTAAGGAGAAACATTCCACCAAACCAAAATTACAAAAAAAAAAAAAAAAAAAAAGTTAACTGATGGTTTGAGGCTGAGATGAGGATCAGTTTCAGGAGCCAAATAAAAAAGAAATGAAGTGTAAATATATTTATCCTCCCTTCCTTTGATTAGAAAGGGTTCCAAGCTTGAAAAAAATACCCTCCAGATCTAGTGTAACCACTGTTTGCTTCCATCTGTCATGCAGAAGCTACCAATCAAAAATCTTCCTGACAGCATTTACTCTTATTCTTGCTGGCTGCTCCAGAATTATCATTTTTTAAAACTTACCTGTAAGTCCCTGGCTTGAAGCAGTTTTAGATTTTGTTCTTGCCAGGCCTGGATCATTTTGTTCAATGCTTGTTGTAATCTGATGAGGGAATGATGGATCTGAGGAGCTGCATAATGGCCAGAATTGCCAAGTTTCTGACCATAGTTGCTGAGAACACCAAATCTTTCCCCTTGAGCTTCAATCTCTGCCTAAAAGATGTCAGACAGATTGATGTCAAATGTTTGTGCAGAATCAATATTCAGGGTTTTTTTGGAAAACAAAAGTAGACTTTATTCAGCAACCTTCCGCTATTAATATATATGTAGGAAGTAAGAAGAGCTTGGTTTGGGAAACCAAAGTAACACAGGAAGGTTTGGGAGTTTGAAAAAAAATATATAAAGAACAAATTACCCTCTCTTTGACCTTAGCAAAGACTAGTTTTTCTCATAGTTAAGTCTGAGAACTTTTAGCTATAAATGAAAGATGTTTTTAATTGCATATTATTAAAACAAACATCACCACCAATAATAGAGGGTAGGAACTGCACAGCAAACAATATCCCTAAATTTTCAATTTTCTTTTCTGTTCACAGCAGATTTCATTATATCCAGCACTTTTATGATTGTATTCTTGATGTTAACGTTAAAGAACATGAAATATGTTTATTTAACTGATATGTTTCATCATTTCAAATATATGAAAGAAGTGAAGCTGGTGGTTCTTAAACTGTTTCCCAGTCTCGAATAATGTCATTATCCCCACACAAAAAAAAAAACACCCCAAAATGAGCCTCTGTTATTTTACATAAGCACCTTGGCGGCAGCAGTTCCAAACTGGATCCTCAACTCACAAATAAGCAATTACAAATTGCTCCATCACCTCCAGGATATGCCCCAATTACCCACAGTTTAAGAACCACTAAGTTAAGCTCTGGATACTATGAAGTATTCCAGATGTCTTTTTTAGTCTGCCAGCAAAATACGTGCCTCACTGGCTGTCTTCATGGTGGAGATGGTCCTCCTGCCCCCATCTTTTCCTCAGAAGAGGAGCTGGTTATTTCCTCATCTTTGTTCCCCTGAACAAATGAACTTCTGCATCCCATCTCATTTCCAAGTGGAACTAGAAGAGCTACAGCATCTACAATCAATCTTTTCTCCGTTAGGAACCAAAACTGCCAGAACACGGCCACACAGCCCGGAAAACCCACAACCACCATCAATCTTTTCTCCCTCCTTGCCTCCTGGAGACTTTGCATCTTGATCACAGAGTTTAAATGTCTCAGTGTATGTGATCATCCTGTTTACCACTGATGTTCCTCCCTCTCCCTCTCTGTTGTTCAGAAGAATGTTTGTGATACAGTACAGGCTTAGCACCATACCTCCAAATGTGGATACTCCAAGGGAGCTCCTTTATAACTTGTCTTGACCTCTTCAGGCTTAACTTCCAGCACCCACCCTGGGTGGGGTATTTATCAGCTTCTTTCTTCCACGATTGCTTGAGCATTTGTGCATATGCAGGACTCTCCAGTGGCAGAACCATTCTAACCAATAAGTATTTACAATACGGCCTCCAAACTGCCAATAGCTGAGGGCTGATATTCCCTGTAAGTTCTAGACTTGCAAAAATGTGCCCATGTTTACACTGCTATGAATTTTAGCATAGTCCAAATAAAAATGAAGTTCAGAGAGAGAACAGACCACATTTGGACTTAGAAGAGAATGATCCAGCTCAAAAAGTAAGCACAGAAATAAGCAATGAGGATGTAATTACTTGATGTTTGTATTGCTATAATCAATGTTATTTCAGTTGTCAAGTATTGAAATTGCTAGTCAGGTACTTTTTAGAGTAATCGAAATTATTATAAAGATGGCCATGTCCTGCTGATATAATTCATACTTGCCTTTATTTCTCGATGCTCCTCTATCAGACTTTCTGCTTCAGCTAGACTCTTAGGAAGATCCCCAATTTCCATTTGACTTTTGACTTCCTGAATCCAATCTAGTAATTCCTTCAGTTCAGAGTTAAACTTCTGTAACTGGTAAGAGGCTGTCAGCTTCTCACCCCTGTTGTACACAGAAGAGCATAAACATAAAGAACTGTAAGAATACACACTTTCTCGATAAAATAGTTAAGAGCAGAGACATCACACTGACCACAAAGGTCCGCATAGTTAAAGCAATGGTATTCCCCGTAGTAACCTATGGCTGCGAGAGCTGGACCATAAGGAAGGCTGAGCGAAGGAAGATAGATGCTTTTGAACAGTGGTGCTGGAGGAAAATTCTGAGAGTGCCTTGGACTGCAAGAAGATCAAACCAGTCCATACTCCAGGAAATCAGGCCAGACTGCTCACTTGAGGGAATGATATTAAAGGCAAAACTGAAGTACTTTGGCCACATAATGAGAAGACAGGATACCTTGGAGAAGAAGCTGATGCTAGGGAAAGCGGAAGGCAAAAGGAAGAGGGGCCGACCAAGGGCAAGGTGGATGCATGATATTCTGGAGGTGACGGACTCGACCGTGGGGGAGCTGGGGATGGCGATGGCTGACAGGAAGCTCTGGCGTGGGCTGGTCCATGAAGTCACGAAGAGTCGGAAGTGACGGAACGAATAAACAGCAAAACAACAAAGAATACATACTTAGACATACAGTATGTGTCGGGCTTTTCACATCTCTAGTTTTCAAACCATATTTTTTTTTCCTTTAACAGCATTAAAGTCCCTAGAGAGAACTTTATTATCACATATGCCAACCTGATTCTTCCCCCAAAAATTTTGTATAACTTTGGCTAGACACCCCAAATTCACTTTCTCCCCTACTATCCCCCAATCAGGGACCAACCATAATGTTCCAAAAGGAGTCCTTTTTTTCAGGTGGAACTCTGAAGAATATCAGGCCCAAAAGGAGAAGAAATGTACCTTTTGCAGGCTGGGATATCAATGCCAGGACTCCTCACTCTGTACCTTTGCATAAACCTAGCATTCAGCTAAAACAGGAACCTTGCTTCTTCACAAAGGTTTCAGTCCTTTTCACAACCAGCAATAGCATTTAGTAAACACCTGATGGATAATACATTCTAACAGCATTTATTAATCACACAATGGCTGTATGGCTGCCACATGAAGTTCTTTGTCACTAGAGTTCTTAAAACGGAGACTGGATGGTCATCTGTCAAAATGTCATCTGGATCCTGCACTCAGCAGGGTCTTGGACTAGTTGACTTCTAAGGTTCCTCTCAATTCTATGACTAAACATACCTAATAATATATTGTAGAATGTGTTTGTGGATTCAAAATGTTGGAAGTCTATTTTGAATCTCCACTAAATAAAGGCAAAAAACAGGACAAAACGAAGTATGTGAAATCTACAGACTAAAGATGTAATGGCAAGTGGGAATGACTTTGGGAGACAGGAGGAAGAGCCACAGACACTAGACATTGGTCTGATAAGCAAAATCTGAGTCCAAAGGAGGAGGGGCAGAGAAGACATCTCAGAAGGGACCGTCCCTAGTTTTCGGGAGAGTAAAAGAAGGGGTGGAGAAGACATCTCAGAAGGGACTGTCCCTAGTTTTCGGGAGAGTAAAAGAAGGGGTGGAGAAGACATCTCAGAAGGGACTGTCCCTAGTTTTTGGGAGAGTAAAAGAAGGGGTGGAGAAGACATCTCAGAAGGGACTATCCCTAGTTTTCGGGAGAGTAAAAGTAAGGGACGGGAGGGGTACTTTCAGACTTGCAGGATTCTGTTAATGTAATCTTACAATATAATTAATTAATTTTATGTTATTAATTAATTAATAACATTTGTATAGCCTCCCATCTTAAAACAACTCTGGGAGGCTTACAACCAATAAAACAATATAAATTATAAACAATATTTTATTGTGAACTGCCCAGAGTCCCTCGGTTGGGGGAGATGGGCGGTAGTACAAATTTAAATAGTAAATAAAATAAATAATAAATAAAACCAACAGTGGCTGTTGTGGGTCTTCCGGGCTGTGTGGCCGTGTTCTGGAAGTTGTAGTTCCTAACGTTTCGCCAGCATCTGTGGCCAGCATCTTCAGAGGGCAGGAGCACAGATAGAAGCAAAATCTCTGGATTTTGCTTCTATCTGTCAGAGATTTTGCTTCTATCTGTGCTCCTGCCCTCTGAAGATGCTGGCCACAGATGCTGGCGAAACTTCCAGAACACGGCCACACAGCCCGGAAGACCCACAACAGCCATTGAACTCCGGCCGTGAAAGCCTTCGACAATACATAAAACCAACAGTGATAAAACTAAAAACAGAAAAACCTGGCACCACAACCACACTTCCTGATGCAACCCACATTCTCATCTCATCTTGACCTCGCTCTATCCTAGCACCTGGGGGAAGAGCCAGGTCTTGAGTGCTCTCTGGAAGGACAGAAGGGTGGGGGCCTGTCGGATCTCGGGGGAGGCCGTTCCATAGGGCAGGGGCTGCAACAGACAAGGCACGCTTCCGTGGACCCACAAGGTTGCACTGTTTAAGGGAAGGGACATGGAGGGTGCCTCCCCTATCTGCTCTGGTAGAGCATGTAGATGTCCTCAGGCTGAGGCGGTCCCACAGATAACCTGGTCCCATGCCATACAGTATAGGTCTTTAAAGGTAATAACCAGCACCTTGAATTGCACCTTGGATTTACCTTTGTTTGGCCTGATTCTGGAGTTGTAACCATTGGTTTCTCATTTCCTTTTGTTTTGTAGTCAGTTTGTTACTTATAGCGGATGGCTTCCTTTTACAAATTTGGCACAGTTCTGGTTCCAGTGACTAAAAGAAACACAGGCACTCTGTCTGGTTAAGATACATTTCCTTCTGAAGCTACTCTTTTAATTTAAAAATCTATTCTGTATCAGTCTTTTCCTTTTATGACATTTCAAAAGGGTTATCAGAATGAAAAAAGAGAGAATAAAAATATACAAAACATATAGACAAGAAAAATAAGGCTAGTTATAAAAGCACCCACAAGCAACAGCGAATAGTAGTATAATACAAAGCTAAACTAATCCCAAAAGACCCTCTGGGACACAAAAGGATTTTTAGCAACATGGTAAATCAGGAGACAGTGACCAAGAAAATATTTTGGGAGAAAAAGAAAGCCTTTTTATTAATACATGCTTGAAAAAATGTATTATGCTTTGGCTGAATTACAGCGAAAGTAGTCAGAACAGAAATTTTCAAAATTGTGAATTGTTTCACCCCTTGAACATGTATGCCATGGAATGCTGAATCGCTGGATGATTTTTTCATCATTTGCAGATATTTTCTTGAAAGGAAATGGCACAAGTTTCATTCTTTATTTTCTTTGCAGGAAGCTTAGGTGTACTGCCTAAATTTCATAAATAATTTTTCCATGCATGAAATTTGGATATTTCCAACTCTCATATATTCCATAATATACTGTAAATGCAGTGGCTTAAATAAGAGCTGAAATATAAAACAAAGTTGTCCCTTGAAATAGCTCTAAGGCAACTTAAAAAAGCAGCAGTTCAGCACAAGTACCGCACCAAAATACACAAAATGTAGGCAGGTAATTAGCTATGGTTTGCAGAATACATGCTATAGTCCATGAATATCATGAAAGAAAAATGTCTGGAAGGAAGCTCAATGCATAATCATATTAACAAATAACAAATGATTGCCAGTTACCAACATTTTGATGTTTGGAGATCAGGTTTAACACATGTAGAAAAACTGACTAGGCTGGTAGTTGGATTTTAGTTCAACTTTAGGAATGAGATAATATATTCCACTAAAACTGCAGGTAGTTTGAGGGCTGTAGGAGGTACATATGGGCTATGGCATGTGCAGAAATGTCCTTGAACACTGCAAGTCCTTTTTCATAAGTGTGATCAGCAGCTCCCTAAGATGGCTGCTGCTCTTTGGCTCATGGTAGGGAGTTAAAAGAGAGATTTAAAATATAGTTAAATAAATAAATAAACCGCCCAGAGTTCCCTTGTGGGGAGATGGAGCGGTATATAAATTGAAATATAAATAAATATAAATAAATAAATAGTTGGTTATGAAAATAGATTCAGGGGTCATCCCAACATTCCCCTAACTGTGGTATGAATATACAGTATGCCAAGCAGCAGCATTGGGAGAGTTGCCTCCTGCTTCACCCAACTCCACTTGTTCACTCCTATGACTTGTCAATTGGGCTATTCTTGAACATGGGTTTAGCCCCTTTTCAAAACAGCACTAGACCCATGTTCAGAATGTTGGAAAGCTACAGTGGGCCATTTCCAGTTTAGTTGGCACTCAGCACACCTCCAGACAATCCTTATAGCCAAATCAGAGCAAGCACATACACCACTCAATTCAGCTGGCAAAAATATAGCCTGATATTTATTTATTTATTTATTTATTTATTTATTTATTTATTTATTTATTAAACATCAGCCACCATAAAAAACAAATTGGGACGAAAAGTAGGGAGAAAGTAGGGAGAAAGAAATGACAAAAGACAAAAGAGGCAGAGGACTTAATATCAACAATCTACATTATCTCTATCTAGAGATAGAGCCTGGCTGGCAGCTCGACAAGTCAGAGTTTCTCAGAGCTCTGAGCTCTGAGACCTGGCTAACTTTCTATCTTGTTTGCAGGGGTCTACAGACCACTGAAGTTTCCCCCTGGAGAAGGGGGAACCAGAAGATTGCTCACAGAGCCATTGTAATTGCCCACTCCTGTTTTTCTTTGTTGTTTCCACCGCGGAGAAGAATGGGGGTGAAAGCAGTGAAATGGCCGAAGGAGGATCCTAGCTCTGCAGAGAACGTAAGTCTCTTGGGAGACACAAGAGTGACAGCCAGCTTTTAGACCACTTTATATTAGTTTTCTTTTTTAGATTAGTACATTTTTATTATCTAAAATTTATCTTTGGACTTCGTTCAAAATGTTGGCTAATTTTGTGTTTTCTTTGCTATAATTAATTTTGGTGGAAGTTTGATAGATTTTATTTTGGCAACATAGTGAACAAGTTTGTATTTTTCTGCCTTTCTTTTGTATCAGAGAAATTGGGACTTAAGAGACTTTGTTGGTATTTCTCACTCGACAAACTAACTGACTTTTGAGAAATTGTTTGTTTGGGTTAAGCAGCTTGCAGCCTGAAGAATAAAGAAGAATAAAGAATAAAGTATAGAGAATGTGTGCCTCTTTACCTTTTTTTTTTTCCTACTTTTTTTTAGAAAGGACTATCTTTCATTTGGAATATATTTTCATCTTTCCTTTTACAAACTGTTTGAAATACTGCTCTGTGGAATTTTTTCATCTTTTACTTTAAAAGCTTTTCTCACTTAAAGAAATAGACATTATTGATAAATAATAGAACAGCTGTTCCCTGCTCCCTGAGAAAATTTTTTGTTTTGACTACGGCAGCTGATTACGGTTTGAACAACAAATAATGGCATTTCTCACAGCACTTCAGGATTTTAAGGAAGAAACCAGCAAAATTTTTTTGCAAATTAAGAAATCCATAGAACGTATATTAATAGTTTTGGTGGCTCAGGAACAGAAGATACAAGGGACAGATTTAGAAACAGAGGAAAGACCTTTCGAATCAGTAGAGAAACAGGGAAAGAGGACTTTGAATGTATTGGTACAGAAGAAGATTATGATATTTTACAGGAAGTGGTCTATTAAATGTTTGGGCATAAATACATTGTGGCAGCTGAGACAGGAAGATTTTAATATGCAAATTGATAGATATGGCAAAATAAACATTTTGACATCCCACATGAGTTACAGAAATAAACAAGTTGCATATTGTGATATTGGCATAACCTAAACAGGAGATTTATTGATATTGATTTGGAATGCAAGGTGAATGAAAATGCGGATTTGGTATTGTACACAGAGTAAGCACAGATATGAGAAACTGTACAGATGCATAAAAACATGATATTTTAAGTGTAAGATACAAGATTATAAATAAATATGTTGATATTATATATTACTCTTTCTGGAGACACATTTATGAGAAGACAATGAGATGATGAGATGGAATTAGAATGTAGGTTATTACAAGAATATGTTGTATGTATTAGGTTATATGTTATGTTAGGTTTTGTATTTTTGCTATATTATGTATTATGTTATGTAATATGTTAGATTATGTATTAATGGAATATATAGTCATAACATGAACAGAATATACTGTATTTTATTAGACGTAGATAAGGCCTTTATTTGTTATACTAATTGGACTTTATTGAAGATATAAATATAGATGTAAAAATGGAAAGAGCAAATGGAAAACATTTAATTGATGCAACAATGAACATTTGATTACTATTCTAAGGAGTAGAAACCAGAGATGGATTGTTGGAAGATATCAAGAAAGGCGAAACCTATATGAAGAACAGAAGATTGGATTATAGAAATCATAGGGTATATGACAAAGAAAAGTTTCTGTGTATTGTATGAAGGACTAACATTTAAAGTTAATTGTTGTACTTAAAGTTCAAGGATAAATTGGAGGACATCTATTTTCTATATTTTCTTTGTTTCTTATTTTTTGACTTCACTTTTTCTTTTCCTTTTTCTTACTTTGTATTTCTATTTCTTTTCTTTTCTTTTGTATTAGCTCTTAATATGTATTTTAAAATTTAATAAAACTTATGGAAAAAAAAATCTACATTATCTCTATCTACAGTATATATCCAAAAAGCACAGAAATTTCCAGAGTTAATGAAAAGAATATTGAGGATATTTAGCATGGACAGTCCCTAAGGGAGTAGCCTTTCATTATTCCTGACTTAACCCTTTTATCTCCATTACAGCAGCAGAACAGAGAGGGAAAAAATAGGACACCAGGTTATCCCTCCCCTATTTTGTCCCATTAAAAAAGCAATTTTGTGGACTAGGATACAATACAGAAATAATCTGGTTGACAGATTACAGGTGTGAAGCATCTCCATGCCTGTGACCTGTAATCAGGCAACTCAACAGGAAATTAAACTTGCTGTTCAAGTCACCTGCCTACACTTGCCCAGCCCTGCCCTACCACATGTTAAAGAGCAATTGGTGGTTGTTTTTCCTACTAGTAGGTAGTGCTTGGTAGGATGGGAGGGGAAGTCAGAGGAATCCACCAATAAGTTTCCTTAACTTGTCCCTGATTAAAACTGTATGGACAGCACTGCTCACCAGCCTCGTTACGTGACCGAATAAGGCTTGGCCAGCATGCTTTTCCAGCACATCGTTGGTAGATCACACTTTCCCGTGGCTGTCTTGCTTTGCCTTCAGGCTCTAAGCACAGCTGATGCATGGGTCAGATAACAGGGTTCTTCCTGCCTTGAATGTGCTGTTCTCACAAGTGTTAAGAAATCCATTATTAGTTCTGCAGCTGGTTTTGCTGCAACAGGCTAACATGGGTTACACAGTGACGTTTGGAATTCTCTGATGGGACCCATTTTTGGAACAAGGCATAAACACCGGGGGGGGGGGGTATTTTTCAGCCATTCCCCAAAGCCAAATAGAAATGATGGTCACCCTCCTCAAGTGGACACCTTGATTTACCAAGTTTCCTATCTCTGTGTTGGAAATCCTAGGCACAATAAAACTGGCATTCTTTAGACTCAGTGTGGAAATATTCTGGTCATCCAAAAAGGAAACTAGTCACACTCATCCCTGAAAGTGAAAAACTGTATCAGGCTATAGTTTCATTTGTTATTGAAAGAAAAAAAATCATTCTACTATTTGTTCTATTCTTGATGTTTCAAACGTAGAATCTAGTCATGGTATGCCTGTATTCCTACTGTTCTGACTCACTACAGAGAAGTTATATTTATATTTCAGATTAAATCAAACTTCAGAAAGCAATGAAATCTTGGAACTGAGATTATAGAAATGAGATTACTGCACAATTGTAAATGGTAGATATGCAGGGCAAATTTCCAGTGTTTATGTCCATATTATTTGCAATTATATTTCAAATACTAATTATATTTGGTCTTTTACCTCCATCTTGGATCGAATGATGCCAATTTCTCTCTCCATTTCATCATGTCTCCGAAGTAGATTTTCTACACTTTCGACATCTTTTCCATAATCCAGTGCTTGTATCAGTGTACTCTTGAGGAATAGGGAAAATGAAGAGAAGATGACAACTCAATTTTTTTAAAAACTAAAATCTTAGAATATTTTCGCTTTATCAATATTTCTAACTTAAATTTTACATCTGTATGTATTATGAGGATTTATGAGATACCTATAGAACACATTTTTAGGCACTGAGTAATTACTTTGAAATAAAATAACACAATAAAATATAACAGTATATCTACACAACAGCAGAAAAATCAACATGATAATTATATATATGCAAATATACAAATTGATAAGCAGTTCAATTAAAATACAAATAAAATAAGAATGAGGAATTAACAGACGTCTAAAAATAAAGTAGAATATAAAACTAATCTTAACATTAAATACTCTTTATGTAAAATGACAATCTAGTTTAAAACTACTGCAAAACTTTGTAAGTATAGATAGGTGGCGGCCCAGGGGCAGATTTAGAATTTTGAAAGCATGGGGTAGATTGAAATATTTATAAAATGAGTGCTATGAGCTATTTGCCCATTTATAAAATGTCTGCAATAAAGATAACTCTAGAGGCTGGTACTTTGCTTTTTTTTAAAAAAGGAAAATTAAATCACCTATTTCATTTTGTCCTAAAAGGATGTTTAAAAAAGTCAGGTCTGGTGAGCATCTCTAGAGGATCTGGGGCGTTGCTGAGAGTTGGGTGGCATATAAATTTAAATAATAATAATAATAATAATAATAATAATAATAATTAATAATAATAATAATAATAATAATTTTGTCTTTGAGGGCTCTAGGTTATCTGCCCCTGATTTAAGTAAAATTAGGATTTTGCATATCTGAAAAATTAACCCCTCCCCACCGTCAAGCTAAACCAATTTCTTATCAAAATTAATCTTGCATCTTTCCTTTCTCTTTATTACAGAAGTACCCTTTGTTATTCAGGAACTGCTGAATAAAATGGATTCCAATAACAAAATGTTGAAAACTATTTCAGCAATTTCCTTTTTACAGGACTAGCAGACAGTGAAATTATCAACTTTAAAACTTATACATCTGAAGAAAATTAATATGCCTAATTGAATTAGCATTTTCAGAGTATTTTGCTACTTTGTAGAAAGGTCTCAAAATAAAGAAGAGACAGGGAGCAAGATCCTCTTGCTTTTTTTATTACTATATAGCTTTCTGGAATTTCATCCACTCTGGAGAATTTGTGAAGGTTTTATTACTTTTACTGACCCTTTAAAATAATAAAATAAATCACCTTTTCACCAATCCTCTCTGTGATGTCATCAATTTCTCTAATCAAGGCATGGATCTGCAGGACTTCTTCCAACTTCCTCCTATATGCTTTAAGATCACCATGGAAACTGTTCCACCTATCATTGGAACGTTTAATTTTATTTGAGAAGATCAGATATATCAAAGATGGGGTTAGAGTAATAAAAACTTATATTTGGATTATGAGTTCCCATATTATGAGTTCCCATATTCACCAGCCCTACCTTATTTATCTATATGTTTAAACAAGCAGAAACAAAATGACGTCAAAAGTTATTAATGTACAAGGGTGGATCTGATTGGGGTAGCAATACAAGGGCTCTAGGGAGGAGGAGGAGTGATTACCGCCCCACAATAGTACTCACTTCCATTCTGCTGACCAGTGTTCTCTGTCACTAGAGGAATTTTAATCGGGTAATACCAAGGGAATGTATATTTTGCATGAAATCATTGTTACTCCACAATTATATTTTTTATTTGGGTTGAATAGCCTGAGGATGCATTGACATTCGTTCCTAGCTAGAAGACTGCCATCGCCTTAGCAATCAACAATGTTTATAACAATGTTTATAAACAAAATTCAACAATGTTTATAATAAAGATTCTTAAAAAGTGTTGGGAATGAAATTCAAATAGCTTAACATCATACCCTTTCTACTCTTCCATGCCTATTACTCTAGGACAATTCATTTATACTGGACGATGATATATGAAAGAACAAAGATCAGCCTTCTCCGTGTAAACACCAACACGGGAATGCCAGCATTCCTCTCTGGCCCTGGTCAGACTTGACTGAACCTTTCCCCCTTTGTTTGGACATCAGTAGATTTTATCCACACACCTTTCATTGAGCTGTTCTCGGCGTTGGTATATTATTTTCATCTCTTCCTCATTCTGTCTCTCCAATCGCAGAGCGAGAGCATTGATGTCTTTGATGTGTGCATCATCCACTGTTACTCCCTATAAGATCAAGGTCAAAGAGAATCTAGATAATAAAGCAAAGTCTTAATTCTCTCTTCCCTTAGGTGTTCCTTCTAAGATGCTTACATCTATGTGTACCTGTTAAACCTAACTGCAACATCCTGTTGGACTGGGTATCTGCGTTTCTCAACATCAGCTATCTCCCCATCCTCCTGGAACATCCTTAAAATTGGCCGTTTAAATTGCCTTGAAGTTTGCTTCTTGCCTCAGTCTGCAGAGAAGTTCTGCATTACTATGCTGAGGAATCTGAGATCTTTCAGGTATTGTTGGACTATAAGACCCATCATAATCAATCAGCCTTCTCAGGCTGAGGTTGATGTGTCCTGTAGTCCAACATACAAAGAGCCACAAATTTTATGACTGTGTTCAATTTACTTAGGTATTGAACTTGTGTAAATCACTGTCTCTTTTTTAAACACAGTTGTTGATTTTTCTTATATCTTTAATTTGATCCCAAGCTAAGGGTGGAAATGAAAGTAGTTTGCTCCTGCTTCTATTTCTATCCTTAAAAACCCTTCACTCCCTAGAAGGGGCCTGAAATTGTGCTGCTGAAATTCAACCATTTTGTCACTATTTTTTTTAATTCCTTGCTATGAAAAAAAGTTGTGATGAGGAAAAAACAAGGGCAGAGAAATGGCTTTGAGGATATTTTTGTGAACATAATTCCTACTTGTCTGGACCATGTAACATTTATGATGCAAATATGCAGGAAATTATGCTGCAGTGATCTGAAAACACTACCAAGTATGAACATCTGACACAAGTTGCCTTACAGCAAATATATAGATTATCTGGATGACAAAACAGATGAACGTGCTGTTTACTCACGATGAGCATGCCAGGACACTAACATTAAAAAGTTCTCAACTGTGAAGTTGTCCCCAGTGCTTAAAGCAATTTTCTTGCAAGTAAACCAAAATTACTGGCTATGGAGAGAAAGTTTTAAGATTTGATCTCTATGACTGCATGATGTCATCACTGGGTATCATGGCCTAAGCCAGTCTGCTGAGGGTATAAGTGACTGAGATGTTTTAGCTCTGCCGGTAAACCTCAGCTGATGTGCTGTGGTTGAATTGGGGTCACTTAGGCATTTTGCCCAGAACTCTGAGATGTATTTTCACTCACATATATTTTGGGAGAAGAGAGAAGAAGAGTAAAAATAAAGTCAATTTTTCACCCTGAGATCTTATACTGTATATTTTTTTTCATTGTTCACTTGTTCTCAGTGTAGATTTCCTTCTGCCATTATAGATACTGTAAGAGGCCCAGACTGAAATGTATGAGGATAAAGAAGACAGGAAATATTGAGCAAAGCCGAAAGGAAGGAAGATGGATCCAGCTTCAATTGTTCCATGTTTCTAAGTGCAGCCTGTCAGAAAATACATGCCCTTTCTGAATCTTTGCTTCTGACAAAATCAGCTCACCGGGGTTCTAAGTGGGGTTAACATTTGTGTCCCCAAATATTATAGCACAGACAGAACTCAATCAGGCAGCTAACCTGCCAAATCAGTAATTGGTCACACCAAGCATGCAACAAAATTCAGTGTCCAACTTAGCAATGCCCCAACAAGTCAGCTGGGATGAGTCAGTATCACAGAGGAGGAACTAGAGAAGTCACAACAGAGAAAGATGAAACAGGCAGCTGTTATGTCATGCTACTTTGGGACAAACTGCTTCTATATTTTTCTAAATGCTTATGTTATTTTGAAAGCCTGGGAACATACTTGTTGTTGTTCAGTCGTTCAGTCGTGTCCGACTCTTCGTGACCTCATGGACCATAGCACGCCAGGCCTTCCTGTCCTCCACTGTCTCTCGGAGTTTACTCAAATTCATGTTCATTACATCGGTGATGCTATCTAACCATCTCATCCTCTGCCGTCCCCTTCTCCTTTTGCCCTCAGTCTTTCCCAGCATCAGGGTCTTTTCCAGTGAGTCCTCTCTTCTCATTAGGTGGCCAAAGTATTTGAGCTTCAGCTTCAGCATCTGTCCTTCCAATGAGCAGTCAGGGTTGATTTCCTTTAGGATTGACTGGTTTGACCTCCTTGCAGTCCAAGGGACTCTCAAGAGTCTTCTCCAGCACCACAGCTCGAAAGCATCAATTCTTCGGCGCTCAGCCTTCCTTATGGTCCAACTCTCACAGCCATACATTGCTACTGGAAAAACCATAGCTTTAACTATACGGACCTTTGTCGGCAAGGTGATGTCTCTGCTTTTTAATATGCTGTCTAGGTTTGCCATAGCTTTCCTTCCAAGGAGCAAGCGTCTTTTAATTTCATGGCTGCAGTCACCGTCTGCGGTGATCTTGGAGCCCAAGAAAATAAAATCTGTCACTGCTTCCATTTCTTCCCCTTCTATTTGCCAGGAAGTGATGGGACCAGATGCCATGATCTGGGTTTTTTTAATGTTGAGTTTCAAGCCAGCTTTTGCACTCTCCTCTTTCACCCTCATCAAGAGGCTCTTTAGTTCCTCTTCACTTTCTGCCATTAGGGTGGTATCGTCTGCATATCTGAGGTTGTTGATATTTTTCCCGGCAATCTTAACTCCGGCTTGTGATTCATCCAGCCTGGCATTTCTCATGATGTACTCTGCATATAAGTTAAATAAGCACGGTGATAATATACAGCCTTGTCGTACTCCTTTCCCAATTTTGAACCAGTCGGTTGTTCCATGTCCGGTTCTAACTGTTGCTTCTTGACCCACATACAGGTTTCTCAGGAGACAGGTAAGGTGGTCTGGTACTCCCATCTCTTTAAGAATTTGCCACAGTTTGTTGTGATCCACACAATCAAAGGCTTTAGCGTAGTCAATGAAGCAGAAGTAGATGTTTTTCTGGAACTCTCTTGCTTTTTCCATGATCCAGCGAATGTTGGCAATCTGATCTCTAGTTCCTCTGCCTCTTCGAAACCCAGCTTGCACTTCTGGTAGTTCTCGGTTCACATGCTGCTGAAGCCTAGCTTGTAGGATTTTGAGCATAACCTTGCTGGCATGTGAAATGAGTGCAATTGTACGGTAGTTTGAACATTCTTTGGCATTGCCTTTCTTTGGAATTGGAACGTAAACTGACCTTTTCCAATCCTGTGGCCACTGTTGAGTTTTCCAAATTTGTTGGCATATTGAGTGCAGCACTTTAACAGCATCATCTTTTAGGATTTTAAATAGCTCAGCTGGGATACTATCTTCTCCGCTAGCTTTGTTGTTAGTAATGCTTCCTAAGGCCCACTTGACTTCACTTTCTAGGATGTCCGGCTCAAGGTCAGTGACCACACCATCGTATTTATCAGGGATATTAAGATCTTTCTTGTATAGTTCTTCTGTGTATTCTTGCCACCTCTTCTTAATCTCTTCTGCTTCTGTTAGGTCCCTGCCTTTTTTGTCCTTTATCATGCCCATCTTTGCACAAAACGTTCCCTTGATATCTCCGATTTTCTTGAAGAGATCTCTAGTCTTCCCCATTCTATTGTTTTCCTCGATTTCTTTGCATTGTTCATTTAAGAAGGCCTTCTTATCTCTCCTTGCTATTCTCTGGAATTCTGCATTCAGTTGTTTATATCTTTCCCTTTCTCCCTTGCCTTTTGCTTCCCTTCTTTCCTCAGCTATTTGTAAAGCCTCATCAGTCAGCCACTTTGCTTTCTTGCATTTCTTTTTCTTTGGGATGGTTTTAGTTGCTGCCTCCTGTACAATGTTACGAACCTCCATCCATAGTTCTTCAGGCACTCTGTCTACCAGATCTAATCCTTTAAATCTATTCCTCACCTCCACTGTATATTCATAAGGGATATGATTTAGGTCATACCTGATTGGTCTAGTGGTTTTCTCTACGTTCTTCAATTTAAGCCTAAATTTTGCAATAAGAAGCTCATGATCTGAGCCACAGTCAGCTCCAGGTCTTGTTTTTGCTGATTGTATAGAGCTTCTCCATCTTTGGCTGCAAAGTATATAATCAATCTGATTTCGGTATTGACCATCTGGTGATGTCCATGTGTAGAGTCGTCTCTTGTGTTGTTGGAAAAGAGTGTTTGCTATGACCAGCGTGTTCTCTTGACAAAACTCTATTAGCCTTTGCCCTGCTTCATTTTGTACTCCGAGGCCGAACTTGCCTGTTATTCCGGTTATTTTTTGACTTCCTACCTTAGCATTCCAGTCCCCTATGATGAAAAGGACATCTTTTTTTGGTATTAGTTCTAGAAGGTGTTGTAGGTCTTCATAGAACCGGTCAACTTCAGCTTCTTTGGCATCAGTGGTTGGGGCATAGACTTGGATCACTGTGATGTTGAATGGTTTGCCTTGGATTCGAACTGAAAGCATTCTGTCGTTTTTGAGGTTGTACCCCAGTACTGCCTTTCCCACTCTTTTATTGACTATGAGAGCTACTCCATTTCTTCTAAGGGATTCTTGCCCACAGTAGTATATATAATGGTCTCCTGAATTAAATTCGCCCATTCCTGTCCATTTTAGTTCGCTGATTCCCAATATGTTGATGTTCAATCTTGTCATCTCATGTTTGACCACATCCAGCTTACCTTGATTCATAGTTCTTACATTCCAGGTTCCTATGCAATATTGTTCTTTACAGCATCGGACTTTCCTTCCACTTCCAGACACATCCACAACTGAGCGTCCTTTCGGCTTTGGCCCAGCCGTTTCACACTTTCTGGAGCTACTCGGAATTGCCCTCCGCTCTTCCCCAGTAGCATTTTGGACACCTTCCGACCTGAGGGGCTCATCTTCCGGCGTCATATCTTTTAGCCTTTTGATACTGTCCATGGGTTTTCTTGGCAAGGATACTGGAGTGGTTTGCCATTCCCTCCTCCAGTGGACCACGTTTTGTCAGAACTCTCCATCATGACCTGTTCTTCTTGACCTGACTTCATTGAGTTACGCAAGCCCCTTCGCCACGACAAGGCAGTGATCCATGAAGGGGGGGAACATACTAGATGTCCTTAAATATGCCACACTATATTTAGTTTTGAAGGAATAACATCACATGTTTAAAGAGAAAAGGGATTTTCCGTTCTCAATTCAATTTTTTAAAATAGTAATTTTATTAAAGATTACAATTACAACAATAAAAACAAATACAAACTAGAGAAAGAATTAAAGAATAAAAAGTTAAAGTAAAAGGTGCGGAAAAGAAAGAAGAAAAAGAGAAAGAGAAAAAATAGAAAAAAATAGAAAAGAAAGAAAACATTAGAATATAGTAAAGAAAAAGAAAAGAAGTATATAAATACTGTAAGTGACTTCCCCCTTCATCATAACAAGTATAAACCATTTTAAAGTACAACAAATGATCTCTTCTTCACATATCCCATCTCTTATTTATAAACAAAACCATAAAGCCTCATCATTTCAGTCCTGTTTCAGAATCCTGTTATCTGACCGTGGTTTGAGCAAGATGGCTATTCCCTCGTCTCCCAGAGCTCTAAACCCACCAGAGACTGCTGCCTTGTGGTCTCCTCATGAGGAGCAACTGTCTAAAGCACTTGTGGGCAATCTCAAGTCCTCTCCTTGTCCGGAGAGGAATTATCGAAGAACCGGTCTACTTGCCAGCTCTTCATTCTGCCACAGTCGTCAGCTCTGCTTTTGCAGAGCTGTCTTCAGTCCGTCATTTCTTCCCTGGAACTCAATTCAATTTCTTATTGTTAAATTGCATTTGCAAATCATATAACCAAGCTTTGGTTCATTACAACCAAAACTGTGAGTTAGGTTTGAAATGCAGACATCCCTTCATTTTGTATGCAGTGACAACCCTAACACAGCAAACTTACAAAACATAAAGGCAATTATAAACATACTGTTCATATCACTAAGATGCTTGATCGAACCAGGCTACCTGGAAGGTATACACTGTTGTTTAAAAGACCCACGTATAAGTTTGTATCAGGGGCTAGCTTATTGGATTTAATCCTAGAGCACTTTCATACTGCCATTGGTTTTCTTTCCCAAATCCTCAGGTGCAGTTTGAAGGTGATCCATGATTATCTTCATTTCTGTTGAGTAGAAATGCTGAGAAAAAGAAGTACAATTCACTTATCTTTTCCAAGAGCTACAGATCTGCAGCAATAAAAATACCCTTACCTTTATTCTATATGAAAGAAAAGAAAAGAAAAGAAAAGAAAAGAAAAGAAAAGGCCAGTATTCTGAAGCTTAGTATGTTAGCTGGTCTCGCACTACAGAGAAGGGGAAATGTCAAAACATTTGTCAATTTCACCCATGCTCATTTTATCATGGACTACTGAGGGAGGAACTGCAAAGCCATCACGCCAGTATTCCCCTTACAGCAGGGGTACCTAACCTTTTTGGCACGAGGGACCAGTTTCATGGAAGACAATTTTTCCATGGACTGGGGGGGGGGGGGGCGGGGTTTGCAGGCAGGAGCCAATCTTGCAGACTGGGGGATGGGGTTCGGAGACCGGCATGGCGGCCCAGTTTCTAACAGGCCATGGACCGGTACCGGTCCGCAGCCCGGGGGTTGGGGACCCCCGCCTTACAGGACCAGAAGCTCAGGACTTGGGAGGACAGGTGGGCAGGAGTTTCCTTCAGTAAAAAAATGGAGCCACAACTTCTACAAACAAAATAAAACGTAGCTTTGCAACTTTTTCAAATAGATCACATTTGATCTGGAAATAAATAAACTCTAACCTTCCTGACATTATGGAAACACAAAGGTCCAGTGCAGTTTTCAAATCAGCCCAAAATCCTCCTGTAGAAATGTACTCAGTCGTGGAAGCTTACTGGTGATTCTAGGCCAATTGCTGTCTCTGACCAAAATCTACCTCAGAGGATTATTGTAAGGATAAAATATGAGAAGGAAATGCTCTGTATATCACGTTGAAGTCTCTTCTGGGTGTAATGTATAACTGGGAAATAATTAACTCTAGCATTCATATAACAAATTAGAAGGCCAACAACTTACAGGCTTTAAAACTCAACAATTCTGATGTCACACTAACTTAAAAGGTAAAGGTAAAGGTACCCCCCGCACATTTGTGCAGTCGTGTCCGACTCTAGGGGCCGGTGCTCATCTCCGTTTGTTAGCCAAAGAGCCAGCGTTGTCCGAAGACACTTCCACGGTCATGTGGCCGCATGACATGCGCGGAACGCTGTTACCTACCCACCGAAGTGGTACCTATTCATCTACTTGCATTTGCATGCTTTCGAATTGCTAGGTTGGCAAGAGCTGGGGCGAGTGCGGGAGCTCACTCCGCACGCAGGGCTAGGGATTCGAACCTCCGAACTTGTGATCTTCCGATCGACAAGCCTGGCCGTCTTACCCACTGAGCCACCACGCCCCTACCACACCACACTAACTTACCTTTCATCAATCAAATCAATCTGAAACATTAATATCCTGAAAAGTTATATATTATCCAGTTATCAAAGCTAGTGGAACCTACATGGAAATAGTGTCACTTACCTCTGACACTCCCCGGAATTCATTTAACTTTTTCATAAGCTGAAGGCAGTGTTCATAGTCATTCCCCACATCACCAATATTAATCATGACTTCCTGGTAAACAACACCAATAGCATTAGGATTCCATTAAAACACACTGAAATCTTCAATGTTTATCTAGTCTTTTTTCACTGCCCTCTGGAATTCAAGTTCATTTTTGGAGTGGCGATCTGCCTTTTAAAATGCAATATTGGTATCATACTAAATAGCACACTGTTGCATTATGAATTGTCTTGATAACGTTGCTTGCCTGAAAATCTAATGCAAGTTGATTCACTGAAACTATTTTAAAAAATACTGTATTCATGGTGGTAAAACAATCCAGAAATCAATGCAGAAACTTCAAAGTATAAATACAAAATTTTAGTGAATGGATTCAGTAGTTCTTTTCTGACACGTCAGTGCATTGTGATTTAAAACACCCATAATCCTGACCTTCAGTTCCAATCACACATCTGATTCTTAATATCCTGCAACCAGTGACAGACAAAATGACTGCAGAATGTGCTTGATGAAGAAAGAAATGTCATGATAATATTAAGGTCTCTCTTGAATTTTAGGGAATATTAAATATTTTCAGTAGTGCCCATTTGCATCCATAAAATTATATGACAGTTTTCTTTATGCAAAATAAAACTTTCTACAATACCCAGATAAAATGAATAGCAACTGCTTAACAAAAGACTCTTAATACATTTTTGAATAAGAAATCCCCCCTCCATACCCTTGATGATCACCAAGTTAATTGTTGGAAGATGCATATTTTATACTCCTTTAAATATTGCCCACTTTTCTAGAGTACATTTCTAGTGCATAACAAACTAATTTCCTAGAAGGAGAGTCATGCATATAGAACACAGTAGCAACCCATGTGTAATACAGGCTTGATTTATATTTATATATTTGGAGTGGAAAAACAGGTGCTTTTCTAATTTAAATAAAAGTATAAGTTTTCTGTTTACAATTACCATTTTCCAAATGTTCACAGCTATATATATGTCTTCTACACAGAAACAGTGGTCTGCAAATTCACTAACCTTCTCTCTGATCCAAGCCTCTGTGTGGTCGACTTTTTGTAGAAATTCAAGAAAATCTCTGCTATCCTCAAGCATCTTTCCATGAGCAGCGACAGCCTGTTTCAACATTTCCCACTGTTCTTGAAGCAAGTAAACCTTTTGGCAGATCTCTTCCGACTTGGGAACATTATGGTGTAGTAGGGCTTCTCCTCTCTTTAAACAGTTAAGAAGGAATAATTAATAAATTATAAATAAATAATAAATAAATTGCAATATTTCCATGCTATTTCTAAGACAATTCAGTTCCAAGAGATTGCAGGCCAGTGGCAAAGGCTAAACACATACTTAAGACCAGTTCTGGGGCATCTGATCCAGATTTGCATCCAGCAGAGGGGGAAGGATTGACTGATTTGGCATGTAATTTTTCAGGATATGAGAGAGAAGTAGAAAGATTACACCTCTCTAATGCTGTCTACCTGTCAGAGGACAGCCAATATGATGTGAGCAAAATATTTAACTGCCCACTTTGGCAGTTCTTGGTTTGCCTGGTTCTTACTGAGACTTTCTAACAATTGTGGTACAGATTGATCTGACTGCTTACTGAAGCCAAGCTGGAATGTCCTGCATCAAGCATGGAGCTGTTTGATATGGCCCACAGGATACCCTTAATTTCTAAGATTCTATACTTCTTCTCCTCCCCTTCCTCAGTTTAGCCAAACTGGTCAAAGGAGTGAGAAGTATTTTTCCCAAACACTTACTTAACATTTCAGCATTGGAGGGGTCCTTTGCACTTCTGATTTGCTGGTGTTTTAGCTTGGTTAAAATATCCTTTAAATAATAATTTGGAGGTCTCTTGGCAACTACTCCAGTGCTGAAAGTTCTTTTTATACGACTTGCTTCTCAAGATAATTAGGTTCTGAGTATCTCCTTCTGTTCTACCAATGGGAGCTTCCTTGATGACCTACATGCTTAACTAATCACACTTACTGAAATTCAAGGAATGAAATCATTTGTGACCTAAGATCTGTGAGGCCAAAGCAGCAGAAATTATACTGAAGAAAAGTGGATTTATCCTGATACAGGAATAAGGATAATGTCGTTTCATACCGGTAGATACCCACAGTGGATATAAGGGTTAAGTATAAATTGAACTTTGAAGTCACTGTACAGTAGCTCTTTTAATCTAAAGCTATGGTTGCTTGATCCAGAAGTCAAAAAATGCCTCTTTGTTCTTTTATCCATGAGCAATGAGGAAGGCTAGGAAGCTATGTTACCCATGAAAATCAACTCATTTAATCACTACTCACTCCCTCCCCTAAAAAAAACATTTTTCCTAGATTCACATTATCTTTAAAAAGATGCAACAACAATCAGCCTCTAAACATAGCATAGACATCCCCAGCAAAACTACAGGATATGACCAACATTTCCAGTACACGGAACCAAATATTTCTTCTTTTTGAGATAATGGCCTAAAGAATCTACACACTGGTGGATAAAGGTATGTTGCACTTTAAGGTATAATTCCATATTTTTTTTAAAAAAAAATCACTTAAATGTATATTTAATTGGTCTGGATTTTAACCACAAGGGACAATGACTAGGGGTGTTAGAAATATGTTTATGTAAGCTTATGAAATAAAAAGTAATTACAGGTTTATTTAGCATTTCTGATGTTTATTTAGCATTTCTGATGACATATTGTATAAAGTGACAGGCCCCCATTCTCTTGAATGTCCTTTCCCTGGATATCTGTGCATCCCCCAGCCTGGTTGCATTTTCTTTTCATTTTCTTTTTTATTGTTATTCCAATAGCATTACACTTTCGCAACATTTGAAATAGTCAGGTAACACACTTGTTACACCTTATTACTATATAACAATATTTCTCAACTTTGGCAACTTTAAGATGTGTGGACTTTAACTCCCAGAATTCCCCAGCCAGCATCTTAAAGTTGCCAAAGTTGAGAAACACTGTTATATAATATATACAGTAGCATTCCATTGTCAATAAAATGTGATTTGGTCCTCTGTGTGTTTAAAATTCAAATTCTATCCATGGTTTTTGGGATCATAGCTATAGACCATATCTGTGAATGCCATATTTCCATTGTTAAATGGTCTAAAAAATTCTACTGCTGACTTATCATAGATTTGGCAGCTAGAAGTACAAATATAGTAAGATCTTTATTAACCAGCTTAGCATTCTGTCCCTCAAATATGTGTAATAACTCCAATCCAATAATGCATTCTGTTTTTTGTTTACTTATAGATCTTACTTCCTGGAAGATTCTCTGCCAGAACGTTTCACAAGCCCATCACATATATAGGAATGTAACTTTCTGTTTGCATCCCCTCCAACATTTTATTGAATAGCTGGATATAAACACTATTTGTATTGGAATTAAATGCCTTCTGTGTACTACCTTCAACTATGAAGGCCAATAAACCTATCTCTGCCTTCCATAGATCCTGCCAGTTCCTATCTTCCATTTGCTTACCCAAATCTGTATCCCAAACTTCCTGCATTCCAACAGGTGGATCACCTATCTCCACCTCCAGCAGTAACTTACAGAAATCATTCCTTTCAACTGCGAGTAAAGGTAAAAGGTAAAGGTTCCCCCGCACAGTCATATCTGACTCTAGGGGGCAGTGCTCATCTCCGTTTGTTAGCCGAAGAGCCAGCGTTGTCTGAAGACGCTTCCACGGTCATGTGGCCAGCATGATGCACGCAGAACGCTGTTACCTTCCCATCGAAGTGGTACCTATTCATCTACTTGCATTTGCATGCTTTCAAATTGCTAGGTTGGCAAGAGCTGGGGCGAGTGCGGGAGCTCATTCCGTCACACAGGACTAGGGTCTCGAACCTCTGAACTTGCGACCTTCCGATTGACAACCCTGGTGTCTTAACCGCTGAGCCACCATGCCCCCAACTGCGAGTAATAATTATTAATTTCTCAAAATTGGTCAAGGAACGATTTGCTATTTCCATTACTACCTTATCATTCAAAAAAGATTTCTCTTGAATCCATGTTAACCAAAGTATCTGATGGCTTACAGTACTTTAAATTGTGTAACAAATTGTTATAAAAATGTCTTATTCTATAAAAACCACATTCTCTCTTTGACCTGAACTGAATTGTTCTAGATGAATCATCAAAACCATTATCAAGGGGGATAATGGGGATATACCCAGTATCAATTCTGCACAGCTCTTCCTCCATGCTCTTCCTCTATGCTTTGGCAAATACATTATACAGTATATATATTGCTTACTTTTATCAGATCCTTTGGAAAAAGAACATTTGATTCATCATCTATCCAACTTTTGTATGTCTTCTATCTATCTATTATTTGACCTCATGCCTACAGGAGAACCTCACAGGAACCAAAGAACACAAAGCATATGCTATTAATACTTGCCATATTAACACTTGCAATTATATCCTTATGAGCCAGAATCTCAGCTTCAAAGACTTGATGCTTCTGAAGAAGCTTCATTTTGTCACATAGCTTGCTGAACTTTTGAAAAGAAGGATCCTTCATCTTTTGCATGCGTTCATCAATCCAGCTTTCTGCCTGTCACCAAAGGAGCAACGTGATTAGCACTGCATTCAAGGCTAAGAGTGGTATGCAAATCTGATGAGATCAGATTTGAATTTACTTTTCAATTCAAGTGTGCAAAGTATATGCAAGTCAACTGAAATTCAAATTTGAAGATTTGCTAAAGATGTGTGTCTGTGTGAAAACTGTTGAATCTGCAAATCAGTTTGCCAGTTCAGTTAAAAGATGTGATATACTGTAACCGAACTACCTTTGAACTGAAACTGGAAATCAAAGCTTTGCTCAGCCCTATGACTCTCTACATCAAGAGTGATCAGGCTTCAATTAATGCAATTTAACTTTTTTTGCAAGACTCTGAGATCCACCAAGAAGAGCCAGGTGGACGTTAATGCTTGGAACATTCCTTCCTTTAAGTTTTACAGTAGTTGGTTTTCCTGAAGCTCTAAGTCAGGCCAAGAAGTTGTGCTAAAAATGATGGCTATCAGCCAGTTTATAAAGAAACACCTTGGATTTCTTCCAAATGTTCTTTTTCAGCAACCAAATGTACAGGAATAAGGTATATAATAGCTCCCATAGTATTCCTGTAATATATCCTTTCCCAGCCTTATGCCCTCCAGATGTACTAGGTATCACTGCTGTCGTTCATTGATCATACTGTATTCATAGCCATAGTGGCTACAAATTTTGGTTTAGAGGTTAGTCTAAGCCCGTCTAGAGGGCACCAGGTTGGGGAAGGCCGCTGTAACATTTAAATGTTGCATTATATTCCATTTATGTTTAAATGTATTTTATATAGGAATACATGGAATGTGAACACCATGTTCCAAAGCACAGAGCCTCAGACTTAAAATAATGTAGCTATTTTGGTTTTTCTTCCTTAAAAGATGTGAGGAAATTAAAAAGACTGAAAAGTAATGGGAAACCACTACTTTTGGAAGCAATCTCAGTTCTTTGCTTGGTAGAATGTTTATTTTGGTTCATATGTTGCAAGCAGGCATCTTTTTACACCCATACCCACTTCCATTAATCATTACAGGTAGTAATAGACTACTGCAATGCGCTCTACATGGGGCTACCCTTGAAAAGTATCTGGAAGCTACAGCTGGTTATTATCTTTAAAGCCCTACATGGCATGGGTCCAGGTTACCTGAGGGACCGTCTCATCCCCATTACATCGAACCGTCCCACCCAGTCAGGCAGAAAGAGCATGTTATGGACCCCGTCCATGAGAGACTGTTGACTGGCGGGGCCCAGGAAGAGAGCCTTCTCTGCCATGGCCCCCGCCCTAAGGAATACTCTTCCCCCAGAGGTGAGGCAGGCCCCCACTCTCCTGGCCTTCCGGAAATGGGTAAAGACTGGCTCTGCCATCTCGCTTGGGATGGGGGGGGGTAGCCAATCCTGGGGCTGGTTAGCGCCCTAAAGAGGCTCCCATGAATTTATGAATTTACAAATTTAAATTAAGAACTTCTAATATCACCATCTTGGATTTTATATTTTATATTTATATTTTAGAAGTACGGTTTTTTAGTGTATTTTAATCTGTATTTGTTTTTAGCTTTGTTGTAAACCTCCCAGAGTTGCTTCGTGCGAGATGGGTGCTGACAAAATTTGAAATATAAATAAATAAATAGTCCTTGCTTACTGACTGCTTGTTTAGCAACCCTTCAAAGCTACGACACTGAAATAGGAGATTTACGACCGGTCCTCAAACTTGTGGCTGTCACAGCATCCCGTGGTCACATGATCGCCATTTGCAACCCTCACAGCCAGCTTCTGGCAAGCAAAGTCAATGGGAAACTGGCAGGAAGTCGCAGGTCATGGTCATGTGACATAGCGCTTAACGACCGCGGGTGATATGCTTCACGACTGCAGATGGAACTGACATCGTAAGTTGGGTGCAGTCACGTGATGTTTCACTTTATGACTGCATCGCTTAGCAGTGCTTGGTAAGTGAGGACTCCAGTCTAACTGGAGAGTGGAGACAGCAACCCCTCACTGCCTTTCCCCCTGGGAAACTTTTTATTTCCCAGACAATGCTTCACTAATGTACAACTTATTCTCACCTCAGTAAAACTCTGGTAGAATACTGCCAGCAGGAGTTCTATCTGCAGTTTTTCTTGCCTACTTTGAGAAAGATCTTTGATGCATCTTCTTTTGTGTAACACCACACTGAGCCTGTGTTGGATCTGCGTTACTTCCAACTCACTACCTGGTTGCAATCTTTCCAGTTGCTCCTGAAGAGATAGTTCCTGAAAAACAAACACTTGAAATCACAGCTACAGTTTCTTGCATACATGAAATATTACCTTTTCTATTGGAAGTTCAAAATTGCCCATTCTTTTTAGCTACTATAACTACAACACCAGTAACAAAAATATACAGATATATATTTGTGTGAGATGAATGAATAAGGCTTTCTGAGGACCTCTCCTCATCTTGTTGACATTATCTGATATTCCCTCAATATTTCTTAGAAATTTTATTTAAGGGTGAATCTCTAAATTTATTGTATATTTTGCTTTCTGTGACATTTAGTGTCAAACTAAGACACTCTTTTCCCACAGGTAATATATTCTCAGATATTTTGCCTGAGGAAGAACTCCCAAATTTATTGAAAATCAGCACTCTAAAATGGTCTAATTAATCAGCTTTTACAAAACAATGTTATATTTACTGTTTGGATTGATTTTGCTAGTTGGTCACAGTATTTCTTCCAGTCAACTGAGATGACCCATAAATATCAAGTTTTACCTGGGTATTTGCCCATGTCTTTCTTTATAGATTTTATATAAAGATTTTACCTTTTCTTCCTGGGAGACTAGAATCTTCTCGAAAGCCTCATGCTTCTTGATCTGCTGCACCACTTCATCCACACTGCTTCCAAAGTCACAGCTTTTCAAATACATCTGTGAAAAATTGGAACCAATTCTGGCAATATTGTTTTGTTAAAACCATGGAATTATGGGGCCATATCTGTTGCTTTCTTGAATGAAAGTCAAGAAACATCAGATGATCAAATGATTCTAGAATGATCAAATGGTTCTAAGAGACTTACAGGATGTATTTCTTATAGAGCTCCGGGCTCTTCTTAGTCCAGATATTTTTTTTGTAAATAATCTTTTCAAGAATTGCAGTTAGAAAGCCATGCTCAATGGATAACTGACATAAAGATATGCCTTAACACCACAAATATATGCAGTAGGATAATACTGTACATGCTATGTAGAAAAAGGCTGAAATGCTGGAACATGACACTATTGCAACATGGCATTCCCAACTTTATCTCTGAAGTCAACTGAGGTTGTCTTCAGTCAGCAGAGGTATTTTTCCCTGAAAGAGTACTGCTTGGAAATTAGGCACTGGAATATATCAGCAATATACATTCCAAACAATATATACCCTCAAGGGTAAGGAATGTTGAGGACTAATGAGAAACTGAATTAAGAAATGGGAAAACTTTTTCCAAGGATAAAATTGAGATCGTAGATGATATTTTGCAATTAACCAAGTAATTACATCCTCTTAACTCTGCAGATTATGCTTGGTATTCTTGTCTTGATGCGCTGGCAAAAGAACTACATATGGCAAAGGCAACTTGATAGGCTTCAGATTTTTGGACTACAGTTCCCATATTCCCTAGTTAGTACAGCTAATGGTCAGGATTATGGGAGCTGTCACCCAAAGTATCTAGAGGTCACCAGGTCTCTATCCCAATTTCGTCTTTGATGCATCAAAATTGTTGCTTTTATCTATTTTATTCTTTAGCACAGAGCTTTCCAAACTGTGTGTCGCAACACAAAAGTGTGTCGCCACACACAGTCTGGTGTGTCGCCACACAACCTGGAAGCGCTGATCATCATCAGCGCTTCCGGGTTTTCCCGTGGCGACACACCAACTGCAGCGCGCAAAACCCAAAAGCGGAAGCAGCGCTTCCGGGTTTTTGCGCGCTGCCGCAAGGACGGCACTTCCGGGTTTTCCCGCGGCGACACACCAAACTTTGGAAAGCCCTGCTTTAGCATGATCAAACTGTTGAAAGCATATACACTTTCAAACATCCTTCATATATTACACACTTACATAGAAATGTAGCTGTTAAAGTGCCACCGCATGTTTTGGATCACTTCAATTGAGATATTTTTGTTTGGAAATGTAACACATTCATATTCAAAGTGAGCAGAGAATATCAAGACACAATAGGGCTGCAGCTTGGGGACTCTGGCGTTGTTCCCAAAGACCCATTGCTATACCAACCTTCCCTCTTATACCGAATGGGTATAAGAAGCATTCCTTCTGCACAAGTGCCCCCAACAAGGCTCTGAATTGCAGAAAAAACATCTTCAGACAAAAACAGAAGCCTTTTCTATCCTTTTCACTCAGAGTGAAAAAGTCAGATGATGAGCTCAATTGATGTATCTCCATGGCCTCTTTGTAAGTTGAAATTCTGTACTGAGACAACTGAACAGACTAAAATGTACATATTTACCTGATTGATGAAAAGAGGGGGGCCGGTGTGTATTTAGCTGTGTGGTGTCAATTGGGAAGGGTTGGACCATTGCCTACATGTATTTGAAAAGGATAGGATGTGAAAAATATGCACAATGTGATGCTATATTTCTATTTGGTATGGTTATATGGAACTCTTGCATTCACTTTTTATAAAAGAAGACCCTTCATTCTGAGATACAGAGAGCTGATCAATACAATTTTCCAAGGCAAACAGCAAAATGTTGGAAATAATTATGTGTGAAGTAAACATGATCATTCTTTGAAAACTACTTGTCTCACCAGGACTTGCAACACGTAATCATGCTGCACAACAGAATGAGTCTTTATCTTTTGCCATTGTTATGATTTTTCTGACAAAGTGGATTGCTAGTACAAAACTCCAAAATCAATATAGTAACTAGAAATGTAAATCTACCCTTTTTTTTTTGCTTAAATGAGAATCAAAAATAGCTGTACTTTCTAAATTGCTGCCATCAAGTCATTTCTTACATGTTTAGTTCCACATAACTGAAAATAATAACACCTGTCTGCCATTCAAAATCAAACTGTGGTATATGAGCCTCCTGGGACTTCTAAATGGTCACTCATATCCTAGTCACCTTGGGTGTGGAATATTGCAATGAGCTCTACATGGGGCTGCCCCTGAAGTTTATTCAGAAGCTGCAGCTGGCCCAGAATGTAGTGATGAGCATGCCATGGCGTGCCCATGTAACACTGCTGCTCAGCAAGCTGTAAAAAAGGTAAAGGTTCCTCCCGCACATTTGTGCAGTCGTGCCCGACTCTAGGGGCCGGTGCTCATCTCCGTTTGTTAGCTGAAGAGCCAGCGTTGTCCAAAGACGCTTCCGCGGTTATGTGGCTGACATAACGCACGTGGAACGCTGTTACCTTCCCACCAAAGTGGTACCTATCTATCTATTTGCATTTGCATGCTTTCGAATTGCTAGGTTGGCAAGAGCTGGGGCGAGTGCGGGAGCTCACTCCGTCATGCGGGGCTTGGGGCTCGAACCTGCGATCTTCTGATCGACAAGCCTGGCGTCTTACCTGCTGAGCCACCACGCCCTCTCTACTGGCTGCCAATTAGCTTCTGGTGCCATTCAAGATGCTGGTCACCACCTCTGAAGGCCTTCATGGCATAGGCCCTGGCTATCCGAGGACTGCTTATTTCCAATAGCTTCTGCCTGTCCTGAATGACTGGACAGAGTGGGCACCTACTAGGTCCCTTTGATTAAACGACGTCACCTGATGGGATCCAGGAAGCAAGCCTTCTCTTTCATGGTGTCTGCCCTCTGGAACAACATTCCCCAAAGGTTTGTATGGACCCCAGCCTGACTATTTTTAAGAAGTATTTGAAAACCTGTGTTTGTTCCAGGCCTTGGGTTAGGGTGGGTAGCAAGCCTCTTTTGGGATTTTATATATTACTTGAATGCTTTCTTCCAAGATATACATTGCTCTTTTTTATTATTTGGGTTTCTATTGTTTTTAACATTGTATGCTTGTGGACTCTGGCATCATTCCTAAAGACCCATTGCTATACCAACCTTCCCTCTTCTACCGAGTTGGGTAGTTCCATAAATAAGATAGGTAGATAGATAAATACATTTTGGAGTGGGGCATAGATGAGAACAGAAAGCCCCCTTGTGCAAGTAAGTATTTCACACTGTTATCTTCTCTTTAAAATTACCATCTTTAATATATGAACATTTTAGTAGATACCCCTTTATGTGATTCATAGTGCTTATAGAGCAAATAGCTGCAAATATTTATAACAAGACAGGAAACTGAATACTATAAATACAATGCACAATAAATATGAAGACATGTGATACAAGGGATTCCATCCAACGTCATGTGAATAGAGGGCTGTTCACACAACAGAACTCCCCCTCACTCTTCTCCCGGTGCCCACTCCAAACTGATTCCACTCAGATTGCCATGGCCTCATCTGAGGATGATATCTGAGAAGACAACAGGTCAAGCAGTTCCAAAGAGACTTCTTCACACATTGAGCTACACCCTAATGCAGGATTGGAGCCAGGACCTTCTGTCCAGAACTCTGGTCTAGATTCAACGGTGTTGCCACTCACCCAACCCCTGTGAAGGACATCAATACAAGGGTGACTATCGGAAAGGGGAGAAGTGCTGATGTTTGTTTCAATCCCATCTTAGGCACAACATATGCATATCAAACTGCAGCTGCCATTCAAAGCTGCATTACACATGAGAATTCGCAGAAACAGAGAACATCTTTGCACAACTATGTAAATACGGCAACAAATTTGAGCAGTGTTAATGAAAGCAATACTCAGAGTGGGTACCTGAAGGACCGTCTCGTCCCAATAACATCGGCCCGCCCCACCCGTGCATGCAGAGAGGGCATGCTTCGGACCCCCCCCAACAAGAGAATTCCATCTAGCGGGGTGCAGGAGGCATGCCTTCTCTGCGATAGCGCCCGCCTTATGGAATATCTTGCCCCCGGAGGTGAGACTGGCCCCTTCACTCCTGGCCTTTCGGAAGGCCCTTAAGACCTGGCTCTGCCGCCTGGCCTGGGACAACGGAGGTGGTAGTGCCTCCTGGGGTTGGCTGGCCCCGTAGCAACATGATCTATGCTACGGTTCCCAATCCATCTTGGATTTTATTTATTTTATATTGATTGTTTTTTTTAGATATTTTCTATTTTGTATAGTTTTTAAATTTTTAATTATTGTAACCCGCCCAGAGTACCTTGCATGGGAGATGGGCGGGGAATAAATTGAAATAATAATAATAATAATAATAATAATAATAATAATAATAATAATTTCATATTTAACATTGTGGCTCCTGAGGCCATTCCTTCAATGTCAGCTTATCTCAGGCTGAATAATGGTATGCCCGATGTCCTGTTGCAATAATACACAAGGGATTTCCATAAAAAATAATAATAGAAAAGAATCATCATACATGTGGGAAAGCAGGACCCTGCATTCTAGAACTCCATTTCAAGTTCTACACACTGATTATCTCTATACTGTACATATGGTTGAACACAGCACCAAAACTATATACATATTTTGTTAGGATATAGGTAATAAAAATACAGAGCATTAGGCATGCAATCTATGTACAGAGAAATGTGGAACCAGCTAATTGTATTCTGTTTCTTACATACAGTATTCATTTAATACACATCTGCCTGCCTCAGATTATAATAAAAGTGCCAGAGACTTCTAGAAAAGCCAACCAAGAAATGGGCTGTCATGAAACACTGAGAGTTACTTCTCCATCACTGTCACAACGTTTATTTTTGAAATATTCTCTATAAGATCTAGGCATTCCACAAAGTATGGCACATGAGCAGTGTCAGGATTTACCCTGCGTAATCTCATCCTATTTACATAGCAGTGAAATGCAGATCATGATTAAGGTTAAATTTTACTTTTTATCTTTCTCAAGCAAACCTTACCATGAAAAAGTAAAAATTAAGAGAAATCAGAGTGACCTTTCAAAAGACTTTTTTTTAAAAAAGTGAACCAAAATGCTTATACAGAATAATGACAACTAGAAATGTATTTTTCAATTCAGTCTGAATTTCCTATTGAAATAATACTATTTTAAGAAATGGAAACTATTTTTTCTGTTTCATGGAAATTGTTTAAAACTCTACCTTCTACCAACCTGCTGTCAGAGTGGAGCCATAATGGAAGACCTACATTTTTGTATTCTGCATAATATACAACAGTGGATTTTTTATTTGTTCTTCATATTTTATTTTCCTCTAGCTAAGCTAGTATTGGAACTAGGAGGGCTCTAATACTTTATTCCAAAAACAGATCCGTTTCCAAATCTATTCTTCCCTGGTGTGAGCAGACAAGCTAATAAGGTATTTCTGGAAAAAAGATTTTTTTAAACATATTTTTGCTTTGAAAACATATGTGTATGTATATTATACACACAGTCTCTCTCTCTCTGTGTGTACATTGATGGGTCTTACTAATAATAATTTGCTGACATAAATAGCTTTCACACACACAGAATATATATACAAACACATGTCACTGGGAAATTCAGCAAATGCAAGCAGCATTTGGCACACACACAGAGAAAAATCTATTTCACTAAAACCCCATATTTAGGGTCACTGAAGGCATAACTTGTTTTAGTCCATGTGAAAGCCTGAAAAAGCAGAATTCAAGCAACAACCGGCAAACGGGCTTCTAAAATCAAGGAGAGACAAACCCATCTCTATACTCTTACAGCCCCTAATCATCCTATTTTTTTTAAAAAAAACAAAAGTACTTTTCAAGGCTTCACCACTCCTAGAAACACTTGCAACATATTAACATAAGAATAGATAGTACAGTCAGTTAAAACTAATCTCAGAACAAATTACAGCTTAGATAGCATGTTTCTAAAATGGAATGGAAATCTTCACCACTTTCCTCCCAGTTCCAAAGGAAGCGATTTTTACAGAGATAGATGGACACCATGTATTCTCACCAGGTCCACAAGATGATGCCTGCATATTTGTTAAAAATGCAGCTTGATCTGCATTCCCTGCAGCATCTGGGTCCTGAAAAGGCTTCGACTCTTGTGAAGGCTGGAATTCACGACAAGAAACAGGATTTATGGACAAAGAGATGCTAGAGCCTGTACAATCTGGCTGTAAAGTAGAACCACCCATATCTGAAACTGAAGCTTTGATCAAGACTGAAGGAGTTGGTTGTTTTCTGAATTCTCTTACTACTTTAATAGGAAATGATGTCCAAGGGGTAGCAAGTATTAAAGTTATCTTGGAAATCTTGTGATGAGCAGGAATTATTCCAGCACTTGAAGTCTTCCCAAATTCTTTGCCAGTTGAGAGATGGTTCTGAAAGACAACCAAATCAGGATCCAATTGTGAATTTGTAACTGTTCTTTTGCCAAGAAGGCCATCTGCTTTAGCTAGTGTACATGGAGTCAACCATATTTCTTTGAAGACTGTCTGTTGAGGAAGAATGGGACACCTAGTGGGGTTGGTGACATGAAGTTGTTTAACCTGGTGATCTGCAGAGTTTCCAGAAGGGATGACTTGATGACTCATCTGGGGTCCTGCTGTAAGACCAGGAGATGTAGTTGAAATCTTTTTCAGATGAGGTAATAGAAGGCTGGAATAAGCAGCTCTAATTGGCTTGATAGCGATACTGCAAGTTGAAATATAGAGTTTTACTGAAGCATGGAGATCTGAAAACTGAGAATTGCACTGATTATAGTTCTGCTCTGTTGACCTTGAGTTACAAGGTGCAAGAACTTGATATAGATTTTTATTCTGAGATGATGAAGCATCTGGAATGGCACACAGAGAAACATCTAGACGTGATGTCCAGCATGGTAGAGCTCTTGAAGCAGCCGAATGGAAAGATACTGCAGAAGAATGACAAGCACTCCAGTCTTTTCCTTTCCAGTCACTTGCACCACTGCAAGAGGCAAGCAATGATTGAGCATCTATGTTGTTGTATCCTTTACACTGAGTATCTCTGAAAAGTGTGGGACATGCAGATTTGATGCTGGAAGAATTAACACAGCTGTTATCTTTCCCTGAACCATTCCCCTTATTTGAGTGTGCCAACACTATATCTAGCCTTGAGCTGTGAACCTCTGAAGACAGGCAAGATGGCAAGATGTCACTTATTGGCAAGGTCTCTGTAGATGATGAATGAGCTGGAAAATACCAGGCTGAATCTGATATAATTTCTGCTGGTGGCATCCTTTGGAAAGAAGCACCATAAACAGCTGCTCTGGAAACTGGTGATGGAACCACCCTAGCAGAAGACAACGTAACTTCCACTGTGGAAATATAGATGGGTGTGTCTGAAGTCTTGTTAGGAAGATATCGGCATGACATCCTGCAGTTTTAATCCTAAGGTTTGAAAAGCTAAAGCAGTCGATGCTTCTGAGCTGTTGCTTAAAACAAACGTTTCATCCTTTTTACGTTGGCAGTGGATATTTCCATTCTTTTTCTGGGGTGAATAAGTGAAATGTAATGAGGTATTTCTATGATAAAGACATCTGTATCTGATTAAGAACTAGACATAGTAGAATTGGTTCGACTGCTTATTCAGACTGCAAAATAATAGGAGCTTGCAAGCAGCAAACTGAAAAATGATCAATATGATGAGGCAGAAGCCAGAAGTGCGATCCAAAGACCTTATTAAAAGTTCTTAGATAAAAAAATTAAGTGATTAACTCACCGGTGCTTCTATAGCCTTGAAAGACCAGAGTATGTTCTGCTGGAGATAAAAGCAAAATAGCTGCACTATCGTCTTCTATCCTCTCTCAATAACTGCTATCTGTACTAGGAATAGCAACTTCTCTGTTTAACAGGTCTTAGAAAAATTTCCTACAACTCTTCCAAGTAATGGCATACCCAGAGTCAGTAATAAAAAAGACAGATGTATGCTTGCTTAATTTCCTCCATATGTGCTGTTGTTTACTTTAGAACAGAGCAATCCTAGACTAAACCTTGCTGAAATCTTCTGAAGCCTTAAGTAATTTGGATGTAACCTAAGCTGCTGGCATAAAATCAAGGCCAGACACACTGGCACAGGGAATGAATGGGAAAGAGCTCTACTTCAGAACATGACTCAATGCTTTTCTCTCTCTCTCATATGCCACTGCTGGGATAGCCTTTATATAAACTTAAGAGACTCAGTTCAGCTCTGTCGAGATCCACTGCAATAAAGGAAAAGTATTCACATGCAGTTGTGAATACTTTTACATACATTGTGAATACATTCACACCATCCACAAACTCCCTTTTCCAAACACAGATACAGACACCAATGATGCATTGCCCCATCAGTTTTAAACTCTTGCTTTCTGCTCATATTGTGCCACTCAAAAGATTTAACCTTGCTGCAAAAAAGCTGCTTGAAAGCTCCATCTGAAACCTTGGTGTATGAGACAAGAAAATGCAAACATTTAAATGAAAGACTTTTGGTCTCCTTTCCAAACAACAACGATAACCAAAAACTATTAAACAAGAATTTGTCCTCTACAAATACAGAACAAACTTGCACTATAATACCCCAGGTGGAAATGAGTTTAAGGTTTTCTGCCCTGTATTATGGTTCCAAGAAAAACGCTCCATACCATAAACATACATGCAGAAGCTGCTGCTATTTGGGCTAGGAGAGAAATGGTGTTTGTGCTGTTAGCAGCTAACAGTTCCTTCACTTCTGGGACACATAGCAGCTACCAGGGAAGTAATTTTCAATTGGACCATGATATGTGGAGAAGGAATAATCTCTTCCTTCTCACCTGCTACAACAGCCAAATCCTGATGCCTTCCTTTGCAGCTGCTAATTTAAAAAACAAACATTAAATGCCATTACATTGAATGCCATCACAATCTTGATGAAATGATTAGTTTGGCTCTCAGGTGCTACTGCATCAGCAATATTACTCAAGAAGGGTTCAGGGTCAGGACTGGAATTCAAAGATCTGGCATCTCTGAGGATTTCACCTACTTTACTATTCTTGGAGAATGTGTTTTTCCAAAACAAAGGAATATATTCTCCATATGCAACTGCTTCTAGCTCAGCCTTCCCTAATCTGGGACCCAAATCCACATGCTTTCATGCTGCAATTCCCAGTATTGCTAGCCTGAAATTGGCTAGGCTGGTTGGAAATTCTGAGAATTGCAATCCCAACACCAGGGATGGAACTATGGTCTGTGTCACCCGGGGCAAACATGGATTCTGCACCCCCCATGGGTTATTTTATCATTTTGGCGCACCTTATGTTAAATAAGCCCATGTAATAGTCTCTGGTGATTTAAATGCTAGGGTGGGGGTGAACGATAAAGCACTTTTTACTCAGTTCCATCAGTATCCCCCAGAACCAGTTATAATTCCTCCTCTGCTTATTCGGCAATCTAAAGATTCAAAAGGGGACTATAAGGGGCTGTGTCTATTACAAACTATTAACAAATTAAATCTATATTTATTGAATGGATCTATTAGCAGTGATTTCCCTGGTGAATTTTCTCACTGGGTTGGCTCAAGACCATCCCTGATTGACTATACCTTAATTTCATGGGATTTGATTTCTTTTGTGCATAAATTTTATTTAGGAAATCGACCTGATAGTGATCATCTTCCAAGTATCACAGTTATAAAAGCATTTGACAACTGCTTTTTGGAAACAGAACCCACCTCACTATGGGATTCAGATTCAGGGCAGAAACTGGTTCGTGCCAAATGGACTCAGCACCTTAGTGAGCAGATTGCTCAGCTGCTTCTATCTGAAGCAGCATTGCATCTTCACTCCACTGCTCAGACTGAAGAAGCTCCTTGGATAAGGAGCGAAACGTTTCCACTGAGAAAATAGAAATCCAGTTGACATGATTCAAGCTACAGACCATAGTTGGAGAGAGGTCTGGGGATTCGCCCCTGCAGACATTTACGCAACTGGTTCAGTTGCTTCAGCCAGTGATCTCCACTCAGATATCAAGGAAAAGAGATAACCCAGGGGGCAAGTTTTACTCCTCACAGCCTTGGTTTGATGCAGAATGTTTTGAGGCCAAAAGTACACTGATTAAGAAATTTAAGTTATATAAAGAGAATCACCCTACTCAAGGTTTTATGCTCCTAAAGAAACAATATAAACATATTTTACAAAAAAAGAAAAGAGAATTATTAAGGATTCCTGGCAGCAACTGGTAATAGCCTCTCAAGCTACAAATTCCACCTTGTTCTGGCACCTTATAGCTTCCCAGTCAATTGACAGGCCCCTTTCATTTTCTTACTTTATATCCGCATCTGTGTGGGAAGATCATTTTAGAGCATTATGTTTTCAAGAAGAGACCTACATACCTGATTTAGACTTAAATATTAACCTGCTTCCAAATTGGGCCCCTGTCACAAATGCTGAAATAAAAAGGCTTATAAATCAGCTAAAGCCTGGCAAAGCTCCAGGAAATGATTTTATAACGTCCGAAATACTACGAAATAATTTGGACTGGTGGACCCCTGTTCTAGCCTCCCTATTTACTTATATTGATCGCACTGCACAAATCCCAGAGGATTGGGGCCTAGCCATTATTGTCCCCATTTATAAAAAGGGCAGCCGAGACCTGCCTGCTAGCTATAGGCCCATTAGCCTGCTAAGTATAACAAGTAAGCTCTATGCCAGACATTATATAATAAACTAGTTGACTGGATTGACTCAGAGCATATATTGGCGGATGAGGAGGCAGGCTTTAGGTCCGGTTATTCTATCTATGGACACGCCCTAATACTTCAACATCTGGCCGAAAAATATACATCTAAAACAGGTTCAACATTCTATACTGCTTTTATTGATTTTAGGTCTGCATTCGATCTGGTTTCTAGAGTAAGGCTTTGGTCTAGGCTTATACACACTACTATTGATCGAAGGCTATTGTTGCTCATACATAATCTTTATAAGAATTCTAGAATCAAAGTTCGTTGTAGTATGCAAGGCCATTACACAAGAGAGATTCCAACCTACAAAGGAGTGAGGCAGGGTTGTATTTTAGCTCCTCTGCTGTTTAATCTGTATATAAATCCACTCGTGGCCAAAATAAATCAGTTAAGATATCATCCTCCAAAACTGGCAAATAGGCATATCGCAACTTTGATGTATGCAGACGACATAGTACTTCTATCACAATCTCAAATTGGACTAAAACGAGCTGTGAGTGCTCTGGCCAGCTACTGCTCTGATGAAGCTCTCAAAATCAATTATAGCAAGACAGAAATTTTGGTCTTTGCAAAGAGACCTAAATTGCACATCTGGAGGATAAATGGCCAAAAAATTGAACAAGTTAAATCCTTTAAATATTTGGGTATGGTTTTCCACAGCTCCACTAAACGCAGTGCGCACCAAAGCTATGTTATACAAAACGCTCAAAAAACAGTAGCTGCAATCCAATCTTTCCATTTTTCCAGGGGAGCACAGTTTATTCCAGCAGCACTGAAGTTATATTCAGCCAAAGCTCGTATACAATTACTCTTTGGTGCCCAGTTAGGACCATATCCTTCCTTTACACCCCTGGAAAGGGTTCAATCCAAATTCTTAAGGGCCATATTTCAGATAGCCCCTTGTATCCCAAATGTAGTATTAAGAAGGGAAGCAGGGTTGTCTAAAGTTGAAACAGGTGCCTGGACTTGCATTATAGCACATTGGTTGAAACTACTATTTTTTCCTATAGGTTTGGGTTCTTTCCTTATCAAAGATAATTACAAATCAGTATGGCTTAGGACAATCCTACAAAAAATACAACATCTCGGCTTTTCTAGTGAGGCTTTCTTAATGATGGGTTATGAGCGTGCACTTAATGAATTTAAGCAGTGTATCAAAGACCTGGAAATTCAGCAGGATCAGTCTGCTTTGCCTAAAAACATTATTCTGGGCAATCAAGTTTTTTATTATAAGCCAGCAAGATACCTAACTCTCATAACTGTCTCCAAATTTCGGAGAGCATTAACTTTGGCATGCTGTAATGCTCTCCCTACAGCAGTTTTGGAGGGCCGATTCAAAAAAGTTCCGTACGAGCTGAGATTGTGCCCCTGTGGACAAGGGGCTATTGAAACTATAGCACATGTCCTGTTATACTGTATATATTATAAGGACTCACGAACCCACTTAATAACTCCTCATTTGATAAAATATCGAGGAAATTCTGATCCCTTTTATGTCCAACTGTTGCTAACTGATCAGAATGATTTAGTCTCCCTGAATGTAAATCTAAATTTTGCTATACAGTCTGCAAATTAAGGCAGACTTGGACCGCCCATTGACGACTCTACCAATTGCAAATATATTATTAAGCTTCGCTCATTTCATTTAATGTATTTTGTATTTTAATGTATTTTAAATGTATTTTAATGTATTGCATTTATCATTCTGGTCTGTGACCGTAATAAAGAATTGTTGTTATGATAATCTCAGTTCTAGAAATTTTTAATACTCAGGAAAGGCCTGAATACATAGAAGTAATAATAGGTTTCAAACCATGATGTTACATATCCAGATAAATAGTTTGCAAATGCTAAAACATCTGGGCATCTAATCTGGAACTTAGTTCCTGGGGTTACAAAAATGTAATTTTTCTCAGTGAGCCTGAGAGCTTCATCTGATTTCCTGATCCTACAGAGAGCATGTTTTTCATCCCTTGAAAAGAATGCTACTAGAAGGCATAATGGTGGCAATAAAGTATATTTTCTTTGCTGATATTATTCATCTGATTTTTGATCATGGTTGTTGGTCCTCAAGAACTTAGAATACCAACATGCTAGTACAACTGGGTATACTTTTGAATCATTGTGTCAATGGCCTGGTCCCTCTATTCCAAACAAAAATCAGAGCCTCATCATCAGAACTATTAGCTAAAAATGCTGGAAACCATCCAGTTCCATCAACTTCTGAAGCAGACTATTAGTCTGTGAGAGCAGAGTGTAGACAGTAGTACACATGTGATCAAACAGTAACCTATCCAAGATAATGGGAGCTAATTCCCATTCCCTATAGATAATATAGGAAACCAATTACAATGGATGTACCTATCAGATTGGATACATTGGGCTATATATTAATGGAGACTATAGTTGTTATGGCTACGAAATCCCAAGGTGCCCAGTCAAGAGGTGTCAGTATACTGTAGTTAAGATCTCCCAAGATTATAAGCACTGAAGTTCTCAACCCCATTTCTGCAACCTCCTTTTCCAGCTTGATCAACAAGGATGTTAGGCAGTAAAACAGGAAATAACATCATTAAAATCCCTATTTTGTCTCAATGTCCCAACACCAGGTATAGATGTTTGGAACTGGCTGAAAACGGAATAGGATAACTGACATCTTTGGATATTTTTAAAGATTATGGCTACTTTTCCCCCAACAGACCTTCTGCTCTTAAAACCATACCTGCTCTTAAAACCATACCTGTTCTTAAAACCATACCTAATAAACAGGTTAATAAAACAGCATGAAATTTACCAGTACCAACTAATGAAAAGACTACACTCAAGCACTCCTATTCAAAAGACACTATTACGTTTTCCCTTTGTTAACATAGTTTCTTTGTTACAAGAAATGGAAGAAGTGGTGTACAATATGGGAGACTTACACATGGAAGATATAACTGTTTGGACTCCATGAAAGAAAGAATGTATTTTTTCAATAATATATTCATTTGGAAGCACTCTGTATGGGGCGGCGGGGGGTGGAATAAAAGAATAATTCCCTGATACTGGTTTTGGTTGATGCTTACTCCTCTGAGGATGTGATAGTTTTTCTTCTCAGAATCAAGGGATTAATTTCACATCATAAATCTATGCACAGATGTATTATTGACCATGCCATTAAAAAGTCAGAGACCAAATTTCCTTTTTGGGATAAGAATAGCATTGATCAAAAGCAAACATTTTCTTACCAGCTACCATAAGTTCTGTGTGTGTGTGTGTGTGTGTGTGTGTGTGTGTGTGTGTGTGTGTACGTGTGTGTGTATGTGTGTGTATGTATATATGTGTGTGTATGTGTAAGATAGAAGGAATGGGTAGAGCAGGGGTGTCCTACCTTTTGGCTTCCTTGGGCCACATTGAGTGAAGAGGAATTGTCTTGGGCCACATATAAAATATATAATATAGTTAATGTATATAAGTAATAAAACTTACTTACTTACTTAATTAATTAATTAAAAGCCTATTGTAAATTGTTAGGTAGGCAAATAAACAAAGCAAAGTTTAATAATCAAATAAGAGTGTAAAATGGGTGAACTTAGGGGCGCCCAACACTACATGCACAACTGCATTCTGGACCAGTTGTAACTTGTGGGTGGTCCTTAAGGGCAGCCCCATGTAGAGCACATTGCAGTAATCCAAATGAGTTGTAGCTAAAACACCATCATCTGAGCAAAAAAACTAGCTGTTCAGGGCTGCAGGTTGGACACCCCTGGGGTAGAGCATAGGACAGAGCTTTTCAAACTGTGTGTCGCGACACAAAAGTGTGTCGCCACACACAGTCTGGTGTGTCGCCACACAACCCGGAAGCGCTGATCATCATCAGCGCTTCCGGGTTTTCCCGTGGCGACACACCAACGGCGGCGCGCAAAAACCCGAAAGCGGCAGCAGCACTTCCGGGTTTTTGTGCGCTGCCGCAACGGCGGCACTTCCGGGTTTTCCTGCGGCGACACACCAACGGCTGTTGGAGTGTCGCCACGGGAAAACTTTGGAAAGCCCTGGCATAGGACAAAAGACAGAGGCTGAGTACTAAATAGATTAAAATACATCTTAAAACTTGATTAAATCATCCCAAAAACATGTGCTACCACTATTTACTTACCTCTTGGGAGTTTGACATGTTGTCCAGGTATTCACAGTCTCTGTAAAATATCTGCAAGAGATGGATCTTCTCCAGCCATTCCTTCTTTTGTGCCCATACCTGGTACACTCTCTGCTTTGCTTCTAACAGAGTTTGTAATGCATCTTGGATCTGATAAGAAGAAACCAACTGCTATAAAATGTCAGTAATAATCCATGAAGGGGGAATGTTTGATATGTAATTCACCTCGCTGTTAATAGAAATATGCCAAGGCTCAATTTCCAGTTGTAATTAGAGCAATCACTTGTTTATACATGAGAAAGGAGGTGGGTGTGTTCTAGTAAAACTCATTTTTCCTTTGAAAAGTTCCATACCTTGCTTGGTTTTTACCTCATCTCTGGTTTTAAAAACATACTCATAAGATGCTAATTTTGTGGAAATGCTGGTTATCTGAACACCACTGAGCTCTGTGAGGGAACAATATTACATTATGTATATATACTTCTCTTGTTGCCATTTTCTGTTCCAGCAGCAGCTCTTGTCCCAGCTGTAGTACTCGTTCATAAATCTCATCTCGAGCCTCAATCTCTGACAATAGTTGCTGATGGTGATTAATCTTCAGATCACTGGTAGATACATCTCGAATGTTCTCCTCAACCGCCATTTCTCTTGTCATCTCAGATGCCCAGGAAGAATAGTCCCATACCTTAAAATTGAGGGGGGAAAATCTAAGATGTAGGCCAAGATTTATATCTTTAATTGGTAATATAGGGAACACATGAAACTTCATGTGGCTCAGTTCACACATAGCACTAAAATGTGGTTAGTTGAATAAGCTACAATTGAGGGTTTCACACTTTGTGTTTTGCCTCAAACAAGCAATCTGTCAAGGTTAACTGTCAAATGTAGCATATATGTCCTTGGGCATGAAGGCTCAGCTAAGTAGATTTATTGCAGCAAAACTATAAAACAATTACAAAAGAATTCATGTAACTGCTGTGTATCAAATGCAAGTTCTATTTATAACAATTAATGTTCACATTTCCTGTGCCTCTTTCTTCTGCTTGCTTTACATAAAGAGCTAGAGGTAAATCTTGTTTGGGCAGGAGATATAGTTTCCATCTGTTCCTGGTTATGGATACTAAATGCCTCGATTTAGTATCAGGTTATTTCCTTTTGACTTTGGAGAACTATCCCACGAACCACATAATGGCTTTGTGTCATATGTGAACCCGGTCAGTGTTCCATCCAAGTCAGTATTGTTCTCAGGAATTGGTGTGGATCTCCATTGTTTGAGAGTGGGATTTTTCCCAGCCTCATCCTAGCATATCAGGGATACAATAACTTCGTAAAGCATGCATTTGGCTGCAGAATAATAGCTCTTCTCCTAAAAGATAATGCAGTATTGTAATAATTTAAATGGAGAAAACAACAATAGAAGAATAAAATAATAGAAGCACAAGAGCTTGTCAGGATTATAAAACCACCATGATCCAAAATTATAACACAATACTACTACAAAGTAACGTTGAATATTAAAATTGCTTTATTCTCCTTTTTGTAGAATACTATCTTTTTCTTTTTTCTGGTGCCTTTCAGTCAGTGTTGACTCCTGGCAACTGCTTGGACATGTCCCTGCAGTTTTCTTGGCAAGATTTTCGGAAGTGCTTTGACCTTGCCTTCTTCTTCCTAGGGTTGAGAGAGAGGGTGACTGGGCCAAAGTAGCCCAGATGGCTTCATGCCCAAGGCAGGAGTAGAACTCACAGTCTCCTGAATTCTAATCTGGTGTCTTAAACCACTACACCAAACTGGCTCTCACTAACCATATATAGTTGACTTTAAAATTGTACTATATGTGCACATATAAAAATCATTGTGTAGTCTGTGAAATGCAACTCATTCCAACCAAATTGTCCTGCCATGTTCTCTGTAATTTGCTTTAAGACCTTCACTCTGAGCACAGCAATACATCTTTCTAGAAACACACACACACACACACACCCTGGGCTGTAAAAAACTGAGGGATGGGACTCAGGTAGATAACTTGGTTTTATTGTAGATGTTGCTTTTATTGTACTGCATAATCTAGGAATCTAGCCCTATTCATGTATCTGATATAGGATTTAAACCTTGCTTTTCTTTCTCCCACCTTTACATGGTAATGGTTCTTTTGCCACCTGTTTCTCAGCCTTGGATGTTGAAGGCACCTGCGCAGTATTTTGGTAATGGTCTTGCCTGGCCTCCAATCTTGACTTCTGACCTTGCCAGCTTCAAACCTCATACCTGCAATATCTCAAATGCACACCTCTGTGCATCTTTCACAGAGTGATTAAACTGCCTCCCTGAGCCAGTGTAATACAGTAGTTGAATTGCTGAGTTAATGGCTGATTCAAATCTCTGCTCAACTCTGAAATTCTCTGGGAAAATCTCCCTATTTCACAAGATTGTAGTGAAGATAATAAATGGCTCTGAGCTCCTGGAGGGAAAGGTTACCATGGGTTTGTAGAACTTCTCAGAATGGGAGTGCCTTCTGGTTGTTTGAGAACCATACCCAGCAAAGGCCACTTTGATTGCCCTTTCCATCATACCTGAAGCCACTCTTCCCATAGACTTTATGGCCTTTGACAGAAAGGATGGTGATGAAAAGTAGTAGAAGGTGGCCCCCAGATTCAAGCTGGTTTAGGAAAATAAGGGAGGTGTAGAAAAACAAGTAGGGATATAAGAAGAAACCAGATAGGAAGAACACATGAGTGAAGGAAAGAGGGACAAATAAGGGAAAGAACTGCATGGATTTCAAATATTTTGAATAACCACCCTAGAAATTTATTAGATAAAAGACCTTTACAAAGATGGCTGTTGAGGCAGATACTTTGTTTTTCATAATAATTATGCTGGCAATGTTATTATGATATTAGACTTCTTAGTACATCCATACCAAATATGAATGTCAGCCTTTAGTCCCATAGAACAGGGGTCCCCAACCTTTTTGGCGCCAGGGACCGGTTTCAAAAGACGATTTTTCTGTGGACCGGGGGCGGGGTTTCTGGGATTTCCGCGGGGTTTTCAGGCAGGAGCCAATCACGTGCACCAGGGGGCGGGGTTTGTGGGTGGGAGCCAATCGCGTGGAAGAGGGTGGGGTTTGCGGGCGGGAGCCCCACGGCCCAGTTGGGGACCCTTGCCATAGAACATCCAGCCTGCAGTGCAAACAAAGGCCTCTTGTTTTCCACAAGGCCTAAACAGGATCATGAATCTTTAGAATATATACTGTAAATGATATATTAATACATAGACATGATATAACAACCTGCAGTTAAATGTGTGGAATAGTATGGATCAGTTCCAGAGTGCTGGTTGATCATTCTAGAAAATACAGGCCAATACAACTGGAGGACAGAATAATATAGGATTTTTTAAAAAAGTGAGAAAAGAACATTGAAATGCTCACATGGGTTTGGAAGCGGTATAATCTGCAAGCGTGTTCCAGCTGCTCCCTGCTTTCTTCTACTTTACATCGCAAGAATTCCCAATTCTCCACCAAGGCCTGTTGCTTTGTCTTGATCTCTTCTGCTTGCCTCTCAGAGCACAGGCAGAGCGCGCCATCTGCAGTATCAATCAAAACATGCAGCTGCGAAACAGGAAAAAAGGAAGTGAACAATTCAGCCTTTAAAATAAAAGCTTAAGGACACACCCATCAATGATGTCTTCCCAAGATTTGGGTAACTACACTCCACTATATACAAAGCTTCAAAAGCAGCCAGAGTCTTGAATCTCAGTTTGCAGAGACGAGCAGACCTCAGAAAATTAGTCTATTTAAACTAGCTGGGGATTTGGAACTGGCACAACATCTACAGCTGGCTGTATTAAGTACTGGAGAAAGCCCAGGAGGACAATCTGTCATGTCTATATAGGAAATAGGCTGATAGCACTGGCAAGAGGAGCAGCCGCCAGCATCTTTTTCCTTTCTGCAGACATGACTGCCTCACATTTGTCCATCAGCAAATCTGTCAGCCCATGTGCTGCTTTCCCTTCTTCTCACTGTTCAATATGTTCATCCTGCTTTCCTCTCCTCCTCCAAAAGGAGGCAGAGGAAGAAGAGCAGAAGCCAGCAGCACACAAGGTAGCAAAAGCAATGCTGAATAAATATTGGGAAGGTGTGAGTAAGGACAAGGTTGGGTGGGCTGGGACTGCAGCTGTGGGTGCTACCTCTCCTTCCCCAAAGGTCTCAGCCTGGTAATTTATGTATTTCCTCCTCCTGGGTGGCAAGGAGGTAAAAGAGATACTGTATATGTTCTATACCCCCATTTCAAGGCAAGGGAGGACTCTACCATCTCATCCATACCATTGGAAAGGACCCTCTGAGAAGGTCCTGGTCAAGACCTTGTGCTGCTTTCTTCCTATTCCTTATTTATTAGATTCATGTCTCACCTTTCATTCATGAAGTCAAGGTGGCATACCTAGCACTCTCGCCTCCTAGTTTTCACCATCACCACAACCCTATATTGAGGTAGGGTGGGCTGAAAGAATGTGTTGGGGTTTGATAAACCCAGGAATTTACTTCTAGATATAAATTATACAGAGAGGCTTGATTTCTAGGTAAAAGGTGAAATATTCTGCACAGTCACCCAATTAGCAGCCATTGTTGTAGGAATGATGTGTCATGTGTTGTAGGAATGATGTGTCATGTGTGACTCATTCAACAGGTGCTTAGAGTTAGGTTGGGTGTGGTGAATAACGAGAGTGACCTATAATGTGATTGGTCATGTTCATACAGGGACATTCTCATTTCCCATTATTCCCATTTTACCTCGTGAAAGCTGTATCGTTGATGGTGTATCATTTGTTACATTTGTGGAAGTGATCTGTAAATACGTATGTATATAAAGTAAATAGGATATTTGATATAACTTCTGTTTGGAGTCTATTTACTGCATAGTACATGGATCACTGGTGCCTAGGAGAGAGGCAGGCCGCTCCATCTCCGCGCGCTCCCTCTGACAGGGTTACGGGCCCAGAGTTACCCAGTGAGTTTCCATGGCTGAAGGTAGACTAGAACCTGGGCTCTCCTGCTCTAGCCCAATGCTTTAACCATTCTGGCATCGTGTTGGTGATTAACTTCAGTTTTAATTCACATTTAAAACATATAATATTCAGAAGGTAAGAACCACAGGCAACTTCAAAACAAGACCATTACATTTTTCAGGGCTGCAGTCTATCTTACCTGCTGCTCATTCCCAAATAGTTCATGCTCAAGAGTTGCTTGCTTACGTAGCTGTGACTGCACACCGCTCAGATCTTTAGCAATGGAATCTGGGATGGCCTTCAGTTTCTCCTAAAGACCAACAAGTGAGGAAGCTTTCTGTTAATTGCTCAGGTTTGATTTTGTTCTAAGATAGGCGGTATATAAAACTCTGGGCCAGTTTCATCTGCATATGAAGATGGGAGTATATTTTTAAATGAAAAGAATCACACTGATAAGAGGATCTAAATCCATTCCCTTCTTCCTGATTCCCTCCCCTCTGCTGTATAAAATCTTTGTTCCACAACTCATCTTTGATGCTGGAAAGAAGGCAGGCTAAAGAGAAAAGTCTGTCATACAGTGGAGTATAACTTAATCCCTTTATTCATTTGAGCCAACCCTCCACATTTCTATTTGTATATATGAGAGAAATATGGGAATAAAACACCGGACAACTGTTTCTATTTGCCCTTTTATATTTTTGTGATTTAAAAAAATGTTATGGCAAATGTAAACTTTCACAGTAGTACAATTTTACGTTTATTGTTCTTAGCCATCAAAATTACTTAGTGTGGAAAGCCTAGGTAAAGAATAGAAATGAATGGCTGTTCCTTCAAAACTAATTTGAGCCTCAGAAAGATACAGTAAGATATGTGGGGGGGGGGAATCCACTCCATGTGTTTTCTGACACAATTTTAACCTCAACGTGGCTGAGAGCTTCCGTCAGGTCCTGCAGGCACTTGTAAATGGCTTCAGCATCTTGTAACTGTTTCCCTTGATAGTTTGTTATCTCCAGCAATTCCTGCCAGTTGTTCCTAAAGCAGGAAAAAAGACAGAGGTATGAGGCAGCATGCAGAGGCAAATCAGAAGTGGGCAGGGATAGAAGAATGTGCCAGTCGGTTATGGGCCACCTGTCAATCTCGAGGCCTTAGTACAGTGTTTCTCAATCTTAGCAACTTGAAGATGTCTGGACCAACTCCCAGAATTCCCCAGCCAGCATGCTGGCTGGGGAATTCTGGGAGTTGAAGTCCAGACATCTTCAAGTTGCCAAGGTTGAGAAACACTGCCCTAGTAGATAGTCAACCACACCAATTCCTGATGTTGTTTTGCTGGAACAGAAGTTAAATAAAATACAGTGGTACCATACTATAAATCTAACTGCCTTCCATGTATGAGAAATCTATCAGAATTTCTTGATTTAAGATTTAAAACAATTTAAGAAATGTGTGTGTGTTTACGATTTTATTGTGCTGAATTACTTAACAAAAGGAAAGTATACATACATGTATACAAGAATGGCGATGAGGATGATGGAAAAGGGTCTGGCAAATTAAGCTATAAGCAGAATAACTTTGACTTTATTTATTTTTCTAATTTTAATTTATATAACCGCCCATCTCATATATATGACTCTGAGAAACTTGTTGTTGTTCAGTCGTTAAGTCGTGTCTGACTCTTCGTGATGCCATGGACCATAGCACGCCAGGCCTTCCTGTCCTCCACTGTCTCCTGGAGTTTGCTCAGGTTCATGTTCATTACATCGGTGATGATATCTAACCATCTCATCCTCTGCCGTCCCCTTCTCCTTTTGCCTTCAGTCTTTCCCAGCATCATGGTCTTTTCCAGTGAGTCCTCTCTTCGCATTAGGTGGCCAAAATATTTGAGCTTCAGCTTCAGTATCTGTCCTTCCAATGAGCAGTCAGGGTTGATTTCCTTTAAGATTGACTGATTTGACCTCCTTGCAGTCCAAGGGACTCTTAAGAGTCTTCTCCAGCACCACAGTTCGAAAGCATCAATTCTTCGGTGCTCAGCCTTCCTTATGGTCCAACTCTCTCAGCCATGCATTACTATTGGAAAAACCATAGCTTTGATTATACAGACCTTTGTCAGCAAGGTGATGTCTCTGCTTCTTAATATGCTGTCTAGGTTTGCCATAGCTTTCCTCCCAAGGAGCAAGCGTCTTTTAATTTCATGGCTGCAGTCACCGTCTGCGGTGATCTTGGAGCCCAAGAAAATAAAATCTGTCACTGCTTCCATTTCTTCCCCTTCTACAGTATATGCCAGGAAGTGATGGGACCAGATGCCATGATCTGAGTTTTTTTAACGTTGAGTTTCAAGCCAGCTTTTGCACTCTCCTCTTTCACCCTCATCAAGAGGCTCTTTAGCTCCTCTTCACTTTCTGCCATTAGGGTGGTATCATCTGCATATCTGAGATTGTTGATATTTCTCCCGGCAATCTTAACTCCGGCTTGTGATTCATCCAGCCCGGCATTTCTCATGATGTACTCTGCATATAAGTTAAATAAGCAGGGTGATAATATACAGCCTTGTCATACTCCTTTCCCAATTTTGAACCAATTGGTTGTTCCATGTCCGGTTCTAACTGTTGATTCTTGACCAGCGTACAGGTTTCTCAGGAGACAGGTAAAGTGGTCTGGTACTCCCATCTCTTTAAGAATTTGCCACAGTTTGTTGTGATCCACACAATCAAAGGCTTTAGCGTAGTCAATGAAGCAGAAGTAGATGTTTTTCTGGAACTCTCTTGCTTTCTCCATGATCCAGCAAATGTTGGCAATTTGATCTCTAGTTCCTCTGCCTCTTCGAAACCCAGCTTGTACTTCTGGTAGTTCTCAGTTCACATACTGCGCAACTTACAGACAGATAAAACAATATAAACAACCCAACAATGCCATAATTTTAAACAATAAAAAAATACAAGAGCATATAAAAAATCATCATAAAATTCATACATTTTTTTATTTCATATGGCTTGAAAGTCTTCCCCCTTGCCTCTTTGTTGAGAAAAAGAAATGAATTTAAATGCTGACATATCAACAATCCATTGCTGCAAATCGAATGTACATTTCTCCTTCCACTTCTGTTAAATTCAAAATGGTTTAAGAAAGGTCTTAGCCCTTGCAGCAAACCAGACATGCCACTCTAATGTTCTGCTTCAGGGAAGATTTTTTTCCACACAGCTCTTCCACAGTTTCCTGATCCTTCTGTTGTGAAAGAAAAGGCTAAAAGCTAAAAAAAATAATGGAAAAATACAAAAATCCCCCTTACCTCAACTGTTTCTGCTTCTTCTGAATCTCCCTGGATTCAAAATGGCCATGATCCAACATGTTCTGTGCTAGCCGATGACAGGCAGCAACTCTCTGGGCAGCAATTTCCATCTGATGCTGAGATTTTTCATATTTGGCACAAAGAAGCTTTTAAAGAAAATGAATGGGAGGAAAAACTAAAGTGATGAATAGTTTTGAACAATTAATTCTTCCAACTTAGCCCATTTGATTTTTTCCAGGATGATCCCAGTATGATTTTATTTCCAAGTACAGTGATGGACTCTGCTATTCCAAACATCTTTGTTCTATATTTCATTCCAGAAAGATAATCATAGAGCAATTTGAAAATCTTTCCCTTCTCTCCCGCATTTTGGTGTCTGCTCTAACAATAACAATAAATATTACACAGGGAGTTCATGACATTGACTTTATTCCACAAGGGCTAAAATTTTGCTCAGCTTCTGTAAAGAACCTCTTATATCCACAAGATTCTGCCAAAATGCCAAGGTCAACAGAAACCATATGAGGTGAGATGATAGGTCAAGCATATACAGTATTAGGTTGAAGCACCCCAATGTGCTTGCTTTTGATGCCATTTTAGGACATTAGAAGATTTTTTGCATTTGGTTTGAATTCTGCCAACAGATTTTTATAGACTGGTGATAATAATGCTTTTGTTTGAACAGAGGCTTGGACTCAATTATCTGAAAGTCCCTTCCAATTCTATGATGCTAATTATAAATGGAATTTAATGATGCAAATTTTATTTTTTTAAAGTCACCTTGAGTGTAAAAAGAAAAGAGGAAAGCAAAAAAAGAAGTAGCAACCCCTAAAACTCAGTAAGATCATGTATCATATCAACAGTGTTTTTGGGGGAACAAATTAATTTACTTGGAGTCTCAAACTTTAGCCTCTAATCCAAGGGTGTCCAGGTAGGATTACTACTCCAATTGATGATCATATCTATGTTTATTTCAAACAGGAGTATTCTTTTGACTTTTTGTGCAATCTCCTTGGGCAGGAAAATAACATCTTCATCATTACCCTGCTGACAACTTACTAATTACTTGGAACAATGAATACTCATGAATACAGTAGTTTTACCCTTTATGCAAGCATCTAAATTTGATAGATATTTCCTGTCTGCAAAAGCTCTCTGTAATAAATACTAATCAATGTATCAAAGTGCCTAAAAAGATGAGTCAAATTCTGGTGATTTCATGGATATATTCACATAGTTTCCTTGACAGCAATACAGAAATAGTTTACCTTTGTCTTCTTCTGAGATATTTTTTCAACTTCTCAGTTTAGCCTTGTTTATTCGTTCAGTCGCTTCCGACTCTTCGTGACTTCATGGACCAGCCCACGCCAGAGCTTCCTGTCGGCCGTCACCACCCCCAGCTCCCCCACGGTCGAGTCTGTCACCTCCAGAATATCATCCATCCATCTTGCCCTTGGTCGGCCCCTCTTCCTTTTGCCTTCCAGTTTAGCCTACAGCCCTGATATTCCCAGAAGGTCTCCTATCCAAGAATTAGCCAGACTCAAACTGCTTACCTTCAGAGCCAAGACAAGGTTGGCCAGAGGCTGCTCTCAGCTGAGAGTAACCAGTCTTACCAACACCTTAACACCTCACAGCTCAGTAAATTATTCCATCCCAAAAGAAGGACTTTGCAAAAACTGATTATGTATGAAGCCATTGTTCCTGAAGAGTCACATTACGTATTTTATGCCACTGCAACATATTCTGGAAATCTTTTAAATTATCATTATAACTTACAAGGACATGGTCATAATCAGCTCCATAGTCTTCAGAACTGGCCACCTGCTTCTGCTCATTGATCCAGTCCTCAAGGTCTTCATATTCTCTCAGGAAGTCATGCAGTACAAGAGCCTCCTCCAACTTTTTACCCCTAATTGGCAGACAAAATAGACAGAACAAAGGCAATGGAAAACTAAGGGGTTTTGATACAACCACACTGTAAAAATTACACATTCAAGATCATTATGAAACTTAAGGCCAGTGATTCTAAACTGGTAGGATAAGAATAGAGGAACCTTATGAATGCGGCATTAGGCTAAGGGCATCTACACCAGTGTACTTTGCCTTACACATTCTCCCTCCTAAAAAAAAGGCAGACTTCTTCCATTAAGGGAAAAAAAGATAGAAGGACTGCTGTAAAAACATGGCTGGATTCTACATGGGTTACACTTTTATTTATTTATTTAATCAATTGACATGGCTGCCCATCTTGCAGATGTGACTCTGGATGGCTAACAATGCATTAAAACAATAAAAAAATATTAGCAAAGAAAAAAATAAAAAATGTGGATCCTTCATTAAATATGAGTGAAGAAGCTACATCAACAAATCCTCCTTTGAAAGCAGCCACAAAAGGAAGTTCATCTAGTACTGATGGACGATGTATACGTGAAGTCAGCTGTGGCATAATCCTGTCCCTAAGCAGGATTTCTTGCTTCCCTGCCTGCCTTCTTATAAACTGCCTATTTTTTTTCAGCCAAGCTCATTTCCATGAAGGGAACAAATACTTTCACCCTGTTGTATATGTAGCATAGCATATGATTATGTAGAAGCCAGAGAGCCAGTTTGGTGGTGTGGTTAAGGCATCAGGCTAGAAACCAGGAGACCGTGAGTTCTAGTCCCGCCTTAGGTACAAAGCCAGCTGGGTGACCTTGGGCCAGTCACACTCTCTCAGCCCTAGGAAGAAGAAGGCAATAGCAAACCACTTCTGAAAAACCTTGCCAAGAAAACGGCAGGGACTTGTCCAGGCAGTCTCTGAGAACTGGACACAATTGAACGGATTAAAAAAAATGTAGAAGCCAATATATGAAGCAACTTTCCTTCGTGGCAACATAGACCCATATGCATTTTTCTTTTTTCCTTTTCTTGCCTCCGCAGACATGACATTATGATTATGTCCTACTAAATTACTAGGATTGAGCTCTCTGGCAAGGCAGTTAAAAGCAACATAAAAAGAATTCAGAAATGCCCCACTGATATTCACATGGTATAACTGAAGCTCACTTCCTGATGAAAAGAAAGGAAAGCTAACAAGAAATATCATTGGATGGCACCGTTCCCCCCCCCCCCCTTACCTTGCTTTGGCTAATATTTGTAGCTCTTGAAGCTTTGTGTGGACCTGTCTTTGAGGCACATCAACTTCATCATAGTGGATGGAGGCTGAAAGCGGCAGAGTTTTGGCAGTTTCCTCTAGTTCCATTACTAAGTTCTGATAAATGTCAATTTCATGCTCCAGAGCCTGACCCAGAGTAAATACCAGTTGAAGAGAAAACTTAGAAGCAGAACATACAACACTGACAAACAGCAGTCCAGCTACTTAATGTGCAAAAGTGATTCAGGAACCCCAAATCAGCAGACAATAGCACACCTAGCGGAAGCCATACTAGAAGTACATTTAAAACAAGCTAGAAGCCACTTACAGAGTCTTCCAAAAGCAGAGTTTGCTAGAAGCCTTTGTGAAAGCAGATTAAGTATGTAAACAATGTACTGACAGGGAGGGGGAATGACTAATAAGAAGCATAAACTATATGGAAGTAGAAGCAAGTCGTTTTTGTACGATTTCCTGAGAAAGGAGCAAGTGTGTGATAACTGTGCATGGTAAAAGGCAAAGAAGTTCTTTTTCAAAATCAACCAATTACTATTTGATAACTGTTATTTGATCCTAATAAGGTATATAGGAAGGTGATGCCTCTAACCATGTGATAAAAGTGCTTGTTTTCTTGCAAAATTTATCTTCTGTGAGAGTACACATTGTGATCACAATCTCAATCAAGCAAATTCATTAAGCACTCTTTAGTTTGCAGTTGTTTTGGGATTCAGCAACATTTTTTACATTGAGACTGGACTTTTCCAAATACCATACCAGGTTTAGTTTAGGACTATGCAGAAGACCCATAAATAAAGGGTTAGGGCATATTTAAGAGGGCAAAAACCTGCCTAGACCTTGTAGTGTGTGTGTGGAAATTACTCATCAATAGAAAATGTAACTCTTTCTTTCTTTCTTTCTTTCTTTCTTTCTTTCTTTCTTTCTTTCTTTCTTTCTTTCTTTCTTTCTTTCTTTCCGGGGCTTATCTATCTTTTGAGGGTTGTTATTGGCCCCTTCCCCTATCCTATTCTTTGATGTGTTGCAACTGTTCATAACAATTAAAAATCTGTAGCTTGAATCATGTCAACTGGATTTCTATTTTCTCAGTGGAAACGTTTCTCTCCTTATCCAAGAAGCTTCTTCAGTCTGAGCAAAGTTAGTAAGGGAATCCTTAAATATGTTTCTAAGGTGGCTGTGTGACCTTGCACCTGGGGCTAGGTCATGGTTATTTGAGATGTTTATTTCTAAGTCCCTTTATCATCTAAAGGAGGATCGTTAAGATTACCATGCTGCTGTTGAGCTTGCGAAATGGTCTTAATCTTCCTAGGCACAGAAGACAAAGCAGGAAGGAAAATAGGGGAAAGATTGTGCCTGAGGCCCCCACCTCTATTCAAGGAAGGATTTTCCAAGTTGGCATAAATGGATTCCTTGACCCCTAGTCATACATAACCATGACCTAGCCCCAGGTGCAAGGTCACACAGCCACCTTAGAAACATATTTAAGGATTCCCTTACTAACTTTGCTCAGACTGAAGAAGCTTCTTCGATAAGGAGCGAAACGTTTCCACTGAGAAAATAGAAATCCAGTTGACATGATTCAAGCTACAGACAATTCCACCTGGATGACTGAGAACCTTCATCGACAACAATTAAAAATGTTTCTAAAAATACATAGATGATATGAAAAACCAGACAGACCTATGAAGTTGAAATAAACTTGAAGAAGGCTAAATTTGAACTTCCAAACAGGTGTTGATTCTCCATGGTGGAGAATATTCAAGGTTGAATTGTTGAGTTCTTGGTGTTCTCTGAGTTTGCTTCTCTTCCCACAGAAGTTTCCTTATCAGGTTAGGTAACATCATCAGTGCATTGGGGAGTAGAATTTGCTGACTGTTTGTATATGGTAACTTCTCCTACCAGCCTTGATTGGGGTGTTATTTCTTCTTAAATGCTTTTTGGGTGGGGCATTGTTTCTTCTTTGCTTGTCCTTGTTTATCTAGTGCTGGTTCCTGATTATCTGAATATTGGTTAGTAGGTGTGCAATGAGGAAGGATGTGTTTAGGTCTATTTGCCTTTTTTCTTTGAACTTTGGTTGCTTCCTTTCTTGAATGGTTTGTAGACTGAGCTTATCTCAATGCATCTGTTAATGGCTGATTCATCAGAGTGCCATGCCCCCAGAATTCACTTTTGGATTTGTTCTCCTAGACCCCATGCACTGATGGTGTTACCTAGTTTGGTAATGAAACATCTGCATGAACAGAAGCAGGCTCAGATACCACCAAGAACCCAATAGGTATTTATAATGTTGACAGGCTTATCAACAGAGTATTATGGAATTATTTGAGAGGGCCCTTAGCAAGACTTGCAGCAGGATTTCTCGAGTCTGTGGGGACCAGATCTCATTTTAAAAAGTAGTTCATGCAGAGTTAATTATTACTGTCTGAATGCAACATAGTTCATAGGCAATATGAATTTCCCATACTGATTAGGAACCAACCATTTTAAGTTTTGCCTCCACATTGTATAGGCATCCTTAAGGCTGGGAATGAAACTATTCAACAGTTCAGCAATGCCTATTGCGTTCATAGTCTATAGATAAGTTACCTTATGTCTCCTTATATGTTTAAGAGTTGCAGCTTCATCATTGCCACAGTCTTTGTTGGTGACCACTGGAAGCTTCTCTGCCACCCAATTCTCCAGGTCCCAAATATCCATTAAGAACTTTATAAAGGAAAAGTAAACATGGTGATTTTCCACCCTAAACATAATAGGCACTAACTTTCACAGATTTGTTCGACAAAATAGTGTTTTTGCATACTCAATATTAAACGAAAAGACTGCTAAAAGAATGAAATATATTAATTACATACAAGGGTCAGAGATAAAACTTTCAGTGCAAAGCAAGATACTTGGTAGCTGCTGCAGGAAGCAACCCCAAGCAACTTAGGAAGCTAAAACTATTGTCACCACTGTCATAAGACAAACTCAAGAGAGAAATAAGAACAAATGAGCAAGGTCAGAAAGGAGTCCTTCCTCTTTCAAAAGGGAAGAGGTAAGATATAGCATCTCTTCTTGCCTTTGTAAGGGCTGAAGCTGATGAGGCAGGAGGAAATCAACTCAGGCAAGACAGAGTTGTTCTATAAAGACAGGACAGCTGTCTCCTACTCTGAAGTTGGGAAAAGTATGGCCAAAAGTCTGTTGATTCAAAAGTATGGGAGGAAAAGGATTTAGGATTTAAACCAGGGGACTGATGTACTGTATATATAGGATTTGATTCCCATATCCTGGAGTAAGCAGATCTCCTGTATATCTATATCATCGTTTCTCAATCTCAGCAACTTTAAGATGTGTGGAATTCCACTCCCAGAATTCCCCAGCCAGATTTGCACATCTTAAAGTTGCTGAGATTGAAAAACATTGATTTATATCTCTTCTTTATTGTCATATTCATTGTATATTCTTGAAACTTATTAAAGAGAAAAAGAAAAAGGGAAATAAAAAATGGAATATGAAGTACAAAATTCCGGTCCCAATTGTGGTCGTTAAGCAAGGACTACCTGTATGTTGAACTATAGCTGAGCTGGGAGTAAATTGGTTCAGCTGCCCAACAATAATAAAAAACAGGTGGTTGATCCAGGACCAACACCAAACTTGGTGTCAAAATGCCCTAGTGCAGCAGAAAGATAATGACATTTTTATACAACTGAATTCTTGTGTAGTTAATTGCATGGTGTAAAAAAGAATATTATCAAAATACATAGTAATATATATACCTGATAGTAAACAACTGACTGCTGCAGCTGCTTTATTTTTTTATCACAAGCTTCCTCCAGTTCCAACCAGTTTCTGCTCAGTTCCTGGCACTTTTCTTTGATTCTCTGAGAGGGCATGCACGTATATTCTGTCATAGCTTTTCCTTTTTCTAGAACCCTGGAGATTTGCTGCTTATGGGCTTTCACTTCAACCTGTAATTCCTAGTAAAAGACAGACAGGCAGAAATGCTATGGAAAGGCAGAGACAGGACAAATAGCAGAAGGAAGTAACCCAATAGGAACTTAGAGGCTGATTGCCATTTTTCAAAGCCCAAAGTTTACTGAGTTATTTTTCAGAGCAAAATTCCAAAAAATTACCTTCTCCTAGTGTTTGTTCTCATCTCTTATAACCAGAGATATAACATATCTGAACCAGAAGGGAAAAGGATTCCTGAAGCTCTTACTTTTGTTTCCAAGGGGAAATTTTACTAAATGTACCTATGGTTGGAAAAAAAACCCTCTAATATTTCTTTGACAGTAGTTATAGTTGCAGGACACCTGTGTTGATGACCTGGTTGCCTTCTAGACATCAATATGGCCAGCACTGTTCTGCCAAAGAGCCCATATCTGCATATAGGAATGACAAAGAAAAGTCTTAGAAATTTTCCCAGGAAGGTAATAAGAATATTTTTTGAAATGTTGCCTCAGGTCTACAGCATGGAATTTCCAGTTAGGTATACTAATTTATCTAATTGCTTTTGATAAACCTGTGGGAAATTATGAAATGTTTGTTTTTGAATTGCCGATAAATTTATTTATTTATTTATTTATTTATTATTCAAATTTATCCCCGCCCATCTCCCAATTAAGGGACTCTGGGCAGTATAGTTTATTTGGATTAAATCAAATGGTATGAGCAGTTCTAGCTGTGTTTTTAGCCTGTTTCCTGAGTCTGGATGCAGCATATTGGTATATCTGATTTAATTTTTCTTACTATAGATTTATTTATTTATTATTTTATATCTCATCTTTATTATTATTTTTATAAATAACTCAAGGCGGGGAACATACCTAATACTCCTTCCTCCTCCTATTTTCCCCACAACAACAACCCCGTGAGGTGAGTTGGGCTGAGAGAGTGTGACTGGCCCAAGGTCACCCAGGCAGCTTTCATGCCTAAGGCAGGACTAGAACTCTCAGTCTCCTGGTTTTCTATTGGCTCCCTAGGGCTGAGAGAGAGAGTGACTGGCCCAAGGTCACCCAGGCGGCTTTCATGCCTAAGGCGGGACTAGAACTCTCAGTCTCCTGGTTTCTAGCCCGTTGCCGTAACCACTAGACCAAACTGGCTACAAACTAGATGCTGCTGAACTAAAAGGCATGTGATGATGAAGTTATTGAAGTAAAAGATCTACTCTATGGAACACCTTGCCCCCAGAGTTGAGACAGATCCCCTCCCTCCCGACCTTTAGGAAAGAACTGAAGACCTGGTTCTGCCGCCTGACATGGGAAGGAGGAAAGGATAGTTACTCATGGGGTGGCTAATTCCTTAATCCCATAATGTCCTTCCTTTATTAATTTTATCTTCCATCTGGATTTTATAATTATTTATTATATTAATTGTATAAATTGATGTTTTACATTTTTATATTCTATTTTAATTTATTTTATTGTAAACTGCCCAGAGTTCCCCGTTGGGGGAGATGGGCAGTAATATAAATTAAATTAATTAATAAATAAAATAAATAAATAAAAGATGGTGATGATGACTTATTCTTGTTTTTTAAAAAATTCATATTTTATCAAACTTTGTCTTAAAATATGTCCTTTCAAATTCTTTTCTTCTTTTGTTTGCTTATATCATAAGTACCCTTGAAGTCTATTGACTAAGCCGGCTCATCCTATGATTGATATTCTACTTTTTGGGGATTTTATCCTTTCTGTTATCCATGAGAGTCAGCATAATAATATAATTTAAGGTAATGCAAGGCCACCTTTTTTTAAAAAATGCAAAATTTTAAATCTTACTCATGGCTTTCCCCCACTCCATAAAAATCTGTTTATCATTCTTTGCCAATCCTGCAAGGTTTTGTCTAAAACTGGAATTGGTGCCATTTGAAATAAAAAGTTAATATTGTGCAGTATGTTCATTTTTACTGCTGTAATAAATTCTAGCCTGGAAAGTTTCAGGTTTTACCACCTTTCAAGATATTTTAATTTGATTTTCATTTTCAACAATAAGCCCAGTTTAATTACTCACCTATTGAAACAAAAACTTTAAAAATGTTTTGCTAATCACCAGTGCTAAGTTTAAACATATATTTCGTTTTGTGAATATTGCTGAGTAAAGGTGTTTCACACAATTTTCCAAAGACAAAAGCAAAACAAACAAACAAACAGATTGTTCATGTGATTGTAAAAATATCTTGGCAAGGCAAGACCACCCAAACTGTCTACGAAGATGAATTATTTCATTCTTGATTACATCGGTATAGAAGTTTGTTCCCAAAACCTGAACGAAACTCTTGAAATTTGGGGTTATCTACACTACAAATAGAGCAGAGCTTTCCAAACTGTGTGTCACGACACATTTCTGTGTCGCGGCAAGGGCCCAGGTGTGTCGCAGGGGAACCCGGAAGAGGAGGCCATGCACCACGTGGAGCCCCGCCCATCCCTTGCCGCGCCGACAGGTCCCTGCTAAGAACCCAGCTCTTCAGCTCTCGCTGCAGAAGTCAGGTAAGTTAGCAGCCCGGTAGGGCTGCAACTGGGGGGGAAGGTGCAGGGATGCGACTAAGCTGCCGCGCTGGGGGTGGGTGGGGGGTGCAGGGACCGTGAAGCGCGGCGGCCGGAGACATGGCTTTTCCCTTCCAAGAAGTGACAGCGGCCTGGCAGCCGAGAAAGGGACGGGGAGGCGGCTCCGCTGCCCGCCTCGCATGTCCCCCACGCTGTCCGCGTCTCCGGCTCCCCCTTCCCCTTGGCGGCGGCCCCAGCCAGGCAGAGGCAGGACTGGGCGGGCAGACAGGCGGCGCTCTCCGCCTCCCCATCCCTTTCTCGGCTGCCAGGCCGCTGGCACTTCTCAGAAGGGAAAAGCCATGTCTCCGGCCGCCGCGCTTCACGGTCCCTGCACCCCCACCCACCCCCAGCGTGGCAGCTTAGTCGCATCCCTGCACCCTCCCCTCCAGTTGCAGCCTTACCGGGCTGCTAACTTACCTGGCTTCTGCGGGGAGAGCTGAAGAGCTGGGCTCAGAGCAGGGACCTGTCGGCGCGGCAAGGGATGGGCGGGGCTCCACGTGGTGCATGGCCTCCTCTTCCGGGTTCCCCTGCGACACACCTGGGCCCTTGCCACGACACAGAAATGTGTCGTGACACAGAGTTTGGAAAGCTCTGATCTACAAATACAATACAATACAATACATACAGTACAAGACTGGGGGGCCGGGGGCGGGATTTGGAGCCGGCAGCCAATCACATGGGGTGGGGTTTGGAGCCGGGAGCCAATCACATGTGCTGGGGGGCGGGGTTTGGGGCCGGGAGCCAATCACGTGGGCCGGAGGCAGGGTTTGGAGTCGGGAGCCAATCACGTGGGCCAGGGGTGGGGTTTGGAGCCGGCAGCCAATCACGTGGGCTGGGGGGCGGTGAATCCTCATTAGTGTGTCACAAAATTATGCATGGCTAAAAGGCGTGTCAGCAACATTAAAAGTTTGGAAAGCCCTGAAATAGAGAGTAAATCATATGCTTGCATTTTCTCGACCAACTATCCAGTTTTTTTCTAATCCCATATTTGCATGCATGGATCCATTTGTCAAAGCTATTTAAAATGAATGCCTTTTTCTGTCAAGGGGTGGGTAGATTTGCTAAGATTCCCTGGAATGGGGAGACTTTAGATTTGTCCATACAGAGTAAATCAGATGATGTCTGCCTACCACTGCTGTCAGGACATAGACATTTGGCCCTGAATACAAATCTGTGGTTTCTACATGTGTGTGGATATACACTTCTACACACATGTAGAAACCACCCACACTCACACCTCAAACAGGTAATGCTTATAAATAAATCCTGGTTAATGCTTCATGAACATTAGCCAGCTCATGTAGAATAAACTGGTAAAATTAGCATAGCTCCAGATAGTAAAGTAAGAAAACTTTATTCTTGAAAATATTGGGCTCATGCTGAGGTAAATTTTCAGGGAAAATTTCCACAGGTGTGGGGATTCTCTTAGAATATATGCCACACATACAATTCTGGCACATACTGTACAACTACTGTACTATATTTAAGGTCATCCTCTTTTTTCTAGTGCTCAAAGATAGTGGAAAAACAACTAGTTTCCAATAGGTATCATAACTATATAATTTTCATGAGGTAAACGTAATGCACAATGGTGATAATACTTTGAAATCTGGTCCCCAGCAACATTTATTTAATCAATAAATCAGTGCCAGGCTCTTGGCTCACTCGCACTCATCTTCTCTGCGGTTCTTGAGGCAACAGAAAGCTGAAATGAACCAAAGTGGCAAGCAAACCATGGTGTCAAGATATTCTTGTTCACCTTGCAGATTTCAACCAAAACAGGGAAGGAAGCAAAGCTTAGGCATCTGGAGAGGGTCTTTGTTTTGTTTTGTTTTTTAGAACTGTGCCCAATTGGATTGATATTTGGGTAGGATGAATCCTTGCTCCTGGTACGTTTTCCATCTGACCGGAAAATGAGCCGCTAACCCAAACCTGAAAAAGAAAATGCTTTTGCAAACCCTCAGCAGGACCATCATAACTGAAGAGTTACCTTCTGCTTCTGTAGCAAGCTTTGAGCCCCATTTAAAGATTTCCCTTGGATTGTAGAGTTGGCAATGGACACTCGCTCATTAATCCACTTCATTTCCATGTCATGGTAATGGTAGAACTGAAACAGTTCCACACTTGCCTCCAGCAGATGACCTCTCTCAGCAAGAGGCTTTTGGAGAGAATCAAATCTGTAAATTAGATTTGACAAAAAAGGCTGTTCATATTTGTATACTTTAAAAAAGTCATTAGGGCCTCTCACTAACTAAACATTCCTGATTGATTGGTCCAACTATTAGTAACGTAATAATGCTAGACAAGAAGAGAAAGCAATAGGGACATCTACATGAAACATCTACCTAGGAGCTCTTTCCTCAACTATTTTACATTTTAATTATCCAATCTATGCAACATGTGACAATTTTAGTTTGGGTGTGTTGCTTTTGTGTAATCCACTACATCTTCTTATGCAGTACTTTCCAGAGTAAAAAAAAATCTTTGTTGGTGACTGGGAACAGCACTTTCTTTGTTATTTATTTATTGGTCTCCAAGGCCAGAAGGATGCCACATAATAAGGTCACCAAAGAGGAGGTGATTGAAAAAAAACACAATCTGTCCTTTTTGCATGTGTTTTGGGGATGGAGAGGAAGTTTAAAGGGGTACATGAAGTATGCTAAGCCAAACAAACTTGATGTACCTATTTCATACTTTTTATTTGCTTTAAAGAGAGGAAAGTCACATTTTAAGGTTGCTGCTCAAATTCAGCAGGGCAATCTGGGAGTACTCTGGGGGCTGCCAAAATGGCTCTGGGGACTACCTGTCTCTCTTCTCCCAGCAAGTCAGGGCAATATTTTACTGCTACAAAAAACCCTGTGAGGTAGATTAAGGTGAAAATATGTCTTGCTATTCTTGCATAGCAGAATGGGGATTTGACTTTTTCTACAGCCAACCTCAGTACTCAGTTTGGAGCATACTAGTAGTTCTTCTGCTCTCTGCCTTGTACAGTAGTTGACTTTAGAAGTAGCCTTTGGATTTCTGATCCCTGAAACAAGGGTAGCTCACCTTTCCAGATACCTCTGTGTCTCATCAAGAATCCTCTTTCTATTGAAGTGATGTGTAGCTACACTCTTGGCGTGAGACACAATGGAGCTCATTTTCTCAGCCAGTCCCTGCATTTCATTTTCTAGCTGTCTATGCTCCTTCAGTAAATTGCGACTGGAACGCAAATCATGACCCAATTCTGTATCTCGAAGCATCTTCTCTATCTTCTCTATCTTCTCGTCAGCATCCTAAAGAGGAAAATGTAGAGGTCAAATACAAATATGCATTTTTGTTCCTCACATAGATCATATAGTGCTGGTGAAATATATGGTCAATCATCAAGCTCTACCCTTCCTTATCATTCACTTTTTCATGCAGTTATTCATATAAACTTCTGTTAGGTCCCTCTGCCCTGACAATTTCTTCTTCCATTTAATACAAATACTATCAGGCAGAGTCTCTTTAGGAAGCATTCCTTGAAATTGTCAGTGGAAGCCACAATTCTTTGTTTCTTTAGAAGGATGTTTATGGGCAGTTCCAGACAGCCAAAGTCTTGCCTCTCTTACCCTGTGCTGCAATTTTGCGTCCCTATGCACGTATTCTCTGTGCTGCTCCCTAGGCCTTGGATGGGCCACTCTGATGGCCAGTGAGGGAGTGGAAAAACCAGCCAGTGCCCTGCCTCCTTTATTTCCTTACTGTGTTTCCTTTTGCACAGCGGGAAAAACAATGATTGTGGGGCAGAAAAGCTGCCCCTCCAACTCCTCATGCAGAATAGGGAGAGGAGTGATGGTGGCAAACCTGCCAGGTGGTGGGTGGAAGTTCTGTGGTTGAGTGGCACCTGGTTAACTAACCAGTGACAGGCAGTAATAGGACATGCTGATTTTGTCCAAAGGGATAAATATTTATCCCTTATAAATATATTTATATAAATATAAATAAGTCCTCTGTCTTTTACTGTGAGTTAATTTTCTTTTTGTAATGCATTTTTAGAATTGGATGTCTTTCATCTATTGAATACTTTAAATTATTTATCAAGGGCTCTTTTATTATTGTTGTGGTGACTGTTAGGCTTTCTATCTAAAGGAAACCCATCAGCCCCTTGGGCCAGAGAAGGTGTCAACAGGATGATAGCACTGTCTATTCACTCACTGGAGCACAAATCTCTACAGTGGCCTTTCTACTGTTCAAGAAAGGGGCTGTGAGTCTACCCCACATTGCACACCTGTTCTGTCTGGGGAAGTGCAACCCCATTCAGAACCATGGGTGGAAAATTCCCAGAGCCAGATGGTTCATGAACCCACAGTCACCAGGCTTGGCTAGGATTGAGCTTAAGCCTGTCCTTCCCCAACCAGATGCTGATTTTGATCTCTTCAATATGTGATATGGAACTGCAACCATCTCTGGAGCTAGGGACAATGATCAAGACTTTCTGCTGTATCCTGAAACTTTTGATCAGCAAGATGACTCCAGTTTTGAAATATTCCATGAGGACACACTGGATTGTCATTCAGAGAATACAAATGTTCTCTTCCTGGTTTCATGGAACATTGCTGGATGGATGGCCAAAAACTATGATACCTCCTTTATTACAATAAATATTTAAATATATTCTATATCTTGTTCTTACAGGAGACCTGGGTCACTGTACTCCGTGCATTTGATTAGAACAATCTCCAGCAAGAAAGGTGGCAGAGGTAGGGATGAGCTGGTCTTCTTTGTCTTTACAGACCTACAAGCAAAGTTCATAATGCTTATCCCCCAAGCTGTTGCAGCTCTAAGGTAAAGGTAAAGGTAAAGGTAAAGGTAAAGGTAAAGGTAAAGGTAAAGGTAAAGGTAAAGGTAAAGGTAAAGGTAAAGGTAAAGGTAAAGGTAAAGGTAAAGGTAAAGGTAAAGGTACCCCCCGCACATTTGTGCAGTGGTGTCCGACTCTAGGGTCTGATGCTCATCTCCGTTTGTTAGCCGAAGAGCCAGCGTTCTCCGAAGACACTTCCACGGTCATGTGGCCGCATGACGTGCGCGGAACGCTGTTACCTTCCCACCGAAGTGGTACCTATTAATCTACTTGCATTTGCATGCTTTCGAATTGCTAGGTTGGCAAGAGCTGGAGCTAGTGCGGGAGCTCACTCCACACGCAGCTCTAAAGAAGCTTAAATATCTGTTCAGGTAAAGGTACCCCCCGCACATTTGTGCAGTCGTGTCTGACTCTAGGGGCCGGTGCTCATCTCCGTTTGTTAGCCGAAGAGCCAGCGTTGTCCGAAGACACTTCCACGGTCATGTGGCCGCATGACGCGCGCGGAACGCTGTTACCTTCCCACCGAAGTGGTACCTATTAATCTACTTGCATTTGCATGCTTTCAAATTGCTAGGTTGGCAAGAGCTGGAGCTAGTGCGGGAGCTCACTCCGCATGCAGCTCTAAAGAAGCTTAAATATCTGTTAAGGTAAAGGTACCCCCCGCACATTTGTGCAGTCGTGTCCGACTCTAGGGGCCGGTGTTCATCTCCGTTTGTTAGCCAAAGAGCCAGCGTTGTCCGAAGACGCTTCCATGGTCATGTGGCCGCATGACACACGCGGAACGCTATTACCTTCCCACCGAAGTGGTACCTATTCATCTACGTGCATTTGCATGCTTTCGAATTGCTAGGTTGGCAAGAGCTGGAGCTAGTGCGGGAGCTCACTCCGCACGCAGGGCTAGGGAATCGAACCTCCGAACTTGCGATCTTCCGATCGACAAGCCTGGCGTCTTACCTGCTGAGCCACCACGCCCCCCCCCCCAAAGCCTACATTTGTAGACATAAACAGCTATGGCATGAATTAAAACCCTATTTAGCCTGTTGTTTAACTGGCCATCTAGTTGCTTATGTTATTGCATGGGTAGACTTGAATTCAAAAATTGGAACAAATGTTATGACCTCGTGTACAAAATATCAAAGATACCCTCCAGCCATTGAAGACAGGTTATCCTTACTTATACATCTTTCCAGGGATGCTAAATTATTTATTTCTATTTATTTATAATATAATCTATATCCTACCTTTCTGTTTGTTACACCCTAACACAAGGCACTTACAACAATTAAAAATATGGAGTACAAAGCATAACAAATTAATGCAGTTAAAATCGAAATTGAAACCAAAATTAAAATAAATCATTAAAATAATTAAACATTAAAAGCTTGGAGAAAGAGATGTGTTTTTATCATCTTTCTAAATGGGGAGCCAAATACACTTCCTTAGGGAAGCATTGCATAACAGTGCAATTTGGCAGAGTTTAATATGCCCCAGATGGCTAATGAGATGGACCTATTTATTCGAAATGGTGATAATCCAGATTATTTTACTTTTTGGTCCTGATGCAAAGTATCAACCTTCAACTACCCGATGGCATCCTGTTGTTTACTAAGCTATGTCTCCAACTTTGAGGTTGAGCCTTATCCAGGTACAGTAGTGGCCATCAGCCACTGGCTCTAAAGTTTGAACTTCTTTCTGGGCCTATTCATGCTGAGACAGTGTCTCTTTTCAATACTGAGCTGGACTCCAGGTTCGCTTGGATCAAATGAAATGAGTTCTTTTGAATACTAATGAGTTCCAGGCAATCTGTGATCTGTTTCAGGGGATCATTCAGGAAATTGCATTTTTGATCATTCAGAACCTTCAGAAGTGTCTAACCAATAGAAATAAAAATAAAATAAAATAACAGGCAAGTACTATATCAAAGATTCACTTCTAAAATCTGGATTAGTCAAGATTCTGTGGAGGCCATAAATGATTTTATCGAAACCTCTAAGTTGTATCTGTCTAACTCCAAAAGATTTATTGGAAAGAGAAAGAGGGCCTTTGCGCAGCTTTGGGTTGTGCATCAGTTGCGCCTGTTCTTGGACCAGGAGGCCTTGCTCACAGTCACTCATGCCCTCATGCCCTCCCACCTGGATTACTGCAATGCACTCACATTCCTATGCTATCTGGAAAATGTTTACCAACACTACTTTATGGAGATGAAGTTATTATATCATCGATCCCCATTGGTCTCAGGAAAGCACCAAAAACTTTAATGCAATACTGAACTGATACTTATCTTCTGCTTAATTTTCAGAAGACAAAGACTATCTGGTTTGCCCAAAGCCCCATGACGAGTAACTGGAGCACCCAGAGCAACCACTCAATAGGTTAAATGTTTTCAATATCTGGAAGTTATATTCCATGTCTCATGTAAGAAGAGGACCCAAGCTGACAATGCAATGCAGACTAAACAAAGAAGTGCTCCAGGTTTTTAAAAGTTTTTCTGTTTGAAATTGGGTGGTTTTATGCCTGCTGCTATTAAACTAACTGAAGCTAAGTAGTTGAGTCAAGCTTTATATTCCCCAGACTTATGTTCCCCAGACTTATGGTTCCCCAGACTTATGGGGAAGATTATTCCTTTATGTTCCCCAGACTTATGGTTCTGGGGGACTTCAATCTGCCGTCTCTGGGACGGTCCTCGGAGGCGGCCCGGGAGTTCATGGCTACCATGGGAGCTATGGGCCTGTCTCAGATTATTCGTGACCCGACTCGTGACAGAGGTCTCACCCCGGACTTAGTTTTCTTGTCTGAGCAGTGGCAATGTGATCTGAGGGGAGAGTTACATCTTTCCCCATTGTCATGGTCAGACCACGCCCTGGTGACCCTGAGACTCTCTTGTGCTGCCCCACTCCGCAGGGAGGCGGGACCCATTCGATTGGTCCGCCCCCGGCGACTGATGGACCCAGTGAGGTTTCAGAAGGAGCTAGGGGTTATTCCCGAGGACTTGCTGCACGGTCCAGTGGAGGTCCTAGCCGCAGCCTGGAATAAGGCAGCGGCTGGAGCCCTGGACAAGATCGCGCCTATGCGACCTCTCCGGCCCTGCTCGGCCCGCTGCTCTCCGTGGTTCACGGAAGAGTTAAGGGCTTTGAAGAGGGTTAAGAGACGTCTAGAGCGCCGCTGGAGAAAGACGAAGACTGAATCTGACCGAACACAATCTAGAGCCGCAGTCAAGGCCTACCTTGTGGCGGTAAGAGTGGCAAAACGTGAATATTTCTCTGCTCTTATTGCATCCACAGAATGCCGCCCGACGGCCCTTTTCAAGATTACAAGATCGCTTTTGGGTCGGGAACAAGGGGAGACCCATCTACAGGGCCGATCGGAAGAGTTTTCTGAGCATCAGCAGGACAAAATCGCTCAGATTCATTCCAAGTTGGACTCCAAGCGTGAGACAAGATCTGGGGAGATGCCAGAGGCTTGTACTTACCACGTTATTTGGGAACAGTTTGATCCTGTTGCACCTGATGAAGTAGACAGGATCCTCCGGATTGTAAACGCCACCACATGCCAGCTTGACCCATGTCCCTCCTGGCTGGTGAAATCAGCTAGTGAGGTGACATGTGGCTGGGTCCAGGCGATGATTAATTCGTCCTTGAGTGAGGGGGTGTTCCCGGCTGCCTTTAAGGAGGCGCTGGTGCACCCCCTCCTCAAGAAACCTTCCCTGGACCCTACAATCCTGGGCAATTTTCGCCCAGTCTCCCACCTTCCCTCTTTAGGAAAGGTGGTTGAGAAGGTGGTGGCGTTGCAACTCCAGAGGATTCTGGAGGAAACGGATTATCTAGACCCCTTCCAGTCAGGTTTCAGGCCAGGATATGGGACGGAGACCGCATTGGTCGCGCTTATGGATGATCTCTGGCGAGAGCGGGATGGAGGGAGTGCGTCCATCCTTGCTCTCTTAGATCTCTCAGCGGCTTTCGATACCGTCGACCACGGTATACTTTTGGGGCGGCTCGAGGAGCTGGGGGCGGGCGGCATGGTTTTGCACTGGTTCGCCTCCTTTCTCCAGGGCCGTTCCCAGTCGGTGTTGATAGGGGAGGAGAGAGCTGACCCGCGACCCCTGACTTGTGGGGTGCCGCAGGGGTCGGTTCTCTCTCCTCTCCTATTCAACATCTACATGAAGCCACTGGGCGAGATCATCCGTCACCACGGGATGAGGTATCACCAGTATGCTGATGATACCCAGTTATACATCTCCGTCCCGGGTGAAGTAAGTGATGCGGTCAATGCCTTATCTCAGTGCCTGGAGGCTGTGGGGGTCTGGATGGGGAACAACAGGCTTCAACTGAACCCTGGTAAGACGGAGTGGCTGTGGATTGATGGCCCCCCTGGATCCGGGAAGTTGTCATCTTTGGTTCTGGGGGGGGGTTGCACTACCCCACTCGGATCCAGTGTGGAATCTGGGGGTCCTCCTGGACTCGCGACTCCTGCTCAAAGAGCAGGTGGCAGTCGTGGCCAGGAGGGCCTTTGCGCAGCTGCGAGTTGTGCGCCAGTTACGCTCTTTCCTGGATCGGGAGGCCCTCCGAACAGTCACTCACGCCCTTGTCATCTCCCGTATAGACTATTGTAATGCGCTCTACATGGGGCTACCCTTGAAGAGTATCCGGAAGCTTCAGCTGGTGCAGAATGCAGCGGCGCGAGCAGTTATGAGTACCAGAAGATCGGCACATGTGACACCCCTGCTACACGAGCTGCATTGGGTGCCAGTTTGCTTCCGGGTCCAATTCAAGGTGTTGGTGATTACCTTTAAAGCCCTACATGGCATAGGACCAGGGTACCTGAGGGACCGTCTCGTCCCGATAACGTCGGCCCGCCCCACCCGTGCATGCAGAGAGGGCATGCTTCGGACCCCCTCAACAAGAGAATTCCATCTAGCGGGGTCCAGGAGGCGTGCTTTCTCTGCGATAGCGCCCGCCTTATGGAACATCTTGCCCCCGGAGGTGAGACTGGCCCCCTCCCTCCTGGCCTTTCGGAAGGCCCTTAAGACCTGGCTCTGCCACCTGGCCTGGGACGACGGAGGTGGTAGTGCCTCCTGGGGTTGGCTGGCCCCGTAGCTCCACGGTCTATTCTGCGGGTCCAAATCCATCTTGGATTTTATTTTATTATGTTATGCTTGTGTTTTTAGATATTTTGTATAGTTTTTAATTTTTTTATTTATTGTAACCTGCCCAGAGTCCCTTGCATGGGAGATGGGCGGGGAATAAATTTGAAAAATAAATAAATAAATAAATTTATATAGAGCTCATTTACTCCTCCTCTCTAGAAACAGTACAATCTAAATTCTTGATTCCCAAGTACATCCCTGATACTACCTTGTGGCTGGAGGCTAGTTTACCCAAGCTCGTGATCTTTAATCTCTGGCTAAAATTTAAGTCTTGCCAAATGGTTTTGGATCCTCTGATGATTCTTGATAAGAAATTTAATTCATCTCGGAAAAGAACCCTATTGCATAAACTGCTGATCTATGGCCTTTCCCCAGAGCTTTTGCTCTGATTTGATTTAAGGTGCTTCTTAAACGGTCCTGGATATTGTATAGCAAAATGAGTTTGGAATCCGAAGACACCTTAGAATTGCCTAACTATTGCAGAACCTCTTTTCAGGCTTGATTGAACTTCTCATCTGCTTTGTTGGAAGGGGATTTACTCAGAATCCCTAGGAGAAGTGTACCTGCCCTTGCAGCTTACAGCTGTTAGAACAGTTGGGTACGTCTTACTGTGGTGTGATTTTTATAGGGATTTATACAAGAAGCTTATTATGCCCATTCTAGAAAAGTTTCCAGGTCTTTCAGATGAAATACTTTTCTCTTTTTACTTTCAGACAGGCTGCCTACTTCTACCTTTAATTTTGCTACGTTTTGTGGGGCGACATGTAGAATCTGGCTACAGGGATCATGCGGATATTAATAAAACTGGCACTTCAATTTGAGTAGTAGTTGTAGTGCATAATTTCCTTTTGCCTTAATGTACTGTCTAGATTTTTTAGTATTTGTAGGGTATTTTAAATTTGACTGTAATAATTCATTCATGCATTAGCTCCTGACCTCAAGAAGCTCCATGAGTTGTTCCTGCTGACCAGCCTGCCTCAGTTTATCTCCACGTTCTATCATCTTGCTGTAGAGCTTCTCCCATTTCTTCTTTATTTCTGACATTTTGTCCTGAATGGAATCTGCAGCATAGTGGTCATCTTGTACCAGTTGATTTCCAGCCTAGAGAGATGCATTACATTTAGTCAAAAACACTTATCTTGTTAACTTTGGCTATTTCTACTCGCTGATCTTTATTCAGAGGAAGTGCATGTAGTACAAACCTTTGCCTCTCAAACCACAAAGCAGTTATCAATAACAATAGTATTACCACAATACATCCTGAGTCAGAATATACTGTCCATACTTCTTAGTTGGTGTGATGTGGGCAACAGTATGTTGACTTGCAAGGTAGTCTCAAGATTAGAGATCTAGCTTGTATCAAAATAGTATAAGCCAGCCTGTGGTAAATCTGACTTTGATTGTGCTTGTGGCATTCTAGCCAAAATGTGCCCAAACTGACCAGTACAAGTATTGTCTTTCTCGTTAGCACAGAATGCAGTTTGTGGCATGGATATGATTTAGTCTGATGATCTAGTCTATAACTTTTTTATCTTATTAAAATGAGCTACTGTATGTGAAAGGCATGATGAATAGAAGAAATCAGTATCTATCGGCCAATCTGGTGATGATTGATTTGAATGAAAGTGGTCTGATCTTGCAAGTGGAATTGATGAATGCATGCAGGAAAGTGAAGGTGTAGATTTAATTATGAATTAAAGGGCTAAAATATATGTCAGAATGTATGAAATGGTGTAATCTAGGTTGTTCTGGGTGGATATGAAAGTATGAATTCATAGATTGGTGGTAGCTCTGTGTGTTATGTTCCAGTGATATTAAAGAACTAGGCATGAATTTGGGGGAAATTGTGCACCATTTTGAATGAATTAATACTAAAGTTAAAGGTTCCCCTGCACAGTTGTATCCGACTCTAGGGGCCGGTGCTCATCTCCGTTTGTTAGCCGAAGAGCCAGCGTTGTCCGAAGACGCTTCCGCGGTCATGTGGCCGGCATGACGTGCGCGGAATGCTGTTACCTTCCCACCAAAGTAGTACCTATTTATCTACTTTCATTTGCGTGCTTTAGAATTGCTAGGTTGGCAAGAAAATGAATACTATATAGGGGGAAATGATTCTGTTATACAATGTGAATAAATGGGTGAGAATGAAATGAGAGAGTACAAAACAAATGATTGGTGACTGTATTCTGAGTATCTGCTTAAAGAAAGGTCTATTTGTTTCATATACTGTATGAGTTTTAAGCATAACTTTATTCTTATGTATCTATGCCAAATATATGAATATAATCTAAAAATATGATTGATTCTACTGTTTTTTGTGAAAAAGCAAAACAATTAGTGAAGGATAAAAAGACAAAAGGTTCTGAATGTACAGTAGACCATTATCTGGTAGTGTCAAGAGTGAATCTTAGGGAAAAATAAATATGGAAGAAAAGAAGTAAAAGAAATGAGAAGTAAGTAGAACAACTCAAACAGAATGTACTGTGTAAGTCCTTTATGAAAAAAAAGCATTAGAAGACAGATTAAAATCCCAACAGAATGTCTGGAAGAGGAAAGAGGGCATGGAAGTACATGGAACAGAGTGAAAAGAGTTATGTTATAGAGTATGCAGAGCTAATAGAAAATATGAGAAAAACTGCTTGGTAGAATGATGAAGTGAAAGAGGCTGTGAATGAAGGGGAAAATCACATTATAAGTCTACAGGTATAGATGATGTAGGGGTGTGGTGGCTCAGCGGGTAAGACGCCAGGCTTGTCAATTGGAAGATCGCAAGTTCGGAGGTTCGAATCCCTAGCCCTGTGTGTGGAGTGAGCTCCTGCACTAGCTCCAGCTCTTGCCAACCTAGCAATTCGAAAGCATGCAAATGCAAGTAGATGAATAGGTACCACTTTGGTGGGTAGGTGACAGCGTTCCGCGCATGTCATGCGGCCACATGACTGTGGAAGCATCTTCGGACAATGCTGGCTCTTCGGCTAACAAACGGAGATGAGCACTGGGCCCTAGAGTCAAACATGACTGCACAAATGTGCGGGGGGAACCTTTACCTTTTTAAATAGATGATGTAATGTTAAAGTATGGATGTGGTTTGTTTATGGGCTGACTATGAAAACTGAAACTGGAAGAATAACATTTTGCTTACCCCAAAAGCATGATGGATATGTATGTATGCATGTTAGTTATAACAATATTGGAAGCCCTAATATCACTTGGTTACAGTTTAAGATTACCTGAAAGATTAAAATACTGTTGTTGCTGTTGTTTTTTGCTGCAGAGAAATTCTGTAACCATTCATGTACTTTGCATTATCAGGATGTGCACTCATATGTTGATACATCCAACATGAAAGCACCTACATTATGAGGTTTCTAAACTGACCATGCAGTCTTAGGTTTAATATTAGAAACCTGATTCTAATTTTAATTTTCTTTAAAATAAATTAAACCCAAGGTTTGCAGGAATTCTAGAGGAGGTCATCACTATTGATTTTTAGCATCAACCAGCTATTGCTGTGGTAATATAAAGTCTTCTATAATGTCATTAAAGTGATGGTTGCATGATGCTACAAATTGCTAGTGTGGAAGTCTTCCAAGATTCAACATTGCGTTTTGTGTATATGGACATAAGCTTGCTTTCTTATTAGTTGTATCATAGCAATCTGCATAGAATAGCTGTATGTAATTTTGTAATTCTCTCATTAGCCACAGATTATCAAAATGCTGACCCTTCTACTAATCATCCCTCTACCTCCATGAGACCACCTTACCGTCATCAGCTCCATAAAATGCTTCTTATTGGCCATCATTTCCTGTTCCGCAGCCTCATGCCTTTTCAGCTTCCGTAAGATATTTGTTGGGTCACGATAAGACTCATCTGATGCTATCTTGTATTTTTCTTCCATCCATACGAAGAGCTCAGCAGTGTCACGAATGAACTCCTGCAATTGTATACATTAGATTTTTAAATGGCACTGACTCAAATGTTCCTCTCTTGCTAGGAATTTTAGACATATAGCATAATGGGCATAAAAGAAAGTCTTGGCTCAAGCCTGCAAGAGCTTGAGTGGACAATACAGTATAGTGCATCTTACATCTAGCATATTAAAGACTGTTATGACCACAAGTACTTTTATAAAAGACTGGAAGCCTTTTATGGACTTTTTGCTGAAAATAGAAAAAAAATGAAATGGTGACTTCTGGATTTAGTTTTGTTTTGTCTCTCATAGTATCTGCCCGGCCGATTTGATCCTGCAGGGTTGGTGCACTCTGGTTCCTTCGATTAAACAGTGTCATCTATTGGGACCTGGGAAGCACACCTTCTCTGTAGCAGCACCTGCCCTCTGGAATTAGGTTCTTCCCAAGACTTGAATGCCCCCCACCCTGGTAGTGTTTTGAAGGGCCTCAAAGACTGGCTCTTTGCTCAGGCCTTTGGCGAGGGTGAGTGAAGTCTCCTTAGATCATAACTTTCCAAACTCTGTATCGTGACACTTTAGTGTGTCGCAACACACAGTTTAGTGTGTCGCGAAGCGGCGGCTCGGGGGTGTGTGCGGCGGTGGCTCGGGGGCGCGCACGGCGGCAGGGGTGTGTATGGTGGCGGTGGCGGTGACAGTGGCGCGCCATCAGCGCTTCTGCGTTTTAGCGAGGCCGCCGCCGCTGCCATGCACACGCGCGCCCCTGCGCGCACCCCTGCGCACGTCCCCGCTGCTACTGCCGCTGGTGTGTCGCCAACGGCAGCAGTTTGGAAAGCACTGCCTTAGATATTGTGGGTTGTTTTTCCTTTATGCTCATCTTGCTTTGTCATCCTTGCCATCTTTACTCTTCATTTTTGTCTCGTTGTTTTTCTTGGTTTTCCTCTTTTAAAAAATTTGTAAACCACCCAGATTCGCTAGGAGTCAGGTGGCATCTACTTTTAATAAATTATTATTAGTAGTATTAATATTAGGTTTTAATCCAATTACCGTATTTTAAGTGTTAGCCACTCAAAGTCACTTCCAACCAGAGGGGCATATGAGTCTCAGTAAACAAAATTTAATTACATTAAGTAAAATAAGTGTAACATATGCTTTTTCCCCCTGTATGTGTAGACTGCCTATTACCATGTCATGCTAAGCCAAAACCAAACAAAACATAAGTTAGCTCACAGGAATGTACAACTTTTCTGGGCTGAGGGCCACACTTGGCCTTCCAGTAGCATGCCACGAGCAATTCGCCATAAAATAGTGGGTGGAGAAGAGACAAAACTACTTTTACATTTCCTTTAAATTAAATATAGTTCTTGTATTTAATCATTTTTCTATTCTGCCAGGGATATACAGTACATTTTACATTTTACTAACAACTTTCAGAACTTGGAAGCTACATGTGGTCTTGGGGTCATTTGTCATATACTTCTGATTTAACATGACATGTAACACAACAGTGAGATCTACATGAAGTACACTGGGAATATAGAGTTGGAAAATGCACAATTCAGAGTAATAAGTTCAAGCTTTCTACAAATAGTCTGTGATACATCAACATTCTGACCTGTAGTAGAAGAGAATCTAATAGCCTCCTTTTTCTCTGCTCATTATTATTTATGAGCAATTTCCATCTTTCACATAAGGTAACCATTGTCTTCTCAATCCTGCAGAAGAAGTAACAGATGCTTTAGTTTCTCCAAAAAAATATTCTGGAGGAGTGGGAGGGGAAAGAAAGAGAAATAGGGAAGTAGCTATCATGGCTTCAGTAAATGGAATTATAGGAGTTGAGGCTAAATATACAGCCTCAACTCCCATAATTCCATGTACATTACTACAGTTTAATCTACAATGAATTTTATGTTTAGTACAGCAAATACACTTGCTTTTTTCTGGTTAAAAGAAGAAAAGTTAGTGTTATACGAATTGCTTTTATGAACTTACTGGCATACTTCAAAATCCAACAATGATTATCATTGTTTTTAATTTCATAACTTATTTTTCTATCAAACTAATTCATCATAAGGCTTCTGAATCTTATTAATGCTATAGGCTGGCTTCTACATGAAGTAAACTATACTTAACAGATAGTAAACAGCTGCATGACATAGAGTTAGAGGACTCACACTGTCAAGATGCAACAACCAAGTTTTCTTTGTGTGGCTAAGGGAAACTGAGGCACGGTGAATCTAAGTGGTGTGTTTTATGCTATTCAGTGGGCTCACTTCAGACAATAGATATCTTCATGGTTTGCACTAGCCATTAAAATTAACACAGTGCCAAAATTTGTCTTCCTATAAGCTATTTCTTCCCCTACTGTAAAAGCTTCTCTTTTTCTCCTTTATGCTTAGGATGCTTAGAGTTTCTTTACGTGCTGTCTTTGAGCTTATTTCATTGTTATCTGGTGGTAGCAATTGTTTTTCTGGTACCATTCTATCACTTTGCATGCTCTCTGGTGACCCATGATGCTTCCTGATCTGAAGAAGCCCCATAGGATGAGTTTCCCATGGGAGTCTTCCCTTGGAATTGAATTACAGCATGGGAGAAAACCAAGAAAGTTGCAGACTAATGGAGATGTCATATAATTATGAATGACAGGGCACTCTCATACATCTCTTTGTTGATTTGATAAATAAGAAAAGTGAAGAAGCCCATACCCCCGCAAATGAGAATGTCACAGAACTTTTTTTCTTTCTGCAAGAGTGAGATAATTCTTTTCCACCAAATTGAAAGAGAATGAGAAAAAGGGCAGAAAACAATAAGCACAAGACTAATTCTAACCTTTCCTCATATGAGCTTCCACCTGAGAAACAACAAAAGCAACAAATTATTTCTGAGAGCTACTTCCCTGGCTTTTTCATCTTCTCAAGCACATTAGATTGATAATTCAGAGGATTTTGGTTATATAATGAGAGAAATGACCATCTTCCAGACATGATCTACATAGACTACTGCTCTCAATGTATTGTAAATCCATTCTGAAAGCTTAAGAGGATATTGCTAGTCCATCTGAGTTCAGCAGAAGAGTTAGTAAAAACAGAAGCTGCTATATTCTACACAGAAGTGAAGCAATTACATTTGCCATAGGTTTTTAAAGTGCATTTAAATTGCAGCAAAATAACTTGCAAAAATATAAGGTGTCTTGTCAATGTTAGTTTATTCTGAATGCAAACCTAAGGCTGTCTTTAAACCAGCTTCTAAAAAGATATGCAGTACTGCTTCGGGTTTTTTTCTGGATTCATTCCCTTATTTACAGCATGCACACAAACACACACACAGGCAAAGAGAGGAATTTATGAGCTGCATGATAATAGGTTTGTCCAGTCCCTCAGTCTCTCCTCTTTTGTAGATCTCCCAAATGTCAAAACACATACCGGTCACAAGCAAAATGACCCCTTTCTATCAGCTGCTCTCCTTGATCATTGGCTGCATTTGCTCGATGTTTCAGCACCAGCAGCACTTGTTCAAAATCCTCATGTCGCTTCAGGATACTCTGAGCTGAATCCATGTGGTCCTGAAGGTAAGACAGTGAGAGTTATATCATCCCCATAATATTATTTCACGGATATCTCCAGAGCACATGAACGCTCTGGAGAAAGAGCCAGATGTGCCCTGAAACATGAGACAGCTGGATGAGGGCAGTGTAACAATAACATAAGAGGGCTCATTTTTTCCTAGAATTTAATTAAGATTCTTAACTAGGATGCTAGAAGGTGTGAACGGCTACTATAAAATAATACCTATTCTCCATTTGCCTCATTGGTTATGAAGTTCTGAGTCCAATTGAGTGGAATCTGCCTCTCAAGGATGGAGGAAAGGCTTAGGTTCCTGACCTTGCATCAGAACAGGGGGATATCGGTCTGAAAACAGCTCTCCTTCCTCCAGAGCTGCACCTTACAAACTCACTGCAGGTATTTTGTAAAGCAGTCATCACCATGTAACATGTGGATAATTGTATGCTTTTTGTTGACTTAAAATGGATAGAATGCCATGCTATTATTTATATTTATTCAAGTGTTGGTTTTAAGTGATTGATTTCTGTATTTTTAATCTTGTTATTGAAAACAGTTTGGAGTTGTACGAGATATATAAGCATTGTAAATAAATAAACTCCACACTAAATTTGAAATATAATCATTAGTATTTACCCCAAGATTATCAGTCTGAAGAAAGGCCTCATGGCTGGAGATGGCAGCAAGGATTGAATCAACTTCTTTGATGAATTTCTGCAATTCTATATTCTCCTGGAGCTTTTTCTGCTGTTTTGTCCACAGGTCATCCAGCTCATTCCTTCCTTGAGCAACTCTGTCCATATATTCACCAACATCGAAAGCTCCAATGTTGGATGAACTATCTGCAACCTTCTGACCTAGTTCTTGCAGCTGTTTAAATCTGTCAAAGATTCCAAAAACAATTGCATATATGGCTTCCCATCTTTTTCTTGTTTAAATAGTATTCAGAGTTACACATACTTCCTTATAGAGGCATAATTGATTAAATATATCTATTCAATATTCTGTTCTCAGATGCACAAGGGCAATAGCATTCAGTTGGTACTGAGGGATATATTGTCCTGGTTCTTACATTGCATTAAAGTATAATGCTATTTTGGTTTAAAGAGTTGTGTTAGTTCAGCCATTATAGATTGTAACCATCATATCTGACTTATTATGGCTTCGTATTTTATGTAAAGCCAACAATTGTAGCCAACAAACCATGACTTAGCACAGAGTTTGCAGACCCCACCTCTGCCTTTGATAACTGGGAGTAATATATGATTAGCATGAGTAATCACCTCTGATAGTCCTTTTTTAAATTACTGTAATCACAGTTTAAAACTGTCCAAATAGGTACTGCAGACTGTATCATGATTGGCATCTGAACAATTATTGTTTCTACATTGTCTTACAAGTACCTGTGGTTCTGGCTGTGTATCTCTTTCAGCAAGTCCTGGTGTTCTTCCAAGAGCAGCTCTGCAGAGACCACATCTATACACATCTCCTCACTTGTCAGTTTCTCCTTCATACCATCAATCCACAAGAGGAGTCTATGGCTCTCTTGCAGAAAAGCTTGTTGATCCCTTGCTATTTGCAAAACCACTTTCTTCTCCTCTGCTTTTAACTTTAATATTAATAACAGCTTATCCATGTCTTCTCCGTGTTCCTTTATGGCATGACTCTCTGCAGGATTGGTATCCTGGATTCTGTATAATGAAGGCAGAGACACATTCTTGAATTAGACTTGGTTCCAATTATTAACCCAAGTTGAATTCCACTAAAAAAGGTATGTCTGTTATATTGATGTATACTACAGTGTTCTCCTGAATACTGTTAATTCATTGTTTTTGTTCCATATCCAAATATTATTATAAATACATGATTTGGGAATTCATCTAAACATATTTCTTATAGGTTATAGAAATTCAACAAATAAATAATAAATAAATATTTCCAGAAAATTAATTAGGATCTATGTTGGCACATATAGGGAAATTAGGATCAAAGATGCATACAACTTTGAGCTAGAGATACCAGCTGAAAGGTAATTCTAGTCATGTGCTCATCAGCTTGCTGAATGGACGGCTGCTCTCCTAGATTGCTACTCTGAGTTGAAAATATTAAATTAATTGATGTGAAATGTCTTATGCATTTATGAAAATGCACTAATCTATGAACACATGAAAAGTAGTATAGTAGTCAATTCAAGGAGAGCCAGGTTGGTGTAGTGGTTAAAGGCACCAGGCTAGAAATTAGGAGACCATGACTTCTAGTCCTGCCTTAGACACAAAACCAGCTGGGTGACATTGGGCCACTCACTCTCTCTCAGCCCTAGGAAGAAGGGAATGGCAAACCACTCCCGAAAAATGTTTGTCAAGAAAACTGCATGAATTAATCTGGGCAGTTGCTAGCAGTCAAGACTGACTTGAAGGCACACACACAAAAGTTAATTCAAAACTACTCAACCATGAATATCACTGAGCAATCTTGGGAAAGTCATAGAAACCTAGGAAGCTACCTTATGACAGTTGGGATTACTTCTTCTAGTTGGGCATTGTTTGATGGGCAGAAGTGTTACTCAATGTCTCAGGGAGGACTTATAAATCACTTTATATCTGATGCTTTTAAAGGTATGAGTCAGGGTTGAAACTAGTAAGACAGATACCCTACTGTTGCGCCTCATAGCCTGGAGCCTTCTCCTGATATAGGGTTCATTTTAGCTAAGCTAATTTTGTGATTGTTACCGAGTGGGGTAAGATAACCTTGCAGGTTATTCTGTGACCCTTGAAGGAAGGCAGGAGTTATCGTAATCAAAAGAAAGGCACTTGAAAAATATTGTTTTGGGCTTTGAGTATACAGGCTATTCCCAATGATATTGATATTATTTCTGATGCTGCTATATCTGGGCTGCAAATTGGAACAGCTCTGAGAGGTCATCAAAGTGATACAGAAAACTCCTAACTGTTTGCTGCCAACTTGTGATCATCATGATTTTTGCAGCACAGACAGGGTAGCTCTAGTTATTCCCAACCTTTGGGTGGATTGCATAAAATAGAACTATCCTATGGTTCTCCACCATTCTTATATGCCTAGGTGGGCGGGAGGGAGAGCAGTTGGCAGTGTATGGCTGCTTCCATTTCAGGGATTGGGGTATTTTAGTCAAGGATCTGAGATTTACATTGATATGCCCTAAGTTTTGCCAATACAAGCTGGCATTATGGGTTACCACTTATCTTTATTCATGGAGAAAATCTATCTATGTGGTCGCTAAGAGTTTATAACAATATGATAGCACATACTGTATGTCTGTAGGTTGAGTCATGGCAACTGGATTTCTTTCTTTTGGTTGAAACGTTTCGCTGCTTGTCCAAGTAGCTTCTTCCGTCTGGGCAAAAGTTGGTGAGGGGACCCCATATATGTCTTCCAGGGTGGCTGTATTGACCTTACACCTTATTGGCTTGTTAATTGGGCAATTGAGGTGTAGATCGTCTTTAGGATGTCTTACTCCTAAAACCTTTATTCCTAAATAAGTAAGTAAGTAAGAAATCCTAAAGACGATCTACACCTCAATTGCCCAATTAACAAGCCAATAAGGTGTAAGGTCAATACAGCCACCCCAGAAGACATATATGGGGTCCCCTCACCAACTTTTGCACAGACTGAAGAAGCTACTTGGACCAGCAGCGAAACATTTCAACCAAAAGAAAGAAATCCAGTTGCCATGACTCAACCTACAGACAATTCCACCTGGATGACTGAGAATCTTCATCGACATAATGATAGCACATAATCAATCAATCTCTATTCAAAGTAATTCCAACCCCCCATCTATTCAATGAGGCAAATGAGCTTTCTAAAAAGGAAAATGCATCTCAGTATCATTGCTGCTAATCAACTAGAGGAAGATGTATGCTAGAATCAATCATCATTGCTATACCTAAGCCGAGTTAGATATATGGGTGTCACTCTTTGCTTAAATTGGAGACTAGATTATTCCTGTAACAACTATAATACGATTACTATAACAAGGCAAAGAACTGATTTCTTACAAATTGGCTACCCTCTTTTGGTATTCAATTTTTCTCTCCAGAACTAAGATTTCTCTTTCACAGGCTGAAAGCTTGCGTGCCTGCACTTCCAAGACAGCAGGCTTGCTCCCATGTTCCAAACCCTCAAGGTTGGTTATCCTGTCTTGTAAGAGTTCTTGGGTGTCTTGGCAATCCTGAAGGAATGTCTTTGCATCAGTGACGCCAATCAGCTCTGAGCCTTTTTCTTCTTTTAATGCTTCCAGGCACTCCCACCTAAGACGAGTAGACAAAAATAAAGACATGTCTGTAGCTTAAATGACTGAGAACCTTCATAGACAAAAATAAAAACAGCTTTAGCAGAGCTCACTATGGTTAGTCAGGAATAAGCCTGCATGTATACAGAGATATTGTACTTTGAGTTTAAGTTTTAAGAATAATTTAAGAATAGGAAGCTGAGAATAACAATAGTCCATTCACTTTGTTCTCTAAAGTATACTGCAAACCAAATATGCACCTGAGTATCTAAAGTACATTGTAAGCATTTTATCCACCACAAGGCCATAAGCTGAGCCATTACTTTACCTTCTCTCACAGGAGAGAGAAAGAGCAATGCCAAAAGCTAGGCAACTTTTATTAAAACAAGTTCCAGGATTTTCTCTTGATAATCCTTAGCCCAGCCTAAGTGCTAATTACATTAGTCACTTTAGATGTTTTTAAGCTATTTATTTAAAATATTTACAGCCCACCCACTTTCCAAAAGCCCTTGGGGCAGGGTATCATCTATAACAGGGCTTTCCAAAGTTTTCCCATGGCGACACACCAACCGCCGTTGGTGTGTCTCCGTGGGAAATCCCAGAAGTGCCGCAGCAGCGCGCAAAAACCCGGAAGCGCTGCTGCTGCTTTCGGTTTTTGCACGCCGCCGTTGGTGTGTCGCCGCGGGAAAACCCAGAAGTGCTGATGATGATCAGTGCTTCCGGGTTGTGTGGCAACACACCAGACTGTGTGTGGCGACACACTTTTGTGTCTCGACACAGTTTGGAAAGCTCTGATCTATAACTTGAATATGTCTTTCTTGTTGAATGATAGAGAAAACAAGGTGCCAGGTGTTGTGAAATCTGAGACCAGCTTTGATATCCCACAAGTATCTCACTAAGGAAGTGATGTGAACTGTGCAAATAAAATTAACATACAGTACTTGTTTTTAATTATGGAGAAAATGGCCAAAGGAAATGTTGGGAGTGCTTTCAGGCTAGGGCTGGGGCTGCCAAGGAAATTTCAATTCTCTTGCTAGAACCTGATAAAAATGCTACTAATATCTTTGGGGCATAATTTGAGAATGGCTGTGAATGCACTCACCTATGATTGAATTAAGCAAGGTTTTTTTTCTCTTAACCCATTATGGTCACACACAAAACCATAAACTAACTGTGAGAGCTGGTTTCCACAACATGTTAGGCCACAACACACTAGGCTAAAATGTGATGGCTAGTTTGTGGTTCAGTGCATCATGCAAACACAGCAACATGGCATGAAAAGGCTTCCCTACCCACCTAATTTCTATAATCCCAAACCTGCTCAAGCTCTTTCCATAGGCTGCAACATTTGTGGCATTCACACAATTTACCTCACATCTTGTTCGGCCTAAATATTTTCTATTTTTGTACTATTTTTTAATGCCTTCAAGTCAGTGTTGACTCCTGGTAACTGCCTGGACAAGTCCCTGCAATTTTCTTGGCAAGGTTTTTTGGAAGTAGTTTGCCATTGCCTGCTTCCTAGGGTTGAGAGAGAGTGACTGGCCCAAGGTCCCCCAGCTGGCTTTGTGCCCAAGGCGGGACTAGAACCTCCAGTCTCCAGGTTTCTAGCCTGGTGTCTTAACCACTACACCAAACTGGGTCTCTTGTTTATTATTACCTGGGTAAAATAAAAATACATGCTTTCAACACATGGAAAAGCTAATTACTACATACAGTATATATTTAAGGGTGTGGGTCCTTTCAAACACTTGCAAGTTAGAGTCTTATATTTTTTCTGCACCAAAGTTTTTAAAAAGACCATGTATCAAAGTTTACATGTTCTTCATTTGTTATGAGCTGTTTTTTACCTCTTGTTTATCTCTTGCTTATGAGTTTGGATCTCCTCCTGTTTTCCAGGAGAGCTCTTAGAAAACACATCTGCTGAGCAATTAATCTCATCCAGCTGTTTCTTCCCAGCAGCCAATTCTATTAGGAAACTCTAGGGAAAGAGACAGTAAACTAAATCATAAACATTCACCTCTAATCTTCACCATACTTATTTATGGAAATTATCTTGGTTGTCCTGGGGAGAGAAAATGACAAAATGTGTGCATGTTGCTATTCTGTCACCATTACAATTTACTGCAGAAGCTGCTGGTAATTGTTTGCAACCTGCCTTATGAAAAGTTTCTTCTTTATTATAATTACTGTTTTTGCGTATCTAGCATGTTTCCAGATGGGGCAGCTTCAGGGACTACCAGCCAAAACTAATGGGCAGCTATTCCATTTTCACCCCTTAACAAGTTATTTTGTGATAAAAAAAAAAGTCTGAAAAAATGGTGGGAAAAATGGGAGGATTACAAATGGAAGATGACAACATCAGGAATACCACTTTAATTGGGTACCTGGGGTCTCTCCCTACTGCCAATTTAAAGTGCTCAGGATAAACTCAGGCCCTGAATGGGCAGAAAACTTTACCTTTATGTATGTATGTATGTATGTATGCATGCATGCATGCATGCATGCATGCATGCATGCATTTATGCAATTTATTAATCCAGACAGAGTTTCGGCAAAGAAACTTATTTAGAGATACTAATGACAGAATAATAGAAATAATAAGTATGATAGGTTATAAAAAGGCAAATTAGTTCATTAAAATAAATACTAATATAGGTGCCAATAGGTCCATAGTCACACTCCTTAACACTGGATGTGGCTCAGAGAGGAGGTGAGTTTTGACTACACCCGTGGGTTTAGCTATCTGTCAAAACTCGCTCCAGGTTTTGTTTCTTTTAAACAGGTGCTACTAGGGGAGCGGGCTGTGTGGTGGGAGTGGGAAAGAGAGCTGGCTGTACTCCTTCCCCCAGCAATCTACCTAGGGCTTCTCTTGAACAAGCACACAGCCATTTCTTGACCCGGTCTAAGAACTGATGAGCATGGTTTGCTGCTGGCTGACATGTTTTGAAAATTGTTTGAACAAGGTCTATCCAGCTGTCAAAATAGCCAGCCAGTTCCCAACAGCTGTTGAGTACATCCCTCTTTCAGGACTCTAAGCTTGGGATCAGGGGAGATAGTCCTGCTGGAAAGAGCCAGACTATCCCACTGCCCCACCAGAACGGCTTTGACGGACCATGACCAGAGCCGGAGGCATGCCTGCAACAGCCTGAAATGCCCCAAGATGTCAGGCACACCCCACTCATAGGGATCATTTGAATGCAACACTGATAAAGTAGAGGGTGAAGCGAATTAAGTTGTACCCACATGAAAGC